>JAZKJV010009446.1:0-675060 GCA_037367405.1 Ottelia alismoides | reverse complement strand
TGAGGGATCTATCGATACGGATGAGATGAAGTGACGGGGCTCCGGCCACTAGGGTTGAGCTGGCGGAGCAAGGTGGGAATGAGCGAATCTAAACGATGATCGAGTAGCTAAGGGTGATACCTGATGGTCGGAGTCGACTGTGGGGGAGATGTTGGATCTCCTACGGTCTTCGCCTCGATGGAGCGTTACCTCCAGAGGCTCGGGCTACGCCGGCGGCGGATCTCGACGATGATGGTCTCCAGACCTAGGGCAAACGCCTCTAAATCCTCGCTGCAACATTCTCGATCACTCGCTGTCACTCAAGGATGAAGGTGGAGGTCCTGGGAGTCGAAGATGGGAGCCAAAGGTGCGTCAAATGGCGGAAGGAGGCGAGACTTTATACTGGTAGGGGTCCGGGAAGATGGGAGTCGGGCACGCAATCCAAAGCTCGGACCCCTAAAAAGATGGTCGGGCATGGATCAGGAATGTATCGTGGATAATCGGGGCCCACGATTTGGCTCCATAATGATCGTATCAGGGCGCGATAATTCGGAGAAATCGGGTCAGCGCGAAGATCTGTCTGGAAGTGGTCCTGGGGGGAGAGTTGACCGGGGGTCAACAATCCCCCGTGGACCAATGAGATTATTCCTTTTATTAATTACTTGTAAATTCATTTTAAAATAGTAAATGATTTTATTTCGAAAAGTTTTCAACATGAAAAATGTTTATTATTTTTCAAAGTATTTTTTAGAGATTTTTATTTAATTTTTTTGAAAAATAAATTAATGTATGAACATAGTATTATGTTATATACAGGTATATATACCTATGTATTTTTTATTTTTATTTTTAATTGTTTATTTTTGTACAATTATCCCTATTTTATATTTTATTTATTTACAACATAAAATATGGGATTCAAAATAATTTTTATTTAATTTTTATTGTGTATTTACAAGGGTAAAATAAATATATATATATGTGCATATATACATGGTATATACATGGGGAAGAGGGAGAATTTATTTTTATTTTATTTTTATTTTTATTATTTTTATTTTATTTTTATTTTTATTATTTTTATTTTATTTTATAAATATATAAACATTATGAGGGACACATAAATATTTTTATTTTGATGAAAATAATATATACATAAAAGGGGGAATATGTACATGGCTGAGTCACCTTATCTCTCTCTACTTCTTTTATTCTGTGGTCAGGCCCATATTGAGCCCTCCCTTGGGTTTGGGTCACTCAATATTTATTATAAATATTTCCCTCACTTTTTTATTTCTTTGTTCCTTTATTTTTGTGCAATAACATGCTAATTATGGTCATTTAAATGAAGCATGCATTTTGAAAATTCATTTTATTTACAAACATTTACATCGTATTTTACCAAGGTTTCTAGCTAAAATAAAGGAATAAAGAGTGATGAAGGGTGATTCATCAAAGGTGCGTGACATCAGGACCTTTCTACCGTTTGGAGAAGTTGGCGGGGGACCCATGCAAATTTTCCAGCCATCACGTGTTTTGAGTACGTGAGGCCAGGCTCAGGAGGCTATGCAGAGTCGGAGCTGCTTCGGCTAGGCATGGAGTGTGGTCTAGGCTCGGACGAGGCTCGGACAAGGCTCGAGCACCCCGAGCCTGGAGGGCTGGTGCCACCCTCCCAGTTGCAGACACGTGGAGGAACATGAACCATCTGACCATCGAGATCAGACGGTCGTTGTAGCTGAAGAAGACATCATCGTGGCCTCATGTGGACTGTTAGATGGTCACCGGGATAAGACCATCCAACGGTCGTTGTACCTCCTTCCTCATCTGTGTTGGGCGGCGAAGACAGACATCCGACGATGAGGGTCGAGCTCCGCCACCTCCTTTCAAGCGCGGCGAAGATCCCCAGCAGCTCCTGAACGACTAGAATTCATCGTGGAGTCTTGACGAAGCATCCGGAAGACCTAAAAGAATCGGAGGAGGCGTGGATGCCGGAGACGTATCTTGCGAAATATGCTCCGGTGACGGTTCAGTCCATTCAACGAAGATGCCTGCAGTGTTAGTCCAATAGCCGAGGTATGCACATGCGAATGATAGGGAATGGAATGGGGTGTCGTGCAGGCGTAGAGATGGGAGACCGGAGCTCCATCTCCGGTGAAATGGAGAGGAGGTGGGGCGGAAGAATTCAGATGATGGAGAAGGGGGACTGGTGATCTAGATTGTGCGTGAAGATGGAGGTGGAGGTGTGATGCTGGAAGAAACAGTTGTGATGGAAGGGAAGGAAGCAAATCGAACGGTTGGGGGTGGAAGTGTGTGGCGCTAGGAGAGCGGGCCACGTGATTCAACCAGAAGGAGCCACATGGCCCAATCAGGTTATTCAGAGAAAGAATGTGAGATATGAAGGAGAAGAAAGGCGATTTGGAAAAACTCAAAAGATGAAAGTCGTAGATCTTAGATCTCGATGAGATCTACAAGTTTCATGTTGACCAAAAACGGAGATGAGGTCAAATAAAGGCAAAAAATATTTTTGAGGGCGTTTTAAGACTAAAAACACCATGTATTTTAATTTTGTAATTTTTTTGTGGTTTTTACTTTATTCAATGACTCTAATAATTACAAAGATTTTCTAGTTTTTATTGACTCCTAGTCTAAGATAGGGGTTAATTTCAGTGAATTATAGGCATGAAACATGGTTTCATCAAGGTGCAAGGTGCCAAAGCCATGGAATGATTCCCTAGTGATCTGTCTTCCACACGGAGGTGCAACCACTGTTCATCTATCACAGGAGACGATAGATGCATGGTGGAGAAGGTGGGATCTCAGGTAGGTTGTTTTGAAGCTAGAGAGGTTAGTTGGAATGAGCCATCTTCATGGGATTAAATAGGGAAGGAAGCAGAGGGTTATGTTAGATCTAAGGAGTATCATGGATTAGGGTTGTTAGGAGAAGGAGATGGAGGGTTTAGATCAAGGTTTGGGTGAGAATTTAAGGTGGATTTATTAGTTAAATTTGAGGTCATTATAATAGAAAACCTCCATGTTCTTGAGGTTTAAGAAGCATTGTCGTGCTGACACGTGTCAGCACCAAAATAATCCATAAATATAAATTCCTTAAAATTATGTAATAAATAATAAATAACATTATTTCAAAAAGCTGTCAAAATAAAAAATAAAATAAATTAAATTATCTAAATTATGATGTATATTACATATATAAAAATGTATATTTTAAGACTTATTCATAAAATATCAATAAATACATAAACAATAAACTTGATGTGAATATTTACATTTTAATTCAATATTTTAATAAAAATCATATTTTATATGTTATTAATTAATGTAATAATATATAGAGTTCATGTGAATTTTTATAGATTTAATAAATTAATTTACATATATTAATAAATACATTTATTTACACGACTATTCAAATTTGTCTGTTTTTATGGCTTTTGATTTATTTAAAATATTAAATAAGTATTTTATTTTTTGGATTTTAATTTATAAATAAACTACAAGATCAAGAAATTAATTAAAATTTGCTAAAATACTGGTACTATAAATAGTATGTACGAAATAAAATAAATAGCATAGAAACCCCAATTGTCGTTAGGTCCAAAAAATGACTTTTACGATAGGACTCTATTTTCAATGAAATCACCTTCATTAAGTAGAGAATTTTATTTCATGAATTTTTTAGTTGAGTAGAATGAAATTGGATTTCGTATGATGAATTAATGAGGTTCGGAAGTTGGGAAATAGACAATTTGGAAGTCTATTTATTTGGCATATTACATGGTGGAATTTTTTATATTTTTAAATACATTTTTATAAAAAAACATTAGTGAAAGAATTAGTGAAAATATCTTAATATGAATTAAATAAAAATAAGAAAAGATTGTATGTATAAAATAAATAATTGTGAATTAGTGTGTTATGTACATGATTAGTTATTTTTGTGTTTACTTCATTATCTCCTGCTACTTTATTATTTGTCGACCAAGCCATGCTGACTTGGTTTTGGGGGTTAGGCTATATAAATATATCTTACATCTATATTTATATATTCTAACTCATATTGTAAAATATATACATATTTTCCATCTGCCTTTTTCCTTTCTTTATTTTTATTTTTTCTTATTTTTTATGTCTTTTTAATTCATAAAAATGTGTTCTTATTCATGAATGAGATTTGTATAAAAGATCGTAATTAATGCATATTTACATATATTTCTTAAAAGTTTTAATAAAAATGAGACAAAAATGTTAATGAATTATGGTTTCATCAGTGTGGTTGTTTAATGTAAAGTTAACATTGTTTCCAAGCAAACTAAAAAGCAAATGGTCGAGATCATTCATTACGAAAAATTGAATTTGCTTGTCTCCCCTAAACTTAGGATTAATTAATCGTAAGTGTAGTAGACTTTACACAAAGAGGGGATGATCGGGGATTAGAATAGCCTACTTCCCCCATACTTAGGGTAATTATACCCTGAGTATAGAAAAGAATCATCATCAAGTTGAAAGACATGTGAGGGATCAAAGAATGAACACATGAGTCACTCATCCCCCCTATACTTAGGATGAAGTATATCCTAAGTATAGCAGTGATGGAAGGGATGAATGAGTAAATGATAGAGGAAAGATAGAAAAAGACATGAAAAGAAGAAAAGTAGAAAATAAGAAAATAAGAAAAAGAGTTGGTATTCTTGTGTTTTTAAGTGTCTGATCCATCAGCACTCGGGAGCTTTTCTATATATACCACACTAATGGAGTCGACGACGTATAAAAAAGTATCATGATCGAGGTATGGCTTCAGTAACTATCCATTGACTACACATTTTTCAGTCATCGTAGTATATGTTTTTCTTTAGTTAGCACGAGTACTATCTTACTTTCTTATCTGTGATCACTATGAGGATATAGTTCAAGCTAAGTGTAGGGGTTGTATATACGTATATATACGTTAGCCATAACTCATGCTTTTGTATTTTCAATAAATATTACTAATACATTAGGAAAGGGTATATGACAAATCAACTATAAATAATACACTCCTGTAAAATATGCACTTACCAATAATACACTAAATCTTTTAATTTTTTCCAAAAATCCCATAAAAATTTGCAAATGTTTTCAAAAAATTACAAAAATTTAAAAATACCTAAAAATTTGCAAAAACTTTTTGAAAATGCTTACAAATTTGTAAAACTGTTTGAAAATCTTATAAAAAGTTCAAAATCAGAAAATGTTTCACAAAAGTATTTTCTTGCATTGCATATGCATTTCTCTGAATGCTTTAGTCTAAATGAAGAATGAATATTAGATCTTGGACTAGACTTTAATATACTTAATTTTAGAGGAACTTGGTAAGGACTAGAATTGGGATGCTTCAGGTCACTTTGACTTAATTCTTTAGGTTCTATGAGACTATGTTCATGAGTCAATTCAGTGTTTCTAACTAAAACCTTTTATATAATCTATTCGACTCTTGACACAATGTCTTGATTTGTGACCTCGCACTCAACATGTAGCTCAACCAAGATGGGTTGTTGAAAGATCTTGGAGTCTAAATCGAGACAATACTAACCTGCTTTATCAAGGGTGGCTCGGGAACCATTCTTAGGGACCGCCAAAACAGCTACTTCAACCCTCTTCTTCTAATAGCATGGACATCTAACAATCGGAGTATGGATTGAAATAAAGCTTTAGATGAAGAATGATCTGTTGGCACAATTTTTCTTAGACCCCAAAATATGGAGGGAACAAAATATTCTATCCATTAGGGAAAAATAAGAATGCAGACCAATACCAAAGAATGAAATACATAAAGAAACTTACATAAAAAATTCAAAAATTCTGAGCTTCCAGAAAAGGCCTGGTTATTGGTGAAGACTTGGTTATACTGGCCAAGTTTCACAAGCTGGTCAGTTTCCACTTCTTTTCCATTTCTTCTAGCTTCTCCCTAATTTGTTGTGCATTATCATGTACCTAAACTTGAATGGGAATATTCATCTTCTTGAGGATGAGTTACTAGATGAGAAGATGACTGGATAGTTCAGCAATTTATCTTGGAAGAGTTAACACAATCCATACACTTAGTACCTGACACTTCAATATTACAAGAGTATATGTCTAAAAGGATGATATTGAACAGACTATTGAGTTGAATTAAATAGAGGAGCATAGAACCTAAGGGTCGTTGAGTAACAATTCCTAACCTAGACATGGTTCCGAACAAGCAAACAATCCAAAGATCTTAACTGAGCAACAAACTTAGATTTTGTAATGATAAGTTTAAAAGTCATAATCATTCTACTTTCTACTTTCTTTATTTTCTCTTTCTTTATTTCTCTTTTGCATCACTTATTCTCTTGATAAGTTTTTGTTATGGACTAGCAAAGGTAAGTATAGTGGGTAACGAATAACCATTTATTCACCTCTATTCCTTTATTTTGCCTTTAAATCCTTAAATAAATACATGTAAGTATATCTAACTTGTACAAGATAACACACTAACTGTTGACTGTAGATACTGCATAAATACATGTATTTAAACATAAAATAAATGAATAAAGAAAAGAAAAGAAAAATAAAGGAAGTACTGTAAATAATGCTGACCTTAAATTCCTGGACTAAGTAAATATTGACTTAATCGACAAAGAATAAAATGGGTGAGAGATAGGGCAAATGCATACAAATAAAAATAACACAGACACCTAGAAACCCTAGGTACCCACTACACTATATATACAACCATTCTTACACCATTTTATTATTCCTTATACGCCTCAAATAAATAATCAAGATGAAATTTGTATACAAAAATACAAAAAAAAATATAAAAATGATTGCATATAAAAATAATGTACAGTATGATTGGGACATACAGATGAAAAAGTCACAAATAAAACTTCACACTCATATCTCCATATGAACTCAACAAAACTTGTCATACTCACCTTTATTGTTATTAAAATTAAATTATCTATATAAGGAAGGTGATTTCATTAAAAATGGAGTTACGATCTAAAAGTTGATTTCTTGGGTCCCATTATACTATATGCATATACATTTTACCCATTTTATCTATTCTTTGTATTTTTACTCTTTTTGTATTTTTACTCTTTTTATATTTTTAAATACTTGTAAATGTTATTTTAAATATACTAAAATACAACGTAAAAGAAAAACAATTAAAAATACATTAAAATAAATAATACATTAAAATATATAGGTATACTATATCGATAATGTATAGACCCATAATTATCTAAGTATATAAATTACGTCATAAAAATAAAATAAAAATATGTAAATATGTATTTAATTATATTATAAATATATAAAATGTGTACATATAATAATATTATTATTATTTAATATACAAATAAAAAATACACAACACATAGGTATAGATACCTATTATTACACTTTCAAAAATTAAGCTATAAAAAATAAGCTAAAAAATAAATAGAAATCACCCAAAAATAATATATAATAATATAGAAAATAAAAAACAGCTTTCATATTTTAAGCTTTATTTAATAAAGTCATTTTCTATTTTTATTTTCCTTTTCTTTTTATTTTTAGTTCTATTTTGCCCTTTAGCATACGACATGGACTAATGAGGAGGAGGCATTAGTTGAACTTGGTCAACTAGCCCACCCCCTCTATGGATTGGTCCATGTTGCGTTTTTTCCTCTTTTTGACAAATTTTAAGACTTGAATTAAGCTCGATCATTGCTCGGTTCCTTCATGAAAATTCTTCACAGATTCATCAACCTTCACACGAATCGAAGAGAGACCCAAGTCAACATTTGATTCACATGAAAACCCTAATCAAAGACCCTCACTTGAGTTGCCTTGTATATAATATTTATGTTATCCAATTTTGAAATTAAATCCTCTCTACACCATTTTCTACCCAAAAGTCATCACAGGGGCTTGCCCTCAGTGACAGTGAGTGGAACATCATGATTGGTGGCACGGAGGAGGAGCGTAGGAAGTGATTCACCATCACTAGAGACCTTCTCCAAATCATTATATTCTCGGTCATTCCAGGTAAGTGATCCCTCTTCTTTTTTTCTTTTTCCAATTCGTAGGAGTAGCAATAGTGTACAACTGCCCTTTATTTCTTTTAATTCTATTTATTTTAGTGTTAAATTGAAGTTGAAGTTCACTAGAGATGTGAATTATGGCATGTGCTCTGTATGTATTTGATCGTTGATCGACCCACTGACCACCTACACATTTTTGCCCCTTCATTATCTATCATCATGATCCCTCATCCACTCCTAATATTTCGCAGATCGGGTAGATCATTTCTCATTGTTCTCCTTTCGTTGGAGCAACTCCGTCGCACCAATTACCCCTTCTTTTTAAGCATCTAACAGGTCAAGGAGCATTGCCCTCAGCCTGGAGTAATCCTGTGCAGTAAAGAGCCGAAGAGACCCCCTCGTCGGGCATGATTTAGCCTAAAACATGATCTCTAGGTCCTTGAGCTTCATCAAGATTCTAGACCTCCGCTATTGAGGTTCAGACCTTTTTGAGACCTTAGATCACTGCAAAATTGACCAAGGATCATTTTGAGTATGCTAGTAGCCAAGGAGACCCAAGGATCATAAGGTATCTTGGATCGAACCTCCCTAAGGCAGGGCTTCTTCCTAGTACATCCAAGCCCTCTCCTAATTGTTTGATGAAGAATAAAGGTCCAAGTGTACAACCACCATTAGATTGATCAACCAGCACCGTAAGACCATGCGTTAAGATCTAATCTCGGCGCTTCTAAGAGAAGTGTTATCCACCATTGAGGAAGCACCACGTGGATAAGTGGGATCATATGCGGCATCCGACAGTGCTTATTTGTGGGTGTTTTGCAACCTAACCCCCTTCCACTTTGTATTTATAGTTTATTATTTAAACAATCATTTGCAATTATAAAAATTTTTGTAATATTTGCATATTGGACCCAAGACTTCATTTATATTGCGCTTTAGTCTCGTGCCACATCACCTGACATGCATGTTCGTGTGAGGGGTGGGCAATTTGCAGGGACCCCTCCAAGCTAGGTGTTATTATTTGGTCCAGAATTTTTGAATTTAAGTACGAATTATTTTGGAGAATTTGTATGCTTGGCCCTGTTTTTTCACTTATTTGCATTTATACTCCTATCAATATGGTATTTTTTATTGTGAAAAAAATTCGTGAATGCCACTGGACTTCATTAAAGTGTTATCAAATTCTCTGAAACTTCGTAAAAATTGTAACTATGTCTATATATTGCTTTTATTTTTACTTGCATTTTAATTATTAAAAATATCTTTTTGCATTTAAAAATTATAGAAAAATTATTTTCAGTGCATGGGGCCATGTTTTGTCGAATATATTTTTCAGAAGGAAATTAAACCTATTTTAAAAAAAATCAAAAACATTACATTTGCTCTTGTTTAGCATTTCAAAATCCATAAAAACTACAAAATATTTTGAAAACTTTAAAAAAAATATGTCTATTTAGTTATACTTTATATTCTGCTCATTTATTTTTGCAAAATATTCATTAAAAGTCAAAAAAATCACAAAACATAGAAAACATAATAAAAATATAAAAACTCATAGAAATATAACAAAAATATTTTAAATTTTCTGAATTTTCTTTGATTATGTAGTATCTGAGAAAATTGAAATTAGTTCAATCTGATTTGCTAGATATTTATTAATCCCATTTCAAGTTCTTAGATTTTTCTATTTGGTGCATTTCCTTATTTAAAAGTCCATAAAGTTCTAAAAAATACCCAAAATTACCAAAAATAGAGAAAAAATATAAACCCCAAGAACATTTTATTTCTTAAATTTTGAGTATATTCACTATATTTTAAAAATCCAAAAATATCTCTTTTTTATTCCATTTATATATAGTCTATTTAATATATAATATTAGCTTATATTTTATTCCTAAAATTGAAATTTTTTAAAATTAAAAACATAAAAATGTATTAACTAAAACCCATAAAAATATTTAAAATTTAAAAATACAAAAAACCCTAAGTAGGTCATTCATCTTTTTTTTACTACCTCATGCGCTTCTTGTGGTTCGAATCCTACTACTTGTTTCCTATACACGTACTTGTAGGGTATAATAAATTTTAGATCACTCATATTTATTGCTTAATCATCATTGTGGGTTAATTTTTGATCGATTTGCTTGTGTTGTGCATCGAGAGCTGAGAGGGGGTCGATAAATCCATTTCCAAATCTGACTTATTGAACATTGTAGGCTCCTCCAAGACTGGATGTTAGGTATCTCGATAAAAGTGGATCATCATATGCTTCTTGGCGAAGACTTGGTCACATTGACCAAGCTTCACACGGAAATGTGACTACACTGGTCTGTTTTCACTTTGTTTCTCTTTCTTCTAATTTCTCCCTTGTTTCTTTCTACACTAGCATGTACCTAAACTCAGAAGGAAATATCCATCTCCATGAGGATGAGCTACTAGAGGAGGAGACCTCTTAATAGTTCGATTATTTATCTAGGTGGAGTTAATATAGTTCACACACATGGTACTTGTCATTTCAAGGTTACAAGAGTATACTTTTGAAGGGATGGTTTTGATCGGGATAATTAGTTTAAATGAATGGTGGAACATGGAACCTAAGGAATGTGATCTCAATTCCTAACCTGAACTAGGTTTCAAAAATATAAATAATCCAAAGGTCTTGACTAAGTTTCAAACTTTGATTTTGTTAAAGATAAGCTTAGAAGTCATGAGCATTCTACCTTTCTTTATTTTCCTTTTCTTTATTTTTCTCTTTTGCATCACTTATATTTCTAATAAGTGTTTGCAGTATAGGGGTGATAATAGACATCCAACTACCTTTATTCTTTCATTTTGCGTTTAAATCCTTATGAAAACACTTGTAAATAGAGTTATCTTGTACAAATTAGCATTCATGATTTGCTCATAAATATTGTATAAACATTTATATTTAAATCCAAAATAAAAGAATAAAGAAAAGAAAAAATAAATGATGTATCAAAGATACTGAATGATCCAAAACCCCGAGACTAAGTCAATATTGACTTGGTCGACAAGGAATCAAGTAGAGGGAGATAAGGGTCAGATACAACCCTAATGTTCATTCTTCAATTAAGATATTTTTCTCTATTTTATTATTCATTATACACATCTCAAACAAAGAATTTATCAACACGTAAACTTGTACATAAAAATATAAAGAAAAATATATAAATAATTACACACAAAAATAATGCACAATACATTTGGACTGCACAGATGAAAAAGTCACAAACCAAACTTCAATGTTCAATATGTCTTCCAGAAGAACTCAAAATGAAACAAACTCAACTTTGTTATTTTAAATTTAAAAGTACCTATTTAATGAAGGTAGTTTCATTGAAATGGAGTTAAGATACAAAAGTCGGTCTTTTGGTGACCTATCGCACTATATACCTGCATATTTTATTCATTAAACTCATTATTTAATTTTTTTACGATTCTTGCATTTTTAAATACTTTAAAATATAATTAAAAACATATTAAAAATATAAATATGAAATAAAATAATTCAAATTACATTAATATAAATAGTATACTAAAATGTATAGGTGTAATATTCCTAGATTGTAAATACCTCTTTATTTATGTGTACGAATAAAATCAGAAAAATAAATAATATAAATACATATTTAATTATACTATAAATAATATATATGATAATAAATAAAAAATAAAAAATAAAACAAAATACTCAAAAAATATATAAATATACCTACAAGTATACTTGTAAAAAATTAACACCAAATTGTTAAAAATCATGATTAAATAGCATGTAAAATAAGAAATGGTTCTTATGTTTTGAGTTTTTTTAAATTAAATCATTTGTTATTTTATTTTAAATTTATTTAATTTATCGAGTTATTGTTCGTCTTGTAGTAGTCCTACATGGACCATTCACAAGCCGGGGACTGTTGACCTGGGGTCAATAACCCTTCTCTCCTTCAGGCCCATGAGCATCTGCTTTATTAGTTGCCCTATTTTCCGCTATTTTCCATGTGCGATCCACTCACTATAAGGCTTGGCATGTTGAGAGAAATTTGTAGATTAGATAGATTTAAATCCCGCCCAAACATTTGATCTAATCAATCCTCATTAAGCCAAGCGAAATCCATTTCGCAAGATGCCCATTCACCTCTGTTACATATGCCCTTCTCTGAGGCTCGTTTCAAGTTTAATCTTTCCAAACACATTGTAATCCCTTGAAATCACCTCCATATGCGAGCTCTTCTTGACAAAAAGAGTTTCCACCTGATTTCGAGGCGAGGAGAAGATCTTCGAGGTGATTTGACCCCCATTGTCAAAGCTCTGTCATACAATTCTGCTTCTCTACCCTCTAGTTAGGCGAGGCCTTATCTTCATGTCCATTCCATCTACATTTTACTTCTTATATCATATTTGCATCTTGTTCCCTTTAATTTCATCCAAAAATAATCAATCCTCGAAAATTTTCGTTTCCTGGAGCTATTGAGGTCCAGGTCTCTGTTCTCGATCAAAAACTCGTGCCACACTCTGTCGACCACCTCACTTCACTTATCTTCATATTCTCCATCTTCTATTGCTCCAAGATCCTCATGATCTTATTAAGATCAGGCCCCGGATGCTCGTTCTATCATCATCATTGAAGGGCCTTCATTACCCCCACATTCTCTATCTGTTCCACTCCAAATGAGGTCGAGGTAGTTTTTCCTCGACCTTTGACCATTTGTGCGCAGTTCCAAGCTTCTAAGGCCCTCTTTTGGGGAGTGGTTGATCTTGTAAGATTCCTCTAGGAATCCTAGAGCTCCAGGCCTCTCTCGATGAGACTCTAACATTTTTGAAGGTCCTATATGCTGTAGAACCCTCCCTGGAGTCCATTAAACCTCTCAGCAGTACAGGAGGTGGTCGGAAATCTGAGTTACATCGATTTCAAGTTTACCAACCCCCATTTCGTAATCTGTTTTTCCACAAGCCTTCATCAATGTCTGATCGAGCATCTTCACCAGACAGTACAACAACTGTTGGATGTTAAGCTTTACCATTGTTTGATCATGCGACAAGTTCTAATATTGGTCTTGCATCCACGAACCTTCATCTACCATCCACCGGTGCCATGTATTTAAGTAACTGCATCTATGTCGTTGGTTAATATGCTATTTAGAGGTATATTGCTTATCTCACCTCCTATTTTTTTGTCATTTTATTTTAATCCACAAACTTTCACATCTAATGTAATTTTGTTTATAATATTTGCAACCAGACACCCCACACTTTATTTCATTTGCACATAAGTCCCTTGTTAGTCATCTCACATGCCAACATGAGGTGCTTGGGCATTTTGCAAGGATACCCTCCTAGGTTTCCTAATTTCTTTTTTGTACCAAACCTTGCAGAGTATGTGTAAAATTATAGTGAAATTTGCATGTTTATTCTTAGATGTTATTTTATTTGCAAAATACCCCTTTAATATCTTATAAAATGTGAAATATTTGGGTTATTTGTGAATTTGGTCCTAATCCTTACTATACTATTATGAAATGAATTTAAACTTCTTGAAATTTGTAGTTGGGACCTTTATTCCCTTAGATAAACTACTTTTTGTATTATAAGTGTTTTAAATAGAATTTCATGTTTAAAAATTCTATAAAAATACCTTAATTGCCTGGAACTATGATTTCTCACAAATATTTATCTTATAGTAATTAAAGTTATTTTTCTATTCTGTAAAAATACAAAAATAGTGCATATTTCCCTGTTTGAGTTTAGAAAAAATAGAAAGAGAATACCACATCATTTGAGAGATTCAAAAGTGCGGTGACATCATTATCATTAATGTGGCCTCTGTAAAACGAAAAGACCAGGGAACCCAACATCCGATCTTGGAGGGCATTTGGTGTCTGACAAGTCGGATCCGGTAATTATTTTATCGACCCTCTCTCGACTCTTGGTACCCAATCAATCTGAATAAGTTAACAAATACCCATAATGATATGTGTATGCAAATGAAAACTAAATGTGAGTTAAATTTCATTATAACTCTGCAAAAAATGTGAATAGGTTAAGTAACGTGAAGTATCAAACCACTGAGAGAAAATTAAGGTAGGTATAATTATTAATAATTAATTATTATTACTATTATGATTATTGTGCATTTCCTACTTTTTTATGTTTATGGGGTTTTAATTTTATTGTGATTTTTATATATTGGTATTGTTTTATTTTAAAAAATCTAAAATTTTATTTTTCTTTTAATTTTACAAAATTTTAATATCCTTTCATTTTTAAGATATAATATATATTTATATATAATAATAATGTAGATTATAAAAGTAATATAATGTATATATAATAAATACATGGTTGTATATTTTTAAATATATAGAAAAATAATCAAAATATAGAAAAGAAATTGTTTTTGTGTTTATATTTTTCTCTGTTTTTGGAATTTTCAAGGAATTGTTACTAATTATGTATGTTTAAAGTATTGATATATACAAAATATGGAGAAAATAAATAGGTTGAATGTTTTGGGGTTTTAAAAATGGATAATAGTCTTAAAATTTCTCAAAGCTGTTTTTAATATATATATACACACACTATATATAATAAAGAAAATATGGTAGAAAACTATTTTTGGATCTTATATGAATTTTTATTTTTATCGTATTTTTTATTTTTACAAATTTTATGGTTTTCTTTTTATATTTTTATTAATTTTTAGTGAGATGGTATAGTCTATAATAATATAGATACTCTATTTTTTGAATTTTTAAAGAGAGTTTTATAAATTTTTTGGATTTTAATATGCAAATATGGATAAAAAGCTTATTTTGATCTTTATAAATAGGAAATTCTAATAAAATGCCTAGCAAAAATTATATGTAATGAATATAGCTATCATGCACATTAGGTAATTTTCCTACAAATTTTAGAGTCAAAAAGTCCTTTTTAATAATAAATATGGAGTTGGTAGGGACCTGTTTGTAATTTAAATAAAGTTTGAGGGCTATAAATAACATATGCAACAATGTTCAGGGGCATAATAGCAATTTAAACAATTAAATTCGACTTTAATATGCTCTTAGTAGCGGTATATATGCAATTATACTAAGAGATAGGTTCTTGCATGCAATTTCTCCAAAAGATTAACACTTTTATACAACTTTTAGTACTAAATAGAAATATCCAAAATCATAAGGGTTTGGATGCAAAATGGCCATATTGTGTGGACACATGAGGTGACTTAGTAGAGGACCTAATTGCAAAGAAAAATAAGTACAGGGGTCCACTTGCAAAGTGTATAGAAATATTTACATGTCACTTAATATATACATGACTTAATCATAAATACAAAATTGTGGCAGGGGATGTGTGCAAATTACCCCTTAATGGGTGCCATCCAGCGGCATTACGCACTCCACGTGGCTCACTTAATGGATCTGACGGTTCAAATCATGCAACGCTTCACCTCCTTCAACGATCACGATCAGATCTGGCAGGAGTTCATCATCCAACGGTACCTGGAAAGTCACAATGGTCTTACTGGATCTACAACATCCAAGAACTGATGATTGGGTCAACTTGGATCCAATCGATCTCTTCTCCCAAAAGGTCTTCTTCAAATATGGATCTCCTCACACCTTCCTAAGGTCTTGCCACAACTGTAGGAAGCCTTTAAATCAGTCCATGTCCCACTAATGGGGACCTGAAGGGTCTTCAAGATCGCATCCACATAGAGCAATGGTTCTGACTCGAATCCACTCCCAGGTGGCTTAAAATCTATGGGTCCTTCATAAAAATACTTCACTGGCCTGAGGGGAACTCCCTCGACCCAGTACTGAAGCTAGAATGCATGCAAAATGGAGGGGCAGAGGAGCTTCGATGGAGGGTGGTAGATGAAGCTCAATGGAAGCCGATCCTTGTAGAATTAGGACGAAAGATGGGGTGTATGGCGAAGAATGCATTGATCAAAGTGAAGGTGATTGTGGGTCGAATACAGACCAATTTTCACAGTGGAATAGGGCTAGAACAGGAATTCTCCGGCCAATAATGAAGTTGGAAACTACATTAAAATATGAACTGATTGCATGAAAACATAAATTAAAATTGGAAAAAATACCAATAATGCACGAAAAAATAGCTCGTCCAGTCTAGAACATGGAGTAGAAGGCTTCGTCAGTAGAGGTCTGACGAGGCTTGGATCACCTCAAATTCACCATTCTCTTTGATGTGGATCGATGTGGACCTCTTCATATCACTAAGGGTCACTCTAAGGTTTGATTCAGGGGTCTAAGGTTGACCAAGAGGGATTAAAGAAAAAATGGAGGTTTGGTATTCTTCATCGATGAAGGGAGTAGGTAGCTTGGTCACGAGATTGCAGGGGTTTCGCTAAATAGATGGGTGATCATAAGCATGGGTGAGCTTGAGGGATGCATGGGGAAGATTTCTTGTGAAGAAATCAAGTCATTTCGAAAAATGCACCATAAACAAAAAAATGGAGAAGTAGGGGTAGTGTGTGTGCTCTAATAGGTAGATGGCAGAGAGGAAGGATAGTTGATCAGGCGGTCAATAGTCCTTGGATTTTTGTTGGTCTACGTGGACCAACCAGAAAACCATTGGGAATGAATCTATTAGAAAATTAAAAATAAATGATAATGAATTTATAAGTCAAAACATAAAATTCATTTCTTATTTATGTACTATTTATTGAGTATTATTATTTATTTTTATAACTTAGTTATTAGGTGTTAATACTTACATGTATATGCATAGGTATATTTATTTGTAATCAAGTATTTTATTTTAATTTTATGTTATAGATTTTATTACATATTTTATATATTTAAAATATATTTAAACACATATTTTCATATTTCTATTAATTTTTTTAATTTTATTTATATCCTTAAATAAATAAGGGTATATATATTATAAGTATAGTATACCTAAATATTTTGATGTATTATTTATTTTAATGTATTTTTATTGCCTTTATTTTGTTTTTATATTTTTAATATATTTAAAATAATATTTATAAGTATTTAAAAATATAAAAAAAGGTAAAAATATAACGAATATATCAAATAAATAAAATATACATGTATATGGGATAATAGGACCCTGGAAAGGTGGCTTTTGCATCGTAACTCCATCTTTCATGAAACTACCTTCATTAGATTGATAATTTAATTTTAAGAATAATAAAGGTAAGTTTCATCAATTTCGAATTCGTATGGAGGAGTTATTGGTTTTAAAGTTTTGGTTGTGGTTTTTCCCTACATGTATCGCAATCACACTATGCATTATTTTTATATGTAGATATTTTTGTATTTTTCTATGCATTTTTATATAGAATATTATATTAAGTATTTATTATTTGTGATGTGTAAAATGAATAATAAAATATGATAAAAACAACTATTTATTGAAGAATTAAATTAGGATATTTATCGTGTAGGAATCCCAATATGCCCCTACTTTATTCCTGGTTGACCAAGTCAATATTTACTTGGTCTCGAGGTCTAGGGTCATTTAGTATGTTTGATATTTCATTTCTTTTTCTTTTATTTCCTTTATTCTTTTATTTTGCAATTAAATCCATGTATTTATACATTATTTATATGTTAAATAATGAGTGTTATTTTGTACAAATTAATGTTATATACATGCATTTAGCTAGGGATTTACGGTAAAAATGAAATAATAAAGGTGATGAAATGGAGATTCATCAACTCTTCCAACAATATTGTTGACCCCCTTACCAAAGCTTTACCCCTAAAGGTTTTCGATCAGCGTGTAATGAGCATAGGTTTAAATATATTGCTTGAATGGTTCTGAGGATTAGTATGAGATTGTTAGCCTTGTGAGCCCGAGATGAACAATTTATACAATAAATGTTATTGTAAATCTTTGATATATCAATAGAGGTTATTTGTTTATTTCATTCCTTGTCTGAGATTAAACGAATGAATGCACTTATAAGGTCCCTTGTAAAATTAGGGGTTATGCACCATGGATATCTTAATAATCATACAACTGTTGATTCAAATGTTTAATCATAAAGGTGGTGCTTGGATGACATCTAAAGAGTTAAATTGACGACTCATCAAGCACTATCAAATGATCATTAAAAGATGATCTACAGCATAAGAAGGAGATGGCAATCCTTTTCTAAAGGCTGATATCGGATTGCTCTCATGATGCACATCCTATGCATAGTAATAGAGATTCGGAGGTGTCAGATAAGTTAGCTACAAGATTTAACCTGACAAGATCGAGATAACCAAGACCTATTTTGTATGTTGTCACGATATAGTCATGCATCATCTGATCGAAGACAAATGTATTGCAAGATGTATAAGTATGTGCATTAGGCACAACATTAGGTTGATGACCTAATCAAGGTCTATATACCAGTGAGCTGGTTGCATACGATGTCATATGAACAATACAATCTCTTAAAGGGATCATACAAGTTCATTATTGAACCAAAATACATGATCTCACTCATGAGATATTGGGACCAATCAAATTCCATGCATGGTCATCTTGCTCTAGAAGCATGACAAGAATTTGTAGGTATGATATATATCTTTGGAAAGCATATGATCGACACCAACTCCCACTGACCAAACTATAAACTTAATGATAAAACCCTGAAGAAGACAGTCCAAATATGATCTAAAACTTTGAGTTTATTCTAGGTCTTCCGGTATGCATAATGTACGGGTATTGGGAATACTCGAGTGTGAAGTGATTGTAAACGGTTGTATAACCATGACACTTCCATTCTGAGGGAGTAATTAAACATGTTTGGATTTTAGTGACAAAATATTACCACCATTACACTTCCATTTTGAGAGAGATGAAACATGCTTGGATTTTAGTGATTCTTCTCATTAGATTAGTAATCAAATCTTAGTCCAAATGTTGGAAATTAATCTGAATATGATTTAGATGTAATGAGAAGATTAGATTTACAGCTTGATTTAATCAAAAATCTTTAAGAGTTCCCCAAGATCTAGATTTGAGATATGATCTCAATCCATGTCACTATACATGGAATGTACAATCGTAGTGTCCTTATCTCCAAGCACTCGTAGAGAAAGCATATTGTTCTAGAAAGAGTTCAAGTATAACTCGATTATTGATAATGTATCTGAGCATTAGGAAATTAATAATTAAATATGATTTAATTATCATAAAATAATGTGAATAGGATTTATATTATCTTGACACGTGAGAATAGTAATAAGATAATTAAATATGATTTAATTATCAAGGATATGATTAATATGGATATCATTATCCATAATAAAAATAAATGTTATAAAATATTATTTATAATATGTTGGAGAGATTTAATAGTAAACAATATTTACGAATTAAATGTTTATGTGAATTAGATTCACATTGAATAGTTAATTGTAAATGCAATTTACATTTTATATTGGATGTATGGATATGATTCATAATTGTCAATGGAATTATTGAAATTATCACAAAACCATTTATAATTATTTGGTGAATAATTATTGTTGACAAGATTCATCTCTCGACTTTTATTTGTATGAATTATTAACACATGTCGTCTCAACCCAAATAAGTATCAAACAAAAACTATTTATTCTCAAGCAAAAATAAATACATAAGTGTGTCAAGAGAAATTGTTATTTAATTTACCTATATATCTAACATGATCGAACTCAAAGAGGCTGCAAAAATTCTGATGGTTAATCTAATAATTGAAATAAATCAATGTAAAGAATAAAGGAATTCCTAAGTCAAACTATGTTTGGTTTTTGTATTTAAAATTTTGTACTTTTTTATGGCTTCTATTTTATTATTTTATTATTTTGTTTTCTATTTTATATTTTTTTTAATTTTGCAAATGATATATTTTTATTTATTCTCAAGCACTAGAATATTAAAATAAAATAAATAAATGAGATACTACACTCTTTTGGAATTTTTATCTTTAGCAAATACACACAGAAAATTAGGCAAAAATTACATTTCAGTTTTAAAACTTTTTTGAGATTTTTATGAATTTTTCAAATTTTCCTAGATTTTTAAATAATTGAAGTACAATGAATAATGCAAATAAAATGCAGTGCATATGTATTTGAATTTTTAAAATAATAAATAAAGATAAAATGGATGAAATAAATGCATAATCAAAGATAAATTTTTATATATTCCAGAAAGCCCTTTTATGTTTTTTTATTTTTAATTGAATGTAAATATATCTTTAATTTTTTGATTATTTTGCAATTTTTATGGTTTTTATAGATAATAAAAATATGAAAATTTATCAAAAATTAAAACAAATAAAATATGCAAACAAGAATTTTTTATAATTTTTAGAGGAGTTTTCCACTTTTTATGATTTTTTATGCAAACAGGATGTTTTTATGGAGTTTTTGAATTTTAATAAATAATAAAAATAAAGAAAATGCCAAATAAAAATTATGGATTAAAGATGAATGCAACAAGAAATAATATGAATTTTTGTTGAATTGTCAAATGTGTTTTGATAATTTTTATTTAATTTCATAGATGTAGAACAAATATGCAGACTCAGAGGGACTAATATGCAATAAATTAATGTTTACATACTAAATATTAATAAATAAGAAAGTAGCAGGGTGATTGTGCGAATTTTCTAATAATTTAACGTGCACAAGCGCATGATCCCCACTGGATTGGATCAAAATGTTAATAAAATAAATTCAGGGGTTCATCAATAACTCAAAACATCAGTACTTTATTACAAAATACCCACTACTCATGTTCAGATCAAGCTCCATAGTTCAAATAGAACTTGATTGTAATTAAAATAAATGCGAGGATAAAAGTGCAATAATTCAAATAAAGGAAATACAAACATGTCCCTCTGGAGCTTATTTGCAAATAAAATAAATGACAAGGGTAAAGGCACAGTTATACCATTAAATGACGTGGAGCGCTGGACAGACTTGATATGCTTCTGCTTTGATCGGACAACTATGAATGATTCGTGCTTTCAAGGTCACAATCAGTTCTTGATCCTCAATTAGTGCAGCTTTTGGGGATTTATCTACGGTCCGGATCAAATCTAGAGGAGGCGTTCTTGATCCGACGACTCTGGATGTCTCTAGAAGTACAGGGATGCAAGCAATCTCTGAAGAACTTTAATCGGGCTTCTCTCCTTCAATTTAGCACCGCATCTTCACAAATCTTGTTTAAAATATAGCTTAAGATGTTTCTCATCTGATGTACACCTTAGATCAGCGAGAAAAACACTAGACCGAGGATCTGGAAGATGTTCAAACTATGTTGCTCCAGGAGCCTGTTCTATATCTAATTCATGCTCTTCACACGATCCCTGGAGCTCCTTGAACCTACAAATGGTTTCTTATGCTCAGAGAGGGCTCCGGCCAAAGGATTAGATCCAAAAAATACCAAGGAGGGTAACTGGATGGGGACTCCAGAGAAGTATGGTCAGAAGGAGTCGAACCCCAAATCTGTGAAGAATTAGAGGTGGGTAGAGGATGGACGGGCTGGAGAATGATCGGGCGGAGGTGTTGGCATGGTCGAAAAGTTGTTTGAATTATTGGAAGTCCTATGATTGAGAGATCACAGGTTGAATGTTGTTTGTGTATCTATTCTAAAACAAGGACTGAACTATGGAATTAAAATTGCAAAATTATAGATTAACTAGCTATGATTACCTATGAGTGAAAGGTGAAGATTCTTGTCCTCAATTCGGTGTGTAAGGCAGAGAGTCGTGACACACTGCGGAGCTCTCTGACGGCATGATGAATCATGTAATCTAACCTTTAGGTCACCCTCAAGATCAGAGATAAACCCCACTGTCACCAAAGAGAACCTCTCCCACTCAATCGAAGGTGAACTAATGGATAAAAGAAGGATTAAGAAGTCACTAGAGGATGTAGGTTGGTATTTATGGGTGTCCCTCTGGCGAGTTTTAAAATTTGAAATGGAGATATTAGTGGAGTGATAAGTAGATCTAATACGTGGGCGTGGAGGAGAAATGAATAGGTGGACAGATTGGAGAAGGAATCGGGTGCATTTGGTGGAAGGCACACATGGTGAAATTGTGAGACGAAATGACCAAAGGAAGAGTTAGTGGGTGGTGGGTGTGGGTGAGGAGTTGACCCTGGTCGACAGATCCATGCTTGGCCAATCAGGACGCACCGCAGATGTAGACAAAATAGGCTACATAACAAAAAATCAATAAAATGTTAAATAATTTAAAAAATCGAAAATAAATTAACTAACTTAAGTGATGTAAGTAGAAAATGTTAAGAATAATCTAAATCTAATTTAATTATTTTTAATTAAATAAATATAAGGTGTTATTTACAAGGGTTAAAATAAATACAAGGGGTTCTTTACAGGTATGTATACCTATATGCAGAGTATTTTTATTTTTAATTAATTTTTATACATATACATAATTTAATATTTTATTCACTTACAATATTTAATAAGGATTTTAATGAGATTTTTATTTTATGATTTAAATTATTAGTTAATTAAATAGGTATATGTACAATATATGCATGGTGATACATACACAACAAATACATGATTTTATTTTTGTTATTTTTATATTTTGTAATTTTTATTTGTATTTTATATAAGAAAATACAATATTTACAAGCAATTAAAATTACAATGTTCACAAATATGCACAAGGAAACAATGAATTGAATTATACACATAATATACATAGATACAATATACCATAATACCCCAATTTGCGAGATTTCACACCTTATCTCATAATTTTATGGAATCACCTCCATTTTAAAGAATATTTAATTTGGAGTATAATGATAGTGAGTTTGGTGACTTTGGAATTTAGGTGGAGAAGAAATTGATCTTGGAAGTTGAGCTATGTGGCATTTTGAGAGTGGTGTTATGTACACAATATATACATATTTTTACTGACATTACTTATAATTTACAAGAGGATTTTATGCACGATTTTAATATAGAATTATATTTATTTACAAGGGATTAGGTGATTAACTAAAATAATTAAAGAATCGTGTATTATAGAAAATATTGTACAAGTGAGGAAAATATACAGGTATCAAGTACATTTTTAGTGATTTTGGGCTTATCTCACCCTATTTTATTCCTTATCGATCAGGTCAAGTCTTGACCTTCTCTCAGAGTTTGATTCAGCCTATATCTATTTCACATATACAATCTTTTATTTCCTTTCTTTTTCCTTTATTTATTTATTTATTTGATGTTAAAATCTACAATATTTACACAACGATGTTGGTTAGTAAGAATATGGATTTATTGATATATACAAGTGTTTATAAGAGATTTTAAGCTAAAATAAATTAATAAAGATGGTGAAATGCATATTCTTCATCCCCATATTCTTTTACTTTTCTAGTCCCTTAGAAAATACTTTTTCGAAAGGATAAGTGAATAAAAGAAAAAGAAAAGAATTAAGGAAAAATAAATAACTTAGAACAATGTTGAGTATTAAACTTATCTTTATAAAATTGTAATATGAGCTCGGTCAGACCTTTGTATTAATAGTGTGGTGGAACCTCAATGAGAAATGGATTTAAAACCTAGCAGCCCTCGAGTTCCACAATACTTCTATTCAAGTCGTCTCAACAGTCAGGTCAGAACAAGTCTACATACACAAATTCTTATGACTATGAATCTTTACTTGTATGGTATAAGTGAAATATAGATCCACACCTCAAAAGTGACAAAGAAATACCCCCCCCCCCCCCATCAAGGTAACTCTAGTCCCCCGGTCTAGCAACTATTTCCTCGAGAGTGGGGATATTCTCTTCTAAGTTCAAGTATGGAGAAAAGAATGACAGTAGCTAGTGTAGTTGCCTATCCTTGGATGCATGATCAGTGTAGAAAAATTATCCAGCTGCAAGCTCACAATAATTTGACTTTGAAGCTCATCCTTTTATATACACTCCAACATGCATTTTACTTTTTAATCAGACATGTAAACTTATGGAGATTCTGCATTTTTTAATATGTACACAGGTGCAGCATGTACACAAGTAGTTGTTCTTCTGGGCCAGTATACTATCCCTCTTTTGAAGCATTATTGCAGCCCCACAACATCATGTCTTTATACCTTAATGCCATTAGACCAGGTTGAGATGTACTACCCTCCCTAGAGGAATATGGATGTTCCCACTAGTTGTTACACACCCGTATTCTACCTCAACCAAAGAATTCCGCCTCCTTGACGCCTCATCCATGAAGATCTACGTGTAGAATGCTTGTCCAAAATAAGCCACGGTCTAGAAGAATCATGCATGTGTTGTTTAATATTCTACTTAGACTCATCAAGATGATTTGTGAGCATAGTCTTGTAGACTCGAAGAATGAAGTCACAAGACCTGAAAGGTCTCAACTCCAGTTCTTATAAGGTTCCTCTGAAATTAAGTGGATTAAGATCATAACTAAGCTTCATTCTTCAATTTTATTCCAGACTAGTTTAAATGCCAATACCATTCCGAAAAAGCGCATGCAAATGCAAGAAATATATGCAAAATATTTTTTGGAAAAGAAAAAGGTTTAGTAAAATATATACAAGGACTATATAAGTTTTATACAATATTTTACAAGAGGATTTTATATACAAGTTTAAGGTTTAAGTTTTATCAAAGTGTTTTATATACAAGAAAGAATTTTATTTACAGTATGGAAGGTGATCAAAATTTATATACACAAGTAGATTTTACGTATTTATATACATCCCATTTATATCCCACGTGACAAAATAATATATAGAAAATAATTTTTCAAACACATTTTTATAGTCATTTTAATTAATAAGCATACAAGTTATGGCTAAATTATATACACAATATATACGACACCCTCCTATACTTAGCTCGAACTATGTTCTCGTAGTGATCAAAGAGCTAGAAAGGAATATATAACTCGTGCTAATTATAGAAAAATGAAAAGAAAACTATACAATGACTCAAAGAATGGATGAAGAGAATAGAAGTCGGTGATTCTCCCTATACTTAGGATCAAATAATTCTAAGTATAGAAGATTGTACAAACGGGGAAAATCAAGAGAAATAATGAACAACTCAACGACTCGACTTGCCATCCCCTATACTTAGGGTAAAAGATCCCTGTGTATATAAAAAGAATATCTACAATTTGAGGACAAGCTAGAGATTCGAAGAAAAATAAAGAAAATAATAAAAAAACACGAAAAGATAGTATGAACAACATCACTCCCCCTATACTTAAGGTACGGGATCCCTAAGTATAAGCAGCAACGAGAGTGATGAAACATGATGAATATGAACAACTCAAGTCATTCACATCCCCTATAATTTCAATAGAGAACATTCTAAGTATAGCACACACACATGAAAGAGGTGAACGATAAAAACGGAAGAAGAGAGAATAAAATGGAGAGAAAATTTTCTCATGTATCAGACGTAGAAGGTATCAAAGAATTATCATCTTATACCGTAGATATAGAATCAACCACGGATAGGAATGTATCATGATCTAGATATGGCTTCAGCAACTGTCCATTCACGATAAATGGTTATGTGTCAGAGTATAACCCAGATATGACAATACTACCATATCATGCACAACTCTCACAATGAATGATCCTGATCATTTGATTTTCAATTTGCTTGGAAATAACTTCAATTTGGCATAAAACAACCATACTTTCTAGTCAGGGGAGAATTTCTTTCATCTAATGTGTCTATCATGCTAACGCTTAACTTTCTCCTTATACATGAGTGAGTTATCTTATGCAAAATCTTGGAATTCCGTAAATTTATTCAGATCAAACTTTCTATTCTTTCCAGCCTTCTCATAATCAAGATTGCATACACGGAGTGCCCACAAAGATTTGTGAATTAATTCCACGGGTAGATGGCAAGGACTTCCATACACCAATCTGTAAGAAGACATACCCAATGGTGACTTGTACGTCATCTAATAAGCCCATACAACTGAGTCAAGCATCTGGGACCAGTTTTTCCTATCTGGATGTACAAGTTTTTGCAATATAATCTTAATCTTCATATTTAAAATTTCAGCCAAGCCATTAGTTTGTGGATAGTAAGGAGACGTAACCTTGTGTTCAATGGCATACTCCTTCACAAGTTTCTTAACTTCTCTATTAATGAAATGGCTTCCCCCATCTGAAATAAGTATCTTGGGGATCTCGAACTGTACAATAATATGGTCCTTGAGAAAGTAACACACTGTATGACTATCAGCGGCCCTAGTGGGGATAGCCTCCACCCATCGACTAACGTAATACACAGCAAGCAAGATGTACTGATATCCCTGACTGACAGGAAATGTGCCCATGAAGTCTATGGCCCAAGAATTAAAAACATCAGAAATCTGAATGTATCCCAAAGGCATTGTATCTTTGGAACCAATAGTTCCTTCCATTTTCTCACAGTTAGTACAACCTCGAACATACTTTGTAGCATCTTTAAACAATGGTGGCCACCATAGGCCGCTTTGTAAAATCTTAGTTGGCATGCACTTCCTCGAATGATGCCCACCAGACTCTAATTTATGGTAATGCTCAAGTATTCTAGTTTATTCTTCTAGGAATGCTCCTTCTCCAGATACTATATGCACCCTCATGAAATAGGTACGGATCCTCATGTTGGTAAAAATGTATCTCAAATAGAAGTGTGTACACCTTATGCTTCAGCCAATCTTGTGGAACTTTCTTAGAGACAAGATACTTCACAATGTATCATCAGTATACCATAGGAGAGAGTCCACAGACAGAATGATCTCATCTAGAAAGGTGTCATAAATAGGGATCATGCTCTACTCAGAAGTATCTGCATCTGTAATGCAGGAAAGGTGATCTGTCACAACATTCTTGACTCTATGTTTATCTCGAATCTATAAATCAAATTCTTGGAGAATAAGATCCATCTAATAAGGCATTATTTGGACTGCTTCTTTTCCTATAAGTACGGTATAGAAGTGTGATCTGTGTACACAATAACATGGGAACCGAGTAGGTAAGATCCGAACTTCTCTAGCCTAAACACAATTGCTAAATCTCCTTATTTATAACTATATAATTCCTTTATGCCTCATCAAGAGTCTTGATAGTATAGTGTATACTACCATCACTTCTTTGCCCTAAAACAGCTCCAACTACGAAATTTAAAGCATATGTCATGATCTCGAAAGGAAGAGACCAATCAGGTGGCTATAGGATAGAAGAATTAGTAACCATATCTTTCATCTGATGAAATACAAAGAGTACTTTTTCATACAGAAGCCCATTCAAAGGTATGGTGATCTTGCTGAAGCCCTTACTGAATCGCCTATAGAATCCTATGTGTCTGAGAAATGACCTCAACTGCTTCAAGTCCTGCGGTTGTTCAAGCTTTGATATCGCTTCGATCTTAATCAGATCAATCTCCATACCATATTTGGATATGACGTGGCCCAATATAATCTCATTAGTCACCATGAAGTGACTCTTCTCCCACGAGAGCACTAGGTTTACCTCACAACAACATTGAAAGACTCGGTCTAAACAAGCAATACATGTGTCAAAACTATCCTTGTAGACTAAGAAATCATCCATGAAGACCTCAAGGAAACTACCCACCATGTCGGCAAAAACAGCCAACATACACCTTTAGAATGTAGCAGAGGCGTTACACAATCCAAAGGGCATCCATCTAATGGTGTAGGTGCCAAACGAACAAATCAAAGTAGTTTTCTCATGATCCTTAGGAGTGATAGAGACCTGATTATATCCAAGTACCCATCCAAGAAACAAAAGAACTCTTTCCCTACCAACTCTTAATAATCTGATAAATAAAGGGCAGCGGAAAGTGATCCTTCTTGGTATTGGAATTTAGGCATCGGTAATCTACATAGACATGCCATGAAGTAGGTATATGGGTCGGAATCTCCTCATCACAATCATTCTTCACGATAGTAATTCCGGATTTCTTTGGGACTATTGCAAAGGATTGACTACTTGGAAACCAAAATGGGAAAAATAAAGCTAGCATCACACCATTTGTTGATCTCCTTCATTACAACCTCCCTTAGATTTATATTTAAACGGTGTCGACACTCACGAGATGGTTTAAGTTCATCCTCTAAGTAGATATGATGCAAGAACAAATCTGGACTAATCCCACATATATTTGAAATATTCCATCCAATGTCCTTATGGTTTCTCTCACGAACCTCTAGCACGAGAAATTCTTATTCATCAGTCAACTACGAGCTAAGGCTGACCGAAAACATCTGGGAGGGACCTAAAGAAGTCATATTTTAATGTTGATGGTAAAACATTGATCTCAAGTGGTAACTAAATGGCTCTTTGATGACTTATGTTGCTTTTTTTGTAGAAGGTATGTGATCTATACTACGTGAACTTCCCACTGTGGTTACTAAGGGATCAGCAACTAAAATCTTAGATAGATCTTCAATGAATGATCTCTACTCAAAAAGGAGGGGCTCATCAAGATGTTCTATGATCTCATCAACAAAGGGTTCAGATATCTCAGCACTAATCTCATAAATGTGTCTCTCATCAATGCATATCTTAGGGAACTCATCATGTGGCTCAGATATCTGATCCTCAGAACTCTCAGAAAGAGCATGTCATCATTAATCTCATAATAATGTATCAAAGTAATATCATAGGGTACCTCTAAAAATTCATATTGATCATCAGAAGTCTGCTCAAACTATCCATCATCAAACAAATCAAATGAATCAATAAAGGGACTCATGTTGACTGTGCTCTCCATAGATTCCTTCTAAGAAAGGAACTCATGGGTAGCAATGAAATCAGTGAAAAGATCTGTCTCTCTAAAATCGGACAAAAAAATCAAAGTCTTCAGGATCTGATGTAACTGTCTTTCTCTCATCTGCTGCTATTGATGGCGGTGATGGTCAAGGAACGGGGATCATCTCAATTTTCACCTTATCAATACTAGAGTAAAATATGATCTCTCCAGTATCGTAATCAAATACCACTTCAGGTTCGGAGGAACGATCGACCTAGTATGATTGGGGTATGGAGTAACAGTGCAGGTGTGTCCATATCCATGACAACAAAATCAACAGGAAATTTAATTCCATGCACCTTTACAATAACGTCCTCTAAAATGACCCTCGACCTCTTGATTGATCTATCAGCAAACTAAGGGATCATCCCGGTCAATGTAAGAGGTCCTAACCCAAACTCTTTGAGTAGAGAGGATGGCATGAGATTAATAGAGGAAAATCGCTATCGAGAAGGGTACGATCAAATTCTTGATCAAATATATGGCAGCATATATGAGGTGCTTCCTTATCTTTCTTTTTGGGCCAGAGGTTGCTGATGGCATGAACTGTGGCCATGGTCAAGATGTACTTCTCTGTCTTCTTCCACCTGTTCTGCTTTATTTGACGCTTTTGTGTACATGCTTCTTTCATTCCCTTTTTTACTGCATGCATGTACTCCATGGCCTTAAGAAGTGGCATCTTTAAAAAGATGTTCTATAAGATCTCAAGCACTCCAGGATCAGATAGGGTTATTTTTATATTTTGGATGTTTTGGATTTATTTAAAGCAAAAGGAAATGGAACGAAATTAAAAAAAACATTCATCATATGCTTATTTTGATTATTCAAGGTAGAATCCACATTTACAATAGGACAACTAAAATCAGTCAATAATAGGTGAAGGAAAAACAAAATCTAAAACAAGGTGGTTGTTGCTTATGTAGAAAAAGGATCCACTAGTGGTGCATTCTCCTTCTCGGCTGACAATGGTCTACATCTGCTTGGTGAAGGTGAATGTGGTGTTGAAGGTGGTGAGACTCCAGACTTAGGTACTGCTACACTAGATCTCGGTGATGATGGTGAAGAAGATGTAGTAGAAGGTAAATCTCTCTCAATGGCTTGAAACCCCAATCCCTACGGTTGTGGAGGCGATTGCAATCTCATGTCGCTCCTGACATGAATGGTGTCACATAAATATTTAAAATCAAGGGCCATACATATCTCGGGTGTGGATGGATCATGAGCTACCTGCTCTTGCATATGAAATTATTGGGATTGACCTCGACCTATGTTGGGATTAATATCTTCGTGATGATCAGTTCATCGAACCTCTGAGTGAGATCATTCATGTTCTTCATTAGCAATGTCAATTGATCAAGTGTTGGATTCACCGATAGGTGCCTCATGGTGCTAAAAGAGAGGTTGTCGTTGAGTATGATAATGTAGAGGCTATTGGTATCCATGTTGTTGGTAATGAGGAGGAGGAAGAGGAGAAGGAGGAGGATTTAGATATTGTCTGTATGATGCATTCTGTTGTTGGTGGTAAGGTTGTGGAAAATATGCAGACTGCATATGTTGTTGTTGTTGGCCATGACTCCAATTCTGGAAATGATGCTAATACTGAGGTTGGAACTGTTGGTATTGGTACTATTGAGGTATGCCTCCCAAAAACTGGTGGACAGGTCTCTGACCCTATTGGGAACCCAACTGGCTTTGCCGAGATGGACAGGGCTGGTTGCGCTCTCGGTCGAACCAGATACCGTTCACCTCCTAAATGATAGGGGGGAGGTGGAGCCTGTTGCTCAGGAATGTGTGGACCTTCGTGCTAGTATGGGACAATCTGATGTGAATGCTGCAAGACCTAGTCAGGGTTCAGCATGTAATAAATGTGTTGAACTATGGATGGTCCTTCGGTACTCTGCTGGGTTGAAAAAGCTTGCTCCCGAGCAGAAGTGGTGGCTACTACACTCGTACATAGACATGTGTTGATTATACTCACAAGAAGCTCCAGATGCTTCATTAGTTCATCCAGTTTGTCCAGGTTCTTCGTCCTTTATTCGATCACTTGGATTTTCTCAAGCTCCTTGGACCGTTTCTCAATTATATCAACTTTAGATTAGAGATTTCCAATAATGGTCAGATCAGAACTGTCCACCCTATCCCATTCATGTGATGTTGTCATATTGACAGTCTTATGGGGGATTGCAGGATAGAGTATGGGATGCTTCTGAAAAGCACATGAAGAAGAAAGAGCATCTAAGCTCTCTACCATCTCCTTGAAAATCTTATAAAGGAATCCTCTTCCTTGTTGAAGTGACTTCCCCCACAAGCGGCATCTACCAGTTTCTAATTTTTTATGCTTAACACCCCAAAGAAATTTAACACTAAGCTCATCTTGGGAATATCACAGTGGGGGAACTTCTTTGTGAAGTCTTTAAATCATTCCCACATCTTGTGAATAGGCTCATGGGACATTTGGGAGAAGTTAACAATCAATGATCGCAATTGGTTGAGATGTCCGAGAGGGTAGTATTTGTTCAAAATTGCGGACCTCAACTCTTCCCATGTTGTAACAACCCTTCCCAAGTGACTTATCCAATATAATGCCTTGTCCATCATATTGAATGGGAAGGTTGTCATCTTTACTATCTCTAATGGGATATTCGTTTAGTGTATTGTTCCACATATGCGATCAAACTGTTGGAGATGTATGTAATGTTCTTCATTGATATTTTTGTGGAATATAGGGAGAAGTAGCAAAATCGTAGGCGTGAGCTCAAAATGTCCATGAATCGCAAGAATTTGAATCCATGAATTTGTATGTCCTTCCCCTGGATAATAAGCATCATTTAATGTAAGCTTATCCACTTGCTCCATAGGATCTTCTCCCCCATTCCCACCTCCTCCATTGTTTCTATTCTCCTCTCTCCTTTCTTGCATGTCTTGTCTCATCAAGTATCATATCCCTCAATGTAGTTTGAAATATAGCATGCTCTGTCAAATTTGCTTGAATTGACTGAATAGAGGCTAACATGGTGGTGTTGATCTCAGATTGCTCAGCCATGGAACCCTTTCCTTTAGGTGGTATCAAATGCATTGAATCAGTTTCCGCAAGTGTAAATTACACTGGATTAGTCCTTAAGAAGGTGGAGTCCCAAATGATAGTTCAATATTAGAGTCAATCTTGAACAACAGATTGATGGATGTGGTGGAGGGTGAAGTGGAGAAAGAGGTATACTCGGGAAGAGAGTCCTCCATAGTAGAAGACAACCGGTTTGGAGTGTGAAATGAGTCTGCGAAGTCCGAACGAGAAAGGCTCCAATCGAAAATCTTCGATATGAAGAGGTGATATTCGAGAACATGAAGGTCAAATAAAAAGAGAATGAGTAAAAGGTGCAAAGTGCACGGGAAGGATCTCTAACACTAGAAGTCAAACACAATTCAAACCCCCTATTCACCAACTCAAATCAAGTGGAGACTGTAAGAGTTCGGTCTATTAACTTTTCAATTTAAGTGGGTAATAAACACGGTCTTTGAAAGAGTTAACGAGTTGTTAGGTGCATGTATTTCTCTAAAAATTGTATGATTCTTGCGACTAGTTGCATCTACTTTCAACCAATATGGGAGTAAGTATAGACTGTAAAAATGGTTACATGTTACTTGAGGACAGGGCCTTACATAGTTTCCTCTAAACCACATACTCTGCCAAGGAAACATGGACCATTTACCGGCTGCTCGCATGTCCTCACTGAGAAGTAGCTAATCATTTTTGTAGAACTGATAGTCTATATGAAAATCTGGGCTTGGCTCTATCCTACTATTCGTCTCTCTCTCTCTCACTTGCAAGTAAAATCAAACAATGAGGGGGTTACTCTCCCCAAAACAATTGATTTTGTCTTTGCATTTATTTTAAGGTCGAGTTTTCTTTAATAGTCCCTGTTTTACAAGACGTCGCTCTTTTTTGAATATTTTGTAATAAATCACCTAACGAGTGTCCGATTTCCTTTTTAAATTATGTGAGTAAAAACAACGGAGGAAATCGGACATGCCAATGTGCGATTAAGCACAATGATGCATACAGGGGTTAGAGGTACCTACCTTGTTGCTAGCACTCTACATACAGGGTAATCCGTGCAGAATTTAATACATAAATAAAATTAATCTAAATTATGCATGTGAACCATCCTAGCAATAGCTTCTATTAGCAGGCAAGAACAATTAAATTTGACTAAGTCCAATTACGATATATTCTATAGGTATAGAAATTCTTGTTTAGGACTTTGGACATAATTAACTACCTAGCTCCAACAAGATAATTAAAGAAATCATTAAGGGCTCATGCACATAAAATCGTATCAAAACAAATAAAAATACAACGATAAAACAAAATCGGTGAGGTCCTGCAAGTGCGCCAACACTTGGCAAAACAGACCCCGTAGATAAAGTGTGTAAAGTCCTTTTCACATGAATTTTAATGAATAAATAAATATAAAAATCTATCTAAGTATGATGCTCCAAATAATGGTCTCCTTCAAATCTTCTTCTCGTCCTCCTACGCTTTCCTACGGCTCGGTGAAGAATCAAGCTGCCTCTGCTTCGCTTGGGAGTACTGTGGCTCCTAAGAATGTTGCCCTTGCTCATCGGTTCCTCACAAGAAAGGTAAAATAAAATATGATGTAAGAATCTCAATTATGAAAATAGGATTGAGAATGAATGAATAAAAGAAAGTGAATTTGAACAATGAAAAGAATAAAGACAATATTCAGAACAAAAAATTAAGTATTTACAACCTAGAATAATAGGCCAAAAAAAAACTTAACTACCCTTGCCGTGCCTCCCTAGCAATGGTGCCATTTTGTTGACACGATTTATCTCTAGACTTCTATTTGGATGAATTATTAACATATGTCATCGCAACCCAAAGAAGTATCAAACAAAAACTATTTATCCTCAAGCAAAAATAAATACAAAATATAACAAGAGAAATTGCTATTTAATTTACCTGTATAGCTAACAGGATGGAACTCAGGAGGCTACAAAAATCCTAAGAGCTATTCTAATAATTGAAATAAATCAATGCAAAGAATAAAAAAATTCCTAAGTCAAACTATACGTGGTTTTTGTATTTTAGAATTTTGTAGTTTTTATGGGTTTTTATTTTATAATTTTTTATTTGGTTTTCTATTTTTATAATTTTTAAATTTTTAAATTTGCAAAAGATATGTTTTTTATATATTTTCAAGAAAAGGAATATTAAAAGAAAATAAACAAGTGAGATACTGCACTCTTTTTTGAATTTTTTTATCTTAGCAAATATGCATAAAAAATGGGAAAATTATGTTTGGTTTTAAAATTTTTTCTGATGTTTCTATGAATTTTTCATAATTTTCCAATTTTTTTTTGAAATAATTGAAATAAAATGAATAATGCAAATAGAATGCAATGCATATGTTTTTGAATCTTTAAAATACTAAAGAAAGACAAAAATGGATGAAATAAATACAGATGAAAAGATAAATTTTTATATTTTCAAGAAAGCCCTTTTATGATTTTTTATTCTTAATTGAATTTATATGAATTTTTAATGTTTGTTATTCTTTTGCAATTTTTGGTTTTTATAGACGATAAAAACATGAAAATTTTCAGAAATAAAAACATAGCAAAATATTGAAACATGGTTTTTTGGAATTTTTATGATCTTTTTGATGGAAACATGATGTTTTTATGGGGTTTTGAATTTTTATAAATAATAAAAATAAAGAAAATATGAAATAAAAAATTGTGGATTAAAGATGAATGCAAGAGGAAATGATATTAATTTTTGTGGAATTTCAAATGTGTTTTGATAATATATTTTAATTTTAAAGATGTAAAATAAATAAGTAGACTCACAAGGACTAATTTGCAATTACTTAATTCTTACAGACTAAATATTAACAAATAAGAAAATAGTTGAGTGAATTATGCAATTTTTCTTATATATCACGTGCACAAACATGTGTGCCCCGCTGGATTGGATTCATAAAATAAATTCAGGGACCCGTCAATAACTCAAAACATCAGAACTTTTATTGCAAAATGCCCACTACTCATTTACTGAGCATGCTCCACAGTTCAAAGGGGACCTGATTATAATTAAAATAAATGCGAGTAATAAAAGTACAATTATTCAAATAAAGGAAATATAAACATGTGTCCCTCTAGGCTTATGCTTTGAAGCGCTAAACATGGTAAAGGTGTAGTTATACTATTAAATGATGTGGAGCGCTAGACGGCCTTGATGCGCTTCTGCTTTGATCGGACGACAATGGATAAGTCGTGCTTGGAAGGTCACGATCAGATCTTGATCCTCGATCAACGATCAGCTTTTTGGGATTTATTGACGGTCCGAATCAAATATGGAGGAGACGTTCTCGATCTAACGGACTCCATATGTGTTATAAAAGAAAGGCTAGATCTTGTTCTTTCTTTACAAGAATTACACCATTAATTATGTGTGTACATGGATTGAGATCCATGAGCATCCAATGTGTTATAAAAGAGAAGGCTAGATCTAGCTCTTTCTTTACAAGAATTACAAGAGCAATAACTCTGTCTCTATTATCATACATGTCCTCTCTGTCTCTCACAGTATTGTCGTCGTCCACCATATTGGTCTAAAGAGCCTCGCAGTCATCGCAACGCCAATGTACTGCTGGATCGATTGCTCATGGATCTCTACCATCTTCGGTACATCTTACTAGTAAGTATTTCCATCAATTCCGTGAGATGAAATCAGGAAACTCCACTCTCGGATCTTCAGCTCAGATTGTGGGAAGCACACATCTCATCCATGCACTCACAAATGCAGCCATCGTAGGATCGGACTTGAGACAGGAGATCTTCGCCTAGAGACCTACGCGATCACAAATAGCTTCAAGAGGTAATTTGATTATTCGTTTGTGATCTTGATGAAACGATATAAGAATGATTATCATATCATTTGGTTCATTTTTATTAAAGAAAATAACTTCTGCTACCTCGAGCGACTAGTTTAACTAGTCGCTCTTAATCGCATGTGATGCGATCTACACGCTTCCATGACGCTAAGGACCAAAACCTAGTCCTTACAACCCAACTCCTTCTATAGTTCTCTAAAGGCCTGACCACTACATCTAGCTCTAGTAGTTCCCTCGCTTCAATCCATTATTGTAGCCCCCTTTCATTTGCCTCCTCCAAGCCCTCATCATTGTCACCGCAACTCTAAAACATTACCATCAACGAAACCCTCTTAGGGCTCATCCTTCTTGACTATGCAGATGAGGGGACGCGAGACCATGGAGGAAATGGCAATGTAGATGTTGGTGACATGGGAGAGGGGAGGAAGAGGCTGGGAAGGAGGATGAGGTGGAGGTGCATGTGTTGGTGATGCGGGAGAGGGGAGGAGGAGATCGAGAAGGAGAAGGGTCGGAGGAGTTGGCAGCACATGTGAGGGGGCACGGGAGAGGGGAGGAAAAGGAGGTAGGGAAATAGGAGAAGAGGAGGGGTCCTAGTGTAAGAGTTAGTAAGTTTTCAGGAATTATGTTGTAAATTATATAGGGGGTGCTGGATAATTGACAAAGTTTATGGTGTTCGTAATGCAACCCAATTCAAATATAAAAATTTTAAAATTGCAAATCAAATAAAAATATAAAATCAAATTTTGAAATAATAATAATAACTCCTCGGTTGTTCCGTAAAACATTAAAAATGAAAAACAAAATCAAATAAAAACTTCAAAAATAAAAATCACAAAAGACAATAAAAAATCAAGAATAATACCTAAATCTACATTTAATTACGTTCTTGGCTTCTGACCATGTTGAGATCGGCATTTCTAAATACGTAACACTATATGCTATTATTATAAGAATTATAAATTTAAAACATGAACAAAGATAGTGCTTAAAAAAATTACTTCTAACCTAAAACCTGATTTCCGGATCAAGCCCAAGGTTGGAAATGAAAAGGAAACTGTGGAATTTTAACATTCGTTACATTTTTGAACTTATTGTAATGAAAATATTAAATTCTATATATTAGCGGTAGAAAATTATTGGTGTGTGTTGCTGTAAAATAGCAGTGTTATAAGGGTGTTCGTATAATTTCCAAAATGTGTAAGGTATGTTTGCGATATAAGAAGATTATGGATGCATGATCATATATTTCATTAGGATAATAGATCTTATTAACCAATGGTTTTGTTAGTTGGAGAACAAAGAATGATGGATATGATGAAAAGGTAATAAAGATAACAAACCTCCAATCACCATTTTGATGGTAGAATTTGTATGGGGTTTTCACATATATACACCTGAAAATTAATGTATTAAATATATACCAATGTTAGTCCTATAAGCAAATGTATATTATTCCTAAATATGATAAATTGTTAGCATATCAACCATTCCACCATAATTCACTCTTTATCTACGATTTTATTGTCGATGACTATATTGAATTCTTTTATCCACACAAGTTGTAATAAATAATTAACAACATGACAACAAAATTGTACATATACGCTAATGGTGTGCAGTATATGGGTGTATATGTTTGAATACAAGGTTTATAGCGTGTGTATATATAATTATAGGATTTTCCCTCAATTTGTATTTGTGGATATTTTGAGTTGATTGTTGTTTTAAGCAATGAATGATAAGTGATAATAATAGTAAGATGATGATAATTGCATGCAAATAATTATCTACGCGATGGAGGGTAATCAAGATGTTACATGTTCCACTTGAAAGAAAAATTTAAATGGTGAATTTTATAATTATACCAACTTTATTTCAAGACAACTCCTTGTTGGTTCATTTCTTTTTCACCTTCCATTAACCATCGTAACAATCAAATAATTTAGCAATGATGTGTTCATCTCCCCTACTCTGGCACGAAAAATGTACTATATGTAATATATAATGAATTTGTAGCTGAAATATTCCTTTGTGACAATCAAAAGTTAAGAAACAGTTCGTAGCTAATATTTTTTGATGCCATAATTTGTCGTTATTATATAACTTACTGTAATGATGACATACACTCACACAAAATTGCTATGTTATAAACAAATACTTCTCCATCAAATGGTAAAAAAATCTAAAATCAGAGTTTCTAAAACTTAATAACAAAGCCAAACACCATATTCAATATGACTATCCTTTCACTATATAAGGTTGTTAATCAAATTGAACATTTTCATATTCGTTTAGGGTTCGTATAGTAATAGCCTGAAAAATGATCATTCGGTGCTACATGAACTAAATATGAATTGTAATTGTTAGTTTGATAAGCTTAGAAAACCAAACAATTACATGGCATACATATATTCAATAAATGTATGCATATATGTGCCTGAGTATATGCGTATGTACATATATGTGTGTGCGTGCGCATGCGTTGTGTGTCTATGTTTGTATACATAGGCATGCACATGCACAAATTTTTTAGTATAAATTAAATTATAATATGAAACAAGACTTTGTTCTAATATTTAACTTTGATTTTGAACAAATTTTGAACTTGTGCATCAACAAGTTTGTCATAAGTTAAATTATAATGGCTTACTATCTAAGCGAACTTGAATGTTAGTTTGTTTGTTCAGTTCCCTGAATTTACATCAAATTATATTCTCTAATCTCATCAAGCATTTCTCTGTTTCATCGAAGATAAGTCCCATTGACCATTTTACTACATCATTGAGGATCAAAACGCAAAAAAATAGAAAAAATAAATCAAAGATTGAAACTTATAAACGGAAACAAAAAGAAAACAAAGGATAAAATAATTACAAGATGTGAGTCAATTTCTCTCAAGATCCGGCGATTGGAACCTCTGTGGGCCCCTCCACCCGGGGAGCGGTCCCCCGATGTAAACCTCCGCGAAAGCGAAACCCAGCGGGCCCCGTCCGAAATCCAGCACTTCGCACCCGCGGCCAATAGCAGGCGAGATTCCCGGATGGGCATTACCTCCCGACCAATGGCGTTCCAGATAAGGCCCTCTCGCGGGCCCCACTCGCCTTTCCACCGTGCCCAAAAGTGCCGAGCGCGGGCCACCACCCAGGCCTTCCCTTTCTCCCCGCGCTCTCTCTCTCTCCAACTCCTCCTCCCATATATGTAAAATGAGACCTTGCATACAAACTTATCCACAGATATTTCCCTGCTCAACTCCGGCTTATTACTAGTTACTACTACTACTATCCCCTACAGACGACGTCGGGAACCGTAGAACATGAGCCAACCGGCGAGGAAATCCGCCGTGGCGGGAGCCTTCGGGGCAAAGACCGCGAGGGCATGCGATAGTTGCCTCAAGAGAAGAGCGAGATGGTATTGCACGGCCGATGATGCCTTCCTTTGCCAACAGTGTGACAACTGCGTCCACTCTGCCAACGCCCTCGCCCGTCGCCATGAGCGCGTCCGCCTCAAGACCTCTTCTTCCTCCTCTTTCAAGCCAGAAGCCTCCGAAGACGATGCGGAGCCCTCATGGCACCATGGGTTCAAGAGGAAGGCCCGAACCCCGCGCGGTGGTGCCAAGGGCTCCATTGCGGAGGAGGAGGAGGTGCAAGGTATGTTCGGGAGGGCGGATACAATCGTGCCCGACCTCGAATTGGCATCCATCGAGGAATTCGCCGACGTCGAGGAGGAGCAGCTTCTCTACCGTGTGCCAATCATGGACCCGCTTCTCGCAGAGCTGTGCAGCTCTCCTCCGACATCTGACGAGGATGCGAAAGAGTTGCAACCTCAGCCGGATCAGTCCTTCCAGGTTTCGGCCGGGTTCCTGATCCCCCCCGATATGGACATCCCCGAGTTCGACATGGACGTCCAGACCTTACTCGGGCGAGAGCTCGACGAGGATGCGTTCTCCATGGAGGAATTAGGTCTCGCTGAAGCTCGTGATCAGTGTCCCTTACCGGCCGTCAAGATGGAAGAAGAGATGGACGATAGAAGGGAGGTTAGTCTACCACCAACCTCCAACCGGCAACTGAAGGCGGACGTGGATCTCTCCCTTGAGACTATCGATGTCCACTTCGACCCGTTGGGTGACGGCGAGAGGAAGTGGAGGAGAATCATGCTCGACCTAAATTACGAAGGTGTGATCTGTGCGTGGGACAAGCAAGCCTGCCCATGGATCGACGGCGCAAGACCGCAACTTGACCTCGACGATTGGTCACCGGAGTTCAACGTAAACGTAAGCATCTTCTTCATTAGAGTTATAGGGAATTTGGAATTTCTTTGTATATTTACGTGTACTAAATCCATGTTTTATTGGTTGCTGCAGTGGGGAGAAGTCCCTCGTTTGGCGCTCGCCGGATGTGTACATGGAGCAGGAGACGGGGGACGGGAGGCGAGGGTGTCGAGGTACCGGGAGAAGCGGAGGACACGGCTGTTCTCGAAGAAGATACGGTACGAGGTGCGTAAGCTCAACGCCGAGAAGAGGCCGAGGATGAAGGGCAGGTTCGTGAAAAGGTCCTCTTTGCTTTCCAATGCCACCGCAGGCACCGTCCCTTCGCATCCTCAGTACGTGTTCTAGAGGACACATAACACACCAATTCGTCGATTTCTAAAGGTTGAGATTATTGAAGCATAATCCCCTCTCTCTTTTTTGTAAATACCTATAATTCCTTATATGGAATTTTTCCAGTTTTTGCAGAACTTGTATTATTTTTACTGCGGGTTTTTCCTCCTTCCGCCTTTTTTTTGCCCGTCGCTACCCGTGTGGGTTTGTGAGAAGATGTGGAATATGGGAACGAATCAACGAAATGGAACAAGTGATTCTGAAATTTGGAATTTCCTGACCCATCTTGCAAGAATTTGACCCTTCTCCATACGATGTTTTTTCTCCCACACTCTATAAGAAAACAATATCGCGCTTGTGGATTTTAAGTTCAAGCGATCATGCAGAATCAAGTCATAAAATTAATTGGGTTTCTAACAGCGGTGTGTTAGAACAATCAATTCTTTCCTTTTTAGTCAGCTCCTGCCTCCTAGTGCAATCGGATAATCGCCGTTAGTGTTTCAATCACCGGAGTAGTTTTCTGTGACATCATTGGGTGCTCGACTCATCTTGCCGAACATCATATGCAAAATCTTGTACCATTCAACTCGCCTACATCTGGATCCAATCTCGCATCACCATGATGAAATGGGATGGATAGCTGTTATATATAATTATATTGTTGTTTTAGAATTTGACTTTAGAATTCCATATCAGTATTTTGAAATATCACGCGTGTATATCTTGCACTAAACTTTGTTTGCAAAACAGTTTACTTTTTATACGGTTGTATACGGTCGTTTTACAATGTCATGTTTGTATATTACAAATTCAATATATATATTTTATTTCACATATTTTAAGTCAATGCACCTTTATTCTTTTATTGTAAGAACATTTCTCCTTCTTATATTTTTTTTGGTTTTTAAGAGGGAATGCATCCTCCGCTGTTAATGCTTATGGATGGGATAAGCATTGGGTCGGGCCCTCAGCTCGAAGGTGTCCTGACCCATGGCATGTTCTTGGGTTGGGCCACTATGATCGTTGGATTCCCTATCTTAGTTATAAGTTGGGATATTTACACTCATAACCTTGAGTAGTTTGGTAATTACCTCAGGAACTCTCCATAATCACGAATTACATCCTGAACCTCGAATAATGCTTAACCTTTACATTGCATAATCCTATGTCAAATTCCGTCTTACTTTTACGTTAACTCTGACGGAAAAAGTTATATGTTGACCATTTTGCTCTTCGAAACATATCATATTTATAATATAATACCATTTTTAGATCAAACAAACTAATGCCTCCCCGCAGCAAGCTCCAGCCCTGCCTCTCCCTACACCTCCGCCCCGAACAAGCCTCATGGCCTCCCACTCATCCCCGGCAAGATGCCCCCTCTGCCTTGCGCACCCCCGCATGCAAGCTCCAGCCCTCCCCTCCATGTGCCTCAGCACCTGAGCCCCGTCATCGAGGAGCTCTACGCCCAAATTCTGCTCCTCGTCGAAGGACCACATGCGAGATGCAGCCATCCCCCGCGTTGTGCCTTCGCCCCGATCCCCAAGGAGACCCGCGTCTTGCTCCTGCTGCCCCCCCCCTCCCCCGAGTTCCTGCTGGCGCCCGCCCCTGCTCGAAGCCCCCCGTCCTCAAGCTCTGCTGCCTCGGAGCCCTCCCGCGGCTACTCAACCCCCCCCCCCCAACCTCCAGTAGCCTACTGCCTGCAAAGCGCCCCCCCCCCCTTCCCCGACGCCCCCATCGCCTCGTGAACACCCCCCCCCCCCAAATCGAGCGTTCCCACTACACACCTCCTCCACCGCCCACGTCGTGACAACTTTCCCCTCCTCCAGAGCGAGAGCTTGCCACAAACCACCCCTAGCCTCACCTTCTCCAGGAAGCCGACCTCCTCCTCCTCTTCTTTTTTTATTAATCTTAGCTGTTAGATCACTGACCGGTTAGATTAACTCTGCTATATGGTTGAGTTAAGAGACTAAACTAATGGAAGGTTATGGGTGTAAAATGCAGTGGTTATTCGGGGTTCTGAATGTAATTCATGATTATCAAGGGTTTCTAGAGTAATTACAAAACTACTCAAGGTTATGAGTGTAAATATCACTTAAATTTCTTGTTGTATTTGGAAATTCAATGTTTAGCCAGAACCAACTGTAAATGATCTCCGTGAAGAGGTGTGATTGGTATTTGTTTATTTTACTAAGGCAAGCTCCATGGTCGATGTAAAGAGACAGGTGTACTTAGTGGTTTAACCTATGGTCAATTAGCTAGTTTGATCAATCTAGAATTCCATAAATTTGACTTGGTGATATGCAAGCAATTTTAGTGCTTTTTTATGCAAGATTATATGCAACAGATGAATGGAATGCAAATGTTATGGATGCTTACACAATCACAAGTAAGCTCTTAGAGTTCATGTATCAAACTTAAACTAATACTTAACAGAAACTAATCTCTGATCAATACCAAATGTAAGATCCAATTTCAAAGTAAAGTGAGATGCACTTGAGAATCTATGTCCTTTAACATCTCGATCAATTTCCAATATTAAACAGGGAAATAATGTACATAAATCAAGGATCTAGATCCATAACGCGGCTACAGATGAATTATGGATTCCAGGGCCTGTTTATTTGCATAAAATGGGCCAATACACAAATTTTACCAATCAAAACAAGATCCACAGCTCACTAAACTTCTCCGAGTTAAAGTTATTCACCTAAGCACCCAGATAAAGAACTAAGCAGATCATTAGAGAGAGCATTCAAATAGCTTTAAAAAGAGACTAACTTAACATCATTTGGAGTTTGGTAGCTCAAGATATAAATAAAATAATCCTTGCCCTATTTGCAATAAAAATACAGACTAAAATAATTAAAAAAATAATTAAAAAGCATGGCCAGGGTCTTATCTATATAAAAATAACCCGGTGGGGGTCGTTATCATTTATCCAAGCACCCTGGAGTATAAGTATAATACATGGAAACCGACCGGTCCTAAGTTGCAAAATGCCCACCCACATGCCTCCTACATGTGATCAAGGTTTTAAAAACCGAACCGGACATCGAACGGAGAAAGTATCGGTTTTTGGTTTTTATGGTTGGACCAATGGGACCGACCGGTCGAACCGGTGATGACATCAGCAGTTCATAAAAACTGGAAAAGACTGAACCGTTGTATTGTTGGTTTGGTTCATATGGTTTAATCGGGTCGAACCGAGTTAGACCGGTAGTATCATACAAATAAATATGAAAAATGCTACATCATATCTTTAGAGAATCTATATACTCGTGTCCTTCCAAGTTTTTCCAATAACACATGTACTCCCTTTTTTACAATTGTGCACCCCCTGTATTTTTACAAAATGGATAGTAGTGACATTTTATTAGCACATGTTTACTCCTATATTATACCAACGTAAGGATAATATTGTGGATTTTTTAAGAATATAGGAGCACAAAAGACATTGCTAAATGTTAGGGTATAAATTTATTAGAAAAACTCAAAAAGGGCACTACTTTGTAAAGGTCATATGTGTGTGATGTATAAAATTAACAATTTTAAAATTATTTAAACTTTCATTAATAACAAGTGATTTTAATGTATTACTTCTCGTATTATTAGTATGACAATGTATTCTTCCTTTGTTGCTGTTCGAAGTAGACAAACTCATATAATATGCCAGAAGAGAGGCAATGCTTATATGACATGAAGGAAGCGGTGATAATGGATCATTGAGACATGTGGAAGGAGAAGAGATAAATGAGTACTATATTCGGGGTTAGGATGTGAGGAGATGAATAGTTTTTAAAAGATTACATTTTATCAATTATCAAAAAAAAATTTGTCAAAATGGATGGTCGAACCGGTGGTTTGGTTCAATTGGTTCAACCGGGTTTAAGCGGTCCAATCGGGTTTTGACCGGTTTTGACTGGTTTTTATTTGCTGAATAAAAACCGGGTGGTTGAACCGTTTTTCTTCTGGTTCTTGGTTTAACCGGTTCAACGGACCGGTTCGGTTCGGTTTTTAAAACCTTGCATGTGATGGCTAAGGCTCGAGTGAGGAATAGATCGAGGCTAAGGCTCGAGTTATCATGGCATGGTGACAGGGAAATCGGACTCTCCAAGCCTACTGGTGATGGGCCCAAGACCTCAGATGAGTTGGTATCCAACGGCTCAGTCCTGGCGAAGGTGGGCAGCTGTGATCTCCTTCTGGAGGTGATCGAACGGCAGTTGACAAAGAACTGAAGGATTGTTAGATCAGGCCAGAGCCTTGATCCAATGGTATCTGGAAGTCCTTCCTCCTTTGGGCTCCTCCATGGCTGGCGGTGATGGATCTAAAATCTGATGAGCTCCTCGAGGCACCTCATGGGCTTAGTTGTTAGGCTAAGGCTCCGAGAAGGCAGAGGAGAGGTTGGTAAATGACGGTTAGGTCAGATTGAGACGAGGTAATGGCTGAGGTAGTGCAACGGTGCCTGCTCGTTGCAGGCAGAGCTAGAGATCAAAGCCCTCTTGCTCCATTCGACGAGTAAAGGTTGGGCCTACCTGCAGAGGTTAGCAAAATGAAGGGCAAAAAGGGGAAAGCAAGAGGTCCTAGAATTCGAGGTCTTGGAAAGTGGAGAGAGTGGAGGACCTTATGAATTCCTCCTCTTATGCATGGAGGAGGAAGTAGCGTCTTGGAGCCTGGAGGGCGCTCTAAAGAAGGGAAGGACAGTGATCGAAGGGTTGGTGGATATTAAGGAGGTGCGGTGGTGCTCATATGGTGGCCCAATGGATCGGAGATGATGTGTGTTTGAATAAAAAGAGAGAAAATCAAAAGGGGGCAAAATTAAGAGGATACTTATGGAGAAGGTGATCAGAGGGGGAAGTAAAGTCCTGGGATGGAGTTCTAAAGAGCTTCGAGTCATCACTCGAGGTGGTTGGTGATGCAATTGAGCTCGATCAGTAGCTAGGAGCATGTTGTAGTGGTGGATGGAGTCCATCGGATCGCATTGGAGTATTGGTTGTTGTCACTCAACTTGGAGGCAATTGTTGTCACTGAAGCAAGGAGGGAGCTCGAGCTTAACTTACGTAAAGGTGGATCAACCGATGAAGGGGTTATAGAGGCAGATGTTTTATGATAGGTGCATTGAGCCAGTACGTGGTTTCGGTCGAGTGGAGTGGGTTGTGTATATATGAGTGTTGGTGAGGAGGTTGGCAAAAGAGAGGGAAGACTGGGGAGTCAACCAATGGTTACATTGATTCGTAATGTCGCGAGAAGGGGAGCCAATGAATGTGTAATCATGGGAGAGGACGATTGATGGAGGTGGAGATGAACCTACAGTCATTGGATTGGGTGTGCGATGAAGGGATGGGGTGTGCCCATGTCAGGAAACTGGTGCGAAGTTGGGCACCGTTGAATCAGATGAGATCCAATGGTGCATGTAGAGGTGTGAGGAGAAGAAGAAGCATTGTTGTATAAGATGGATCTAATTGTTGGAGATGTGGTAGGAGCTGACGAAGAGTTGGTCCACGTGGATTTCGATGAGATCTACGATTTTCATGAAAATAAAAATGCAAATGGATCTCGATGAGATCTACAATTTTCATGAAAATAAAGATGCAAAATACAATGTTTGTATAAAGTTATATTTCTGTTAGTATTTTAATACAATTAAAACACTTACTTATGTGATTTTGTTATTGTTGTATTTAATAAAGACTTTATTTACATAAAGACATATGTATACAATAAACTATGTTTTTAGGGAACTTTAATAAGTTAAAAACAAAGAAGAATATATACATTATGTACGTTATATACAAGGATCAATTTTAGATTTTTTTATTGAGATAATAGTATACAATATTTAACCCAATTTATATACAACATAAACAATATTTATTTGAGGATTTTAAGTGGTTTATTTAATAAGTTGTGTATGGTCTTAAGATATGAATGAGCAATAAAGTAACTGAATCAAGGATTCATCACCTCATTTATTTAAGCCTTGGTCATCACTGAGTAGTAAATGAATTGTTAAGAAGAGATTTATTACAAGTTCGTAGGCTAAATCCTTGACTATGAAGTGAAAGGAAAAGATTCCTTGATCATGCTTCAAGATTCATGCACATCATCAAACTTAAGTCTCGCTCTCTCTTAACCAAACGTAACTTGAATTTCCCATTTCTCTGACTCTATATTGATATAGTGTGTGTGTGTGTGTGTAACTAGTATGACATTAAGTGTAAATTGTTGCACAAGTGTATAAACGGTGTTTCACCCCAGGGTTGAGTCTAAGAGGATAGCTTAGAAACTTAATCCTCAACTCTAGTTCCAATACTAAGTCACCACCCAATCTTTTGTCTCTTCAGTTGTCAAACTTGAAATACGTAATCACAGAAGTCCAGTTGTGGAATGAGTGGGATGTTTCATATTCTTCTCTCCTTTCATTGGACAAGGGAATTTCTAGGATGCCAAATGCATGCTTAATTAATTTTTTTGTGGATTAATATGTCTATCAAGGATTTTGAACCATTTACACATGCATGTTTTTTTGGGATGCACTAGGGTGTATCTTTTATGAGTATCTATAATACACACTATACCTAGACTTGTAGCATTTATGATATATGGCTTTTTTTCATGCTCGCTTGGTTCTTATTTGTGGCTTAATAGTAGTGGAAAGGCACTTCCTCTTAGTCCAAGTGGACTCTCAAAAAGGTTGGAAGGGCTCGTCAGTTATTCTCAAGCTCTTTTGTGAGAATTTTCCTGAGTTTCAAGCTTTTTCTGCAGTTTTTTGTAATAATGAAGTAGATCTGGCTAGCTCAGCAGACCTTACTAAGTTGGTTCACATTGATCAACAAATTTTGTTCTTAACACACACAAGCACCTAAGTTAAGGCGAGATAGTATAAGTATCCTCGTCCCCATAGTAATTGTCATTGACACTCAGGTCTCATGAGTTGCTTTCAAGAACGTTAGCATCATTGAGTTTCATAAGATCAGGTCTCGGTTCAAGCACTCTGATCCAATCTCTTAGATGAAACTTTGACTCATCACTTAATACAAGTAATCATGTAAGTGAGGTGTTGGTCATTGATGAATCCACATTTCATTATCTTTATTCTATCATTTTGGCATCAAAAACCCTAGCAAATGCCTGTAAATAGCCTTAAATATAGCATCTTAGCATTCATGCATGTGCATCCCATTAGTGTATAAAACACAGTAACTAAAGGCAAAATTATAGAATAAATAAAATAAAATAAAAATAATAAAATATTTTTAATATTTTATGACCCAAAACACCGAGACCTAGGCATCTTGATGAATAGGTCGACCAGGAATAAAGTAGGGGGAGATAAGGGTCAGATACCTATTCATTTCATTTATTTTTTATTCATTTTGGGACCTATTTTTGGTTTCACTTTTTATACATCAAATAAAGAAACTTTGTACATGAAAAATGTAGATAATTAAATAAAGAAAAATACAAAATTGATTTCACAGAAAAATAATGTACAGACAAAAAGTTATGGTCTGAATAAAAATCCAGAATCCCAACTTCCCAGACCTGTATCTCACAACTGAAAACTCCAAATGCAGCAAACTCACTTTAATTGTATATAGAATGAAATAATCTATTTAATGGTAGTGGTTTCGCATTTGGCGGAGCTACGGTTTGAAAGTTGAGTTTTGGACCCTCATTGTACAGTTGTATTGATTAAAATATTCCATTTATTATTTATTCATTCTTTGTATATTTTTATATTTTTATAATCTTGTAAATATTACTTATAACATTTATGTATATTAAAATTAGAATAAAAACCTAAATAAAACTCAAAATAAAATACATGTAAATAAAATTCATAGGTATTACTAGGGTTGGGCATTGGGCTGGGCCGGCCCGACCCGGCCCAAAACCCGACCCATATAACCCGACCCAAACCCAAACCCGAAATTTAATGGGCGGGTCGTGGGCCCTAAAATGAGCCCATATTGATTATCGGGCCGGGTTTGGGCCTGAGAAGGCCCAAACCCGTTAGCCCGATAGCCCGATCCATTCTAAAGCAAGTATATTTATATCTAGTACGGTATAATTGTATCAATTATATTCATGTTCATTTCAAATACCATGTTCTAACTTTACTATCCTTATTCAAGTGTAGAATAAATGCTTAGATACATTAATAATCATATCCATTAGTGGATCGAGGATATTATTACATTAATATACAAAATTATTACATTAATATGCAATAATGGAATCAGTGTCCTCAAGTGTTACAGCATGTACAACTGTAAGTAACCAATTTGTATTGGGTCATAGTGCATGCATCTGCAATAGAATATGTAATGGTGAATTGAATGGTGGTTTAAGTCGCCATATTTTTACCACATTTGTATTTCCAACATACAACTAATGTTAAAATCACAAATTAGTTAGCACGCTTTATAGTTTTAAACATGTACACATGCATAAGAAACAACTACACAAATGCAAGAAGAATGGAAGACATGATATTCGTATACATAGGTGTTAAATTGGGCCGGCCCGACCCGAACCCGACCCATTTTATTTGGGCCGGGTTTGGGCTTGGGCCTAATTTTTGAAAATAAAATGGACCTAAGCCCGACCCGTTAGCCCATATTCTAAAATGGGCTAGGGTCAAGCCAAGGCGAACCCGGCCCGAGCCCGGCCCATGCCCAACCCTAGGTATTACACCTACACTTGTACCTGTATAATACAGACTTATAATTTATTAAGTATACTAAACAATTCAGAAAAATGAAATAAAAATATATTTACATGTATAAAAGTATTTTATAATTTTAGAAAATAATAAATAAAAGTAATAAAATTAAAATACATAAAATAAAAATAAAATAATTAACTATATAGATAAAGATACCTATAAAGGGCATAAATGTAAACTTGTAAAAATATACTTTAAAAATCACTATAAAATAGTTTATAAAATTATAAACACTTTTTGTTTCATAACAAAAATAAAATAATACCATTTACTATTTTAAAATGCTTTTAGAAATAATTTTTCCAGGTTTTTCCTGGTTGGTCCACGTGGACCAACCAGGGGGCTCGGATAGTTGACCCAGGTTAACTATCTGACCTGCACCTGTGGGCTGTGTCAGACTATGTTTTGACCCATCTTCAACCTTTTTTCGAGGCACCCCCTTTCACTATTTCGTGTTAATCTCTTCACAACTTTTGTAGCTCTATTATCAATGATGCACGCCCAGTGATTTTCTTGGGCTGTGGAGCATCGACGCTCCCGCTGATGCCTCGTTTCTCATGCCACTCGGCCATGTTTCAAAACCGACCCCCATACTTCCATTTGACTTTGAACCGCATTCCATCCAAGTCTCCACCCCCTTGACCTCGTTAGAGCTCCCTGGAGGTGACAGCTCCGCGAAGCCCTCTTCAAAGTGGTGGATCAGTAAGATTTAGGCGTGTTCAACTCGACCTCCGGCCACCCCGTTGAGGTACATTCTCCCTCGCTCTCCCTGAGCTTGAGGCCATTTACCCCCTTTATTTTTCGCCTCCATTTTACTCCCTATAGTCAGAGCTTCATCACGCCCTTTTTATCAACCTCGCTCGCCTATCGATTCGCTCAGTCGATAGTCGTCGGAGCCATCTCCGGCCACCTTCATTTCCGCTCCAACCACCCATCGCTGCCCATCCGCCATCACCAATAAGACCCCCAGTTCTCTTCTTTGCTTGATGTGCTAACTCCTGCAAGATCTGGAGGCCAAGGGGCATCTCGCGACACCGAAGGCACCTGGGGCTTTAGCTGTTCTTGCGCTCGTGCGAGGGCACCTGAACTCCAACGCCACCTCTGAAGCATCCTGCTGAAGCAGAGGAGCGTTGGCTCCATTTTTCCCCAGTCTTCATCGTCCTTGACCGCCCGAAGACCTCAGGCGAGCGGGTTGAAGTTCGCCCTCGGCAAGCTCCTGGTCGATTCCTCCTGAGGACCTTCTGACCGTCAGATCTCATCATTCCTCCCAGGCGAGCAGATACCGTCGGATCACGAGCATCCGCGGCCGTCCGATCAATCTTGGATGTTTTAATGTCGGTCGTGGACGACGAAGAGGCATCGGCGCGCCAGGGCTTGACACGTGGTTAAGTGGGATTAATCCCACCGTTCATTGCCGCCGAAGCCTGGGTAATTTTGCTATACACCCTCGCATGTTTTGTATTTATTTCTGTGTACTTAATCTTTCATCTGAAGGCAAAAATGATTTGTATTAATTTTAAGTAGACCCCTAGTGTTTTTGAATATTACGAAATAGTCCCGCCAGGCGCGTGCTCAGCACGTGCTGCTTGGCGTTTTTGCAGACAAATCCTTGGATTATTTGGCATTTATATTCAGTCCGCAATTTTTGTTAATAGGTTATAAATTTCTGGGCATTTGACATTTCAGCCCCCAAGCTTTTGTGGTATTACATCCGTGCCCCCGCCAGGCGCGCGTGTAACTCACGTGGGCCTAGGACTTTTGCAAGAAAACCCTTGCGGTTTTTGGTTTTGTTGTTTGGCCCAGATACTTTTTGTTTCAGTTCAAAATTTTTGTGAAAATTACAGGCGCATCCTTAGATGTTTTAAATTTTGCATAAATACCCCTGCCAGCCTTGGTATTTTTGCATGCTAGATCTATTTAATTAAGGCATCATTTTAATTCCCAAAATTTTCAAAAATTAAACTTAACTCATGTGTGCTTGTACTCTAACGCTATATTTTTAGTTTTTGATTTTATTGCATTTTAATATTATTAAAAATCAAAAACAGGCTTTTTATTTATTGTCAAGCTTAGAAAATACCAAAAAAAAATATTAAAATACCTCGAAAAATTCCAAAAAAATTCCCTACTGCCTATTTTAACCTATTTTAGTGTCAGTCCAAAAATCACTAAAAATTGCAAAAGAAAAACCTTAAAAATTAGAAAATACTCAAAAACTTCAAAAAAATCTAAAAAATTGTAGAAAATTCCAAAAATTACAAATTCAAGTTCTGTAGTTTCCTATTCTTATTATCTTTATTTGAAAAATAGTTTGGAAAATTTTCGTGGCTGTTTGATATTTTTAATTCCCATTTTACCCCCAGCCAGTAGCTAATTCACTATTTTGCTTTATTTCAGTGTTTAAAAATACCAAAAATATTTTAAAAATACCCAAAAATCACAAAAACAGTAGAAAATCATAAAAATACCAAAAATATTTTATTTCTGAATTTTTGACTATTTTTGCATATTTATAGAAATATTTTGTCACCTCTTTTATCATATAGTTTATATATTCCAATATTGAGAAAGAAAAAAATATATATATAAAATATAAAATACAAAAATCAGAAAATTAAAAATCAAAATAGAAAATTAAAAATTAAAAAAATTAAAAAAAATTAAAAACCCACAAAAATCATTTGCTTGCATAGTGTAGACATCACTTCACATTCACACACACACACATTTGTTTGATCTACCATGTTTGCTCCCTGTGTTCGAACTCTCTGCATACTTGCTTGCTATACATCTTTTGTGCAGAGTTAAAAATAAATTTTAACTCCACATTTATTTCTTATTGATTGATCTATAGTGTAGGTTAATTGTTGATTAAATACAGTTTATTGTTGGTCACCGCAGCGACCTCGGTTGTGTCCGCCTTGTGTGAGATATACTATTTAGACCTTCGATAAATTGTGTATATCAGTCATATATTATTTAAGCACAGAGATTATACGCGTCACATAGAACATATATCCGCGACTCTGGAATTGTAAGTGCTTTAAGTCTATGAACCTAATAACTAAGATTGATTGAGACTTAGAATTGAGAGTTCTCTGAATCTCGTAGCATGATGTACAACAAGTCTTGTGTGTAGATGCAAGTATCATGAATAAAATCTTAGAACTAATTTTATTTATTATTTATTATTTTTCTATTTTTCAAACAAAAGTTTTACTTTTTTAAAAAAAAAATTGTTATATCCTCACTTTTTGCAAAGAATTTTCCAAACGACTATTATATACATATATTCAAAAGATTTTACAAAGATATACATATTTTACAATAATTTTACAACAAATTACCCATGCCCGATTACATATTTATAAATAAGTCAAATCACGAGCTATTGGTAAAGTATATGTGTAATATACATCCCCCACACTTAGCTTGTGCTACTCATGGCATAGAATGAAAGAAAGACATCTCGTGCTAAATACAAATAGCTAAAGAAAATGGAAGTCAACTATCCCCCCATATACTTAGGCTTTTGAAGGCCTAAGTATAGAAGAAGACCAAGAAGAGGCGATTGATGATAAGGAAAATGGATAGAAGTGGTCATATACTCTATGGATACTGACCTCTCTATACTTAGGCTCTAGTATGCCTAAGTATGGAAAAGTACCCACGAGTAGGGTACCAATGGGTGAGAGCTATATACAAGGGTTAGGGATGGTTGAATCTTTTGATATGTTGAATCTACTCTGATGTTGAACATGTTTGTATTGCGGATGGCCAAGAAGCATAAGGTGTCATGAATTATTGCTAAGAGTAGCATCTAAATCTATACCCCATGCGAAGATTGTCTCCTCTATTTGGATCAATTGCTCATGTGATTCCACATAATGTTTAAGCAATTTTCCATTAACCAAGAAAGATGGTGCACCATCTTTGAGATCAAATATTTGTACACTTACATTATTATGCACCTCTCAGACTATGAAGGAACATGTACATTTGAAGTTCAACTTGCATTAGCATGGAATAATCATACTTTCTGCCCAAGGACAAAGTTCTTAGTTCGTATGTGTTGATTTTGCCATCGCTTTACTTTATTCTTATAGATCATGCTATTTTCATATTTATTTTTGTGTATCTCAATCAATTCATCCAACTCTATATGTTTCTATCCTTAAAGATCGTTCCAACTTACCTTTCTAATTGCTTATTCATATTTATGTACTAATTTAGTGGGCAAATGACATAGCTCCCAAAAACTAAATAAAATTAGGAGATTCCAAGTGTGGTCTTGTAAGTAGTTCTATAGGTCCATAAAACTTATTCCAAGATCTAATAATAGTCTTTTCTGCTAGGGCAGACTAACTTCTGTAGAATGCCTTTCACCTCCCTATTTGGTACTTCTACCATGCCTTTGGATTGTTTGTGGTAGGGACTAGCAACCCAATGATTAGTGCTACAGTCCTTAACTATATTCTTCATTTTCACATTCACGAAATGGATACCTCTATCAGAAATGAGAACCTTGAGGACCCCATACCTAGAAATAGTGTGATCTTTCACAAATTTACAAACAATCTTGCTATTTGCAGCCCGGGTTGGAATAGCCTCTACCACCTAGAAAGGTAATCCATCACTACAAGGATGTGCTCATAACCATGGTTGTTAGGGAAAGGGCCCACAAAGTTTATTCTCTATGCATAGAACACATCACAAATGATCATTGGTTGCATGGGCATCTCATCTTTTGAATCAATGGTTCATCCCATCCTTTGACAAACTGGGCATGGCCTAAAAATAAGTAAGAATCTCTAAAAAGGCCGGCTACACTCGAGCACTTTCCAGGAGGTCCTCTTCCTGAAGTGGTGTCCTCCTACCTCAAAAATATGGAAGTAATAAAGGATACTCTTGTATTCCTCCTATAGAATACACGTCCTCTAAATACAATATCCTTCTAATAAAAGAAAAAAAACTTTCCAATGGTAATGCCATGAATCCTACTTGAGTCAATCAATATTGTTCTTGGGCTAACCCTGGGGAACTTTCTTGGAGAAAAGATAGTTCACCATGTTGCCATACCATGAAAGCAAATTGACAGCAAGAATTGATTTGTCTGGGAAGGTCTCTCTAATCAACTCAGTCTCAGGGTACTCTCCTGCTCAATCCGTACAAATGAACAATCACCACATTCTATACTCCAGGCTTATCTTCAATATGCAAGTCAAACTCATGGAAATGTAATAACCACCTAAGAAAATGAATTTTCACATCCTTCTTTTCCATTAAGTATCTTATGGATGGATGAATGGTCTATATACACAGTCACGTTGGATCCTAAAAGATGGGATCTGAACTTATACAATGCAAACACTACTACAAGTATTTTTTTTCGAAACGGTGTAGTTTTTTTACGCATGACTTAGAACTTTTCTTGCATAGTATACAATAAACAATTTCCCTTCTCTCCTTTGTCCTAACACAATCATGATGAATAGCCATGAGTCACATTTATTCTCTTATTTTGGCTTTAAATCCTTAGTTAAATACATGTTAATATCACTAACTTGTATTAATTAACATCTAACAATAATATGTAATTAACCTATAAATACATGTATTTAAACCTAAAATTAAATAATAAAGAAAAGACAAATAAATGAGGTATTAAAGATACTGATTGATTCTAAACCCCGAGACCTAGTCAAATATTTGATTAGGTTGCCAAGAAATAAAGTAGGGGCAGATAAGGGCATAACAATGTGCATAATACACAGAAATCATAAGTGTACAATGTGTGTATGTATATATATATATATATATCTATCTTATTTTCATATATTTTATACATACTCCTAGACAATTCAAATAAAAATACTTTCAACATGAAACATATAGATATAATATAAAGAAAATAATAAAATAATGGCATAAAAATAATCACAAGACACTCTATAAACTCAATTGAAAAAGCCACAAACAGAAGTTCATTGATCAATATCTTCCCCATATGAGCTCAAAATTCATCAACTTCACCTCCATTGAATTTCATTAAATTATCTACCAAATGAATGTTAATTCATTTAAATTATAGTCAAGATGCAAAAACTAGCTAATTGGGGTACTACGGTGCTTGTACACGTGTATATAAAACCAATATTTTACATTTCATATTTTTAATTTCTTTATATTTTTATCAATTGTACATATTATTTAACATTTATATTCAATATAAATAAAATTAAAATCATTTTAAAATACAAAAAATAATTATTAAATACTAAATTCATAGGTACAAGATACCTATAATGTAATTATACATATTTATTTATGAACATATATTAATCAACAAAAGTCATGGAAAAATTTGTAAATATGTATTAAATAATATTATAAATAAATAAATTATGTAAAGATAATGTTATGGGTAAATATAATAAAATAAAAAGAGGACATTGAGGTTGATCTGTGGAATAGCCAAGTTGGTTGTTACACGGAGCAGGTTTGCCTCTTTTTTATTTTTTTTCAAAAATTCCACCATGTATATTCATCTATATATCCTCCTACATGTCATTTGGATTTCGTCAGAAAAATAGACTTCTATACCCTCCATCTAGAACATGTCAATTACAGCAAATTTCAGACAGTTAAAATTAGGGATTTTTACATCCATAACCTTGACTAATTCCGTAATTACAATCATAAGCCTGCATAATCATGAATTACATGAGAAACCCTGAGTAATGCTTAACTCTTACATGACATGACCTCGTGTTATATTCTGTTTGGGATCCCGTTATATTTGACGGTTTCCGCTGAAAAAGACAAAACTACCATAAATTTCATTCTTATTTACAAATCATGCCATCCTCTCTTTCTTGCCCCTCTCCGCCCTGGTCAAAGAACCGCGTCGCGGATCCTCCCCTGCACGAAGCTCCAAACAGCGCACCGCAGATCCTCCCATGCTCAAAGCTCCAAGCTGCGCATCGTCAATCCTCCCCTGCTCCAACCCCCCCCCCCCCAACAGCATCTCCTCCTATCGATCATCCCCTGCTCGAGCAGCTCCCCTCGCAGCACCCCCCCCCCCCCTTACCCAAAGCCCCCAATGGTGACCCTTCCTACAAAGGCCCCCCCGCCTCACCTGCTCAGAGCGCCTTCACCCACCCCCCACCCCCCCCCCCCCCGGCCCCACCTGCCCCTCCCCTGCTCGAAGCCCCCCAACGCCAACACGTCCTCTCCCTCGCTGTGAAGCCCCCCGGTGTCGATCTATCCCCTCTCCTCGGAGGAGCCCCCCCCCCCCCCCCCCCCAACAGCAGCTCCTACTAATTATCCCCTACTCAAGCAGCTCCCCTCACTCCCCAACCCGTTGATCCTCCCCTGCTCCAGGCCCCCCGCCCTTCCCCTCCCTCGCTACAAAGCTCCCCGTGCCCCACCCGTCGATCCTCCCCTGTTCTAGGGCCTCCACCCCTGCCCTTCCCCTCCCTCACTACGAAGCCCCCACCCCACCCTCTCCTCCCCTGCTCAAAGTTCCCCCCCCCCCCGCCCCCCGTGCCGAGCCATCCCCTTCGAAGCCTCCCACCCCGGAGCCCTGTCCTCCTCGTCTAAGAAAGCCCCCCACCGACCTACTCTAAGCACTCCCCCTCCCTCCCACCCCGAAGCCCTGTCCTCCTCATATAGGCAAGCCCCCCACCGACCTACTCTAAGCACTCCCCCTCCTCAAGTTTGTGCCTTGATGCCGCCGCCGAAGCTCTCCTCCCCGGCCCACCTCTGACTCCCCCCACTGACTTGCAACGAAGCTTATCCATTTTGTCTTTTTTCCTTTCATTTCTTTATTTTGGATAATCCTAGCCATTAGATCATAGGTTGGTTAGATTAACTCGCTCATATGGTTGAGTTAACATATTAAAATAACGGAGGGTTATGAGTGTGAGATGGAGTGACTATATAGGGTTTCTCACATAATTCATGATTATGCATGGTTATGATTGTAATTTTAGGATTACTTAGGGTTATGGATGTAAAAATCCCTTAAAATTACCTATTCCAGATGGAGGGCATATAAGTCTTTGTTTCTAATGAAATTTGAATGATATGTAGGAGGGGTATATAGATGAATATACATGATGGAATTTTTGAAAAAAATAAAAAAATAAGCGAAAATGCTCTATGTAACAGCCAACTTGGTTGTTACACATAACAGACTCCCTTTTTTCAAATAAAAATATAAATACATAATATATACCTATACATTAAAAAATACCTATACATAAAGCATGTAAATAATATATACTAATAAAATTGTTATAGGGGGCATCCATTTTATGGGTTTGTTTCCTAACAGTCAGGGCTTTGAGTACATCCTGCTTATCATAGATTATGTGAGTTGAGGGGTGAAGCTATCCCTGCTCAGGTCTCAAATAGCAGAACAGACTTTAGATTTCTGAAAGATAACATCATATCATAGTTTGGGATACCGAAGATGCTGATTTCAGGTGGGGATAGTCACTTCATCAACAAAGAGGTCAAGAAATTAATGAAGGAGTACAACATCGATCATGGAGCTGCATCTCCTTATAAGCCTTAGTCAAATGGCTTTGGTTGAATTGTCCAAAAGAGAAATCAAGACTATCCTACAGAAACTTGTGAGGCGAACAGAAAGAACTAGTCACAACTCCTGGACTCAGCCCTTTGGGCATACCGAATTGCCTACAAGCCCCCTTGGGCATGTCACCCTATCGTCTTGTATATGGAAAGCCATACCATCTGGTCGTGGAGCTAATTCACAAATCATTGTTGGCAGTTAACATTTGTAACATTGACTCATAAAAAGGTGGTCAACAAAGAAAATTGGATCTTAATAAACTGTTGGAGTTCAGATATTACGTGTATGACAATGTATTAATGTACAAAGAGAAGGTCAGACACTGGTACGACAAGCATATTATAAGAAAGACCTTCGAACCTAATCAGAAAGTGTGGTTATTCGATGTGAAGTTGAAGATTTTCCCACAAAAATTAAAGAGAAAATGGTCTTATCCATATAGAGTCGGAACTGTGCATGACAACAGAAGTGTACTGATATCAGAATTGTTAGCTGACGTACAACCCTTCATTGTCAACGATCAGTTGCTGAAGCCATACTTAGAGCATGAAACATTCCTGGTCGTTATCAACTCTGTACAAGTAATTTTGATGAAGAGGTTACTGCTTCAACGGCTTCAGTGGAGCCAGATAATGCTCCCAAAAATATCTTTGATTAATTTTTTTCCTTTTTTCTTCTTTTCTTCTTTTCATTTTCATTCTTCCAAATCTTTCTTTCATGTTGCACTCACCCCATTCATGTATGTTATATTTAGGATATGTTTCATACTAAGTATAGAGGTGGTAAGTGCATTTGGGTTATTCAATATTCATTCTCTCGTGTGTTTGTTTATTTTTGATACTGGGTCTATACTTAGGGATATTTCAACCTAAGTATAGGGGGACAAGCCGAGTACATTGATTTCATAAATCTTGATCCTCAACCATCCCCATTTTGTATATAGTCTACTATACTTAGGATTACTTAATCCTAAGTATAAGGGGATGACCCTCATTCTTTATTTAGTCATTGTAGTACAGACTTTCCTATACTTAGCATGAGTTATGGCTTCCTTTAACTCTCTCACCTATGAGGACATATCTCAAGCTAAATATAGGGGGTTGTGTATACGTTGTATATACTTTAACTATAACTCGTACTTTCGTATTTTTAACAAAGATGGCTAAAATATTATATGAATCAGAATTTAAAATTACTCAACTATAAAGAAATACTATAAAAATATATAAAATTTTTAAAAAAATATTAAATATGATTAATAAACTAGTTTAAAAATATTTTACAAAATGATTTGAAAAAGGATTGTAAAATGTCTTCAAAAATATTTTGAAACCATTTTCCAAACTTTTATAAAATGTTTTCAAACCTTTGCAAAGGTATTTTTCAAATTTTTGCAAAATATTTTTCATTTGAATAAATATGTCAAAAATCTATAGGAAATGGTTTGAAAAATAATTGTAGAAAATATTTCGGAAAATCTACACATATTGTTTGAAAAATATTTGCAAAAATGATTTTCAAATTTTGTAAATGTTTACAAAACTGTTTACCAAAATTATTTGCAAAATAAAGTTTTCAAAATTTTTGTTAATTTTTTTATAAAACATTTTGAGAAACATGTACATAATTATAGTAATTAAAATTATTTACAAGCATTGTAAATAAAAGCCTGTAACTAACAACTAACATTCACCTTGTAAATTCCTAGTGTAAATTCTTCACCTAATTCTTCTAAACACCTCCTTTGTGAATGCATGCTCATAATTCTTTTACTAAACTTTTTTTCAAAAATACCTGAAAAATTTAAAATCCAAAATCCTTAAAATTTTGAAAAAATGTTTTCAAAATTTTGCATAAAATTTGCAAAATGTTTTCAAAAATCCATAATTGAGAACAAAAATCCATAATTGTAGACCTTGGTCAAGACTTCAGAATGATCAAGACAATTGAAAAAGTCTAAAATAAAGTCTTAAGATTGGAGCTTGGTCTAGACCTTAATACACTTAAGTTTAGAGGAACACATTGAGGACTAGAATTGGGATAATTGAGGTCATTTTGACTTAATTCTTTAGGTTCCATGAAATTATGTTCGTGAGTCGATTCAGTGTGTCTAACTAGAAATCTTCATATCATATGTACGACTCTTGAGACAATAGCTTGATTAGAAACCTCACGCTCAACCCAAATGGATTGTTGAAAGATCTTGGAGTCTAAGTCAGGACGATGCTAGGCCACTTCGTCAAGGGTGGCTCAGGAACCATTCTTGGAGATTGTCAAAATCAGTACTATAACCCACTTCTTCTGGTAGCCATGATATCTAAAGACTTGAGACTGGATTGAGATAATGCTTCGGATAAGGAATGGTTTGGTAGCGCAACATTGTCCAAGACCCCAAAACACGGGCATATCAAAAGATTCTATATATGTCGGAGCACAAACAAGAATGCATAAGTATGACAAAGAAAAGAGACTATCCAAGAAAGAAGACTACATCAAAAATTCCACAAAAATATTGAGCTTCTAAAAAAAGCTTGCTTCTTATTAAAGACTCTGTTACACATGCCGAGCTTCACAAGGGAATGTGACTACACTGGTTCATTCCCATTTCTTTTCCATTCTTCCAGCTTCCCCCTTTCTCGGTTATGAACTAGTAGTACCTGACCTTAGAAGGAAATATCTGTCTCCACGAAGATGAGTTACTAGAGAAGCGGACTTCTTGGTAGTTCAACGGTTTGTCTGGGAAGAGTTGAAAATTCACACGTATGGTTCTATAATTTTAAGGTTGCGAGAGTATGTTACTAAGAGGATGGTTCTGACCAGACTGTGAGTTAAACTGGATAATAGGATTATGGAACCTAAGGGTAGTTGTGTCACACTACCTAACCTCAATACGATTCTGAACAAATCAAGAACCCAAAGGTCTTAACTGAGCTTCAAACCTTGATTTTAATAAGATAGTTCAAGAGTCAAAAAAATTCCAAGTTCGTTCTTTTTATTTTCTTTTCATGTACTTATTGCGTAAGTGTTTTCTAGGGACTAGCAAAGGAAAGTATAGGGGGTGATGAATCTCCGTTTCATCACCTTTATTTTTTTATTTTAGCTTAAATCCCTAGCTAAATGCATTTAAATATCATTAATTTGTGAAAAATATCGTTCAATGATGCACATAAAATATTGTATAAAATATTGTACAAAATATTGTATTTAATCATAAAATAAAAGAAAAAAGTAAGAAAAGAAAAAGAATGAAGTGTCAAAGACATTGAGTGATCCTAGACCCCGAGATCCAATCATTATGATGATTTGATTGACAAAGAATCAAGTAGGGGGAGGTAAGGTGGCCAATTGTACAGAACTAACAATACAGGAACCCTAATTTTATAGCCCAATAATTACATTTTGAAACCTATTTGATTTTATTTTTTTATATCTAAAATCAATAAATTTTGAATACGAACATTGTACATAGAAATACAAAAAATACAGAAATTATTTCACTCAAAAATAATACACAGTATGCCTGGGACAAACAAAATAAAAAGCCACAAAGAAAACTTTGCAGACGTGTATCTCCTCCATACATACCTAAAATTCATTAAACTCACATTTATTGTTCATAAAATAAAATTATCTATTTAATGAAGATGGTTTCATTCAATTTGAATTAAAATACAAAACTTGGCTTTTGAGCCTTCATTGTGCAATATACATGTATATAATATTCAATATATTTATTCTTTATATCTTTCACTTTCTTATTTTTATAAAATTACAGATATTATTTAAAATACATGTACATAATAAAATCATTAAAAATATATTTAAAAAATAAAATAATTTAATATATAGGTAAAGTATATCTGTAGTATACATATAAGGAGCTGGGGAAGCTACACCCGAGGGTGTAGCCAACTATCTGCACCCGACCATTTTTTCCATTGATTTTTTGTGTTTTTAAAATGGAACCTAGTAGGATTTAAATCATTATATATCACCATGGTCTCGTGCTAAATTTAACTAAATTCGACACTTCTATCATCTCCATCTCATGAAGCTTGCAGCGGAGACTCAACTACACTGATTGGGCTCCCAAGGATACATGGCTACACTGGTCATGGTCCATTCTCTTCTTCCTCCTCTTCTTGAGTCGATTGAACTTGAACTTAGAAGGGAATACTCCGCTCCTCGAGGAAAGAGCTGTCAGACTAGGGCATTAGAGTTACCTTGTTGAGGGGGGTTGTCACTTTGTCATTTCTGAGGTGGGGAGCTACATATCACTTACACAGTACAAGGAAAGATTCATGGTCATTAGAGTTGGTGTATGTAGACTTGTTCTGATCTGGATTGTTGAGGAGCCTTGACCATATATTGGTGGAACTTAGAGGCTATTGAGTTTTGAACTTAAGTCCAAATAAGGTTCCGACAAATTAATAATCCAAAGGACTGACTGAGCTCCATATTTCAATTTTTTTAAGGCAAGTTTAATAATCAACCGTGATTTCCCTTCTTTTTCTTTCTCTTTCTCTTTTCACTTCTTTTTCAAATAAGTGTTTGCTAAGGGACTAACAAAAGTAAAGTATAGGGGGTGATGAATCCTCATTAATCACTCTTTATTCTTTTATTTTAGCTAAATATCTTGGCAAAACACCATGTATATAGTTGTAAATACAATAGTTACCAATAAGCATGCATTTGTTAATAATTAATAATTAGCATGTATTTGTGCAAGAATAAAAGAATAGAGAATAAAAGAAAAACAGAGAAATATTTAGAATAAATATTGAGTGACCTGAACCCAAGAGAGGGCCCAGTATGGGCCTGATCGCCAAATAAAATAAGTAGAGAGAGATAAGGCCACTCTACCTAGTATATATATCCCATTTATGTATATATATATTATTATTACAAAAATATAAATAAAAAGGTATTTTTATCCCTTGTATATATTCCTAAAAATAAAATAAAAATTAGAAAAATTAAATTAAATTAAATTAAAAATAACCTTCTCTCTCTATCACCTTGTATATAATACATGTATATATTTAGGGTTAAATGAGGCTACTCCCTAGTTGTATCCAATTGGCTACTCCCACCCTTATTTTCTCACTATTTTTAATTTTTTTGAAAATAAAAAACATGTATATTCAACACTATATCCCCCGAACATGTCATTCCAAATTCGTCAGAAACAGAGACGCATATGCCCTCCATCTGAAGGGGGTCAATTTCAGCAATTCTGAGACCGTTAAAATTTGACAGTCTTGATGGAGGGGATATAAGTCTCGAATTAAGTTGAATTTTGAATGACACCATGGTCACATATTGTAATCTAAATTCCAATAGATTTCATTTCATAAAAATAAAAAAATAAAGGGGAAAATGGGTGGGAGCATGTAAGTTGGCTATAACTAGGGAGCATACTCCCTTTTCCCGTATTTATCATATACCTATCTATTATACACTTGTAAATAATTAATAAAAATAAAAAAATATTTTATACTTCAAATAATATGTTGTAAATAAATAAAATATAAAATTAGGGTATTTTGATAAAAATAAGAAAATAAAAATAATTATATAAAATACCCGGGTATTTTATACATGTATATAATGTAATATAATGTGAATACCATAATTTATTTTTCATAAAAATAATTAAAAAACACAAAAAAATAATTTGGAAAATAATGAATATTTTTCATTTTGAACATTTTTTAAAATAAAATCATCTTCTATTTTAAATTTATTTTTCAAATATTTTTGACCCAGCCTTTATCTGATTGGTCCAGGAGGGATGTTGACCCCGGTCAACTGCCCCTCTCGAACCTTCTCTTTCGTGGATCCGATTCGTGCACCATTTCTTCCATTTTTCACGATCGGACCCTGCAGTCTCCTGCCCCAATTTCTTCGCCTGCACCTTCACCTTGGATCCAAGATTCTCGCAGATCCCTAGGGAAGGGCAGATCCTTCTCGATTCGCGTGCCCACGCCTGATTTCTCCAGCCACCTAGGACTGCCTATATATGCATCATTCGATTCCCTAGAGCAGCAGCTCGCGCCGCACACTCTCTTGAGACCCTAGAACTCTTCCCCTTGGTGACATCAATCGGAGGAGACCTTCGGTGATGGGAGAGGACTGCTGTAGCCGACGCTCACCACTCGTGGCCGGAGATCCGCCGCGACAAGCTCCCCCACCTTCCGCAGCGAGGTTGAGGCAACGACCACCTCAGACAGCACCCCCTGGGGCTTAGGATCACGTTAGGACCTTTAGGCATCTCCCACTTCGTTCCTAGCTCCTTTATTTTCCGAAACTTCCATTTGCCATCCTCCGTCGCACCGCCAGCACCGACCCGGTGGTCAGAGCTTCATCAGCCATCGTCACCCGCTTTGATCGACTACCCCGTTCACCGTCATCCTTCATACGTGACATGATCATCTGAATCTTGGTTGTATGAGCCAAGATTAGGCCATCGGTTTCCTCCTTCACTCGTCGGAAACCCCCATCTCCATCTACTGACGCTTCTATTTGGTTTTAGTCAAATAACATCAGCCGGAGCCTTCCTCCGAGCTAGTGCTTTACCCTGCAGGTCTCCGTGCACATGGATACGCCCCAGATCACTTTCGCCTCGTCTCGACGGAGCTCGTCCAAGTCCAGACACCATCCAGAAGATCCGACCAGTGGCGAGCTCATCGGACCCCCTCACCCGACGTGGAGGAGCCTCTCGAGTCGTTCATCGTCGACCGATCGTTCATCGGAGCCGTCGATCTCCCTCGGTGCTCCGGTGAACTTCGCCCAGGCAGAGTTCTTCCAGATCCTCTCTTCGTCGTTGGATTGCGCCCTTCACCCAGACGCCATCACAGTCGTCCAGAGCCTGCACCTGTCAGGCCGTTAGATCTGACATCTAACGGCCCCCGTACACCCCACGTTCGCATCCTCATCAGGCCGTTGGATTCGCCAGCTGTACGCGCCAGAGCCGCACGTCGTCATCCTTCCAGAGCGCTCCACCTGTCACCCCATGCACGAAGCACGAGTTGCCAGGGTAATTTGCTCGGACCCCCTTGCTTTTATTTTCATTTATAGGTTAGTCTATAAAATAATAGTATATAGAAAAACCTTTTTGCATATGTGCCCCTACAATTTTCTATATTTACATTTTAGTCCTTCCTATGTGGTTGCACGTGCGTCGTCACGTGTATTTGTGGGTTATTTGCATGTAATACCCTGGATTTATATTCTGTTATATTTTGAAGGGATAGTTTTATTATTTACACTTATACCCCTATGCGTACTAATATTGGACATGCGCTAGAATTTGTAGAAAATTTGCAGATAGAACCTTACACTTTTCACGTGTATTATTACTTCATCCCTGGAATATGTTTTCATTGCATTTAGGTCCTTGTATGTTGTGCCTTTACTTTTTTATTGAATAAATAGCAAATTTCGTCCAAAAATCACGAAATTTTGAAACATGGCTCCTTACATGGTGTAGAAATTTATGTGGATTTTTTGTTATATTTTGTTTCCATTTAGTATTTTTAAAAAATCAAAAACTCTAAAAATTGTTGTGTTTGTTTTTAAAAATCCATTAAAAATATTAAACCCTTTAAAAATTCCAAAACAATTTGTTGTTTGTTTGTTTATTTTGAGTTGTTTTTTCTTCAGTCCAATTTTTGTTGTATTTGCATTTATAAAAACCATAAAAATTAAAAACATTAAAACCTTTGAAAAATCATTAAAAATTCATAAAAAATCAAAAAAATGTGTTTTCTTCTTCTATAGTTAGCTTTTAGTTATAGTTTCTCATAAAATTGATGCTCGAATTTTATAGGCATTTTAAGTATTTTTAACTTGCCTTTAGATTCGGGTTGTACACTGTTTAGCATTTTTAGTCTTATTTTATTTTTCTAAAATTAACTAAAAAACAGGAAAAAATTCAAGAAAATAATAAAAACATCTGAATATTTTAAAAACTCAAAAATATTTTTATTTGAATTTTCTGGGTTTTTTGATGCTTTAAATTATTGTTTGTTTGTGTCTTTTTGAGTTCCTTTAGCCTTTTCCTAATATTAAAAAATCCAAAAAAATGAAAAATATAAAATCCACCAAATTCATTATTTTCTGGATTCGTGACTACTTAGTAGCCCTTCGCAATCCGTGCTCCTTGTGTTCGACCCTGGTAGCTATACCAAGTAAAATAAACTAGCGAAACTGCTACATTTGCCTGATTGTTTGATTTTCATTGTGGTGGTCTTCTTTTTCTTGTTGAGTCTGATTTGAGTGGTTGAGGTCGCAACGACCATTGATACCATTCTTACCTTAGTCACTCGGGTTTTGGCAGCTCATCAGAATGGTGCCGAGCCACTTTGTAATTAATCCATTTTCTGTCATTCTTCTCTACATATTTTTATATATATTTTGTTGTTTTATCTCTCTAATATAAATCTCATTTTCCTTGCGAGGGCCCGGTGACTTGGAGTGCATCGGAGGTCGACGGACGCGACGCGTGCCGACTGTTGAAGAGCAAGGAGAACTAATTTATCTTCGAGAGAATTTTTGTCATTTGATAAGTCGCTAAATACGGCCCTCTAATAGAGTGTTTTTAACACTTGATAATGTCGTAGCAGTCGGGCCAATTCGGGCTCATCAAAAAACCATCTGATTGATATATGTCAAATAAGATTGAGATGGTCGTATTATTTATTTTTTTTACTTGGTAAGATACCAAGGTCGAACTCAGGGACACGAGCCTCTCTTGTGATTATTCGGATTTTCATCTATCTAATTAAGTGTTGAGTTGGAGCACATATAGGTCAAAATATGAATGCAGGCAAAAGACAATTCATTAAAGAAACAAACATGCATTTTTTCCAATTTTTATCATGCAAATAAATACCATGTGATGCAATGAAAAGATGCCCTAGGTAAAAATGATGAGCAAAATTAAACAAGAGTTAATTTCAGATTTAATTAAAGAGGCAGATGTGATGAACAATTTTAAGTAAGGCATTAGTTCAAACTCGAATAGACACAAGGCGACTACATAATACATAAAAATCATTGTGTCCAAAACAACAAAAGCATGCCATTAGAAAGACCATCAAACCAGCTTTAAAACGAAAATGAAATCAACTCAATTGGACATACGTAGCTCAAGATATACATAAACAAAGACAAGGGCATAAATGAAAGAAAACATGAAAAGACAAATACAAACAGGTCCCTAGGAGGGACTAAAACGCAATAAAAATAAGTTGCAGGGCCTTCCCTATAAATTGCCACACGCACGGGGGCATATCTTCAATTATTAAAACCCGCGAGGGTTGAAATGCAAATAACCCCAAGCGTGCAAGGTCAGCACATGAAACAAGACCTGTTTGCAATTTTGAAGAGTTCCGTGGATTTCTCTACAATTTTCCCAGATTCGCACATGCTAGGCACGTGCTATCCAGGCTCGGAGGACGGGTCAGGCTCGGCATAGGCTCGTCATAGCTTCAGCTAGGCTCGTACGTTAGGCTCGTGCTCGATGCAGGTTTGGCATAGGCTCGGAAGATCCAGGAGGTTTGGCATTAGGCTCGGGCGTCCCAAGCCTGGAGGGTCGGAGACGAAGGCTCGGGGAGGCTCAAAGAATGCCACGTGGCCGAATTACGGCCATTGGATCGTGATGATCCAAGGGCTACTGGTGAAGGCGCTCCCGGGCTACGTGGCTGCTCGAAGGTCGTTGGATCGAGAGAATCCAACGGCTGCTGATGTCAAGGGCGTGGCCTCATATGGACCGTTGGATGGTTGCTGAGAAAAGACCATCCGACGGTCCCTGTGCTTTCTCCTCCATCGAAGGTTGGCGGCGAGTTTGGAGCTTCGGCGAAGGAGCTTCAGCTCCGCCACTTCCATACGGCGTCGTTGAACCTCCCCAGAGCTCCAAGAAAAGTCGTCGAGGAAGAAGGGAGCTCGGAGAAGGTGCGGGTCATCATGAATAGCTCCATCGGAGCTCGCGTGACGAAGGCTGGGCTGACAAGATCTGCTCCGACATCGCTCCGGCCATTGAGATTTTTAAGGACCTACATCGTTAGAAGCACATAGCCGAAGCAGAGAGGTGTGCGTGCGTGAGTGGGATGTGAGCTCGGCGACCGAAGAAAGTGGGAGCTCGGAGCTCCTCTACCGTGGGAGGCAGAGGAGGTGGGTCGGAGGAGTGTGCGTGAAAGGGGAGGTGTTGGCGAAGATTGAGCGAAGATTAATGTGGGATGTGATTGACTGAAGTGGCCTAATTAAATAAGGGAAATCAAAAAGAAATTGCAAGGGCAGAAGAGGAGTCTTACCGGAGATCGGGCGGAGTGGATAGGCTTGGGTTGGGGCTCAATTCGAGCCCCGGGTCTTTGCTGAACATCGTCAGCCGGTCGATGCAGCTCGAGCGGTGGCGAGGCGCCACAGCACCGCCGTGATCGGCGGAGGGTCAACACTGGGGGACGGGATTGTCTTCGCTCGATCTATCCGCCTCCCCCTGTCACAGGGAGGCGGAGGAGGGCTGGGCCACTCCCCTCATAAAGGTGGACGAACGGAAATGGAGGATGAGGAGGTGTATTTGAAGGTTGGAGTTGGCGGAACTGGTGATGAAGACGTGGTTTTCGAGGGATGTGTGGAGAGAGTGGGATGACGACGGTGGTCGTGGGATGATGCGCGAGAAAGAAGGATGATGGGAACCGTCGTGGGGAAGTTGGCGATGTGCGAGATGGTCGGAGATGATGGGGAAAATATGAAGGGTGGACGGGTTGCGCGAGGTGGAAAACGTGGGGAAGAGGAGGTCGCGAGGTAGACGAAGATGGTCAAACGTTGGATCTGGAGATCCAATGGCGGGTGTTTAGGTGCAAACGAGCGGATCTGATGGGATCTGGGCGATGTGAACGAAGGGGTGTGAAGTCGCCACGTGTCATTTTGTCGATGAAGCGCGAACGGACGGAGCAGATGCGAAGGAGGTTTTGATCAGAGAGCCGGAAATAAAAGCAGATCTAGCGGCTTAGATCAGAGGATCGAGGGCGTGATCGGAGGGTTCAGCAGTCGCCACGTGGTGCGCTCCGGGTGAGGCGCAAGCAAGCGGCTGAGATGACATCAAGGAAGTAATCGGACGGTTGATGGTGACTGCAGAATGGACAGAGGTGATCAAGGAGATCGGAAGGTGACCAACGCTCCACGTGGCATGCGGAGATGTGGGCGCTGACGTGTGGTGCAGATCAGAGGCAGGAATGGATCGAACGGCTAGGAATTGAGGGGCGCGTGGAAAGCAGATGGTCGTTGGATCAAGAGGGCGATCCGACGGCTGGCAATGGAGGCGGAAGAGACAAGGGAAGCCGGGCCACGTGGCTCACCCAGATTGGGCCACGTGGCCCAATCAGATTATTCAAATAGTATTTTTGATTTTTGAGGGTTAAATTGGCCGAATTTGAGAAAACTCAAAACATGAAAGTTGTAGATCTTGACGAGATCTACAAGTTTCATGTTGACCAAAACTGGAGATGAGATCAGATAAAGACCCGAAATTTTTTAGGGTATTTTTAAGGCTAAAAATACCACGAATTTTAATTTTGTCATTTTTTTGTGGTTTTTAATTTATTAGAGACTCCGATAATTACAGGACTTTAACTAGGTTTTATTGACACATGTTTAAGCAAGGGGGTTAATAATGAGAAATTATGATGATGAAATCGGGTTTCATCACCCCCTATACTTAAACTATGCTCGTCCTCGAGCATCAAAGAGAATGAGTAAGCTGGATTAACCCCCTTGTGCATGTGAGTACAGGATCCAAACTGTTCAAGTCGACTCAATCTTTAGAGGTCCAAGATTCTCAAGTTCAACCCAGTCTTAACCAAGAAGTACCTAATTCCTCTAATTCTCTAGACTCTCTCTGATATACATATAATCTAAAGGATATGAATTTCAGTGTTGACTGCAATTTCGAGAGTAGAGTTAAATCGTCACCCAAAGTCTTGGTCCAAGAAATTCTCCTAAGGACCCAATCCTCAACACTAGGGGATAAATCAAATCTTGCATCCAGTCCACCGTCTCTTTAGTTGTCAGACTTAGAAAATGTAGATGGCAGGCCAGTAATGGAGGGCATGGGTTTGTGTCATTTCTTCTCTCCCTCTCATTGGAACAAGGATTCTCTCTAGTGCCTTCTACGCAACGCATTTTTCTTTGGTGTTGATCAGTGCGTCCGTCAAGAGAAGTTGGAGCCGTCTGCACTTGTTTTCCTGGGAATACACCGGGGTGTGTCGTTTTTGAGTACCTATCGTACCTTCGACACCCAGACTTGTAGCATTTACGATGCAGAGCCCTTTTTTGGTGCAAGCCCGATTCCTGGTCCTAATAGCGGTGGTCCAAGTGGACACTTTGAAAAGTTTGGGAGCGCTCGCCTTTGGTGGAAGCTCTTTGATATTTGGATTTGTAGAATGAGAGCTTTTCTTTGAAATTTCATTGCTTTGTAATGTTTTTGGCTAGCTCCACTGCTTTTACCAAGAGTTGGCTCACACTGATCAACATTTTTTTTATTTATTTCACACCCTGGCACTTAGGTAAATATCAAGAGATTAGTATAAGAACCAAGTTCTCATACTGGCTAAAATTGCTGACACTCAGGTTTCATGAAGCCTTCAAAGATTTTATCCCATCCTCGAGCATCATTAGATCAAATCTAGACTCGAATCCCTCGTCCCAATCCCTCGGGTGAAAATTCAACTCATCTCATCAAAAACCACAGTCGTGCATGTGATGTGCTGATCATATTCTTTATGTCTGAGATTAAGCACGGAATATAGCATGCAAATCTAGAGATTTAGGGAAATGTGGGTGATTAAGTCTAAGACCCTGATGGCTAAGGTGGGTTAACCTAAAATCTCAAAACCTCAGAAATCAAGCTTCCTTGATCATTTCAGATCTTGGGTGGAAGTGTAAGTGTAGAGGATTAATCCAACTCCTTCATTCAAAAACACACATTTTTTATTTTTATTTTTATTTTTATTTTTAATTTTAAAGGTTAAAACACAGGTTAGACTCAACTTTCCTTGAAAAGAGAGAAAATTTCCAAAACCATGTCACACAAATAAAAAAATTTCAAACATTTTTCAAAAGATTTTTCAAAACAAGAAAATCTCATTTTTAAAATCTTTTTTCAAAAATATTTTTATCAAAAATAGTGTAACATAGTATAGAAAAGCCGTAAAAACATTTGAGTCCTCTTGGTTCAAAAGATTTTACTTTAGCTAAAAAGTTTTAAATTTTTCAAATTTTTCAGATTATAGCTAAAGTAAGTAAATTGTATATACAGTATACCCCTCTATCCTTAAACTTTGCTATGTCCTCATAGTACTAGATGATACAAGTCCATAGGTCCATTAAGTATAGAGAAATATACAGGAGCTAAGAGGGGCTCCCCCTATACTTAGGTTAGAAATAACCTGAGTATAAAGGCAAGGAAAGATGAGTAGAGAAATCACAGGGACTCAGGTCCCCCCTGTACTTAGGCTGAGATTAGCCTAAGTATAAAGATGGAAATTGATATTGGGAGGGACTCAAGGTGAACGAAGAAGAGGAATGGATGTACAGGTGAACGGATGAATCTACGGAGATGGATGGAGTGACTAAGGTTCTGGGGAGTGTATCAGAGCAAACAAGGCTCAATCAAGAAAGCAAGACCCTTAAATTCACCAACTCACACATGAAACCAACCGCGGTTGGTTTATTACCTTGTCGGTTTTATTGGTGATAAAACATTAGATTTTTACGTGGAGAAATTTGTGAAATGAAAATCAATGCGTACGCGAGGGTGTTGCTCTCCCAAAACCAAAGTTTTACTCCATTTTATGTTGACTTGCAATTAACAGTCCCAATTTTATTTTAGGTTATCACTGAATTATGGTTAGCACAAAATCAAGCAATCATCGTCTACCGTTCATTCCCATTTTCCATTAATCCTAGGTGATCAAGGTAGGAATAGAAAGCCTAGAAAAACATGTATTCGATAAAAACCGCGATCTAGGCTAAGCGATAAAACATGCAGTGACTTGATGAAAACACGTGAAAATTTGGGCTGTTTTGAAAACCAAATCCATGTATGCAAATCGATAAAAGTCGCACGTAATCATGCATCTATTAGCGGGGAATGATATCCATTAAATTTGGCTAAGTGAGACGAGATTATGTGCGTCTATATTTTAGTGTGTCCCCTACCTACGAGCAAGTACATAAAAATATGGAAAAATAAAAAACCGCTCAAAGAGCCATGTGCCTGGTCCTAGGTCGACACTCAATTGGGGATGATCCCCACACAACCACGATCGTTCGATTACATTCGCGAGTCTTCAATCGAAGACCGCTGTAAAAGACGAATTATTACAAGTTCATGCATGGGAAAAAATGCAAGACATTTTTTTCTTTCTTCTCGACGTACTCCAAGCGTGCTTCTGCAGCTCCTCACAGCGAGTAGCATCCTGCTCCTCTCCTCCTTGAACCATCAAGGGCCCTGCCACAAAAACAATGGTTAGAGATCGATAGAGGAAAATTTTGTAATGCAACATTAGTGAACAAGTTGACCTATAGAAAAGATACACTTAATTAAATAAACAAAAAATCCAAAAAATATAAGAAATGAGTCGTGTCCCCGGCAATGGCGCCATTTGATGAGTCACTAAATACGATATTTAATTCGGACACGCTAAGTACGTGTACTTAGCGATTCAATCAGAACAGAGAGAAGATCTCCGTGAAGAGTGTCTCGGCTTAATTTATATCCTGGGCAAGTCCGGGGTCGAACACAGGGAGGCAAAGGAACAACTTCGGGGGTAATTTGAAAATTAAGTTTTAGATTTCCAATGCGGGTTTTTTTTATATTTTTTTAATGGACAAACAAATGTAAATGCAAATGCGGGTGAATTAAAACACTAAGAAAGTATACAACTTAGCCAAATTAATTTTAATGTCAAATCAATTCAATTTAGCTAAATTATATTTTTCCTAGAATCCTAATCCAGTGACGAACACCAAACACATTTTTTTGTATTTTTATGGGTTAAAATGCAACAATGAAAAATACACACTTTTTTATGGGTTTTTCGCAATTTTTTGAACAAACAGTAAGTAAAAATTATGAAAATTTTACTGGAATGAAAGCATGACGCAAGGAAGCTATAGTACTATTTTGGAATTTTTGGACAAAGTATGAATTTTTTATAGATTTTTTAGTGAAATCAGAGTGACAGTGAGTAAATAATACCTAATTAATCCACAATATCAAATTAATCAGAGAGCAAACTATCTCATATAGGTGTTTTCATATGGAACCCAGAAGACTTGAAATTTGCGAAAACGATGTCTGTGGATTTAATTAAAAATCAAGTACTAAAATCACTCTACAATTTATTTCAGGCACAAGACAACTCCACTTTGGATGAAATTTGGACAGTAAATCAATCACGTTTCAAGACATCATTCCAAATTTTTGTACAATTTTTAGAGCAACCGTGTGTGAGATATAAATTTAATAGCACAGAATGGGTAAAATATGCAGAATTTCAGTTAGACAATTTTAATTAATTACCCAAATATCTCACAAAAATAAAATAAATTTTCAGATGGTAGACAATAAGCTGCTCAACACAATGTTATTTTTCTTTAAATAAAATGATGCCAAAACAAGGTCCAAATTCGAGTACAAATATAGGAGTATCCTTGCAAATTCAGAAGACAATACTTACAACATAGTATGTACAGGGACTGTTCTGTAATTATAGAAACTATACAAGAAAGTTATGGAATTTTTACAAAAAAAATGAAAGTTACCTTCTTCTTCCTCCTTGGTACCCGATGGGAACCCAAAAAGAGGGAAGTCGGCGGTGGCGGTAGAGGGCGGCGTCGGCGCGGGGGTGCGCGCGTGGCGCCGCGGCGGCGCGTGGCGGTGGGGTCGCAGGCGGAGGTGCGCAGGTTGCTGGTGGCGGTGGGCCGAGGGCTGGCCGCAGGTGGAAGACGAGGGGGTCGCAGGTGCGGGTCCGGCACGCGCGCGGGGGGATGGCGCGGTGGCTGAAGGGGGGGCCGCTTGAGATGGGCAGCCGGGGCGCCGCTCTCCTCGCGACGGTGGTTAGCCGCGAAGGCGGCAGCAGGTGGAGGTGGCGAGTGGGGGTGGGGTGGCGGCTGTGAGGGCTGTTGCTTCACCTCCGATGAGTTTTTTTAAAATTTTTTATTTTTTTTATTTTGCAGTTGTAGAATTTTTTGTTTTAAAAAATTTTTAATTTTTTTAATTTTTTTTAAACAGGAAGGAAATATGAATATATACAGCACAACACAGCACACAAAAAATGTGGTGGGTGATGGAGATGATGTGATAAAAAAGTGATGAAAATAAAGATGATGATGATGGTGGTAATGTGATAAAAAAATATTTTGAGAAAGTAACAACGGTAATAAAATGAAGGGAAAATTTTCCTAAGATGAACGCGGTCGCCTATGGTGTGCTCACGAGAGCACGGTCTTCGCTCAAATCACCGGCGTGCGATGAGCTCGAGCAGCGCGCGGTTGCGGCTGCGATATTGGTCACAAAACCAACGGATCTCACTGGAGAGAGGGCAGTCGTCGCTCGACCGCGGTTGCGTCGCTGTCACCGATTCAACTCTGGGAACTAGGCTCTCCTCACATAAAGATGGATGAACGGAAATGGAGGAGGAGGCGGTGTATTTGAAGGTTGGAGTTGGCGGAACTGGTGATGAAGACATGATTTTCGAGGGATGTGTGGAGCGAGTGGGATGACGACGGTGGTCGTGGGATGATGCGCGAGAAAGAAGGATGATGGGGAACCGTCGTGGGGAAATTTGCGATGTGCGAGGTGGTCGGAGATGATGGGGAAAATAGGAAGGGTGGACAGGTTGCGCGAGGTGGAAAACGTGGGGAAGAGGAGGTCGCGAGGTAGACGAAGATGGTCAACCGTTGGATCTGGAGATCCAACAGCTGGTATTTGGGCGCGAACGAGCGGATCTGATGGGATCTGGGCGATGTGAACGAAGGGGTGTGAAGTCGCCACGTGTCGTTTTGTCGATGAAGCGCGAACGGACGGAGCAGATGCGAAGGAGGTTTTGATCAGAGGGCTGGAAATAAAAGCAGATCTAGCGGCTCAGATCAGAGGATCGAGGGCGTGATCGGAGGGTTCAGCAGTCGCCACGTGGTGCGCTCCGGGTGAGGCGCAAGCGAGCGGCTGAGATGACATCAAGGAAGTAATTGGACGGTTGATGGTGACTGAGGAATGGACGGAGGTGATCAAGGAGATCGGAAGGTGACCAACGCTCCACGTGGTGTGCGGAGATGTGGGCGCTGACGTGCGGTGCAGATCAGAGGCAGGAATGGATCGAACGGCTAGGAATTGAGGGGCGCGTGGATAGCAGATGGTCGTTGAATCAAGAGAGCGATCCGACGGCTGACAATGGAGGCGGAAGAGACAAGGGAAGCCGGGCCACGTGGCTCACCCAGATTGGGCCACGTGGCCCAATCAGATTATTCAAATAGTATTTTTTATTTTTTGAGGGTTAAATTGGCCGAATTTGAGAAAACTCAAAACATGAAAGTTGTAGGTCTTGATGAGATCTACAAGTTTCATGTTGACCAAAACTGGAGATGAGATCATATAAAGACCCGAAATTTTTTAGGGTATTTTTAAGGCTAAAAATACCACGAATTTTATTTTTGTCATTTTTTTGTGGTTTTTAATTTATTAGAGACTCTGATAATTACAGGACTTTAACTGGGTTTTATGGACACATGTTTAAGCAAGGGGGTTAATAATGAGAAATTATGATGATGAAATCGGATTTTATCAAGCACGGCTTAGTAGTCGGTTTCATTTTTGAGTGATTCTTTGCTTATTATTTCTTGTATATATTAAATAATTGTGGTCTGACGTAATTTTGTTCTGACTTTCTTGCGAGAACCCAACGAGCGAGGGCGGCTATCTTCGGAGAACCAAGGCACCTGCGTGACTTGGAGGCGGCTTGTTTCTGTATCAAGCCGCAAGAGAGCGCAGAAGAGGAAGAGCAGAATTTTGGGAGATGTAGTGTAGTTTAGACTTAGATTTCATTTCCTGCTACTATTATTGTAATAATACAGGACAAGCACTCTCAGACTTGGTGATAGCTTCGGGGTATGCTTCGCTGAGCACCGGTGTGCTCGGGAGACCTCACCGTGGATTTCTCGCCAGTTTTGATTTTCTATCGCTTTTACTGCTTATCTGATTTTCGAAGGTTTTGGCCTTTAGATTTAGGATTTTATGTGACTGTGACATAATTAATTAAGGCCCAACCCTAATTATTTGTTTTTCCTATAGGTCGATAATTGGACTTAATTAATTAACTCACAAAGAAAAAGTTAGTTTAATTAGGCTTGAGCCCACGTGCTGTGAGAAACCACATACAACGCGTATAGGACCCATTGTGGCGGACTCCGAGTGGTTCCCAAGATCAGACTCTGGACTTAATATGATTAGCTAGCTATTGTGCTTATCGTGTAGAAATTGCTTCGTCTAAAGTCGATTTCTTCTTGCATCATATAGGTAGTTTAATTTCAATCTTTATTTTATGCGCGGATCACCCTGCATGTAGAGAACTGGAGTTAGGTACGTATTTCTTACTCTGCATGCATCATCGTGTTTGATCGCGCATCAGCTTTTTCGCTTTCTCCCCCTGTTTTTAGACTTAAAATAATTAGGAGAACCGAAAAATTTGTTAGGCGTTGTTTGCTTGAAAAACATCTAAAAAAGAAAAACTATAAAATTGAGACTGCTAAACTCACTTGATCTTAAAAGACACCTCACTTAAAAATCTGTCTTGGGAGAGTAATACCCTCATCGTATGGTTTGGATGAGCAAGAGAGTGACCCGCACACTAGGATAGAGCCATACCCGAACTCTTGGCAAACTACCGGCCTTTTATACGAGACAGACTGTTAAGAGCATTGGGTTCCTTCCATCTCGCTTAATCGCTCTGAAAGACTGTTTTATCACCTAATAAAATTAACAAGATAACCGACCGAGCCTTTACGGTCATCAGCTCCGCGTCGAGTAGGTGAATTGGGGGTTCACTTTCTGATCTTGTGTGTTTCCAGATCTCATCCTCCTTCACTCTCCACATCAAGATGATGGGCAGGAGATCCCATAGGCAGCCTCTGGCTGCACCGCTTTTGAGCACTCCAGCTCGCTCATCTAGGTTGGTTCGTGAGAGCCGAGACCCGCTCTCCGAACTCGAGTTTGATTCCGCCCTGTTCTCCCTCGACCACCCTTCTACCAGTACTGAGGTGCCCAAGCAGAGACCGCAGCAGACAGTTGATGATTTATCAGCACCTGAGTTTGGGTCTTTTGCCTTTGCAGAGACCATGGCCAGCAGCGAGGAGCGCATCGATGGACCCAGTGGGACACAGACGTATGTATTGGATCAGGGTGCTATGAACTCCACCTGTTAGCCTCTCTGGAGACCATGCAGCGTCAGATCATAGATCATGGGGCTTTCATGGTGGACATGCGTCGAGAGATGGAGCAGATGAGAGCCGATAGAGAGGAGCGCAGAGCCGGTGGAGGTAGAGGACCACAGATTCTTAAGGGTAGAGACCCTGAGGAGCCAGCACAGCCAGCAGCACCTGCACGATCGATGAGGGAGTTGCACAACCCTGGTGCAACTCTCACCCACATATAGATAGTGTTGCCGGCCATTGCGAGAGATTTCAAGTTCCCGCCTCAGACCATTCATCTTCTTCCCCGCTTCCACGGACTCGCCACAGAGGAGCCTCATCTCCATCTCCAGGAGTTTGAGATGATCTGCAGTACTGTTCACGATCGCCTTGTGGACGAGGATACCATTAGGATGATGGCCTTCCCTTTCTACCTCGTAGACAGAGCAGCCAACTGGCTGAAGCACTTAGGGAGATTTATCACTACATGGGAACAGCTTCGGAATGAGTACTTGAACAAGTACTATCCACTCGACCGGACCAATGCAGCCAGGACCCTGATCAACAACTTTCTCATGCTCCCCAACGAGCAGTTTCACGAGGCATGGGACAGATTCAGGGAGCTCACAGACCGGTGTCCCCACCATGATATATCGAAGCCCAATCTCGTCCAGAGTTTCTTTTGCAGGCTTACACCGAAGTTGTAGGGGATAGTCAATGCATCCTGTGGGGGTTCCTACTTCGCCAAGGATGAGGATCAGGTCTGGTCCATCTATGAGGAGATGGCGAAGAACTACAAGGTGATGTCTCAGACCTGATTGTACACTCAGGGGAAGCCCCGACCACAGGTCGTGTCCTATCATAGGATAGCACGGATTGATGCTGGTCCATCTACATCATCACCAACCGTAGCACAGGCATATTTGACGACCGCTGATATGGGGATTATCAGCGAGAAGTTGGACCGGATTGAGTTGATTAAGAAGAAGCAGTGCCAGGGCATGTCTCAGATAGATCAGATGGTACAGACACTGAGTGACCTGAAGTCCCAGATCATGTGTCTCTAGGAGGCACAGATGGCTTCTCAGCCCTGTCTCAGGTCACGGGCGGATCACGGCAGCGGCAGCTCGACCCAGCACTCCAACCAGCCCAGACAGGTTCACCATGTCCATACGGAGTCGTTCCAGTAGCCGTAGCGGTACTACCAGCCACCACCATCTCAGGACACTCAGATGGTGGTCTACCAGTCGGATCATCCCCTACCAGTCCTTCCCCCACCCACTTATGAGCAGGAGCCGTTGATGGATGTCAACAGGATCTGATATGACCGACCTCAGCCTGGGATCCGACGAGACTATCTCGGATTCCGTTGGCCTACCGGAGGTACCAGTTCCCAGCAGCAGCCTCCAGTTCAGGATGGCCAGTACAGCTAGCAGTCACACCAACAGCCCCAGTTCCCACAGCAGCAGCCACAACCACATCCGCAGCATGGTTCTCATCCCTATCAGCAGGGACAGTCGTGGAGGCAGTAGCAACAGCCTCAGTAGTATAATCCTCAGTACCCCTCTCACTCTCAGCAGCAGCAGTCTCAGTTTCAGAGAGGCCACCCGTCAGGTTCTCATGGGCTCGCCTATGAGAACCTAGCCTCAGATGATCTAGCTCACCTCATGTCCGAGCAACAGGACACCTTCAGATGGGAGATGGATGAGTTCAGACAGGATATGAGAGAGATAGTGAGAGGGAAGGTTGCCATACATGCATAGATTGAGCCGAATCCGAATAACCTGAAGAGGAAGTCTAAGCAGGTAGAGTTTAAAGAGCTTACCACTCCTAGTGATTCACTTGGTGATATTTCTGCGTATCATTTTGATGCTGACTTTATTACACTTAGGAGCAATAGGATGCCAGCCGGCGGCACCTCATTTGAGCGATGACCACATGCAGATTCAGGAGCACCAAATGAGGAGGAGAGCGGTGCTTATGCCGCTCGTGATGATGATGACGACGGTGGTGCTGACGCCACCAAGGATGTTGATCCAGCTGACGGTACTAAGGCCGTCACTTCACCAGATTCAGGAGGAGGTGGTGTTGATGCCACCAGATCCGATGTTGAGCCAGAGTGTGATACTAATGCCACAAGTCCAGATGCCGAGGGTGGTGCTAAGGTCACCATTTCTATTCCTGTTGCATTTCCTTCTGTTGATGTATCTCAAGACTATTATAGAAATAAAGGAAAGGGTTCTTCATTTTTGAGTCCCTCTGTGGTGATTGGAGATGTTTGTATGGATTCTACTTTGTCACAGCATTAGCGGCTTGATCCTAGCCCTCCATCTAAGGAGGGCCCAACCCTGCCCTTTCCCCGAGCACTCTGCTTGGCTAAGGGGACAAAAACGAAAATCCAAACAAAATCCCAACAGCTATAGTTCAGCCAGCAGATGATAGACAGACTCCATACACAGCTGACTCTACAAGAGGTATTGGAGCACATCCCCCTCTTCTAGAGGAACCTTAGAGATAGGACCACCATTCGCGGGAAGAGGAGGAATCACCACTCAGAGATTCATGTGCTCACTCGTGCCACCTATTTCACCGTCCAAAACTATCTGCCAGCCAAGAGGCCAGATGCAGGAGCCCCTTATGTCAGATGCCACATACATGAGCAGAGGTTCGATCGGACTCTATTAGACAGCGGTTCTTATATCAACCTTCTTCCAGCAGCCTTACTCGACTGCTTCGAGGCCCTCTTCGACATAGTAGGACGGTCCTTCAGTTTGTTGATAGATCTGTCAAGAGGCTGAAGGGGTTGCTGAAGGACGTGGTTGTCACAATTCAGGGCCTGAAATTCCCCGTGTACTTCGTTGTGTTGGGCATGGAGATCCCTGAGTCTGTGACCAATACCCCCATCATTTTAGGACGCCCGTTCTTGACCACAGTCAAGGCAGTGTCCGATCATGATAGCGGGAAGGTAAACTTTCACGTCGAGGGTGAGAGTATACAAATAGAGACGATCGATGAGACGAGAGCGCGAGATTCAGTTTGCTCGGAGCCACTTACAGATTCAGAGCAGATGACAGAGGCAGAGCGAGATGTCCACCAGGAGTGTGATTTTGTGATCATTGACGATGAGGCAGTTTGGTCAGACCCCGTTGCACAAGCCATCCTCTCACCTTCAGATTTCGTTGATGCACAGATTCCAACAGAGGAGATCTTGGAGAGAATATTCCTGGTAGAGGACACATTTGAGGCGGCAGATTGCGTTCCTGATAGCGTGGTAGTTGATTTTTCAAATTTAGATTCAGATCCCTCCGAGTTAGATATTGATTGGACAGAGTTCGATGATATGATTCCATGTCTGATTTCCACAGAGCCAGCAGCTAGGGTGGAGATTGATCCCATTCAGAGTACAGACACACTTGCAGAGCAGTCTTCACCAGATTTTCAGGTTCAGCGAGAGTTCTCCCATGTAGATTTGGTTGCGTTCACTTTGACCTTTCAGAGACCAGATCCGCCAGCTCCCAGTTGCCCAGAGTGGAAGACCTTGCCGCAGTCGATGAAGTATAGGTTCCTTATGGGCGAGCATGAGATGTACCCAGTCATTATCTCAGCATATTTGACTGGAGAGCAAGAATCTCATTTGATGGAGGTTCTTGAAAAGAACCTCAAGGCGATAGGTTGGAGCGTAGCCAATCTCCAAGGGATAAGTCCGGCTCTGTGCTCCCACCATATCTATCTCGAAGAGGATGCTAAGTCGTCTCGTGAGTTCCAGTGGCGGCTGAACCCGAATCTTCGAGAGATTGTCATGAAGGAGATCTCGAAATGGTGGAGCACTGATTTTATCTACCCCATCTCCAACTCCAAGTGGGTCAGTCCGTTACATGTGGTGCCCAAGAAGATGGGCATTACTACAGTTGTGAGTGAGTATGGAGAGGAGATCGCTACCTGGGTACCCACTTCTTGGATGGTCTGTATGGACTACAGACGATTGAAACAGGCCACCAAGAAGGATCATTTCCCGCTGCCTTATATTGATCAGATAATAGAGAGGCTAGCTGGGAAGAGTCATTACTGCTTTCTTGACGGGTACTCCGGATACAATCAGGTGGCCATTACACCAGAAGACCAGGAAAAGACCACATTCACCTGACCCTTTGGGACATATGCTTTCAGACGTATTCCCTTTGGTCTATGTAACGCCCCGGTAACATTCCAAAGGTGCATGTTATCCATCTTTTCGAACATGGTGGGTGATTGCTTATAGGTCTTCATGTATGACTTTTCGGTCTATGGCGATGGGTTTGATGCTTGTCTTGAATGCCTAGAGACTGCATCCTTCAGTGATGCATCGAGGTCCATCTTGTGTTATCCTGGGAGAAGAGTCACTTCATGGTGACTCAAGGGATGGTGCTTGGCCATATCATCTCCAACAGGGGCATGGAGGTTGATCCGGTCAAGGTTGATATCATTAGAAAACTCAATCCACCGTCCAATCTACGAAAGTTACGGTCTTTTCTGGGGCACGTCATTTCTATCGATGCTTCATTCATGATTTCAACAGGACTGCCCGACCGTTGACTGATTTACTTACCAAAGACATCGAGTTCATTGTAGATGATAAGTGTATCGCGTCATTTGAGACTCTCAAGAGTCTAGTTGTTGAGGCTCATGTCCTCCAGCCGCCTGATTGGTCTCTCCCATTCTAGGTCATGACGGATGCCTCCGATTTTGCAGTGGGGGCCGTTCTGGGATAGAGGAGGGATGGAGCACCATTTGCCATTCACTACGCTAGCCGTACATTGGATGCCATGTAGCGGAACTACACCATCACTGAGAAAGAGATGCTAGCCGTAGTTTTTGCCCTAGATAAGTTCGGATCATATATCATTGGATCTAGAGTGACTATCTTTACCGATCATACCACCATCAGGTATCTCATGGAAAAGAAGAATGCCAAAACGAGACTGACTAAATGGATCCTTATACTCCAGGAGTTTGATATTGAGATTAAGGATAAGCCTAGAGTCAAGAATGTGGTGGAGGATCATCTCTCCCGATTAGAGCATCTTGAGGATTCTGAGCAGATTGATCCTATTACAGAAACCTTCCTAGATGAGGTGATCCATGCTATCGCCTCGCTCCCGTGGTATGTCGACATTGTGAACTATCTTGTTGCTAAGAAAGATCCACAAGGTTGGCCCAGGCAGAGACTTGAGACCTTCCTAGCGAAGGCCAAGTCTTACCATTGGGAGGATCCCATCCTTTACCATGAAAAGGGGATAATGTCTGATGACGGTGCATTCCTCAGGAGGAGCACCATAGCGTCCTCACCTATTGTCACAAGCTGGAGGTAGCAGGACATTACTCTGGAAGGAGAACGACACAGAAAGTGCTCCAATCCGGCCTATGGTGGCCTACTCTCTTCAAGGATTCTGATGAATTTGTGAAGAGATGTACTGACTGTCAGAGGATGGGCACTTGTGGATAGCGTGACATGATGCCGATGCAGCCCATTCACTTCTGTGAGGTTTTTGATGCATGGGGCATTGATTTCATGGGTCCATTCCCTAAGAGCTAGGTATCGAGTACATTCTGTTAGCCGTTGATAATGTGAGTCGTTGGGTTGAGGCCATCCCCGCCTGAACCGCAGATGCTAGGTCTGTATGCAGATTTTTGAGGAAGAACATCATTTCATGGTTCGGGGTACCTCGAGTTTTGATATCTGACGAGGGATCTCATTTCATCAACGACAAGGTAAAGGCCCTTGCTAGCGAGTTCAGCATTGACCATCGAGTAGCCACTCCGTATCACCCTCAGACCAATGGTCTTGCTGAAGTGTCGAATAGGGAGATCAAGACTATACTGCAGAAGGTCGTCCGTCCTGACCGAAAGGATTGGTCACATCTTTTGAACTCGGTCTTGTGGGCATACCGGACGTCCTTCAAGACTCATTTGGGTACATCTCCCTTTCGCCTCGTTTATGCCAAGCCCTGCCATTTACCTATTGAGCTTAGGCATAAGTCACTTTGGGTTGTCACAGAGATACTTTTGGATCCAGTGAGTATAGGAGATCAAAGGAGGGCAGAATTGGCAGCCCTGGAGGAGCTTAGAGATGAAGCCTTTTCGAGCAGCCTACATTACAAGGAGCGAGTGAAGGAGTGGCATGATTCTCATATCATCCACAAGCAGTTTGAGCCAGATCAGAGAGTATGGTTGTTTGATGTCAAGCTTAGATTATTTCCAGGGAAGTTGCAGAGCAAGTGGAAGGGACCATACCTGGTCCGAAAGATACATGACAATGGGAGTATTGACATATCTGAGATGTCATCTGAGTCTACCTTTCGTGTTAACGGGCAGCGGCTCAAACCATATCTAGATCATGAGCCGTTGATCATTGGCATCGCCTCTATTCATTTTGCATGAGATGTGGTCTTTGATTCACATCTAGTGCATCTCATGCCTGATTATCACTTTCTTCAACCTTGTATAGATCCAGTTGTCCGTATCATTCCATTCTTTAGTCACACACCTCATCTTCATCCTATGATTATGTTATATTTAGGTGTACTTTACCCTAAGTATGGGGGGTGTTGGACTCTTGAGTATTCTTTTGATTCTTTTTACCTCTGTTTTACTGCCTATAGTTAGGGACATTTTACCCTAAGTATAGGGGAGGTAGACCCTATACATTCTTCCACTCGGATTTCCCTTCATGTAAAGCTTACTATACTTAGGGTTACTTAATCCTAAGTATAGGAGGAAACACCTAGCTCTCTTCATTCTATTCTTTGATTCATCGTTGTAGTATACCATTCCTTTTCACTTCCCTATACTAAGAACGAGTTATGTCTTCTTCGTCGCTCTCGATCCACTCTGAGGACATCGTTCGAGCTAAATATAGGGGCGTGTCATATATATTTCATATATACTTTATCCATAACTCGTACTTTGTGTGAGTGTGTTAATAAATAAAATGGCTAAAATACTTTTATCTAACAAACCATAAAAATTTAAAATTTTTTCCCTGTACATAAAAATTCTTTCTTGCACATACATAGCTATTTATAAAAATTATTTTGTACAAATATTTGTAACAATATTTTGTGTAAAGACTTTGTAAATATTTTTGATACCAAAATTATGTATATAGTACAAAATTTTTGTAAAATGTTTGAAAAACAAAAGTTTGCGAAAACCCTTGTGTAAATGTGTGTAAATATTTTGCAAAACTTCATGCATTCATTCATTCAAACATTTTCAAAATTTTGCACATCTTCCAAAAAAACATGCATAAAACATTTTTGTATATATTTGTACAGTTTTTCTGAATCATAGTTGACATTTAAACTGGCCTGAAATTAATTGAAAAATGGAGCTTGGTTAAGACCTTAATCCACCTAATTCTAAGAGGAACCTTATAGGTCTAAGGGTTAAGACTTTTCAGGTCCATGGGGACTAATTTTTTGAGTCCACTAGGCTATGATCATATGTCATCTTGATGAGCCTAAGTAGAACACTTAACAACGCACACATGACTGTCAGAGACAATAGCTTTACTTGCACCAACACCTTACACATAGCTCTCCACAGATGAGGTGGTGAGGAGGAAGTTTCCTTTGGCTTGGGGTAGCATATGAGGGTAGTACTTCTAGGCGGAACCTCTCTTCTTGTTTTAGTGTCTCAACTTGGTCTGCTGGTGTTGAGGTCTAAAGACATGAGTTGTGGGTTGCAATAAAGCTTCAAAAGAAGGATAGTCTACTGGCTCAAGAGGAAAAACTCCTTAGGTATATATGTTGCACCATGTAGATATGTTGTACATATGCACATCGAAAAAAAAAGTGCAAAGAAAGAAAAACTCCAAAAAGTGGTGACTCTGATTGAAAATAAAATACCCACGGGAGTGTATATAGTCAAATAAAGCAAAGCTTATGTTACACCTGCTCCCCTAATGAAGCTTGCAGTGGAAGACTCAGCTACACTGGTTGGGCTCCCAATGATACATGGCTACACTGGTCATGGTCCATTCTCTTCTTCCTCATCTTCTTGAGCCAGTTCAACTTGAACTTAGAAGGGAATACCTCGCTCCTCGAGGAAAGAGCTGTCAGACTAGGGCATTAGAGTTACCTTGTTGAGGGGGTTGTCACTTTGTCATTTCTGAGGTGGGAAGCTACATATCACTTACACAGTACAAGGAAAGACTCATGGTCATTAGAGTTGGTGTATGTAGACTTGTTCTGATCTGGATTGTTGAGGAGTCTTGACCATAGATTGGTGGAACTTAGAGGCTGTTGAGTTTTAAACTTAAGTCCAGATAAGGTTCCGACAAACTAATAATCCAAAGGTCTGACTGAGCTCCATACTTCAATTTAATGAAGGCAAGTTTAATAATCAACCTTGATTTCTCTTCTTTTTCTTTCTATTTCTCTTTTCACTTTTTTTCAAATAAGTGTTTGTTAAGGGACTAGCAAAAGTAAAGTATAGGAGGGTGATGAATCCCCATTCATCACTCTTTTATTCTTTAATTTTAGCTAAATATCTTGGCAAAATATCATGTATATAGTTTGTAAATACAATAAGTTACCAATAAGCATGCATTTGTTGATAATTAATAATTAGCATTGTATTTGTCCAAAAATAAAAGAATAAAGAATAAAAGAAAAAGAGGGAAATATTTAAAATAAATATTGAGTGACCTGAACCCAAGAGAGGGCCCAGTATGGGCCTCATCGCCAAATAAAATAAGTAGAGAGAGATAGGGACACTCTACCTTGTATATATTCCCCATTTATGTATATATATTATTTTTACAAAAATAGAAATAAAAAGGTATTTTTATCCCCTTGTATATATTCCTAAAAATTAAAAATTAGAAAAATAAAATAAAATAAAAAATATCTCTCTCTCTCTCTCTATCACCTTGTATATAATACATGTATATATTTATCATATACCTATTTATTATACACTTGTAAATAATTAATAAAAATAAAATAAAAATTATTTTATACTCCATATAATAAGTTGTAAATAAATAAAATATAAAATTAGGGTATTTATGTAAAAATAAGAAAATAAAAATAATTATATAAAATACCCAAGTATTTTATACATGTATATAATGTAATATAATGTACATACCATAATTTATTTTTCATAAAGATAATTAAAAATCACAAAAAAATAGTTTGGAAAATAATGAATATTTTACATTTTGAACATTTTTTAAAATAAAATCATCTTCTATTTTTAATTTATTTTCCAAATATTTTTGACCCAGCCTTTTTCTGATTGGTCCAGGAGGGATGTTGACCCCGGTCAACTGCCCCTCCTGGACCTTCTCTTTCGCGGATCCGATTCGTGCACCCATTTCTTCCATTTTTCGTGATCGGACCCTGCAACCTCTTGCCACGATTTCTTCGCCCGCACCTTCCCCTTGGATCCAAGATCCTTGAGGATCCCTAGGGAAGGGCGGATCCTTCTCGATTCGCACGCCCACACCCGATTTCTCCAGCCTCCTGGGACTGCCTGTATATGCTTCATTCGATACCCTAGAGCAGCAGCTCACGTCGCACACTCTCTTGATACCCTAGAACTCTTCCCTTTGGTGACAGTAATGGGAGGAGACCTTCGGTGATCGGAGAGGACTGTTGTAGCCGACGCTCACCACTCGTGGTCGGAGATCCGCCGCGACGAGCCTCTCCCGCCTTCCGCAGCGAGGTTGAGGCGACGACCACCTCTGACAGCACCACCTAGGGTTTAGGATCACGTTAGGACCTTCAGGTATCTCTTATTTCGTTCCTAGCTCCTTTATTTTTTGAATCTTCCATTTGCCATCCTCTGCCGCTCTGCCAGCTCCGACCCGGTGGTCGGAGCTTCATTAGCCATCGTCACCCGCTCCGATCGACTGCCCTGTTCACCGTCATCCTTCTTACGCGACATGTCATCCAAATCTTGGTTGTACGAGCCAAGATTAGGCAATTGGTTTCCTCCTTAACTTGCCGAAAATCCCCATCTCCATCCACCGATGCTTCTCTTTGGTTTTAGTTAAATAACATCGGTCGGAGCCTTCCTTCGAGCTAGAGCTTTACCCTACAGGTCTTCATGCACGTGGATACGCCCCAGATCACTTTCGCCTCGTCTCGCTAGAGCTCGTCCAGGTCCAGCCACCATCCAGGAGATCCGACCAGTAGTGAGCTCATCGGAACCTCTCACCCGGTGCGGAGGAGCCTCTCGAGTCGTTCGTCGTCGATCGATCGTTCATCAGAGCCACCGATCTCCCTCGGTGCTCCGGTGAACTTCGCCCAGGCGGATTTATTCCAGATCCTATCTTCGTCGTTGGATTGCGCCCTTCACCCAGACGCCATCACAATCGTCCAGAGCCTGCACCTGTCAGGTTGTTGGATCTGACATCTAACGGCCCCCGTACGCCCCACGTTCGCATCCTCGTTAGGCCGTTGGATCATGTGTGGTTACGCGTGCATCGTCACGTGTATTTGTGGGTTATTTGTATGTAGTACCTTGGATTTATATTCTATTATGTTTTGAAGGGATAGTTTTATTATTTGCACTTATACCCATTGTGTGTGCTGATATTGGACATGTGCTGGAATTTGTGGAAAATTTGCAGATAGGACCCTACACTTTTCACGCGTATTATTATTTCATCCCTGGAATATGTTTTCATTGCATTTAGGTCCCTCTATGATGTGCCTTTGCTTTTTGATTGAATAAATAGCAACTTTTATCCAAAAATCACGAAGTTTTGACACTTGGCTCCTTCCATGGTGTAGAAATTTATGTGAATTTTTGGTTATATTTTATTTCCATTTAGTATTTTTAAAAATTCAAAACTCTAAAAATCACTACTGTTTGTTTTAAAATCATTAAAAATTCATAAATCAAAAATGTGTTTTCTTCTTCTTTAGTTAGCTTTTATTTTATAGTTATCATAAAATTGCTGCTCGAATTTTATAGGTATTTTAAGTATTTTTCACTTGCCTTAAAGTTCGAGCTGTACACTGTTTAGCATTTTTAGTCTTATTTTATTTTTAGAAAATAACTAAAAATCAGAAAAAATCAAGAAAATTAACAAAAATATATGAATATTTTAAAAACTCAAAAATATTTTTATTTGAATTTTCTGGGTATTTTTATGCTTTAAATAATTGTTTATTTGTATCTTTTTGAGTCCCTTTAGCCTTTTCCTAATATTAAAAATTCCAAAAAAAATGAAAAATATAAATCCACCAAATTTTTTATTTTCTGGATTCTTGACTACTTCGTAGCCCTTTGCATTTCGTGCTCCATGTGTTCGACCCTGGTAGCTATAACAGGTAAAATAAACTAGCAAGATCGCTACATTTGCATGATTGTTTGATTTCCATTTTGGTGGTCTTCTTTTTCTTGTTGAGTCTGATCTGAGTGGTTAAGGTCGCAACGACCATTGATACCATTCTTACCTTGGTCACTCGGGTTCGGCAGCTCATCACCCCCCCCCCCACACACACACACACACATGCATTTATATCGATAAATCCACTCACCCCTCCCCCACCATTATTGTATATTCACACATACATATACCCCCCCCCCCCCCCCTTCTCCTCTCATCTGTGTAAAATTCATCTCCTAGCCCTTAACCAGCCTCGGACCCCCCAGCCCTAACTCCATATCTTTGGTTATTTTCAACCTATGTATAGGGGGGACCCGACTCTCATCTATCCCTCCATCTGTCTTCTTATACTTAGGCCATTTTTGACCTAAGCTGACCTAAGTATAGGGGGGACCCTCCTCCTCAGTTCTGCTATATCACTCTATATTTATCTAGAGCTATGGCTTCATATCTCTTGTGTTATGAGGCTATCGAAAAAGTTAAGTATGGGGGTATATCGTATAGTATTGTATATCTACTTTAGCCATAGTTTGTACTTTTCAAAATTTTTGAAAAATCATTTTTGGGCTTGGTTTAAGTAGACTTGGGAACAGTTTTGTATAAAAAAAGTTCTTATAAAAAATTCTTAACATTAATTAAGGGATTATCTTTTTGTAAATAAAATAAACCTTTTTTCAAAATCCTTAAAAATTTTGAAAAACGAAAAAGTTTTTTTTTGTAGAGACTCTGACTACTTGGCTTAGAAATGAGTAGCTACTCTTCAGTGAGGGAACTTCAGTCTCCTTTAGTAGAGTGGGTGGTTTAGAGGACATTGTATATGGCTCCGTCCTCAAGTAATACAGATAATGGATCCGTCTAACGGTCTATACTTACACCTATACTGGATGGAAGTAGATACAACTATTCATATAAGCTTGGACCAGTTGTTGTCTCTCAAAGGTTTTTAATAAAATAATGAAAATTAAAATCCATAAAAATTTGCAAAAGATAAAAATCACAAAAATTCACTAACCGATGAGTGTGTGTATTCCTAACACATTCACATTCACTCAAGGCTTAAGGATTTGAGGACACTTAATTTCTGAGATCTTGAGAGTCTGAGTTAGCCAGCCTTAGTCATTAGGGTTTTGAACTTAATAATCCACACTTACCTAGTTTGAAAGATTTGAGTGCTATTCATCTTTACCTTCTAAAGAATATGATCAGCACATCACTTTCACAATTGCATGATTGATGAGATGAGTTGAGTTATCACTTGAGGAACTAAAATTAGTGAATTGAGTCTAGACCCAATCTAATGATGCTCGAGGATGGGATAAAGTTATTGAAGGCTTCAAGAAATCTGAATGTTAGCAAAACCCTAGCCAATATGTGAACAAGTTCATATGCTATAGTTTGATATTTACCTATGTTTCAGGGTGTGATGAAACTTAAAAAAATTGTTGATCAGTGTGTGCCAAACTTTTGGTAAAAGCTGTGGAGCTAGCAAAAAATAAAAGAAAAGAAAGAAATATTCAAAGAAAAGTTCTATCCTTCAAAGTCAAAGTCTAAAGGGCTTCCACCATATGGTGAGTGCTCTCAAACATTTTCAAAATGTCCACATGGACCAAACACTATTAGGACTAAGGAGTCGGGCTACCACCATAAAAAGGGCTCTACATCGTATAGTGATACAAGTATGGGTGTCAAAGGTATCTTAGATACTCAAAAAAGACACACTCGGTGTACTCCCAAAAAAATAAGTGCAGACGACTCCGAATTCTCTTGACGGATACATTGATCAACAAACTAAAAGTATACAAGTGTTGGGTAATAAGGCACTCGAGAGGCCCCTTATTCCAATGTGAGGGAAAAAAATATACACAATCCTATGGCCTCCATCATCTGGACATCCATATACATTTTCAAGTCTGACGAACTAATGAGAAGGTTGACTAATGCAAGAATAGACTTATTCCCTAGTGTTGAGGATTAGGTCTAGAGGAGAGTCTACTAGACTAGAACTTTGGGTGATGTCTCGACTCGACTCTCATGATTGCAATACATTAAAAGTCATATCCTTATATTTTATGTACAAACAGAGGTTTGATAATTAGAGAAGTTAAATTCATTTTGACTAGAGAATGGTTGATCCCAGAAATTTAGGATCATTTAAATTGAGGGTCTTCAAAAATCTAAGCCTTGAAGCATCCACATGCACTATCAAGAATTAATCCGACTCCTTCATTCTTTAGATGCTCGAGGACGAGCATAGTTTAAGTATAGAGGTATGATGAATCTCAGATTCATCCTGCTAAAATTCAATTCTCAATCCCTTAAATAATTCAATAAAATTCCCTAATAATCCATTAATTTTATCTTGTATTATACTCTATAGAAATTGTGTATAATTGACCTATATTCTAACTATATTTATTGTATTTAATTGCAATTATTTTTCTTACCTATTTTATCTTATTAAAAACCCCTAAGAATTAGGTTAATTAATTGTCAATAATTGTCCTAAAAGAGATTAAAAAATACAAAAAAATCAAAAGCCTAAAGCGGTATTTTTAACCCATAAAAATACCCACAAAAATATTCTTTTGTACAAATGCCCTCTTTTGACTTTTTGTCCAACATGATACTTGTAGATCTCATCGACATCTATAACTTTCATGTTTCGACTGTTTCCTAACTTTATTCTAATTATTTCTTTTGGATTTTTCTTTAATTTTCTATTTATTGATTTTTTAGGAACAGTCAAGTGGGGCTTTCTGGAGCTGCCACGTGGCCTCCCCCTCTTCTCGCCAGCCTACGTTATTGTTAGCCATTAGATCTTCCTTAATCAGCTCCATCTTTGTCATTCATCACACCCTTGCCCACAGCCATTCGATCTCCCTCTGGATGAGATCCCAGCCGCTCCTTCGCGCCTCAATTTCAGTCGCATTATCCTCATTCTATCCTATGGCCCACCGTCCTCCACATCATTCCTTCTCCCTTCACCCTTGGATCGAGCCCATTTCTACATCTGGTCCATCCATTTCCGCGCTATCATCCATCGTTGGATCAGATCTAAGGATCTGATCTCAGCCCTCCGTCCACGCCTCCATCTGGGTTGTTGGATCACAAGATCCAACGGTCCAAAACCCATCGTCTACCTCTATAACCCCCCCCCCCCCCCCCCCGTTTGTTACATCTCACGCTCACACCACTCCCCCCCTTCCATTTTTAGGCTGCTCCTCCGGCCATCTCTCCGCTCCCTAACGGATGCCTCTTGTAGTTGCCACCGTCATTCCACCTCCATTACTCCCCTGCCATCAAACCTTCGTGAACACCCCCCCCCCCAACGTAACCATCCTACCTCCACCTATAAAGCCTTCGCTCTGCCGCCCGTAACCCTCATCCACCATTCGCGGGGCCTTGGCTCAGTTACTCTGCCCTCTGATGACAGCGGAGGGCGATGTCTCGAGATGACGACTGCCATCCAACCTCCGATGAGATCTATGGCCCTTCGACTGATGAATCAATGACTCATTAACTTTTTTGTCACATTTTGTCTTAAAACCCTTAACAAATGCATGTAAATATTAATTAATTTCCATCTTTTATAAAAACTTCGTTCATGAATAAATATTCACTTTTAAGTATTAAAAGCATGTGAATAAATAAAGAACAAAGAAAAGAACATAAGGCAGATTGGAAATATGTATATATGAACAATATGACTTATAAAAATAAATATAACTGCAAGGTATAAAAGGTATATTTATAACCTAACATCCGAGACCAAGTCAGCATGGATTGGTCGACAAATCAATAAGTAGGGGGAGATAAGGAAAGAAAACCCTAAAAATAAATTAAGACACACTTCATGTACTTTCCACGATTTATCAAATAAATATAAAACTTCAATGATTTTTAATTAATTTATATGTACATATTTTTCACCACACTCTTTTCCTAATTATTTCTAAAAATGTATATAAAAATATAAAAATAAGTTAAAATATTACCATGTACATATACCAAGAAATCCTACTTATAAATTGTCAAAATCTCAATTTCCGAACATCATAACTTCTTCATACAAACTCCAATGTCATTCTTCACCTTTAAAGATCATAAAATAAAATTCTCTAATTAATAGAGGTGGTTTAATTGAATTCGGTGTTCGTTTGCAAAAAGTCGGTTTTGGGACCAAATGACAACGGGGTTTCTGGGATATTTATTTTATGTAGAACATATTATTTATAGTTTATTAATTTTATAATTTTTAATTACTTTCATGATCTTGTAATTTAACCCTAATTTATTTCAGAATTTTTGGAGCTTATCTATTATTTTCATAAAATCAAAAACCCTAAATTATAGGTAAAAATGAACTAGATAACTTATACCTATATTTATTAATATATGTAAATTAATATATTAAAATCTCTAAAAATTCACACAACCTTTATTTATTATTCTAATAATTAAGAAAATATGAAATTAATTTTTAATTATTTATTTATTAAATTAAAAATTCAAAGCCTACTTATCTATACATATTTATTAATATAATATTTATATTTCGAGTAATATTTATTATTTATAAAAAGTAATTATTCCATAATTTAAATAATTTAATTACATTTCTTGATTTTATACCTATTTAAAATAAACTATTTACTATTTAATATTGAATTTATAAAGAATTTTACACATCTGGCCAACCAGGTGCTGACACGTGTCAGCACCTAGTTCATCTTCTCCAAGAAAGTTGTTAGACCTTCTGTTATGACCGGCCTCCTTCACCGAATTTTCACGCACGCATTTTAACCCTTCTAGACGATTCAAACCCTTGAAACCCTTCACCTAACAACCTTCTTCATCGCCCACCATTAGATCTAGCGTGGAGCTCAAGAAATCTATCTAGAGCCTTTCTCCTAACAACCCTTCTAGACGCCTCCTTTGGCCTATTTCTCGTGAATCGAGCACGCACACTTTTTAATTGCAGGTTCTTCTTTCATCTGGAGTAGTTACGAGGTTTCTGGATCCCTAAATCATCAAGGAATTCCAGTTCAAAGGAGGTGCATAAACCTCTCATCAGCTCCAGCTCAACGAGATCACCAACTTCATCGAGCTTCCACCGCCGCTCGGAGCCATCTCCGCCTGACGTCCACCGCGGGCGAGCACGAGGGTTAGAGGAGCTAACCCTCTGGCCCCGCCGGAGATCCCAGTTCGTCGCCAATCGCCAGTGAAAAGTCGGCGAAGAAATACCTTTCATCAGTTGCCCAACCGCCCAAGAACAGTTGAAGAACACGCGGGCTACAGGCTTGCGACGCATGGCATCATCGGACGGTCCAGTTCAGCGCTCACGTTATAATCCTGATCGTCCATCTGAACCGGTGGAAAAATTGCAGACTAAATCCAGAAGAGTTCCAGAATTTCCAAAGCACTCTAGAATTTTCTAGATATTACATTTAGGTCCCCGTATAGGGACCTAAATGTAAAATTTCATATTTTCTTTACAAAAAGTCCCTGTCTGAGGACCAATTTGCAGAACTTTTGTTTCTTTTTCTTCCACTTATACCCCTGGCCTGTAGGGGAGTTTTGGACCTATTTTTGACATAATTTTCTGTAGATTTTCTTGGGGTAGTACACAACTACCTCCGCGAGGTTTTTAGTAATTTTCGTATATTTTCGACATGTTTTCATCGTGTTTTGATTCATCGCAAATCGACACCGTCTTAGTTTGTTTTTGTGTGTTTTTTGAGCCCGTTGCTCGTCCCGTATCACCTACTATATAGTATCACATAAATTTCACCTATATCTCACCTATTATATAGCAGGTAAATCGTTTGAAAAATATCAATTTGAAAAATAAATAAAAATTGGAAAAATATAAAATCAAATAAAAATTAAAAATCAAAATTCCATAAAAATTCATCGCTTTTCCTTGATCGCTTTAAGAAGAGATAAAATAATCAAAAAATATATTCTCTCTTAAAAAAATTAAAGTACCCTATTCTGCCTCCTTGAGTTCAACTCAGGCACACTCATCTGGTTTAATAATTAGTGTAGGTTTTCTCTAAAACCGAATTTTGTTTGATCGACTAGGATCTCTTTGCGGTTTTCTACACCGACAACACTTTCATTTAAAACCGCAATCGTCTTTAGCCGCATCATCGGCCATGTAGTAGCACCTCCATGCATCGTCGAGCACCAAGGCCAAGTTGCCCTCGTCGTGCGAAGACCCGAGTACCTCCGGTGCTCAGCCCATACTACTCCTTTGCCCATTGATCATCTCTGATCTCCAGGTATGAACTCTTTCTCCCGCTTCTCATTTTTGTCTGATTTTCTACGTCGCAATCAGCACCCTCACCTCCATTTAATCATCTGACGAGCTCCATCGCACCACCCTCACCTTCACCGACTAATCCTCTCGCCCCTCCCCTTTATCCAAAACCTCCTCCACCCCCCCACCCCCTTCTTCCTTGCTCCGTCGGAGAAGAAGCAAAGGGCCTCCGCCTCCCATCGCCCCACGGCCCTCCATTCGCCTCACTTCACCCATATTTGCACGTGCACGCCTCGACTATCCTTCTAACCCTTGTAGGTACTCAATGGTCGGACGTCGTGCCTCCCCTCCGATCTCGAGCTTCCTCTTCGGCGAAGCGACGACGACCTCCATCGTTAGCTATCTTGGGAGCTTCCCCTCCCGTCGGTGATCCTCGCTAGAGGACCACAGAGGACCATGAACCAACCACGACTACGGAGGAGTACGGAGGGGCTTTGGCAAGCTCGTCGGAGCCCCGTTTACGTTGCTGCCCCCCCAGCGGAGGAGAAGCACAAGCACTGTTGGATGGCGTCTCACGGCGGCCATCCAACAGCCTTGATGGAGCCACGTCGCCGGCATCGAGGGGAAGAGACTAGGGTCATCCGAGCCATTCCCTGAACCACCAGATCCAACCATGTGTCACCCGAAGATGCCACCCAACCGAGCATGGCCACTCGTGTGTCTCGTACGTGAGGGGCTGGGTAAGTTGCAGGAACATCATCGAACTCCAAAATTGCAAATAAGTCCCCAGGCGCTTGCTTCACGGGCACACCTGGGGTATATTACATTGAGGCCCCGCCAATTTGTAAGATTTATAGATATGCCCCTGTAAACATGGAAAAACTACTCTACGCCCCTGCCAATTTCGCTAAATTGCATATAGGTCATTCTAGGGACCTATTTGTAATTATTTATCATTTATTCCTCGCATTGTTATTACATTTACCGTTACACGGTTTACTTCATATCTTGAGCATTTTAATTCCAAATTGTATGATTTTAGTGTCATTTTGAAGCATGTTTCATCATCTATTTTATGGCATACTTTAATCACTGATTGGACACTTAATTAAAGGAGCTAATTTTTGGATGATTCATAGTGTCTTTTGCTCTATAGATATTTGCCGCTAATAGTTGCTTAATCTTGATTTTGATGTTCATTTTAACTCTGAATTCATGCCACAATATGTGCTCACTAACTTAATGTTTTGTAGGGCGTAATTGGATTTTGTGTTTTGCATGCATCACAACACACATGCATAATCTTATATTGCATTGAAAAATCTCATAAAAAAATTACATGCATCATTGTGCTTGCATTATTTAATATGCATTTTGCTGTGCAATTGCATGAAGACCTTTAACTTTAGATTCTATTCGTTCTTAAATTAATAGACAAAAATTTGATAAATATAGTGAAGAGGCTCGTGTCCCTGAGTTCGATCTTGGTACACTTACCAAGTAAAATAATGTCCACATATTTGAAGGTGTGGTCTCTTTGCATGATCAAAATCTGCCTCATGTGCTACGACAATTACATATCCCTAAAGAGGCAAATTTCACGTTCATCACCACCCCTCACCCCCTTCGCCTCCTACCCAAGCCTCCTCCCACTGAACTCCGCCCAAATCCACCTCACCCATCATCCCCTCCACCTCCACCCCGCTCAAGCCTCCTCTCTGACCTCATTCCCCTACCACCGACCTCCGCCCAGATCCCCCTCACTCCTCTGCCTCTGTCTCGTCCAGGTTTCCCCTGTATCGCCCCGACCTCGACCTCTCTCCACACGCTACCCATGGGGTGCTACACAGGAGTTCTTTGTGGGCTGCAGACCCTGAGGTTCTCCAACAACCCCTCCTCGTGCTTCACCGTCGAAAGGAAAAGGAAGAGGTAGGAGGAGAGAAGGTAGGAGAGGAAAATCCTACCGTTGGATATGTTGTAGTTCAATTAACTCAATCCTAAACCCAAGCAAGTTAACCCAAGAAGCCTCAACTTAACGGTAGGGGTTGTGGGATAAGACAGAGCAAGTTTACAAGGTCGAGAGGAGAACTAAGTTGTTTCAATGGTCCTGGAGGTAATTGACAAAGATTGTAGTCTATCGGGTAAAAATCCCTACATAAAAAGATCTCTATAATTACTTGTATCCCATTTTATATCTCACCAATACAAGGTGGAAGGGACAAAATGGGATGGAAGAAACAAGACCAAACCAAACATGCTCACCACTTTCAACACCTAATATTGAGTGGTGTGGCACAAGGATGACGAACCCCGTCACGTAGCTTTCTGAGCGTGTCCTCTATAATGATTAGGAAGCACCCTATAAACATTACTTGATTTAGATGTGCAACACTCGAGATTATACTTGGTACCTAATAAACCTGATGACTGATGTCAATAAGATGCTCACCATTTCATCTCCCTATGGCAATCAAATAGCTAACTAGTGGAACTCCACCAACAAAAGTTAATAAACAGCAGAATCTTCCACCAAATGACCAAATTGTTCCATCTTTCGCAAATACATGTAAAGCATTCCAATCATTCTCTACTTCCTTCAAGAGATTGTACCTACGCTGTAAAGAATACAGACTAACTGTGCCCAACATGTCACCAGAGTGAATCATCGTGGCAATAGGTGATCATCATCCCTTTGCATTCCTTGCAAAGTAAAACCGAGTCTAACACCAATTCCTATACCTCAGGATAATGTGCATCCCCAAGAATACGCTGAAACAATATGTAAGGCCACCAGTGGTTAATCCATAGCAACAACATAAACATTCATATAATTCATACGCAAAATAAGCTTGGCACGTGGGATACAATTTATAGTGGCATGTGTTATAAATAAGAGCCAATTCATACCTTGAATAGACACTAACAAACCGCAGCACCAGTTGCATCCTCGATTTTCAGCCAAGATGCAACGGTACATTAACATTGCATTAAACAAGGACAGAAACTTTATTAAACAATAAAGTTGATTCAAGCACAATGCAGCTAGATATGCATGAGAATAAAAATGAAGGATGCATGCACAAAGATGCACACCGTGCCTCAGAAGTATCATCACTACAACTGCAAAACATAAGCATATATGTGCAGGAGCGATCAGTCAGGATTGTGAGAGGGAGCCCACACGAATGCTTCTCAAATGCAGCAATCAATGAGGAAGAAGCTTCCCAGCCACCGGCAGCGACCGAATGTTAAAGCAGGTTTTAAAAATAAACACAGATATCTATGTCCGGAGGTATGGCACATATGTCTACCAAAGGGACAGTTAAATAGACAGAGGAGGAAAGCAGGATGAAGAAGCACAAAAGGGGAACCCCAGCAGCAGATTGTCTTGCTGCTGTTTTGTACTGGGGAGAATCATTAATCCCGTCGCTGCCACTCACTGGCCGCCCTCACCGGATTCTCTCTTGGGTGCTTCTTTGATCTCATCACCAGCTTCCTCCTGCGAGAAAGAACATCTTAAGAAAACAAATGACGTCCACTAAAAAGGCGAAGCTACACAACTAGGTTTTACTTTCAAGAAATGACGAGGGATCAACAATGAGATCCTTCTCACGTATTTACAAACCATTGGATACCAGTGCAATACGCCTTCGCAAGAGGTCTCCCAAGCTAATTACTTAAATTCAATTATTTTTTCGAAAGGAAAAAGGGTGGGACATCGAGGAGACGTCCATCAAAAATTAAATTCAGGCATTTCAGCAGAAAATAGATGTTGAGGAACAGACCGTGATATCAGAAGTCCAGAGGGTCAAATTGTCTCTTAAAAGTTGCATGATCAATGTGCTGTCCTTGTATGATTCCTCACCCAATGTGTCTAACTCTGCAATGGCTTCATCAAAAGCCTGCAAAAAGAGAGCACATAACAAAGTTTTAAGATCCAACCAATTTGGGGAGAGAACCGTCAAATTAAAGACATGTACAAAATGATGTTCTAGCGAACTTCATCAAAAACAACCTAAGAACTAGCTTGACATGACCCACATACCCAATTAACGTCCCCATTTTCAGACTACCCTAACTGAAATTTTGATAATATAAAAGAACGCTCTTTCTTTGAAAGAACAAATGAACACTCCTAAAACTACAAAGTTGACCATCATCTTGAGAAAATATATTTGTATTATACTAAGTACAACTAAAGTTTAAAAAACTAAGAAATAAGCATACCCTAATTTGTCAAATAAGTGTTTTTTATGGTGCAAGTATATTTGATCATTTTTAATTATATGGACAGAGACCTCAATTTTCAATAATATTTGTGAAACATGCCATTGATTGGACACTTGTGCTTCAAATCGTGCATTCCATCTCCTTCCAAATGCACGATGTGTTAATCAAAAAAATTCACACACAGCCATGCAATCTCCATGGCTTTTAAAGGCTTTTTGCAAGCATTTTTTACAAATTACTATATCATAATTACGAAATATAAGTACTAGTTTACAAAATATAGGCATCTGTGTTATCCTTTACAGTTGGCAAGAATAAGTATAAATATAAATAAATATCACTTAAAATACAAGTTATGTTTTTCACAAATATATTACTTCATTAAGTTGCAATAACCTCATTTCTGTAAAATTAATGAGAACATGGCAAAATTTAAGGTTGAGATGAGTGGCGCAAATAGTTCTTTAGCGCATGGGGTTATTGGACACACAAGAAATAAAGATCATGTGTTCCGGGTCAATATCTAAAAGAAAAAGTTAGGATATACTATTAACTGCAATAAACTGTAATCCCCCAGTGAAGAATTCAGGTATGAATTTGAATACGGACGTTTACCGAAATGCAACATCAGTGCATCTCAAAGAATATACATGAAAACAAGAAACAGCTAATCTTGGCAGCAGTTTTTGATACAGTCCTGTTTAAATAGTTAATTTGTCAATTTTTATATTTTTTAAAAAGTATGTTTTAGTATGTTTTAGAGAAGAATGAGTGTTTTCTGCAGAGGCATGAATTAATGGCTTGGTCTACCTATCCCTCATTGATTTCTTCCCTTTTCACATCCAGTTTTTCCCTTTAACATTTCAATCTGCATTAAATCTCAGGAGGAAATAGATTTAACGCCAAAAATAATTAGGATCTGTAGTGGAACCGAGGCGCTCCACAAGGATTATTGATAACTAGTGCATGGATCAAGAATTAGAGTTAAAAATAACTAGACATGTCACAAGGATTATTGATAACTAGTGCATGGATCGAGAATTAGAGTTAAAAATAACTAGACATGTCAGACAAAGATGGGATGAGAAAACCCCCATAAATATTAAGTTCTTTCGAGAAAGAACAACAACAACAAAGCTTTTTCCCACAATTAAGTAGGGCCGGTTACATAGATTCTTTGCCTCCATTCATATCTATCTTGGATCAATCTCGAGCTTATATCCAAAAAATTAAGATCCCTTCATGTAGTCTCATTCCAACCCTTCTTGGGTCGTCTTCGACCCTTTCTTAGCTGGCTCAACATCCCAATCTCCTAACCGATGCATCAGTTGACCTCCTTTGCAAATGGCCAAACCACCTTAAGCGGTTTTCTCGCATCTTATCCTCAATTGGAGCTACACCAACTTTCCTTCTGATTCCATCATTATGAATCTGATCTTTACATGTGTGTGTTCACGCATCCACCTTAACATTTTTATTTCTGCTACTGTCATTCTCTGCACGTCGCCTGTTCACAGGCCAACATTCAGATCCATAGAGCATAGCAGGTCTTACAGCTATTTTGTAGAACTTTCCTTTGATTTTTAAAGAAATTTTCTTTTCACAGAGAACAGCAGAAGATCCTCTCCACTTTAGTCAGCATGCATTTATTTTATTAGTAACATCTCCGTCAATTTCCCCCATCATGTTGCGAAATAGATCCCAAGTATCTAAAAGAATCTCTTTCGAATATTATTGTCACCAATCTTCACCTCGATTCATTCACCATTGCTTCCATCAAAAGTGCACTTCATATATTCAGTCTTAGCCCTACTTATACGAAATCATTTAGTCTCCAATGCATGTCTCCAGACCTCAAACTTCTCATTTACTCCATTTCTAGTCATCAATCAAGACAATATCATCAGCAAATAACATACACCACGGTATCTCATCCCGAATGTAACATGTCTACTCGTCCATAATCAAAGTAAAAAGAAATGGACTCAACGTTGAAGCTTGATGTGACCAATATTGATGTCAAAATAGTCAATCTTCCCACATTGAATCAAGGAATTGTCCTATATATCCTTTATGAGGTTAATGTATAGGACAGATACATGTCTCTTCTCCAAAACTCCCCATAAAAGCTCACGTGGGACAGATCATTAGCCTTCTCCAAATCAATAAAAATCATACAAAGATTCTTCTTTTTAGCTCTATAAATCCCCATTGTTCTCAGCAAATAGATGACTTCAATAGTTAAGCGACCTGCCTAAATCCGAATTGATTTTGTTTTACTTTGGAAACTTGCTTTAACCTTTTTTCGATCACATGTTCTCAAATTTTCATAGTGTGACTCATCAGCTTGATATCTCTGTAATTTGAACAATTTTGAATGCCCCATTTGTTCTTATAAAGAGACATCACGATACTTCTCATCCAATCTTCGAGCATTTTCTTGCTTCACCAAAAAACATTGAATAAATGTAAGCCAAGTCAAACCATGCTCGCCTAAAACTCTCCAAACTTCTATACGAATGTCATCTGGTCCTACACATTTCCCAAGTCTGAAAACCTTCAAAGTATCCTCTACTTCTCTTTGTATTCGTCTATAGCTTGCACGATTCAAGTAACTTTCACTACCTAGATCACCCAAAGTGATCTCTCTATTTCCTTCTCCAATGAAATTCTTAAGGAAATATTGCCTCCATCTACTCTCTATATCCTTTTGAATAATAAGTGTGTGACATTCCTCATCCTTAATGCATCTCATTTGAGAAAGGTCTTTCGTCTTTCTTTCTCTTGCTTTGGCCAACCTGAATATATCCTTCTGGGGCCATCCTTAGAGTCGAGTATTTTGTACAAAACTTCTAAGTTTTTGACTTAACTTCGCTTACAGCCTTCTTCGCTTCCTTCTTCGATATATTGTAGTTTGCGATAGTTTCCTATGTTCTACCCTTAAACATAGCTTTAAAGCATGCTCTTTTAACTGAACTTCTCTTCCACCCCTCCACTCTACCATCAAGCCCCCTTTTAGCTTGAAGCTCATCCCTTTGACTCGCCTAGCATCTCTTTGGCTACCCTTCAAATCAAGATGCTACCGCCTCAAACATCTCGTTTGCACTTCCGCTACAATCCCAAGATAAGTCTTCTAAAACCTTCTCCCTAAAGCTTGATTGCTTCAGTTGAAGACTCCGCCATCTAGTTCTAGAGATCTTGGAAACCCTCCTTTTATAAACCAACCCTTTTATTTGCACGTCCATAACTAACAAGCGATGTTGGGTTGTCGAACTCTCTCCTGGGATTACTTTGCAATCTTTGCAACACAACCGATTTCTTCTCCTCAACACAAAGTAATCTATGTGTTCTAGTCGGGCCACTATTATAAGTAATTAAATACTCATCCCTCTTCTTGAAGAGTGTTTTCTATGAAAAGATCATAAACCATTACAAAATCCAGAATGACTTTTCCCCTTTTCAAGAAAGAAGACCAAGGAAATATTAGAATGGAGACTTTTACCTTGGATGTTGCAGAAATTAGATCTAAGTGTGTAGGGTTAGACGTAACATAGTATAAGTCAAAACTATTGTCCGACAGTTAGACCCTTGCTTCTACTTTGTGACATGAAAAATCCCCTGATGCAAGGATGCATCTTTATTTTTTGCAAGCCTAAATATGGTAGTCAGTCGTCTTAACGTATTAGAAAAAAAAACTACCTACCCTACCAATTTCAGATACATTAGACATCCCATTTGTAAACTACACAATGCAAAAAGTAGACCTGGTGAAAACATTCTCAATGTACAGAGACGGCAGACCACATCACTACAAATCACAGGGAGCCAAATCAATGCAGTGGGTAAATCATTGGAGAGGGAATCCAGTTTCCCCTCCAGATGCAGATGTCAGGATGGAGAAGCTCTCCCTCGTCATGACACGCCACCACCACTTTGAGCTCCAAAAGTTTCCCCAAAGATGCATTGCACCAAGGGATTGATGATGTTGTTCGCACCAAGGAGGACGATGATACGGGAGGTAGAGCAAGATGTGTTGTAAACCTCTGCAACCAATCTCTTCCGCCTCAACAATAACACACAAAATTATTAACCTTCAAAATCATTCACCCCCAATACAATGATGAAAACCACTGAAAATGCTCTCATTCTAAAGAGGGGTGGCATCCAAATAAGGATATAGGAAGCAGTCGCAGAGGTATCCCCCAATACCAGCACAGTCAAAGGAACGAGCCGCTTGTTTGAAAGGAAAAAAACAAGGGTCGGAAGCTACATTCCACGTCCATTGAGGACGTTATTCCAACAGGTACAACAACAAAGCCAATATTACCATTGATAAATATGCTAGGATCAGGAACATCCCTGAACACCCCCCCCCAACTTGACCTCTAGTCAAATCAGAAGCAAAACTAAAAAAGATCTTCAACTGCTCCACGTTCCATTCATAACACAAGGCAACACCTTCACGACACATCCAAGAGAAGGCAACGATACCATTTAACCTAACCAAGACCTCAATGTTTTCTAATCTAACACCGCACAAATATCACCTAAATAACATGTAAAAGGCCCCCATCACACCCCATTAGCGTATCTACCATTTGACGGTAAGGTGTATTATTCGTCCAGAAGTCATGCACTCCAAAACCACCTTCATCCACTGGGCACGCAACATCTACCTACTAAAATAAATTGGCACCCCCAATGTTTTCTAATCTAACACCGCACAAATATCACCTAAATAACCAGTAAAAGGCCCCCATCACACCCCATTAGCGTATCTACCATTTGACGGTAAGGTGTATTATTCGTCCAGAAGTCATGCACTCCAAAACCACCTTCATCCACTGGGCACGCAACATCTACCTACTGAAATAAATTGGCACCCCCACCCCAAAAAAGGACTTCTGCACAAAAAACTTATCAATACAACCAACCTCTACCCACACTCATATGGGGGTGATTTGAATGTGCTATAGAAACTAAACTAGATTATATAACGATTTCACAAGAATTTACAGCATACAACGGGCTGCTATAAGTGCAAACAAATGTATAGATGCACTATATTTAGTGAAGAAAAATGTACAAAAATTCAGTATGTACATAACAAGCCTTTTCCCCTTTCAGTGGGATTGACCTACAATTCATTTCCAAACATATTTACTTTGTCGTAGCCGAGCTTTGATCCAAAAATGACAGCCCACTTATAGTTGCATTCCAACATTTATTATGTCTCCCGTAATCCCCTTGCAAGGCTATTATCCTCATTTCCCCAATGTCCATACCAGAGCAAGAAAAACTTAAATGAGTTTCATTCCAACATTCATTCTTCAATCATTACCACACCAACTTATCTAATAATACACTCATTGTCAGTGTGGTCCCTTGAGGTCATATATACAACCAAGGTTTGAAAAAATAAAGGTAGAACGAGACATTTTCCTTGGAATCAAGGCGAGACGTGGCCTCGAGACGGTCAAAGTGCAAGCCTCAGCTTATAGAGAAAAATATGCAGAAAACTATAATTATATATATAAATGGAAATGTAATTATATGTTCTCTGCCCAATCTATAATACTTAATACTATAAAATATGATGAAATAATAGAGATAAGAACATCAGAATAGAAAAAAGAACAACATCATCACTTTCTACACATTTTCATCCGATCAAAGAGGAACACATTGTTTATAAATGATGTGAAAGAATTAAACAATACATGTCTATCTTTGAAATATTGTTGTAATTAAAAGCACGATTAAATATACGTCGAAGAAATTTATGTTATGTGTCTAACATATAATATATAGATGCACGAGAAACCGTGATTTTATCAACAAGTTAAAATGCATAAATTGGTGGGTTTAATTTCAAAAAGAAAAAGCAGTGCATCACAATTTCTACTTAATCATGGTAGTTAAATCCACTTTTCAAAACAAAAGAAAAGATCACATGAACTGAAATGGAGATCGAATATTTGACCGAATACCACATGTTACACCCCATACATACACATTATTTACTATATATAGTCGGTTGACTATTGCAATAGTGAGCTACACTAGTATCCATATCAATTTTACGCACCAAACAACTCCTCCCAAATAAACCAAAACCCCTACCTTCAAAGCCACCAAAAAACTTGCTCTAACAATCAACCATCAACACTTAGAAGTTGGAAGAAAGATCTGTCGACCTTCAAAAGACCTAGGGATATCACATCAATATCCGCATGACTGTCGTGAATGAAAAACTCTACAATGAAGTGCCCCACATCAAATAATTTCTACATGCATCTTGTATATTCATATCGTCAACCCATGGGAAAATACATCATTATAAGCAATCCAAATCAAGGGTAAAGAAAGATGGGAGACCAAACCCCAAGGCCACCAAAAGGCTTGGTCCAACAATCAACCATCAACACATGGAAATTAAAAGCAATGTCTATCGAGCTTCTGTACATGCAAGCTCCCAACCAATATAACAATTGGACACATCTTCATGCCTCTACAGAAAAATGCAATCTAGATAATGATCCTCACTATTTTCTTCATGAAAAGGAAATGCCACATTTAAAGCATAGCATATTGTTTAGATCCAACATTTGCTTGATGAAGGATAATAAAATCTTCAGTAAAAAAACATCACTACTCATTAGCAAATTCAACAATCATTTAACAGGGATGAATTCGATGCTCTCGAGTTTCACCACATCAAACTCACCCTCCTCTATAAACATGCAAACTTCCTACAACCCTACCAAAGGCAAACCACCTCTCAAGCAAGGACCTAAATATCAGTTTCGGTCACAATTTCGGTGATCAACCGAAACGGAATTTCGGTGGAATTTCGATCGAAATTTCGATCATTTCGGTCACTTTTTGTACTAGAGTCCCCATATTTCGGCCATTTCGATGGAATTTCGATTTTGACAGGATATCGATATTCGATAGAAATTCGACTGAATTTCGCTGAAATTTGAGGGCGTGCTCTCAAAGACCTCACATCCCTCCAAAGAAATCTCCTCTTGAGAGTGTCCATTCTTTAGCAATGTCGATAGACAACGTGAATAAAGAGAGTAAATTCTTCGTATAATTGAATGAGTCCATCTTCTCAAGAGGGCACCTTCGAAGTCCATCCTTCTAATTGCCTCTCTAATGTCAAGCCAGGTCCCCATTCCACATTTTTTCATCATTCTCACAAGAAGGCCCAGGTGGGTAATATGTAAAACCCTGCATGTTATAATGGATCTCAAAGTAACTCCAAGCAGTGGATTGTCAATGGGGAAGATATAAAGTAGGGTTTTATGTCGATTATCTCAAAACCTCCATAAAGATGTTGAGTAATGCCCTAGACACACTCACATGTCATCTAGATCGGTTTCTAAAGAAAATTGTCATTTTCAACTAAAGGAAGTAAAGTGTTGTCCACCCATGTCAACATTTCCTTCACACAAACTCCCATTGGACCAGCTACCAACACATCCATATATAAAATAAACACCAAAGGCATCCTATCAGACAATGTTAACATTGTATTGACTCCACTCTTACTTTGTCCACGGTAAGGATGCCATCTACAAGCAACATACACCAAGGCAATTCTTGTTGCACATGCTTTATTAGTTCAAGTAACAAAAGATAAAAGCATAACTACATCAGCTTCTACTTGTATATGTCATGTCAAGGCATCCATACTCAAGAAAATATCACAAAGATTTAAGGTTGGCCTACAATACAGAAAGATACTAGTATCAAAATAATACAGTGTCCTAGTTACACTACTTGTAATCGCTTAGACATGTGTCTCTTACAAGGAAATATACAAAACAATTACCCCTTTCTTCTATTTAACTTTACACATGACTTATCTTGGTATAGTCTCTATATGATTAAAGATCACTAAAAATCAAGGTTCATGAATACAACTGCATGAATCGCATATATCGTTGTTTATACCTACATGTGGCTTGGGTCGCATTCAGCAAGAATGGCATTATGTAATCTAGTCTACATATTTAATCCACATAACTGCATCCTATAAAAAGTTAATATAAAATTAAGGCTTTAACATTACTTGTTTTAAAAAAAATTTACTTTTTTGATATTTTTTCATAATCGTAATAAGGATATAAAAGCTTCATTTAAGGCCTACATGGCTTTATTATTAAGAAATTATGCTAGAATATTCACCCTTGTTTGGAATTTATGGTTTGGAAATTTCTCATGTTTTAATAATGTATTATTATTTTTTAAAAATATGTCAATAATATTTACCCTTTACTTCAAATAAACTACACAAAACTACCCCCCCCCCAACATGCATGATCATGACTTGTATTGAGGATACTAAAGCACAATTTGAGAAAAACATAATTTTACTATCAAATAAATTACAATATTAAAATAAGCACACTTATACTTTGAATTTCATTGTTGAATCTTAGAATATTCTCATATTTCACTATTAAATTGCTCTTGTTTATTAATAAACATAAAACTACACAAACCTAAACCCACGCACATAGGCACCTATGCATGTTTCTGGCTTGTATAAAGGAGATGAAATCTCAATTTGAGACATGCATGGTTTTATTATCCAAAAAATAATATGCACACTTACTATGAATTTTATTTCGAATCTTAAAAAACATATATTTTAAAGATAAATTGCTCTCTATTGTTTATTAATAAATGTAAGACTTCACAAATATAACCCACCCAATACACATGCATGCTTATCCATGTTATCATGCACACTGCATAGTCATCACGTGAATGGTCTATCTTAGCATACAACATGTTTATAGATTGTTAAAAAATCATTCTATCTTATTTAGAAAATTCTGTTAAATGCCTTGGAAGATGTACGGTATTAATTGTAAGCATATCACGCGTAAAATCAAAGATAAACTATTATAGAGTTAGAAGGTCTTAACCTCCTGCCTCCCAACTTCATTAAGCCATCAAGTAATTACCTTGTAAATTACATGCTGTAGTACAAGGGTATCACATTACTTTCTCTAGACACTAATTGGTTTCTTGTCCCTCCAACATCTTCCAAATATCCACAAATTTACCCCATTCACTCATATTTGCTAATAACAGTCTTGGTTTGGGAGCACTCCAAAGACCGGAAGCTCCCCTAAATCACATCGGCAACACCATTTTTATATAAAAAACTACTAAAAGAAATCATTAATTTTGAATTTATATCTCTATTAGACACCAAAGATCTTTCATCACCTTAATCCATGTCCTCTACCATGATCTAGCTTTGAAATATCTCTTTAGCTTACAACCAAGTTTTATATGCAGAACACTTCTATGATTTCTCTTTGCTCGACTAACTTCCTTGTTTACCTCCTTTGACTTCTTATATTCCTTTTTATTTGTTCTAAATTTATCTTGTACTTCATCATGCCACCATCAAGCTTCATTTTACTACAATGCTCCTCCCTTTGACATACTAAAACCATCCTTAACAACTCTAGCTAACAAGTGTCATTGGATCTTGTATCCTGTTATGTCCAACAAGATCATTGCTTGATACTTTAGCATCATCTCCTTGAAAATTTCTTTCCCCTTTCAAGATTCACCCATTTCATATTATTTGCTTTTTTGCAGATTCCTAATGTTCACGTCAAAACTAATAGACAGTGATTTTTCATTCCACCACCAAGCTTCGGTATGTAGGGATGTGCTTCCCGTATACAGACTTAAAATCCCATTAGCAGCTATCTACCACAACTTGCCATCAAACAGTACATTTATTACTTTTCAAAGAGGTCAGAACTAACTACTAGGTACTAGCAGCATCTTCTCCTTAGAATATTCTTTCTAACTTCACAAAAAAACAACCATTTAGCAAGCCTACGTAAACATGTGTTTCTTTTATAACTTCCCTATCCACATACCAAAACTTTTATAACTTCCTTGTTTACCTCCTTTGACTTCTTATATTCCTTTTTATTTGTTCTAAATTTATCTTGTACTTCATCATGCCACCATCAAGCTTCATTTTACTACAATGTTCCTCCCTTTGACATACTAAAACCATCCTTAACAACTCTAACTAACAAGTGTCATTGGATCTTGTATCCTGTTATGTCCAACAAGATCATTGCTTGATACTTTAGCATCATCTCCTTGAAAATTTCTTTCCCCTTTCAAGATTCACCCATTTCATATTATTTGCTTTTTTTGCAGATTCCTAATGTTCACGTCAAAACTAATAGGCAGTGATTTTTCATTCCACCACCAAGCTTCGTTATGTAGGGATGTGCTTCCCGTAGACAGACTTAAAATCCCATTAGCAGCTATCTACCACAACTTGCCATCAAACAGTACATTTATTACTTTTCAAAGAGGTCAGAACTAACTACTAGGTACTAGCAGCATCTTCTCCTTAGAATATTCTTTCTAACTTCACAAAAAAACAACCATTTAGCAAGCCTACGTAAACATGTATTTCTTTTATAACTTCCCTATCCACATACCAAAACGTATATATAGTATCGAGTAGTTAAACTCTCACTTGAAGTGACCTTGATTTTTATAAAGCAAACAACCTCTCTTCCCGGCAAAATAGCATATTAATATATTAATATATGTAATCATTCTCAGAAGTGATCCAGTGATCATGCTTTCTCCTAAAGCATATTTGTTATAAATGGGGCATAAGCTACTGCAAAATAAAAAAAAATCATTTCTAGCAACATAACCATGACCACCATGTATAATTGACAACTTTAAAGCATATTTTCCCACATATCCTTTATTAGGAATTAATGGGAAGAACCTGTATCAATCATAAATATAAAAGTACAGGCACATACTCATTTAAATTTCCACCCAACCAAATTATTCTTATTTGAGAGAATTCTTTAAAAAAACTTGTTTATCCCTACCACTACCTTTTAATTCTTTCTCATTTTAAAGGAAAATAGAAATAATTCAAAAGGCTGATATCTCTAATCAAAAATGGTTCGCTGCTATTTGAACTTATTTACATTCAATTTAGAGTGTTTAGGATGAACCAGTTCAAATACAAGGACATTTTTCAATGGTTCAACATGCAAAAAAGCTGTTGACATGCTAGTTCTACTCAGAATTTAGAAAGAGGATGATAACATTCTAAATTAGTTTCTCAAAAAAAACATTTTAAGTTAAAAACAACAGAGATTCTAAAAACAAATATATCTCCAATAAAAAGAACACCAAACCTATCAAATGTTTTTCATAATTAATAATTCAAACACAACATAATCGAAAATATAGCTAAACTTAATTTACACACAAAAACATGAACTACTTTCTTTCCATTATGAAAGTGTAATTTCAAAGATTGTATTTATCTTTCTAAAGATAATTAGAAAGAGAAAGAAATATGAAGCTGCAATTATATTGTAAAAATTGTGGCTACAATATGACCTTTACCATGGTTGCAAAAGAAATACAGGCACGAGATTCGTAGCATTGTTCAAAAGAACCAAACTTAATCATAAGCACAATCAAATTCAATTGAAATCATGGAGCAATTAAGCGAACAAAACCATAAAAAATTGTTGTAATCAAAAAATGAGATTGTGTATGGATCCCTACATTGCCAAAAAAGGAAAATACGGCATGTCATGTTGACATGTAGAGCTTAAATTCCAGGCCAAACAAAAAAAATTCAGTCATCCAAAAGAGCCATGTTACAGTCCCATCTTCTCACTTGGGACCAAGGTTCGAAAACTCGATTTCGATTTCGTTTCGGTGCCCTCCAAAACCGAAATTTCAGTGAAATTTTGGGAAATTTCGACCGTTTCAGTGGAAATATCGAAAATGACTCAAAAAAGGCATTTTTTGATTTTTTTTTTTTGCAAATTAAGATCTTCGGAGTTATTACAACAATAAATAGCTTACGAATACGCTCTTATATCACATATATTGCTTATATATACCCCTTATATCACGCATATCGGTCATATCGATCAAATCAGTCAAATCGATGTTAATGTTGATTCTCGATTGATACATACTGGAAATTAATATCATCCAATCCAAGATCTTAAAACAACAACTTACAAATGCACACTTAAATCACACACATCCCTCATCCGTGTGCCTTATATTACACCATATCGGTCATATCAGACATATTGTTGAGCTGACAGATAGATACTGGAAATGAAAATCAAAATAACTAAGTTAACAATACCAAGGTTGCAAAAAGCGGTATGCGGTATTCAGTCGGTAGGGCCATTGTTTACTGATTAAACGGTATGCGGGAGTTTAAACAGAAAGTAAACGGGTTATGCGATTTTGCATTTTTAATTAATAAAAATTATTAAATACATATAATTAATAAAAAATATAAATAAATAAGAAAAATATAATCACATATTCACAATATATATCAAATATTGTCAAATTCAAGGAAATGTTTCATCTAAATGTCAAAATAGACGAGATAAACAATGACAATTCATAGCATGAATCCAAAAAGTCATGGATAATGGTGATCCTTTGAAAAAAGTAGATCCGTGTTCTTAAAGGGATGTTTCAGACCGCTTAAAAGGCCGCATAAGACCGCTTAAGGCCGTTTAAACGGTCGTTTAAGGCCGTTTATGCGGCCTGACCGTTTATGGGCCGCTTTTGGTTAAACGATGCGGTCAGGCATCGCATACGTTTAAAAGGCCGTTTAAAAGACCGCTTAGACCGTTTTTTGCATCCTTGAACAATACTTAGAAAATGTCTTTTGTTTATAAAAATAGAAGAGCATTTTTTATTGTAAAATGTCGATAATGATTAATTAAAAGATGTTTTGTTCATAGAAATAACCGTCACAGACAAAATTCGAATGAATTACAGAATTAATTACATACTTACAATAAAGATGCATCTACTTACGAAGATAAATGGAAAACGAATGAAAGGAACAAGATATATCAAATATATAGAAGCTATAGAGTTTTTCATCTCCATTGCTTAAACCCAAAGGGGAGGAAGTTCCCCAAGTTGAATAACCGATGTATGTACCCTCCTGTCACATCATACCTTGTATCCATGAATTTCAACCGAAATAGGTTGATATGTCGAAATATCACCGAAATCTCAGTCGAAATACAGTTGTACTGATACCCACGAATTTCAACCGAAATGGGTCGAAATGGGTCAATATGTCGAAATATCACCGAAATTTCGGTTGAAATCCGGAAAATCGACATATATAGGAGTTTTGATACCCATGCCATCTCGAAACCGAAATTTCGTTGAAATTTCGTGAAATTTATATCATTGCTTGGGACTTGCTCCAATTCGGGCAAGTTGGATCCCTTGATGGCATGCAGAGTTTAGTTTATCATTCTTCAATTATTTGTCTTGATCGCATACGAAAAAGAGGATGAAATACTTTAGGCAGATAAAATAGTTTATAATCTGAAAGTTAATCCTAAACCTTCCAAGTTACTTAAGATTAGATAAACACAAGGCTAGGAGACTGAAATTTTCCTTAGATCCCGGATCACATAGGTTCATTCAGATGGAAGTCAGCTAATGATTTGACAAAAAAGAACTCAGATGAACTTCAACATGTTTGTTAAAAAAGTCAACCTCACATTAACAAGGGGGTGGCTTTACTTAGGTTCAATTCTAAAATATCAGTATGCATGTTCATGCACATATCAGTATGCATGTTCATGCACGTATATATAAACATTTGCATACACATTATTATGCACGTGCAAATATTAAGTACAAAATAGTATTAAGCACGGTTTTAGATTTCACGAAATTTCAACGAAATTTCGGTTTCGACAAGGAACGAATCTCAAGAGAAATGGCGATATGATGGCAGTTTTTAGTCATTTCTTCACAAATGGTGGTCGATATGGGCGAAATGTCGTCGAAATTTCGTCAAAATTTGAAATATCATATCAAGAGGGTATCGATATGATATCCAAAATCGATATTTAAACCCTTCGTATTAAGTATGAGAGAAAAACAACATAAAAAGCTACTAGACACCCCTCCCCTACTCTGCACAACGAAAATCACTAGATAATGCCCACCAGGGCTTAGTCAAACGATCTTGACATCTAACTTTGACAGAAAAGACCCAGGTTCAAGCCTTACAAACTAGAATTATTTGGGATGCTAGCATGAAGACTCCATTAGCATTCTCACAATCCTCGATCCATATTCACCTCCTACAAAGCCTCCTTGAACCTTCAACACATGCACAACTACAACCTCTCCATCCATATGGTTCTAACTAAAGCTAAAAAAATCTCCAACTTCACAATCGACCAATCAGGTCACGTATAAAAAGTCACTAGAAAATAAACATAACTTCAGATTATTTCAAGCATGGATAAATGAATAGATCAGACCCAAACAAGATAGGTTCCGCTTAGGTTCGACTCCTTACATGACTGCAGTTAAACATGTCCAGATAAACTAAGGGGAGTGAAAAAAAACACAATCTATTGTCTTCTAAGTCTAACATAGTCAAAAACACAAGAAGCCTCAAATCAAAATAAAGAAAAGAACACAAAATAGTGCAAGCAAAATTATCACTAAGCTCATTTACACATTTATGCCCACTCACACTGCAACTGAACTTTCATCATCAACAATAAAATGACCAGCATTACATGGGAAAGCAATGTTCCACTAGGGACTAAGCAAACCAGCCAAGATTTTGGTAAGAAATTGACCACCTTGGTGTGGCATGCATTTTGACAAAGTCATCAGCCAGCCTTCATTGTATTTTTCTATAAGGGAGTCAGCAAAATCTTCAAGGATATCAGAATACCAGTACGTGCATGCAAATTGTTCAGTTTCATATGCAAGATTCCCCACTTAATGCATTATAAGCAACATTTTGAATCTCTTTCAGCAGACAGCTTCAGGTTAGCAGCTCCCTCCCCTAGCTCACCCAAGTCTTGAGAGTCAAATTTCTCCCTCCCCTAGTTAACTCATGTGTGGAATGTCAAACTTACTCCTTACACGTCAAATGTCTAGTCAAGAAACAGTTCTCACCTTAAGTTTTCATGTTGTTCTCGAGGTTCGCTCCCCAGAGTATTATAAATGCACATTGAGCTGGTCGTATTTGCATATATTCGTATTCCTAGTAGACATTTAAGAAGATCCAGTATACATGCATGTATATCGTGCATGGCTGTGCTGGAATTTTTGACGTATTGAAAGCATCAAAATCCCTGTTTCGTGATCATTGGATAAGTAACAAAATAAAATTGGAAAAACATATATTCATTTTGACAGATTCCCCAGCCTTGCTCTGATCTCAAGAAACAAAAGAAAATTTTAAAACTGTTCACGTAGGATAAAAACTAGGGAGCATGAGGTCATCTTTGTAAGTGGAGCTGGAAATTGATTGCCCATTTCCAATAGGAAGAGTGGGGGAACCATATATCCATTTGACAGACCTAGTTATGCTCTAGCATCACAAAACAAAGGAAAAAATGAAATTTAAGTGGGTGGCATAAAAAAGAGAAATTTGAGAAAAATGAAAATATGAGGATGTCACTGCATGTGGGACCTGGAAATTGATCTCACAATTCCAATAGGAAGAGGGAGCGAAGAGCATTAGATTTGCCTTTGGTGCATCAGAACATTAATTTTCAGGGTGGAAAATGCACAACCCATAAAATAAAGCATTTGCAAAAAAAAAGTATTTCCTTTATGTCACTTATTTTCAAAAGAACAAATAACTAGATATAGCAGTAATGTAGTGTTGTAAAAGTCGACCGACTACCTTGGCTAGTCAAGTTCTGGGGTGGCCAACTAACTATTGAATAATCAAGTAATCAGTCAACAGTAGGCTGACCCCGACTACACGACCCGATTTAAAATGATTTACATATTTAAAATAATTAAAAAATTCAAAACCGACTATTGCCCGACTAAATCTGAGTAATCACCCAACTACCAATTTAATCCTTAGTTGGGAACCCCACCAACCGAGCACCAACTACCGATTTATTCAACCGTGTATTAATGTAAATCCGGTACACTCGATTGTAACCTATCATGCACTGCATATACTTGCAAATTTTATTAATGTAGTTTACGCCTACACATGTTGTAGTCCTGTAGATCTAGTTTATATTGGTGCATGCTTGTAAAGATCTAATGGATATTGATGTGGTTTGTTGGATACTAGCTTGGCAGATATCATGTCTATTAGCTAACATATAGTGTGTATTATTAAAGATCAAATAAATATGAATTCTAATGGACAAATAAATGCTGGGGTAGGTACATTTGTTATTTTTCCTCTTAGCTCTTGTGTGATTATATTGATATTAGATTGTTGGCAAGGATTGCCTTGAACGGGCATTATCTTATAGGCTTGGTTTGCAACTATTATGAATGATATTATACCTAATAGATAGAAGACTCATGGAACCCTTTTTAGGGAACAAGTAAAATGGAGATGTGGAGTCATTCAAATCAAAAGGCATCACTAAGAGGCAATAAAAACATGATTTTATGAAACAAGTGAGCGAGTATGAAATACATTCACTGCCCCATAAACTTATGGCATCTCCTTCAGTATCCTCCACCAAACCTCTAAAGAAATCAAAGGATCACAAAGAGATGACAATTGCAGACAACAATTGCGCCATCAAGGAAGTTCTAATTCAGAAGTAGCCATGAGAACATTCACAACTTTTATAAAAAGGAAACTTTTTGTGTATGCTGATAATGTTAATGGAGATTCCTCTGGGGGCATGCATGCAGCAAAAGATATTGAGATAGCAAGCTGGACAGTGCATGGAAATTGTTTTTATACTTAAAAGGTTAGTGATCTTTAATTTGTTTATATTTGAACTCTGAGTCATGACCATGGTTTGGAAATAATTAGCCTTTATTATGAGTCAATTTGCATTTTGTAATTTTTAATTTTTTTTCATGACACTGATATCAAATTTTTACACTTTTCCCTATGTATAAATATAAATGGAAATGTAAAAAGAACTTGAGTCTAGTAGCCCCTGTCTAGTGTGCACCTCAATCCACCTTATTTTTCTTCTCTAATAGACATTGGCCAAAGACCATGAGGCTTGATGCGTGTTCCATTTCTAATCTCTGTTTGTTGCTTTAATCTCTACTCGTCTCTTATAATGACATGAATGTACACCAGCTTAAAATAATATAAATTCAAATAATGAAATAGAAGAAAACAGAAAGTTGCCTTGGGAAGTTAATCCCAAAAACAGACTAAAAAGATAAAGGGAAAGCACTGCTGGAAAGCACTGCAAACTTCAATTTGAATCTATATGCAAACTTCATAAAGTAACTCTTTTGCAGCAGATAGTCAAAGCTCTTTAAAAGAACTTGGGCAAGCAATTAGTTGCATCACGAAATAACAAGGCATGCCATGTACACATGGGAAACAGCAAAATACTCCTCCAATATAGAATTAGCATAAAGAAGATGACTTCATAGGGATAGGAAATATAATAATTAACAAACATAGCATATGCATTGCATAAACAATAAGTCCTTATAATATATACCTGCTTAGCAAGATTGCAGGCACGATCAGGAGAATTCAAGATCTCGTAGTAAAACACAGAGAAGTTAAGAGCAAGTCCCAGCCTTATCGGATGGGTAGAAGCAAGATCCGCCAACGCAATGTCCTGAGAGCGCCCAAAAAAAGGGACAGATAAATACACTAGGCAAACCTTACAGCAAGCTCTCAGATGAAAATAACACATCCCCATAGAATGCGTCTTTTGGAGTACTCACTTGCGCAGACTTGTAGGCAGCCAAAGTGTTTTCAGCAGCCTCCTTCCTCTCAGCCCCTGTCTTGAACTCCGCAAGGTACCTAACAAAGAGGTGTCCTTTTACATGCAAGAAATACATAACATAACACATCAATGATAGCCACAATCAACCACGCCCACCTGTGGTAATCACCCTTCATCTTCAGGTAGAACACCTTGGACTCAGCAGCATTGGCAGACGGCACTAGGTGCGAATCAAGCAACTTGAGGATCCCATCGCAGATCTTGCTGAGCTCGGCCTCGATCTTCCCCCTGTAATCCTTAATTATGGCCACGTGATCCTCGTTCCCACGGCTCTCCTCCTTCTGCTCGATCGACGATATGATCCTCCAGGAGGCGCGCCTCGCCCCTATCACGTTCTTGTAGGCGACAGAGAGCAGATTCCTCTCCTCAACCGTGAGCTCCTCCGCTTCCACCGTCTTCGCCACCTTCTCCATGAATTCGACCATCTCCTCGTACCTCTCCGCCTGCTCCGCTACCTTCGCCAGGTACACATTCTCCTCGCGCGACGACTCTGACGGAGACATCTTCACGATTCCCCCTCCTTCGACCCTGCGATATCAATCAAAGATCCCATCTTTCCAAAAACAAACATCGTCGAAACCCTAAAAAACCCCACTAGTTCTAAAAACCACGTCAACATCGAGGAACAGAAGCAGATCTGGCGGAAAGCAAAAGAAAAAACAAAAGAACAGGAGACAGATCCGTGCGAGAATCGTCGATCGGAGCTGAGAACATCGGTAGAAAGCGTAGAGACTGGGGATTTTGTGAAGGGATCGGAGATATAGGCTACCTAATCGTGGGTTTCGGCCTTCGGGATTGGTCGATCCCCGGGAAGTGATCCAAAATGGAGCGGCGGTGTGGTTGTGGGGGACGGGAGAGGAGGGAGCCCTAGAAAAAGGTTCGGATGCATGCCTTCATCCCCCTGCACCGTGAGGTCGCGGTCAAAAGACCAATGAGAGGACGACACGCGGTCGGAGTAGACTGGCTGCACCCCGATGTGTTGCCACGCGGGGCCCGCGAGGAGGCTAACATGATGAGCACCACCACGCGGAAGGGCGGTGCGGACAGCGGAGGCATTGAGAGGTTTTTTTTTCATTGAGAGGTTGTTTAGGGACTGATAATTGAGCTATGTTTTGGTTCTTAAATTTTAACGTTATAATTACATTTGTAGTCTTGTATAATCGTTAATTAAACCCAGAACTCTGTATAAGTGAACCGTCTTACACATAATTCTCTATTAGTTAGTTCATTAACTCAACCCAATAATCAATTTGAGATCTGATGGTTGAGATTAAAAATAAGTAAAAAGGAAAGAAAATCGCATCCCCCTTCCTCATCCAACAGCACCTCCTCCAACGCCTTCACCTCCTCCATCTTTCCTCCCTCCGTTCCTCCTTCAGTCGTCGCTGCCACCATCTCTCTGGTCTCCGACTACTCCTCTATCTGAGGTCCAAGCTTGACAAGCAGGGTTAGGGGGGAGGGGGTGTTCTTTATGGCAGTTGAGGTCGAGGATAGGGCTTCTACAGTGGGTGGGAGGCTTCGACGGAGGAGGGGGCTGCAGGGAAGGGCATGCATGCGGTCACGGTAAGGACGGGGGATCGGGATTCCATGGGGGGGGGGGGGGGAGGTTGAAGAGTAAAAATACAAACAGTGAGGTGGACGATCTCCTCTGCCCATTGGCAGGGACAAAGAGCAAGGTGTTGGATGGGCTCCTCCGCCGCTTCCAGGTGGGGTTCCTCCGTTCGAATGATCCAAGCATTATGTTCCTGCAGCGGATGAAGGACTCATTCAAGGAGACTACCCCCCGCTCCAGGAGGCGTCCACCAACTTCACCGCCGACCTCCTCTCCTAGGCCCGTCACGGCTCCCACTTCCTTGCCATGCTCCTTTTCGCTGTAAAACACTTTTCCCCCTCCTTCGAACATTAGTTCATATCTCTCTCCTTCCCAATTTTTCTAGTTCTAGGCTCCACTTTGCCTACATATTGAATCAGCTCCTTGAATTCTGAGAGTATGCATATGGTAGTACCTTAATGTACAAGGAAAAGGTCAATAAGTGGAATGACAAACACATCTACTGCAAGACCTTCGAACTAGGGCAGAAAGTTTTGCTCTTTGGTGCAAAAGCTCAAACTATTCCCAGGGAAGTTGGAAAGCATGTGGACAGGGCCTTTTATAGTGAAGCATGTGCTTGACGATGGAAGCATCGTCATATCTGATTTGTCAGCTGATGCACAGCCATTCATGACCAGCGGACAGCTTCTGAAGCCTTATCTCAAACATGACACACTTATGTACATTGGTTGACTCAATTCAGGTTGTCTATGGTGAAGAACTCACAATCGTAGCATTAGCACAATATGATGAGGATAACAAAAACATTGTTGATTGTTAATATTTTTCTTCTTTTCTTCTTTTTGTTTTCATTCTTCAAATTATTTCTTTCATTCTGAGCTCTCCCCCATTCATCTATGCTATATTTAGGATATGCTTCATCCTACGTATAGGGGGAGTGAGTGTCCTTGGGTTACTCATTCTTTGATCTCTCACTTATCTCCTCAACTCTTGATTATCTTTCTATATTTAGGGATATTTCACCCTAAGTATAAAGGGAGACAGGACAAGTCAATGATTCGTTTATTCGTTAACACCATCGACCCTCCCTACATGTAGAATAATATCAGCTATATATAGAATTATTTTATCCTAAGCATGAGGGGACGGTCGACTTCCTATTCTTTAGTTGCTGTAGTACAGATACAGACATTCCTATACTTAGTATGAGTTATGTCTTCATTTTTCTTCGATCTATTTAGACATAGCTCAAGCTAAGTATAGGAGGATCAACATATACTTCGTATATATTTTAGCCATAACTCGCACTTTAATATTTTTAATAAGTATGGCAAAAACAGTTTTATATACCATAAAATTCATTAAAACACCTCATAAAAAGATGAGTATTCCTTAAATTCTTTTTGTATATACTCGTTAATAAATCAATTAAATTGTATTGCAAAAATATTTGAAAATAATTGAAAAATTATATTTGGAAAAATATCTTGTAAAAATTTTCAACCTCTGTAAAAATATTTTATTTGTAAAAATTTCTTTTCTTTGTTTGAAATAAAATGTTTGAAGATCGATTTGCAAATGGTTCGGAAGATGATTACAATAATATTTGAAAAATCAATATATACTATTTGAAAAACATTTGCAAAATAGTTTTCAAATATTTGTAAATATTTGTAAAAATTATTTGCTAAAATTATTTTGGACTATGGTTTTCAAAATTGCTTGTAAAATAATTTTCAAATAAGTTTGAGGAATGTGTGCATCTTTCTGATGAACAGTTTTCACCAACTCTATATATTTATCTATATAAATAACATCATCATTTGTAAACTCATAAAAACCCAAACTCGTGTAAATAATAAGATGCATCCCCATGTAAATATTTGTACCTAGTTTTATTTCCAAAAAATATTTTAAAAATCCCAAAAAATGTAAAATCAAAAATCTCGAAAAAAAACATTCGCAAAAATCTTTTCAAAAATTGCATAAAAATTTGCAAAATCTTTTTCAAAAATTCATGAAAACAGAATATTGTAGCACAAAAACATTTTCTTGCATTGTACACATCATTCACATTTTTCAGAGTAATCTAGACAATTAAACAAGTCTAAATAAATTCTAAATATTGAAGCTTGGTATAGACCTTAATATACCTAATTTCAGAGGAACCTGTTGAGGACTGGAGTGTGGACATTTCAGGTCACCTTGACTTTATTCTTTAGATATCATAAGACTATGTTCATGGGTCAATTCATTGTACATAAATAAAACCCTTCATACCACCAGTAAGACTCTTGAGATAGTGACTATACTAGAAACCTCTCACCTAACACATACCTAAATTCAGATGGACTGTTGAAAAATCTTAGAGTCTAAGTAGAGACGATGCAAGGCCGCTTCATCAAGTGTGGGTTAGGAACCATTCTTGGAGATTGCCGACATCGGTACTCTAACCCACTTTTTTTATAACAATGATATCTAAATACTGGAGATGGATTGAAATACTGCTTCAGATGAGGGATGGTCTATCGACACAACTTTTTTCAAGACCCCCAAAAAAATAGGATGGACAAAAGATCTTATATCCACCATGGCATAAACAAGAATGAAGAAGCTTTGCAAAGTCGAAGAAAATATCCAAAGAAGCCTTCAACCAAAAATTCCACAGATATGAGCTTCAGAAAGAAGCCTTCTTCTTGGCGAAGATCCAATTACACTGACCGACTTCATAAGGAAATGAAGACTACACTGGTCAATTCCTACTTTGACTAATCTCAGATTCATCACTCTAAAAGACATAAATTAATCTTAGATCCCCAAAATTCATTATCATTTCTTCATTCATATTGCACAATTAGCATTCATGCATATGTAAATAATAATTGTATTTTGTCATTCATAATTGCATAAAATTGAGAAGCCAAAAACCACACCCAATTGACCTGTAAAATAACTAAGTTACCTTATTTTTAATTAATTCATGCTAACTCCAAATCACCAGAAACCACCTCCATTATATATATATATATATATATATTAGTAGGAGAATAAATAAAAAAATCACAAACATAAATAAGTGGGCCAGAAACCCAAATCCTAATTTCAAATCTGTCATACTAAAATGCCGATATCTTCCACATACAGTGTCTGATTTGATCCTACTCACTTTTGAACTAATGTACGTTCAATTACCTTCAAAACAAGATTAAGTTCACGTGAACCAGAGCTCGTATGTGAAAGTTGGCTTTTGGGCCTCTTTCGTACATTTTGTATTTTAGTGATATTTGACCTATTATTTATGTGCATAATTAACTCATTTTATTTTATTTCTTTTTCATTTATTTTCTTTGATAAAATCTTCATTAAAATGCATAAAATCCAAATCTAAAATAAGGCCGAAATCAAAGAAATTGACAAAGCACATGTGTTCACTAACTATTTTACAAAAGTCCTCTTTGTCATATTTTATTTTATTTCTTTATTTTTCAAATTAATAAAAAATAATTAATGTGTAAATATTTATTTTAATTTTATCATATTTTTTGTATTTTTATCTTATTTAAAAATAACAAAAAATATTACAAAACCCAAAATTCAAGGTGTTTTATATATGTTTTATATACATAGAGTACCCCAAAAATATCACTTTATGCAAATGACCTATTTTGGTTTTAGTCTTTTCATAAAATAGTATATCTCATCAAGATGAGCAACTTTTGTGAAGAAATTTTTTTGATCCGAGGTAGTTTGCTATTTCTTTGTAATTTTTCTTTTTATTTTTGATTTTTCTAGAGCTGACACATGACAGCTCCTGAAGCCACCATGTGTCCTCCATTATCAACCATTATTTATTTCATTTTTAAAAAAATACAAAAACTAAAAAATAATATAAAACTAGGCCACTTATCCCCTTCACATGTGTCTAGCACGTGCTCGCTCTGCCTCCTTTCCTTTCCATCTACAGCAGCAAAACCGCCCAATCTCCCCCAAATTTGGTCGTTGCCAATCAAATCTCCATCACGATCTCTTCCCCTCAGCAGATCTCACCGGCCATCTACCTAATCGCGATCACCCCTTTCCATCATCTCCCTCGTTCCTAATCTACGTTGCCCTCGTTGAATCTCATCGTATCAATCATCTCCCCGGCCTTCCATGTTCGATGCCGCTCTCCCTCTACTATTTAAGAGTCTACGTCGTACCTCGACCAAATTCATCCATTAATTGCACATTTAGAACGGGCTTCAATTGATAGTGACAACGCCACCGGAGTCGCCCTGCTCCTCACAACGAGATCCGAGGTCAAGGACTGATGAATCTACATTTCATAACCTTTATTATATCATTTTGGCCTTAAAAACCCTATATAATGCATGTAATAACATTAATTTGTGTATATAAACATTCATTATTTATTATATTAATTGTATATAAAACATGGTTTTTAGTGCCAATATTATATAATAAAAAGAAGAAAAGAAAAAAGGAATAAAATATTGAAAATATTTTATGATCCTAAATCCCGAAACCAAGTCAAGAATTGAGTTGGTCACAAGGAATAAAGTAGGGGGAGATAAGAGTGAAAATAGAATAAAAATGCCATTTATTTATTCTTTATTTATGAATTTTTGACACCTATTTTCTTCTTTATTATTTATTCATAAAATAAAGAAACTTTGTACAAAAAAGTTGTAGATAATAATGCATACAAAAAACAAAATTGAGTTTGTATAAAAATAATACACATTGTTCATTTATACACAAAATAAAAAGCCAAAAACTCAACTTCCCAGACCCATATCTTTCAAATAAAAACCAAAACATATCGAAATCCCTCTAATTGTATATAAATTTTCACAAGTTATTTAATGATGGTGGTTTTATATCTTTTGGAGTTGTTGTGTGAAAGTTAGGTTTTTGACCCCTATTGTATGACAGACCCGATTAAAATAATCAATTTATTCATTCTTTATTATTTTTACAAATTCATACTTTTAAAATTTTGTAATTATTATTTTTAACATATGTGTATATTGAAACTAAAAAAACCAAAAGAAAAATGTAAAATAAAGTAGGTCTATGTGAAAATACAGATAAAATACATATGTTATTACTTGTATATAAATAAATAGATTTCATTCTTTTATTATTTATTCATTTATATTTTTGTAATATTGTAATTATTATCTATATTCTATTAAAAATATAAATATAAAATAAAAGTCATTAAAATACATTAAAATAAAAAGATGTATATAAATCACAGGTAAATTACCTATAACTATACCTACATAATATACATGTCTATTTATTTAAGTGTACAAATAACATCATAAAAATATAATAAAAATATATTTATAATCATAAAAATAAGTTATAAATATATAAATAAAATAATAAAATAATAAAATTAAATAAAATTAAATATACAAAATAAAAATAAACATGTACAAAACATAGATGAAAATACCTATAAATACACTAATAAAAAGTAACTACTAATAAATAAAGCCAAAAAATAAATAAAATTTATATTAAAATACTACCTTAAATAATAAACATTTTTTATTTTATACTCAAAAATAATAAAATCATTTACTATATTAAATAAATAAAATACGAATAAACAAGATATTTTGTCTTGTAGCGATCTGTCGTGGACCAATCACGTGAGGTCGTGAGTTGACCGCTAGTAAACTCTCCCCCTCTCCTGATTTGACACGAATCGATCCTTCCCCCCATTTTCTTGAGTTTTTCTCGGCTAAACCATCTTTCAATAGACTTCGGGTCCTTCACGAAAAATAATGATGGATCTTCTAGGATTCATGTCGAGATCCAGGGACTACTGTACATACACTCGATTCATTGATTTAGCCCAGTCAATAAGGGTACTTGATTTGTTCTATAAATAAAATTCCTCCTCCCTCCTCGCAATTTTGGTCATTTATAGAGTCCTAAAACCCCTCGACTCCTGCCTAGTGTGCATCCTCGTGGCAGGGGGAGGTCCCCTGGAGCTTGGAGTCAGTTGAAAGGATGAAGGAGATGCACCCAGGCGACGCTTCGGCGACCGTCCTGCTCCTTGGCCCAAGACCAGGTTTGAGCTGCGCTTTTTAATTACTTTAGTTATATTTTCATTCAAGCATTTTAATTCCGTCATTAGCTTATCCATTAGTGTAGCCTTTTAGCGTAAAAATCGATATTCGTAGTTCACCGGAGTAGACCGTGCCCCTTCATATCCCCAGATCCATCGTATATATGGAGAACAACTCCTCCAACTCCGCTGCTCATCGGAGAAACTCCGCTCACTCCACCTTCCACCCATTCCGACCAAATAAGAGCCCCAGAACCCCTTGTGCTTTCGTAAACTCTTACTTCAGGTGCTGGAGGCCAAAGGACTCTAAACGGAGTCGATTTTTCAGATGAAGAGGCACCTGGAGCCCCCCTTGCTTCCTCAACTCTGCCTGACATTATCGGAGCTCCAGATGCCTTGTTGAGCACATCATCTGTTGTGGAGGAGCAAGAGCTCCGTTTTGCCCCTAGCCAGCGCCTTCAAGATGAATGGAGTAGATCAGGAGGTCGGATCGAAACTCTCCCCAGGCGAGTTCTTGGTCTATTCTACAAGATCTCCTTTTGGTCGTTCTATTCTTCAGCCGCTCCATATCGCAGCAAAGCCGTTCGATCAAGCAACGTCCCGACCGTCGGATCGCCTCAAGTAATCTAATCTGAACTGTTGGTGGTCGAAGCATCATCGGCCGTCGGATGAGCGCCATGTGTGCAAGTGAATGAAACCCCGCCGCTCGATCCAGCCATTAATGGGATAAATTGCATAGTTTTATATATTTATTTAATTATATAAATTAAATGTAGCATTTAAAAATAAATGGACATTTTGTAAGAAGGCCCCTAAACTTTATTGTATTTGCATTTAGGTCCTTCCTAGGATGCATCAACCATAGTCCCACGTGATGGGCAAATTGCATGTATATTCTTGGTGTTTTTGTAATTATTAATTAGTTCAATAAATATTTATTTCAGTTGTATATTTATGGAAAGCCCTTGGAATTTATTGTAATTACAAAAATGCCCCGATCAGGACTTTTAATTTTTATATGTTTTGTCTATTTATTAATATAGCTAATGTGCTCCTAAAAATCCAAAAAATATGATTATATGCTTCATGCCATGTACTTTCATGCCATTATTTTTATTTGGTATTTTTTATATTTAATCTGTTTATTAAAAATGAAATGGAGCCTATTTATGTATTGTTTAACTTATAAAATATCAAAAAATACAAAAATATCTTGAAAAATTCCAAAAAAGTATATATAGTATATTTTGACCTATTTTAATTACATACCAAAAATCACTAAAAATTGAAAAACAAAAGGCCTAAAATTTGAAAAACCCCAAAATCTTTTACAAAAATCTAAAAAATCCTTAAAAAATCCAAAATATATTTTTTTATAATTTTATTTATATAAATATTTATATATTAAAATTGATTTGGATAAGACTTATTTATTATTTTTAATATCCAAATCAATTTTGGGTATTTTACTAATCCCTTATTTGGGATATTTTTTGACTTTTAAAATGCATAGAATTTGCAAAAATTCCAGAAAATAAAAAAATTAGAAAATATAAAAATCACAAAAATATCATATTTATTGCATTTTGACTTTTTTTACATATTTATATATATAGTATCTATATATATGTATCCTATATTGTATTTATACACATACATATATGTATATATATTATATTTAAAGAAAAAAGAAATATAAAAATAGAAAAATATAAAAATAAAATACAAAATTATAAAACCAAAAAAACAAAAATTTAAAAAAATATATATAATTAAAAATCCACAAAAACAATAAAATTGGACAAGATAAAAGACAAAGTTTTAAAGCATTCTTTGTGCCTCCTTCTACTGTTAGCTCCATGTGGTCAACCTCTACATATACTTACACGCCATACACATTGTAGTAGAGTTATAATAAATTTTAGCTCCACATTTTTTATACTTAATTGTTTTATTTTTATTGTACGTTATCTATTGATTAAATTCGAGGTTTTCGCTACGGTCACCACAACGACTGTGTCTCCGCCTTGTGCAAGGCATACATAGACTCGCGATGAAGATTTTTGGGTTTATCAAATGGTGCCGTTGCCGGGGACCAATGTCACTTAGTTGGAGATTATTTCATTTTGTCTTATATCTCTTGTTCATTTATTTATTTTTGCATTTATTTATTTATTTTTCATTATTATTTGATATTATTGTGAACTGTCTGACACTCCTTCATGTTTGAATTTGTTACGAGGGACCGTTGTCGATGGAGGATCTCCTAGGAGGACCTCTGCACCCAACCAAGGCAGAGCTGACCTTCTGACTGAGCTGGCAGGAGAGAGCAACCAATTCAAACTTGGAGGAATTTTTGAGGCAGTTTCTGAGCTTCATGTTATTATGCATTTCTCTTTAAAAAATGTAAATTTATGTGTGAGAGAGACATTATCATTGTAATAATTCGGACTCTCTACACTTCGACTTCCCGAGGTCCAGTGCATGAGGGATTGTTCCCTTGGGGGCCTCGACGGTTTTGATGCTTTTTCGCTTTTATTTTATTTTCTTTATTTTGTGTGAATGAGCCTTAGCTTAGGAATTGCTTGCTCGATAGATTAAGGTCCAAAGCTCCTAATATATTTGCATGTACCTATAGATGCGCTTTTGGACTTAGTCAAATAATAATTGTTGGTTATTTAGATTCAAACCTGCATGCTGTGAGAGACATCATACAACGTTGGCAGGACCCATTGTGGCCGGCACCGACATGTCTCCAAGATCAGACCTTAGGGTTTGTTTCTAAATAAATGACATATGGTGCTTCACGATAATATCAATTTCTCACCTAGGGTGATTTAATCGTATTGCATTTGCATACAGCATAGGTTTTCAAATTCTGTTATGCATCCCGCATGGAGAGAGTTGGGAAGCACCGTAAGTCTTCTGACTTTGATTTCGAGTTACATGGCTTTTTCGATCTTCTCCCTCTGATTTTGACTACCTAATATGCTAAATGGAATTGGAAGCCCCATTAGGTTCGTGCATTGAAAATAAAACAAAAAAAGTGATAACCAAAATAAAAGCTAGACTGTGAACTCTACTTGATCTCTAAAATAAAATGCAATAGATTCCTTGTCTTGTGGAGAGCAACCCCCTCCATGTATGCGCATTTTATTCCTACGTACACGCTAAGGATTAGTGCCCAAATCCCAATCCTGACTTCGGTGTGTACAACTTTGTGATGATCACCTAATTCTAAAATTGAAAAGATAAGAAGACTACATCTCGGTCTTCACTGTGTCGAGTAGGTGAATTGAGGGTTTCCTTTGTATATTGATTGTGACTTTGAGTCCATTTGCATTTTCATCTCTCATTGGGTTGTCGGTACCATAAGCATGTGTATTTTCATCATTGAGTCTCTCTACCTCTCTTATACATACATCTCCTCATTTGCATCGAGTCATGATATGGGTCTTGAGATTCACTTCTTAGCCGGATTTTGTGGCTTCTCTCCTTGCATATATCACCCACATCTAGCCCCGTTTGAGGAGACCCTCTCCTTGAACCACAATTTTGATTGTGTCCACCTTCATCTCGCCTACCCTCCTCGTACCCCTCTGTATCATCCCTTCTCCTACCTGAGATTGTTGTGACTTCAGAGCGATGGTGTGCGGAAACCACATGATTTCATTCATCTACTTGTCTGAGCCATATTCAATCTCCTGACTATCATCTATCTGTGTCACTTAGAGGATTTTTGCTGATATTTTGTGCCATCTCAGCTGATTGGATTGACTTGAGGGATATATTGTGATTGACATGATTATTTATCCCTCACATGAGCTTATACCCTCCTGATGATTCATTGATTGCTTGATGATTTTGATGACCTGAAATGTGGTGCCAGCAATCCCAAGGCTTGATTGACCCAATTTGCATTACTCCACGAGGACTATCTGCGGTAGGATGCAACACATTCTCTACGCTCAGTTCTACTTGCTGATTGTACTGCCATCTATTGGAGCACGGAGCCGAATCATCTGATTTGACTGTTTGGCCTCCCTGCTGATTGTGCACCTGATATGTAGGTGCACGAGACCAAAATATCCGACTCCTTTGAGTTTTCTCTCCTTGACGGTCCTAATAAGGATAAGCTTCACTTAATCTGATTATTCATTGCCTAGTTCGTAGTCCTCTTCGAGGGTTATCTGCGAGGGACTATGATACCTTGCTAGATCTGCGGTCTCTTTTGCTAGGTAGTTGATATGCCATCTACCGAGACCATTCTGATTGACTCCTTTGAGTCCTCTTTCCTTGACGACCCTCACAAGGATGAGATCTGATCTAACTATTCACTGCTTAGCTTGCATTGTTCCCCGAGGACTGCAGGAAAAATGCAAAATTTTCTTTACGTTGGGTTCCCCTTGCTGACTGTGTCTCCTCTCTGTTGGAGCACAGAACTGAGGCGTCTGATCTATTCCTTGTCCCCACTGACTTCTTATTGTATCCTATCTATTGGATCTTGGGACCCATCTGACTAGACTCCTTTGAGTATGATCTCCTTGACGGTCCTCGAAAGGGTGAGCCATCTACTCTAATTATTCTTTGCTTAGTTGACAGTATGCTTCCCAAGGGTGATCTGCGGGATGCTGCCATATTTTCTTGATATGTTAGCCTCTTTTGTTGGTAGATGATTTGTCGCCTACTGAGACCATTTCTGCTAATCCCTCTAATGGATATGACTCTTTTGAGACCGCTCACCTTGACGGCCCTTGCAGGGTGAGCTCTATATGATTATTCATTGACTAGTATGTATTACTCCCTGTGGGTTATCTGCGGGAGGATACAACATTTTGTTGGTACTCGGCTTCACTACTGGTGTCTCCTTTCTGTTCGAGCGTGAAGCTGAGTCTTCTGATTTGTGTACTCGGTCTCCTCTCCTGCTATGTCTCCTATATGTTGGAGCACAGAGTCGAGTATTCTAATTATTCTGCAATCCTTGACTCATCTGAGTCTGTCATCTTGAGGAGCCTCGCAGGGTTGAGCCATATCTTCCAGTGTCCGGTGTATTCTTGCGATTTTCAGATCTTATGACCACCAGATATCATGCTGATTGAAAGTCTCCTTCTCTTCACCTTTTATACCTTTCTGAGACCATGATTGACTCGGAGGAGTCTGTACTGCTCCTTCTTCCTCCATGTCTTATAATATCGACTTCGCTCACTCATTCCTTCCTTATAGGCTGACGTTCTGATTCATGCTATTGGTCCCTGGTTTAGTTTTTGATCTCTTGTTCCCGATAGATGAAACCCACTTGATTGCATACCTGAGTGTCTTTTCACTATCTGTCTACGCCCTCATTTTCATAGGGAGACGATGACGAGAGCATGTATTTGTGTACCAGATATCATCTTGTACTTCACATTCTTTACTTGTTGTATATACGTGTTGTGTATCCTATTCCTTCTTTCTTCCATATGTCTATTGTGTGCCCCAGATCTGTCGCCATATATGTATGTCTATACTTCGGACGTACTCTATTCTAAGAATAGGGGGTACACACCATGTTGTTCTTTCTCCGTTATGTTTCATCACTCCTGTCATTGCTTATACTTAGGGATCTTTCATCCTTTTGTATATCTCTTTCTTTTCTTCTTTTCCTTTTCCTTTTTCTTTTTCTACATAAAATGTATCGCCCCTTTTTGTCAATTTTCTGTACTTAGGACGTACTTTGTCCTAAGTATAGGGGGTGCACCCCCATATTCTTTCATTTTTTGATCCCCTCTACCGTCTCCTCTCTTGTTGATTTTCTCTGCTATACTTAGGGATATTTTACCTTAAGTATATGGGGAGACAACCCGAGTTGTGATCTGTTTATTCCCACCTTTGACCCTCCCTTTGTTGTGTATAGTCTGCTATACTTAGGATTATTTGATCCTAAGTATAGGGGGGACGTTCAACTTCTGATTCATTTATTCTTTCATTCCTTATTTAGTCGTTGTAATATAGGCTTTTCTATACTCAGTACGAGTTATGTCTTCTCTTTCTCTTTTCGATCTATGAGGATATAACTCATGCTAAGTATAGGGAGGTCGTATATACTCTGTATATACTTTAGCCATAACTCGTACTTTCATATAATTATTAATAAATATGGCTAAAAATACTATATATACATATATAATTCATTAAAACCCAATTAATAATGCTTTTTATTTTTCAAAATCTTTTTGTATACATTGATTAATAAATCAGGTTAAAACACTTTTGCAAAATGATTTGAAAGATGGTGTGATCTGTTTGGAAAACTTTTTGTGAAGTGTTTTCAACCTTTGTAAAAATATTTTTATATACAAAAACTCTTTTCTTGGTATGAAATAAAAGATTTGAAAACCTATTTGAAAAGGATTGTGAAAATGATTGTGAAAATAGTTTGAAAAATCTAAGTATATTGTTTGAAAAATCTTTGCAAAACGGCTTTCAAATTTTGTAAATATTTATAAAAATTATTTTGTACTATAGTTTTCAAAATTGTTTTCAAATAAATCTTAGGAATAAAGGCATAATTAAAAATAAATAAATATGTATATAATAAATAATAATATATATACACATAAAATTCTTTACCAATTGTATATATATACACCTATAAAATAACTGTTAAAATTTCTTAATTCTTGTAAATAAAAAGCATCACACCCGTGCAAATAATTGTGCATATTTTATACTTCTTGTGCCAAAATTCTTTCTATTTATAAAATTCTTTGTGTAAAAAAATTCTCTTTTCAAAATTCTTTGAAAATTTACATCATTCTTTCTGCAGTATAGATAGCATTTGCATAGTATTCATATTCTTTTGATTGAGCTTGATGATTGAACTAGTCCAAGAAAGTCGAAGATTGGAGCTTGGTTGGACCTTACTGCACCTAACTGCACTGGAACCTTATGGGAATCATGTTTAAAGTACTTCAAATCCATAGGGACTTAATTCTTTGAGACTTAGGGCTGGATTCAAGTCACCTCAACTGACTAACTAGAACTTTTTGAGACGCACACATGACTCTTGTCGGCAGTGACTTAACTTGGATAAATGCACCTTTCACTTGGCTCAACTCAGTTTGAGTGGTGAGGGGGTTGGATTTGCTGGTCTGAGACGCACATGGGTGGAAACATTCATCCTCGTTTAGGGAGGGAAGTGCACCCCAATCTGCTCTAGTTGCCATGAAGTCGAATGGCAGGAGAGTGTGGGTTGCAATAATGCTTCAAAAGAGGGATAATCATCTGGCTCAAGAGGAAAAAGTCCTTATGTAAATGCTATTGTAAATAGCATTTCAAAAAAAATCCAAAAAAGTGGGCATGCCTAAAAATAAAATAAAATGCTTGCCGGAGTATGTATATATGTTATAAAGAAAACAACCAAGCTTGAGCATCAAAGTTATATCATGTGAGCCTGCAACTGGATGACTTGACTACACTGTCATGCATCTAAGGATAGATAGCTACACTGGCTACCATCCATTCTTTTCTTCACCTCCTCCCCTTGAGTTGGATGCCACTTGAACTTAGAAGGGAATACCTTGTTCCTCGAGGACAGAGTTCTGGATTGGGGAATCATTGGGTTGTCATTCTGGAGAAAGTTCCTTTGTCATTTCAGTTGGGGAGAGCCACTATCACTTACACTGTTCAAGTCAGCTTCATAGTCATAAGGGTTTGCATATGATATAGGCTAGTTTTTACCTAGCTATTGAGGTGGTTTGAACCTAGTTCTGTGACTCTCGAAGGTTGTTGTGCTTTAAAGTTGGTTTCTGATCAGGTTCCACACACATTCTCACATCAAGGTCTAATCTGAGATCTAAATTTTGATTTTGTACAGACAAGTTTAATAATCAAAATCAATCCCATTTATTCTTTATTTTTCTTTTTTTCTTTATTCTTTTCATACTTGTTGCATAAGTGTTTGCTAGGGACTACCAAAGGCAAGTATAGGGGGCGATGAATCTCCATTTCATCACCTTTATTGAATCATTTTGGACTTAAAAATCTTAACTAATGCATGTAAACTGCATTAATTAGTGCATATAAACATTCATTATTTATTATAGTAATTGTATATAAATATGGTTTTTATTGCTAAAATTATAAAATAGAGAGAAGAAAAGAAAAAGGAATAAACATTGAAAATATTTTATGACCCTAAACCCCGAGACCAAGTCAAGATTTGAGTTGGTTGGTAAGGAATAAAGTTGGGGAGATAAGGGCCAAAATAAAATAAAAATACCATTTATTTATTCTTTATTTATGAATTTTTGACACCTATTTTATTTTTTATTATTTATTCATCAAATAAAGAAACTTTGTACATGAAAGTTGTAGATAATAATGTAAATAACATTCAAAATTGAGTTTGTATAAAAATAATACACAGTTCATTTTATACACAAAATAAAAAGCCAAAAACCCAACTTCCCAGCCCCATATCTTTCAAATAAATATTCAAAACATATCAAAATCAGTCTAATTGTATATAACTTTTCACAAGCTATTTAATGGTGGTGGTTTTATATTTTATGAGTTACTATGTGAAAGTTAGGTTTTTGACCCCTATTGTATGGTAGACCTGATTAAAATAATCAATTTATTAATTCTTTATTATTTTTACAAATTCATATTTTTATAATTTTGTAATTATTATTTACAACATATGTGTGTATTGAAATTAAAATAAAACCAAAAGAAAAATGTCAAATAAGACAAGTCTATGTGAAAACATAGGTAGAATACCTATTTTTATTCTTTATTCATTTATATTTTTATAATATTGTAAATATTATCTATATTCTATTAAAAATATAAATCTAAAATGAAATTCATTAAAATACATTAAAATAAAAACATGCATACAAAACATAGGTAAAGTACCTATAACTATACCTACATAATATATATGTCTATTTATTTAAGTATACAAATAACATCATAAAAATATAGTAAAAATATATTTATACTCATAAAAATAAGTTATAAATATATACAATAAAAGAGTAAAATAATAAAATAAAATATAAAAAATAAAAAAAGTACAAAACATAGATGAAGATACCTATAAATACACTAATAAAAATTAACTATTAATAAATAAGCCAAAAAATAAATAAAAATCATATTAAAATACTAACTTAACTAATAAACATTTTTTATTTTATACTAAAAAATAATAAAATCATTTACTATATTAAATAAATAGAATACGAATAAACAAGCTATTTTGTCTTGTAGCAACCTGACGTGGACCAATCACGTGAGGTCGCGAGTTGACCACTAGTCAACTCTCCCCCTGCTCCTGATTTATTGCGAATAAGTCTTTTACCCCATTTTCTTGCCTTTTTCTCGATTGAAACGTCGTTCAATCTACTTCGTGTCCTTCACGAAAAATAATCATGAATCTTCCAGGATTGACGCCGAGATCCTGGGACTACCGTACATACACTCGATTCGTTGATTTAGCCTAGTCAATAAGGGTGCCCGCTTTGTTATGTAAATAAAAATCATCCTCCCTCTTCGCAATTTTGGTCATTTCTAGAGTCATAAAACCCCTCGACTCTGGCCTAGCATGCATCCTCGTGACAGTGGGAGGTCCTCTGGAGCTTGGAGGCGGCTGAAGGATGAAGGAGATGCACCCATGCAGTGCTCCAGCCGTCGTCCTGCTCCTTGTCCCCTGACCAGGTTTGAGCTACGCTTTTTATTTACTTTAGTTATATTTTCATTCAAGCATTTTAATTCCGTCATTAGCTTAGCCATTAGTGTAGCCTTTTTGTGTAAAAATTGAGATTCGTAGTTCGTCGGAGCTCCGCTCCGGTGAACTTTTCCACTGTGCTCGTTCTATCCTCAGATCCGTCATGGATCTAGAGAACAACTCCTCCAACTCCGTCGCTCGTCAGAGGAACTCCGCTCGCTCCACCTTCCACCCATTCCGACCAAATAAGAGCCCCATAACCCCCTTGTGCTTTCGCAAACTCTTACTTCATGTGCTGGAGGCCAAAGGACTCCAAACGGAGTCGATTTTCCATAGGAAGAGGCACCTGAAGCCCCCTTGATTCCTCGGCTCCGCCTGACCTTGCTGGATCTTCAGGTGCCATGTTGAGCACATCATCTGTTGTGGAGGATCAAGAGCTTCGTTTTGCCCCTAGCTAGAGCCTTCCAGATGGCCAGAGTAGATCAGGAGGCCGGATCGAAACTCGCTCAAGCGAGTTCTTGGTCTGTTCTTCTAGATCTCCTTCTGTCCGTTCGATTCTTCAGCCGCTCCAGATTGCAGCAGATCCGTTCGATCCATCAACGTCCCGACCGTCGGATCACCTCAAGTGATCTAATCTCAAGTGATGGTGGTCGAAGCGTCATCAACCGTCGGATGAGCGCCACATGTCCAAGTGAACGAAACCCCACCGCTTGATCCAGCCTTTAATGGGGGTAAATTGCATACTCTACTCTACAATTTTGTATATTTATTATTTAATTCTGTAAATTAAATGTAGCTTTTAAAAATAATCAGACATTTTGTAAGAAGACTCCACAGTTTTGTATTTTTATTATTTAATTCTGTAAATTAAATGTAGCATTTAAAAATAATCAGACATTTTATAAGAAGTCCCTTGAACTTTGTCGTATTTGCATTTAGGTCCTTCTCAAGCTGCATCACGTGTAGCCCCACGTGATGGGTAAATTGCATGTATATTCCTAGTGTTTTCTGTAATTCTTAATTAATTCAATAAATGTTTATTTTAGTTGTATATTTATGGAAAATTTGCAATTGTGCCCTTGAAATTTATTGTAATTGCAAAAATGCCCTTGCTATGACTTTTATTTTTTTTTGTGTTTTATCAATTTATTTAATATAGGTACTATGCTTCTAAAAATACACAAAAATGTGTCTTCATGACAGTACTTTTATGCCATAATTTTTTGGCATTTTGTGCATTTAATCCATTTATTAAAAATGAAATGGAGTATATTTGTGTACCGTTTAACTTATAAAATACCAAAAATATAAAACATCTTTCAAAATTCCAAAAAAAAATTATGTATAGTATATTTTGACCTATTTTAATTACAGACTAAAAATCACGAAAAAAATGAAAAACAAAAAGCCTAAACATTGAAAAATCCTAATATAAAAATCTAAAAAATCCTTTAAAAATCCAAAAATATAAATTTCTATTCTACAATTTTATTTGTATAAATATTTATATATTAAAAATTATTTGAGTAATTTTGAGACTTATTTATAATTTTTAATATCCAAATCTATTTCAGGTACTTTTAAAATGCATAAAATTAGCAAAAATTCCATAGAAATAATAAAAAAATTTAAAAATATAAATATAACAAAAATATCATATTTACTGTATTTTGACTATTTTTATATATTTATATATATACAGTATCTTTATATATCTTATATTGTATTTATACATATACATATATGTATGCATATTTATATATTATATTTAAATGAAAAAAGAAATATAAAAATTGAAAATTATAAAAAGTAAATACAAAATTATAAAACTAAGAAAATGAAATTTAAAAAATATATAATTAAAAACCCATAAAAACAATAAAATTGGACAAGAGATAAAAGATAATGTTTTGAGCATTCTTTGTGCCTCCTTCTACCGTTTGCTCCGTGTGTTCAACCTCGATACTTACTTACACGTTATACACATTGTTGTGAGTTTCTTAATTGATTTATTCTTATTGTGGGTTATTTGCTGATTAAATCCGGGGTTTCTGTCGTGGGTCGCCACAACGACTGTATCTCCGCCTTGTGTGAGGCATACTTAGACTCGCGATGAAGTTTTTTGGGTTTATCAGGGACCTCATCAAGCGTCGTGCTCTGTCATCGCTTCAAGATCTGGTCTCTTCCCTTGATCTACTGCCAACGCAGCTTCCTCCACCGCACCTCTGCATCTCCCCTTCCATGACTATGTCACGATGCCAATCACCGTCATCGACTCTAGCTGCCACCACTGCAACAAGACCTCCTCCGCGTCCCACATCACTCCATCGACCTGCTTCAACAACAAGTCCAGGAGCTCGTCGCTAGAGTCTTTCCTCCGACAGCAGGAGCCACTACCCCTTCGACATTCACCAGTGCGTCGACGACTTCGCCTTCTCCCAAGGATCGAACATAATCATCGACATCCACGCCCGGAGCTACAGGTCTCAGGAGAAACACATCCAACTCCACACCTCTCCATCTCAACCACCTCCACCAACCACCAAGCCTGCTGCTTGAGACCCCCTCCCACGAGCGTTGCATGTGCATGGGGGGAACTTGCATCAAATACCATGGGAAAATTGCCTAATCTGCACCACTCCAGCTACAAGAGGGTCAAATGCTACACACGTGACCCATTGGTGATTTTGCATGCTATCCCTCCTCAGGCCTGGTAATCTCCTTTAGGTCCCTCTACTGCATTTTCTATTTGCTTTATCTAGTAATTGTAATTGCAAATAGACCCCTAGGTTCCACTTGTTATTTGAACTAAAATTTCACATCATTTTATTATTTAAAAATTTGTATGGTGTTTTTCAATTAATTCTTTACATAATGGCATGCTTGCGATTTTTTACGTTATGTGAATAATTAATAATTATTATTTTGATGGAAAATTATATATTCTGTCCAATCTATGATTAGAGATTCGTAGATAATTAACCATTTCTTCAAAAATTTCTAAAAATTCACGAGTAGTGGAATTTATTGTGTTTTACAATTGTGACAAAAAAGAATTACATTTGCATGCAAAATTTTCTCTATAAAAATCATTTTTTGTATTCATTAATTTTTAATAGATATTAAGTTCAACATTTTTAGATTTTATGATTTTTCTTAGGTATATTACCTAGTGATATATTTTAGATAATTTTACTTCTTGAAAAAAATTGATTTAATATTTATTATAACTAGTTATTGAAAATCTCACTATTCATTCATCAATTCATTAAATATTCATAGCATTCAAAAATTCCAAAAAATGCAGTACACTAATTATTTACATTTCGATCAAGTTTCATAGTTTTTGGACATCATTTGATAGGTATTAATTTTCTAGAACTTAAAATTGGCTTTCATTTGCATTTGCATCCAAAAATTGCATCAAAAATACAAAAAAAATATTTCCCCTCAAAAGTCGTGTACAAAATCTGGTAGACATAATTCTAGGTTGTTCCTTTGCCCCTTTGAGTTCAACCTTGGGCTTGCCCAAGTAAAACAAATATAAAATCACTTGAATTAATTGAATAAAATATTCAAGTCATTATTTCTTGATTGATTTCGATTACCGGCCTACAACGAAACGACACATATTATTTTTGCACGCTTAATTATTCAAGAAATTTAACATAAGGGAAATCCAGACTCATCATTCTTCTAACTTCTTACCCCATTCGGTTGTAAAGACCAGGAGCACCCGACCATAGAAGGGAATATCTGTCTCCATGAGGACGAGTCGTCAGAAGAGCGTACGCCCTGGTAGTTCAATGGTTTTGTTTAGGGGAGCTAAACAATTTTACAAGTATGGTTCTATCACTTTAAGGTAGTAAGAGCATGCGACTGAGAGAAGGTTTTGACTTGACTGTGATTTGGACTGAATAATAGGAGTATGGAACCTGAGGGCTGTTTTGTCACACTTCCTAACTTCTTTGTGGTTCGAACACACCATTAATCCAAAGGTATTCTATGAGCGCCAAACTTTGACATTATTAAGACAAGTTTAAAAGTAAAAAAATATTCCAAGTTATTTCTTTTTTTTCTTTATTCTCTTCTAAACACTTATAAGCATAAGTGTTTGCTAGGACTAGCAAAGGAAAGTATAGGGGGTGATGAGTCTCCATTTCATCACCTTTATTCTTTCATTTTGGTCTTTCTACCCTAGTTGATTGCATGAATATATCACTAATTTGTCAAAATAAACACTCATTAATCTATATAAAATATTGTATAAAATAGTGTACATTTATTATATTTATTGCCCAAATAAAAGAATAAAGAAAAGAAAAAAGAACTAAATGTCAAGGACGCTGAAGTGACCCTAGCCCTTGAGACTCAGTTATCATGATGACTCAGTCAAGAAGGAATAAAGTAGGGGGAGATAGTACATCAAATTGTACAGAAAACACAGTTGGATAACCCTACAAAAGTGTCCAATAATTACTTTTTTAACCTATATTATTCTTTATTATTTATTCATAAAATCAATAAAACTATATACGTTAAAGTTGTAGATAAAAATATAAATAAAAACACAAAATTGATTTCATACAAAAATAGTATAGAATGTACTTTTTATATGTAAAATAAAAAGCCAAAATTCCAACTTCCCAGACCCATCTCTCATAAATAAAAACTCAAAATGTATCAAAATCACCTTTAATTGTATATAACTTTTTAATAATCTATTTAATGAAGGTTGTTTCATTTTTTTGTAGTTAAGGTGTGAAAGTTAGGTTTTGAACCCCTATTGTATAGTTTACCTATATAAAAATTCATTTTATTCACTATTTTTAGAATTTTATATTTTTATAAATTTTTAAAACTTATCTATAATATATGTACATGTTAAAACTAAAATAATATCATAGTGAAGACATTAAAATAAAATATGTATCCCCTCATATCTTGTTAGTCACCTCTAGCTTGGTGATAGGAAGCTTCAGGTGTTGATCTATCGCGATGAGGATGACCGTAGACGTAGATCCACCACCTCCAACGCCTTTACGGCGGATATTAGTGCGCAGACTCCTTTTTTATATATTTTCAAAGAGAGAGAATTGATATGTGATCTATTCGAAGCTGCCACAGGTATGCGAATGATGCATAATTATTTCCGTATAGGAGGAGTAGATGCTGATCTACCTTATGGATGGATAGATAAATGTTTGGATTTCTGTGATTATTTTTTAACGGGAGTTGCCGAATATCAAAAACTTATCACTCACAATCCAATTTTTTTGGAACGAGTTGAAGGAATAGGTATTATTGATGGGGAAGAAGCAATAATTTGGGGTTTGTCAGGACCCGTGTTACGAGCTTCTAGAATACATTGGAATCTTCATAACGTTAATGATTATGAGTGTTATAATGAAGTCGATTTGGAAGTCCAATGGCAAAAGGAAGGATATTAATAAGCTCGTTATTTAGTATGAATCAATAAAATGATAGGATCTATAAAAATTTTTTAACAAGCTCTGGAAGGAATTCCTGGGGGCCCTATGAAAATTTAGAAGTACGACGCTTTGATAAAACAAAGAATTCGGAAGGAATGATTTTGAATACAGTTTCTTACTCAACCGTTTGACCATCACTTATTCAATGACTGGACTAAATATACCACCTCAACAAAATTCAGAGAAAAGGTTGTCCTTCAGTCAAGGTGCATGATTTTGAAGGAAGAGAAAGTATTTTATTTAGGCAATCCCCCCTTCTTTTGCTTTTGTTCCTTTTTAGTCCGATTATGAGGTCTGAATAAATATGAATCATAGTTCAACTATTTCTTTTCTTGATATATTCTATATATCCCTTCCATGCTCCAGATATTAAATAAACTACTACCGTAAGGTTCTGCTCCTGCGCTTCTAACTCAGTCGATCCCATTTCCTTGCTATTATAGGTAATATTCCTAGCCTAGATCTCAACTTAGTAGTTAGTTTTAAGTTTAATTCAGTGGTACTATCACATTAGCTAGATCTTCGACATCTTGGAGCTTGAGCTCCAAGTCTGATTTACTGTGCTCTCCCCACTGTTCTAACTCATACATTGCCCCTTTCGCACCCTCGTCATATTCTCCACCTGACGCCCTCTGTTTCACCTTTGATTCAACCCAATCGAAGCATCCCGAAGCTCATCCATCATCCTCGCTTTGAGCTTCATCGCCTCGTTCATCTGTGTAGGCTCTTGCTGACTTTTTGGGCCGAGGGTCATCACCTCGACCCGCCTCATCTTCCTCTACAGAAAACCATCTCAAAGGAGCACCTGAAGGCACGAATCAAGGATCTAAAGACCCTCTAGGTTGCCTAGAATCGGAGAACACCCTGATCTTGATTGGCGAGACCCTGGATGAGGTGACAGTGGCATGTGACGCGAAAGGGAGCCAAGAAGATGAAGCACCCCCCAGAGTTGCACGCAGCGTCTGGATCTGCAAGGAATCAAGGAATCAAAGTTGGGGAGCTCTGTTCTTCCCCAATTCATCCAACCACTTCTACGCCCATTGGATGAAGAACACGACCCATATCTAATCTGGGCGTCCAATTAAATCGAAGGGTTACGCGCGAAGGGTTGCACGATCAGTCACGTGGCGACACTAGAGCGGTTGGATTAGGGCACTAAGTGAGTATATTTCTAAGTCTTCCCTCCACCTTTTTGTAATTATCAAATAGCCTTGTTATTTTATCCCGTCTAATTTGTAGTTGACAAATTGCATATGCACCCTTGAACTTCATAAATATTGCAGTTTAGTCCCTACGAGAGTCACGTACATGCGCATATTTATATTGAAAATATTGCATGTAAACCCTCATAGGCTTATTTTAATTAGTGTTTAATATATTAAGTTGAGATATAAGTTGAAAACTTAGGGTTTAATTGCACTATGTCCCCCAATCTTTATTTTAATTGCAAAAATAGCCTTGCCAATTTAATCATTTTTGTGTATGGTTTGCTATTTATTAAAAATATTAACCATGATTAAAAATAATGAAAAAATAGGATTAGGTACCTGGATGCATGTTTGTTCATGCTATATAGTTATATTTGCGTTTTATGCTCTTTTGCTATTTTCTAAAAATGGAATATTGCACGGATAGTCCTTGTTTATCTTAAAAAACCCAAAAAGTTGTAAAATCATGTCTAAAAAATTCCAAAAAAGTGCGTGCTTATTATAGTGTCTAATATCTTCCGACCAAAAATCTTAACAAAAGAAATATATAAAAATTAAAAAGCTCTAAAATCCTATAAGAATTATAAAAATTCTTCTAAAAATTCACTTGTTTATGCTTTATATTTTTACTTATATATATTATTATATAATAGAAATAACTTTGAGAATTTTGGACTTACTACGTATTTTTAAATCTCAAAACAATTTGACTTAATTAAAAAGCTCCATATTTTGTGTATTTTGAAATTTATAAGTCTCTAAAAATTAGACAAAATATTTAAAAATTCATAAAAACATATGAAAAATATTTAAAATACAAAACAAGCCATTTTTTGATTTTTAACTCTTTTTGCAAAAATTATATCCATATGAGCTCATATAGTATATATACTTATATTCTTAGTATATTATTATAATTACTTTTAATTCCTATATATATATTTAATACCTTCAAAAAATAAAAAGGACTGTGCTTAAAGGTATATTATTATTTTTCTATATTTATTATACAATTTGGACGTTATAATATAATACACACATACCTTAGGCTATATACATACTTATAAATCTTTATACACATCCACATGCCAATATATAATAATCAATTAAATTGAAATTTAAAATAAGTAAATATAAAAAGAAAATAAAAACTACTTCTAAGTTCTAAAATAAAAAAAATGATTAATTACTTTTTAACCTACATACTTTGGGTAATATTGTGTATATCTATATACATACGTACCGTATATTATTGATCCATTATTTATTGATAAATAATATAGAAAGTACTACATCGTTTGTTCCCTATGTTCGACAACCTACTTTCCTGGTCATTATACGCACATTTACTTGTTGGTTTTATAATAAATTTTGGTTCACATCAACTTCTTCATTGATTGATATTTTTTGTGGGTTGATTGTTGAATTAGCCGAGGTTCTCGTTGATCACTTTGACTACTATGCTCCCTCCTTGTGTGGAGTACATGACAGATAAGAATTTTTGGCTCCTTCACGACCTAACAAGCTAAGTTAGTAATCGTTGTGGCGATCATCCACTAAATAAAACAACAATCAACAGACAATAAGATGAATAATCAAAGTGGGAATGTGAGTCAAAATTTATTATAACTCTACATAAATATGTACATACATAAGTATTATAGTGTCTCGAACATTGAGAAGAGAATGGGATAGAGAATTACTATTAATTGTCTCTAATTAATAATGATTACTTATTTTCGATTTTTAAGTTTTTCTTGATTTTATGTGGGTTTTTAATTATATTTATTTTTTTGGAATTTTTATTTATTTGATATTTTTATATTTTATTTTTAGTTTTACAAAGTTTTAATTTCTTTTTAATTTTAAAATAAGATAATAATATATGTAGATAGTATATGTATGTAAATAGAATAATATAAAGGAAAAAGGGAGCCTGCACATAAGGTTGTAGGTAACTACCTATACTAGGCTCTTTTTTTCATTATATTTTGATTTTTTTGAAATGAAATCTTTGCGGAATCAGATCACATTTTAATTCGAGACTTTTATCATCTCCATCAGGACTATGAAGTTTTAAAGGTCTTAGAATTGCTGAAATTCATGCCACCTAGATGAATGTGTTGAGAATGTTTGTTTTGCATGAAACTTAAAACACAAATTCCCCTCGATATAGTAAGCAAATCCTACTATGTTTTATGTTAAAAAACCCAAAAAATAATGAAGAAAATGCCGCATATAGGGAGTTACCAACACCCTCGAGTGTAGGCTGCCAACTCTCATAGATAGATAGATTTTTAAATAAATCAAAATGAAACCAAATTAAAGAAAATACAATAAATATGTGTTTTTGGTATTTTTGCGATTTTCTTCTAATTTTCAAGAAAATTTGAAGTGATAAAATATACAAAACAATGATTATGGTAATTCCAAGAACTTGTTTTGGATTTAATAAATATTTATGAGTTCAAAATAAATCTTAAACTATTTTTAATTAAGAAAATTCAGAAATATAATGATGTATTTTTAGATTTTCTACATTTTTTCCATGGAATTTTTAGAGTTTTGTGATTTTTTTATTTTATATTTTATGTTTTTACTTATTTTTGTATATGTGGTAGAATATTCTGAAATATAGCTAATATATATATATATATATTTTGGATTTTTAGAGATATATTTTATTTTAATGGGTTTTTAAACACTAAAAATGGAAATTTTGCGTCTTTGTATTTTTAAAAATGGGAAAATAAGTTTAAATGCTAAATTAAATTTATGCTTTAAAGATCAAGGATCCATCATGTATCCTAATTTTCCTATAACTTTTTGCATAAAAGAAATATTTAATACATATAAAATATACTAAAATCTAATACACAACTTACATGGACGAAAATGTAATTTATACAAAATAAAAATGCATTTCAGAATAAGTCCTTAATGTTTAGGATTTAATTCACAAAATAACAAATGCCTCACTTGGGGGACGCTGACGAGATTTTTCAACAATTAAATTGGCACTTTTACCAAGTCATTGTGAAACACGTCGAAAAACCGTAATCAAACACCTAAATTTATAGTAAACAAACTAGCCTTTGATGATTCTTGAAGGAGGTATAGGGGAAGTTCGAGTGTCGAACTCATGGACTCAACGAAATTATTGCACCCAAATTACCTGTTTTTGACTTGGTATGCTTATTTACTTCTTACTTCTCAGAATTATTTTCAAGATAGGAGCGACTACATTTTTGTTTTGGTGGGAAAGTTTAGAATATGAAACTTGTAATTATTTTAAAATATGTTATGATTTTTAAAGTGTAAAATTATAAGATAGACTGATTCAACAGTTGCTTTGCTTAGTTAAATTTAAAATGAGTGATAAAAATGAAAAGCTGATGAAATTGCGATTAAATTTGAGGTCCAATACAATTATGGCAAGTGCATATGCTAAAACTAAAATGACAAAGGTAGTGTAGCAATTTGCACTGAATCTTTATCTTGTGAATTATTATGTTTGAGACTCACATCAAATTGGTTAGAGTGAGCATCTCCACATAGGACTGTTGACAAACGACCTTGATGTCTCTAGTGATGGAGGCAGATGTTCTCGAGAGGTGATGTTCCCTCCTCGCTTTGCCTTACCTGCAACAAGGGATAATTAATCAAGTACAGCACCTGTCAAAATCCAAAAGGATTACAATGGAAAAAAGCAATCAGAAAGAAAGAAGTCAGAAAATGGCAAAGGTGAAGTTGAGGAGAGTTGTATCCTCCTTAACGATGGGATGCACTCCCTGCTGTCACTAGTGAAATCCCAAGGCAATGGATGATGAGTATGGTGACTGGTGAAAAGAGGGCCGAGGGGAGGTGAGTTCATGCTCGGTAGTGGAGGTGGTGAAAAGATTTGTGATGTAAGGACAAGGGGAGAAGAGTTTCTGGCTCGACGATGGAGGTAGATAAAAGTATGAAGAAGTGCTGCTTGGTGGCATATTGATTTGATCATTTTCGATGCCCTCCCGTTGGGGATTTGACCCCTATTTATACGAGTCCGTCAAAGGTTCTTGGCCTTTCTGGGTATTAGCATGGATGAAGGGAGACTGGGGAAGATGAAGCGACATTGGAATCTCTGAGGTGTTGCATGATGAACCGTGGAGAAATCAAGAAACATGGGGCATCGAATGCATGTTTCAGATAGTGAGGAATGAACTAAGGTACATGATGATATAATCATAGTTGGATGATGGTGGAAATGAACGGTGGATGTCAGACTATGTGGTAGATTCTGCATGCATCGGGAGATGAAACACCATGGGAGATTTAAAGCTATTGGATGGAAGGATTACTTGAGTGATTGAAGGGTCGTTGTGGGGTCTTCATATAGGAAGTGAGAGGGTATAGATGCACATCATGTGCATTAAACAAGGTTATACATTGCAATTTCCGAGATTTGAATTTAGTTTCTTCGTATAGAGAAAACTCCTGCTAGCAATTTTGGCACGTGGTCTTGCAATATTTAAAGGAGTATTTTTACAAGAATGTTCTTTGTATTGCATTTCTTTTTATATCATAATTACATATGACCATGTAATTTAATGTGACAAGATAAGATTCTCATGTATTTCAATTGATTAGTAGATATATAATTTAGATATGGTTTTGTCTTAAACCGTAGAGAGTGAAACTAACTATATCTTTATTATTTTTATTATTATCTTAATTATAAATATTAGTTATTTATGGATGCCTTCTTTGCTTCAATATTATATAAGATGGTAATAAGTTACTTTTCTCATATTTTTAGGATATAATGTATATTGTTAGTTTGAGTGATAGCTTTTTGTCTTGATTCTTAGTAGGCATAGAAATTTGATTTGACTCCTATGGGCTATCCGTTCATTTTTGTTTTTAAATAATTAGTATTGTTATTAGATTAAGTATCTTTTACCTATATTTTTTCCTACATTAATTATGTTATGTTATCACATAGGAAATTGTTAGGAATTCTGAAAAATTGTAATGTTCTATTAAAGCCTCTTGGATTGGTACTCAGTTTTCTTGTCATCCTTCAATATTTATACTAAGATTATATTCTAAGATTAATATTTATATGAAATTCAATATTTGCATTTAGTGTTTTTACTCGTAATAATATAGGAATATTTATCGTCATGTCTCATTATTTAAAGAGTGGTCATGTAATATTTGTATATTGATTTATAGAAATATTCATGGAATAAATATAAAAATTGTTAGTCATTTGTGCGTATGTTATATCCAATTATGGTCCGTCCTTAAAACAAGTAGATTGACTGGTTATTTATTAGTTAGATTTCATGTATTATTAATTGATATATTTTTGTAATTATTCCATGCAACATGAAGTGATCAATGCACAATAGATTATGCATATAGTGATGACAATATGTATGTAACTGCAGTTAATATCGCATAATTCAAGCATTTTAGTGTGATGAATCTATATTCATCAGGGGACCACATGAGGTGACCGGGCACAGGACCTATTTGCAATCATAATAAAGTGCAAGGGTCAGGATAGCAAATAAACCTATGTATTTTACATGTTATATTTTATTTACAAGACTAAAATACAAAATACAAAGGTGGATGGGGTCAGGTGAAATATACCCTCCAAGAGCACGTATTGGGTGCATAGGTCTGATCAGACAATTGAGATGCACCACTTAAGTTGATCTAATGGTGATGGAGCTACACCGCTTCGGATTTAATCAACAACCCAGATTAGATCTTGGATGAATCCTTCATTCAACACAAGCATGGGTATCTGGAAGAACATGGAAGAAGATCTTCCCTGTCATGCTTCAATCGGCCAATACGTCTCACTTTGACCACCACTAGAGCTCCTGATGTGCTCAAATAGCTCCCGGGGCTCCATAGCATTAGTAGGTAGGCTCAGATGGGTCTAGGCCTCACTGGAGGAGGCCTAGAGCTCGGTTCTTTCTCCAACATTTGGAAATTTTGTTCTTCAATCAACTAAACTTCTAGGTGAGTCCTCTGTAGATCTAATCATCCCAAACAAAAAGAGGACTCGAGGACAAATAGCCTCAGCCCATATTGAAGCTAAAATAACATAGGGGATGAAGCGGCAGAGGGTCTACAGCAATGCAGTGGAGGTGGAGACCTTATTGCTCAAATCTTTTCGGATTTGAGATGATCTCATGAGTCGATTAAACGGAGAACATATAAGGTACTATGGTGTTCTTGGATACAATGTGAATAGAGGCTAAAGCCTAGTACTCCGATGAACTTTGAGTTTGGGTTTTAATGAAAAATAAAATGAAATCGACTGAAATTAAAAGCTAAGATACACTAGGAAGTAAAATGCGAACTAAATTAACCTATCTTAGCAGCTTGAACCTAGTCGAAATCCTGTGAGCAGAGAGACCTGGTTGAGCATTGACGATGGTCGGATCTCCCCCCTCCCCTCCTTATCCTTGCCTCAAATCGAAGGGGGCACATCCCCTGTCACGAGAGTACCTCTCCAGCAAGCAATTAGAGGGGTTAATGAGTGATGATGGTTTTTTTAGTGATTGCTTATGATCTTGAGAAAATGAACGTAACAAACTCAACGCATGCAAACCCCAAATTCACCAACTCAACGCAATGTGAAGACTGTGAAGGTTCAGTCAATTATCTTGTCAATTTTAGAGTTAGGTGATCAAACACAAAGTTGTACAAACATGCAGGAAGGCTTGGGATTATGGTACTAATCCTTAGTGTGTACGTTGCAAAAAATGTGAATACAATGAGGGGATTGCTCTCCCAAGATAATGATGTGAATCAATTACGTTTATTTTTAATGGTCGAAGTGATATTAGCAGTCCCAATTTTTTAAATTTTAAATTTTCACCTTTTTTTATATTTTTTTCAATAAATCGCATATTGAGTGCCCAATTTCTTTTTTTACTTTATGTTAGTGAAAACAAGATAGGAAATCGGATAAGCCAATGCACGATTAAATACAATGATGAATGCAGGGGTTAGAGATGCATACATTGTCACCAACACTCTACATACAGTGTGATTTTTTATTTTTTTCGTTGCAGTCAGGCAAATTAGGATTGATAAAAAACAAAAAATTTTAATTATTAGTCCAAATAAAGAGAACGGTCAACTTATTTTACTAGGGAAGTCCTAGGTCGAACTCAGAGAGGCAATTGTCTCCTTACGTTGATTTATAATTGATCTTGAGTTTAGGTTTTCAAAGAGGGATTTTTTTGTTTTTTTAAATGCAATAGATGAGGTAAATGCAATTTTGGTGAAGTTTAGTGGCTAAATTGCAAATTTCTAACAAATGATTTCCAAAATCCTAAAACTTGGCCACAATGTGAAATAGATGAAATTAGACTACTGTAATTTTTTTGGAATTTTTGGATACAATATTAATATTCTATGATTAAATGAATGCAAACTAAGTGATTTTGTGTCAATTAATTTTAATAAATTCCAATTATTAATATTTCTAGAAATTAAATTATCCTAGATGGGTCTATGTAATAGGTATCCAGAACAATTTTTAATTCCTAAACATACTATGTGAGGAATTAATTAAAATCAATTACTAAATTCACCATTTCATTTATTTTGATGTAGATATGCGTGCAAATGACATGAAATTTGGGCATAGTATAGAATAACCTAAGATCTACCTACTTAATTTTTCCGCAATTTTGAAAGCAACGATTAATTTAATATCAATTTTAGAATAAACCGTGGGCAAAATATGCTATTTTCCACAAAAATAAATATATTAAATCAAACATTACTCATAAAATTACAAATAAATATCCACGTGATAAATCAAAAGTTGTTTTACCATGTTCAATTTCTAGAATGATAAAATGATGCTAAATGACTGTTTGAAGACAAGGATGCAAATGCAATACAGAAAATAAAATTGATAAAAAAATACAGATGAGGACCATTATGTAATTACCTAGACTCAGGTGATGATAAATACAATTTTCATGTATGCATGTGTACCGCATGTGGTCACAACTAGATAGGGGTGGTGGTGCACTTTCCAAGAATTCCAGGGGCTTGGGTGTAAATGTCCCTGCGCTCACATGCAGCAGGTGGTATCCAAGAGGCAGGGCTGCGAAGGAGCATAATGTGTAGCTCGATGACGATGGTGGATGAGAGGGTATGTGCAATGGAAAAGGGAGGATGTCGAAGGAAGAAACATGGCGTGAAACAAAGAAAAAAGAAAATAGGGAGAAGAAGGGTTGTCGCCTATGATGGAGGGAAGATATGCTGCTCCTTCGGTTCTTGCTTCAATTGAGATCGACGAAAAGACTCGATATGCTCAAGTTGATCACATCGGTGGTCCTAGTCACGATGGAGTTGGCCCCTATCATAGGCCGCTCTACGAGCTCTGTCTCTCCCCTTTTGTTGGGTCTTGGCAGATGCAGATTATGGGAGGGCTTGATGGAGTTATATGGGGAGGAGGGAGAGAAGATAAGGAGGATTAGGGAGGTGGTTGCAGAGAGGAGGTTGCACGATGAGGGGATAGGGTGAGGGGATGAGGTCATTGGAGGTTGGTTGTGGGTGGACAAGCGAGAGAATAGGGGATAGAGGAGAAGGTGTATTGACTGAAGAAAGGGGCAAAGCACGTGTGCAGGGGGCACATGCACATCACATGCAGAGATTTTTTTAAACGAAATAAAAAGAAGGTCAAAAATGAGTGACACATGGCGACTTCAGAAGCTGCCATAAATCAGCTCTAGAAAAATCAAGAAATGAATTCTAAAGATAAATAAGAAAGAAATAGAAAACGACCTCGGATTGAAAAATTTTCTTCATGAAAGTTGCTCGTGTCGATGAGAGATATAACTTTCATGAAGGGACACGAGCAAAAGAGGTCATCTGTGCAAAATGATATTTTTGGGGTACCTTATGTATATAAAATACCTTGATTTTTGGGTTTTGTAATTTTTTGGTGATTTTTATTTAAGAGAAAGACATGAAAAAATAATGATAAAATAAAATATAAAATAGTTACACATTATTCTAATTTATTTGGATTCTTAGTAAATAAGAAAATAGGAGAATAAAATAAAGTAGAAAATGGAAGATATTTATACATACTTACAAAAGACACTCGGACTCGGCCTGTTTCTTTAATTTCAGTCTTATTTTGGATTTAGATTTTTGTGTATTTTATTAAAAAATTCATCAAAGGATATAAATGAAAATGAAATAAATAAAAGGTTTAAATATGTACATAAAATGATAGGTCAAAATTGGTAAAACACAAGATGCACAATATAGGTGCAAAATCCAACTTTCACATATGAGCTCCGATTTTTATGAATTTGGTCTTGTTTTGAAGATCTTGGAATATATATTGCTTTACAAGTGAATAGACCTAAATCGAACACTTTTTGAGGAAGATATGTCCATTTTATTCTGTCTATTTTGGAGTTTGGGTTTTGTATCACGGGCTGATTATTTGAATTAGTATTTTTTGCATTTTCCTTTAATCTTGTTAGGAATATGCACACATGAAGTGGTTAATGATTAATCAGAGTTAACATTAATTAGTTAAAAATGCATGAAGTTAGGCACATTTGTGAAGATGATTATGAATGCAACTATGAGTGCTAAAATACAAATATTAATTCTAAGTGTATGAATGGTAAAAATGCAGAATAAATGATGAAATGCAACTAATTACTAGGGGAACAAAGCTCTATTTTCAACTTTCAGTGGTATGAATCATGGATTCATCAATAATGCAAGTGAATCATCCTAACAATAACTTCTATTTATGGTCAAGAACCAGTTAAATTTGATTAAGTTAAATTATACTCTATTCTATAGGTACAAAAATTCTAGTTTAGGGTTTTTAGACCTAATTAATAACACGTATCAAGCAAATTAATTAAAGCAATCATTAGGGGATTAGCGTGAAAACTTTGTGAAATAAATAAAAATAAAGCGATGAAAACAAAACTGGTGAAGTCCCCCAAGTGCACCGACACTTGGCGAAACAGACCCAACAAACAAGGTATATATTGTTTTTTTACAAGAATTTCGAATGAATAAAATGCTAAAATAAATAAAAAACTATCTACGCTCCAATTATTTGTGTCTCTCGATTTTTTTCTCCTCCTCTTGCACTCTCCCGCAACTTGATGAAGAAACAAGTCGCCTCCTGCTAGATTGCACGGGAACTCCTAAGAAAGTTGCTCTAGCTCGTCGGACCCTCGCAAGAAAAAGGAAAGAAAGAATATGTAAGACACAGTATAAAAAATATGAGCAAGAATTAATGAGTTAGACACAATGAATATGAGCAATGAATAAAAATGTAGAAAAGTACAAATAGAAATTTACAACCAAGAATAGTAGGTCAAATGAGAAGCCTAAATACCCTCATCATGCCTCCCCGGTAACGACGCCATTTTATTGTGCGAGAATTTTTGGATTTTTGAATTATTGAATAAAAGTGATGTTATCGTAACCCTAATAACCCCGTAACAAAAAATTTTATTTATTCTCAAGTTGAAATTAATTACAAAAATGTAGCAAGAGAAATTTGATATTTAATTAATCTTTATAGCAACAAAATCAGACTTAGGGAGGCTACAAATCTTGAGGGTTATTCTAATAATTGAAAAATTCTCTGATAAGAATAAGGAATTTCAAATGCAAACTATCTTGGTTTTTGTGAGATTTTAATCTTTTATTTTTTTGTGGTTTTTTTATATTTTTATATATTTTCATTTTAATTTTTATTGTTTTTTAGTTTTGCAAATTGTTTATTTTCAAAACAATTAATTTTTCAAAGCAAATTTATACATGAAAGAAATGCAACTTTTTGGAATTTTCAAATATGATAAAAATAGATAAAAAAATGCTAAAGAAAATATTTTAGGGTTTTGAAATATCTTTACTGTTTTTAGTGATTTTTAGGAGATTTTTTTCTCGAATTTTTAGGATATTCAAAATGAGTAAAAACATGAGAAAAATCAAATAGTGAATAGACATGAATATTTTGCAATTTAAAATATAAAATAAAAAAATGACTGGATTATTTTTCCCGAATTATCTACAAACACGAGTGGAATCAATATTTTTGGAATTTATTACAATTTTCTGTGAATTTATAAGATTTTTGATATTTTGCTATTTTTAGGGTTTTAAAAACAATCAATGTGTGAAATTTATACAAGAAATAAAACACTTAAAAAGAAAACTATTCTATTTTTAAAAATTTTGATGCAATATTTAAACTTTTTATGAATTTTCTAATTTTAAACAGTGAAAATTTGTTAAGTTTTTGATTTTTTAATAATAAATGACAATAAAATGCAGTAAAAAACTTACACTATGAAGAGAGACACAACAAGAATATAACTAATTTTTTCTAGAATTATTTAACAATGAAAAACATTTATTTTAATAATAAAGAGGCATGCAACTAAAGTATAGAAAATATGGATCACGAAGCAATTATTTAAAGTTTTTGCATTTGAAAATAACAGAATTAAAATGGGAGGGGGGATTTCGTGAATTACCTAAGATGAACGTGTGTGACATGTGCTAGAGGGCCTCGTGGGGGTCTTTGCGTAAATTCAGGAACTTCATAGGGCTTTATTGTAATATTCCCAAAAATATCGTGGTTAATTTGGGCTCTCTCCTTTGTCCATGCGTTCCATGCCCAAAAACAAAAGGGTGTTGCTGCCCCTTTCTTCTCCAAATCATTTGGGAGGCGACGGATCTCAACGGTAAAACTCGGACGATTGCGGTGATCGGGGGCGATTGGAAGCCATGACATGACTGGCTACAAGCGAAGGGGCTCTCGTTCTAGGCGAAAGGATGGTGATGGCTCGTGCCAGGTGGGCAGTTGAGCTGCAACTATCCAATATTTTTTGTGAACAATAAGTATTTCTTTCCCTTTTTGTAATATTTTTTTAATTCTTGTACATGCAATAAAATATAATACAAAACAAATTCGACTTGAGCTCGACGGCTCAGTCCACAACAATCAATTAAACAAGGATTAGTGGACGAGGAGGTTCCGTCGGAGGTGACGGATTGGAACTGTGTCTCCGACCACCATACGTGGTCAGAGGTGAAAGATCTTGAGAGATAGAACATGAACATGTGTAGATTGAGATGTGGATGTGAAATCAGAATCGGTGGCCGATCAAATCGTGATGAGCAATGATTAACAACTATTAACTATGATTATAGATTAAAAAATGATTATGAAATAAAAACTAAATTTAAACCTAAAATTATCTAAATGAAAGATTAAATCAAGAAATAAAATGGATCTCACCATGCAATGGATGAATGCCGTGATGGCCTCGACGAAGGCCAACTCGCTGTCACCAGATGGCTCGAAGGCTGGGCACCTATCTACTACAAATTTGCTCTTGGAGAATAGGCTCCTCTCCCAAAGGATTGATCAAGTAGGAATGAGAGAGGAGGAGACAAATAAATAGAAAAAAATGAATTTGAATTTCAAAATTTTAATGGAGAGAAAAAGAAGGAAGGTTGTTAATGGTGAAATTAATAAACTAATTCTCTAAATTATAATAATAATAAATATTAAAATTTTAAAAAGCCACCTTAAATATGGGATAATTAAGGAATTAGTTAAATTATATAAATATGGTATATTATTTACATAAATAAATAAATAAATAAATTATTTTCATCACTTTATTAATTTAAATAATAAATGTTAGTTATTTAATTTTTGGCATGGTTATTCAAGGAAAATAATTATATACATATAATATATACATATGGTACATTATATACATAGTTAAATAAAGAAATTAATTTATTTTATGTTTTATAATCATTTTTACTTTTATTTTAAAAATTATAGTTACGATTATTTGTAAATACATTATGTAAAAAAATATGGATAAATATATGCAATAAATAAATGGTAATATTGCAAAAGCCACCCCAGAAAACCATCTTTCCAATTGTAACTCCAAAAATTATGAAATCACTATTATTTTAAAGATAATTTAATTTAGAGGGTGATGGAAGTGAGTATGATTCAGTCGTTTCACATGAAGTTGGAATTTATCTTTCAATTATCACTTTATGTTTTTTTTGAATGTGGTTATTTTTATTCTGGACATGATTTTATTTTGCAATTATTTTTAATAATTAGAAAATATTTTTATTTACAACTTCCATTAAGAAAATTATTTAATTTGAGGTTAATTGATGGATAAATAAAATAGTGTAAGTTTTATACAAAGTTTCACAAAATAAATTCAAACTGAAGAATGAAAAGTATTTACAAAATATTTTTTGGATTTCCTGAGTAAAGATCGTATCTCCCCCTACTTTATTCATGGTCGATCAGGTCAAATCTTGACCTTCTCTTGGGGTTCTGGTCAACCTGTATCTATTTCATATATAGTATTTTATTTTCTTTATTTTTCCTTCATTTATTTACTTATTTTAGGTTAAAATAATAATATATGTATAATATTTACTCACAGATGCAAGTTAGTAACAATATGGATTTTTTTAATATATACAAGTGTTTTATAAGGGATTTAAGGTAAAATAAATGAATAAAAATCATGAAATGTAGATTCATGAGGGGGCACATCTTTTATCACGGGAGTACCTCTCCAGCAAACAATCAGAAGGGTTACATGGGTTTAGAGGGATAAAATTGGAATGCGAGGAGTTCATTTTAAAGCATTTTCAAAGAAGAGGTGACTTAGGAATTGGATTTGTACGCAACACGAGGGTGGTTGGAGGAACCTATGTAAATAGAAAGATGAAGGATGGTGTTGCACACAAGATTGATGAATGCCTCAAGTATAAAATAAGCATGAATTTGGCATACAAAATCAAGGATAAGAGGCTCCTCGACTGTTCTCATAGATGCAAGGGGTCTAGGGTCCATGCAGAGGGTGTTGATCGGGCAAGTCAACACTTCCCGAGCATTCATTAGTCCACATGGGCGACAAAACTACATAACATAAATAAAATTGAAAGAATAACAAAAATAAAATAGTAAATGATTTTATAAAAAATAATTTAAATATAAAAAATATTTATTATTTATAAACTATTTTATGATGATTTTTATTTATTTTTATAACAATAGTTGTTATAGTTCATTAATTTACATTATATATATATTTGTATATATAACTGCATATTGTATATTTCTATTTATTTTGTATTTTTACATATAATATCATATTTACATATTTTATATATTCTAGAATTATTTAATACACATTTACATAATTTATGGCACTTTTATGATTTTTTAAGTATAAATATAGGTATAATATACCTACGTATTATGATATATTAATTATTTTGAGTGTCTTTTAAATTTTATTATTTGTATTTATATTTTGAATATGTATAATATATAAAAATTCAAAAAAATATAAAGGGAAAACATGTAAAGAGTAAAATAATTGATTATATGTACAGATGCCCAAGTACAATAGTACCAGAAAAGCTGGCTTTCACATCTTAGCTCTGTTTTAAATGAAACCATATTCATTAGATTGGTAATTTAATTTTAAATACAATGGATTTGAGTTGATTCATTTTGAGTTCATAGAAAGATATTGATCAATGGAGTTCGGTTTGTGTCTTTTCATATGGGCTCCAAATGCATTACTCATGATTTATTTTGAGTAATATTTTTATTATTCTCTATACATTATTATATACAAGTTTTATGTTGGATACTTTATTGTTTGAGGTGTATATAATTATAAATAAAATATTGTAGTCCATTTATATAGTACAAAGTATTTGTGTTTCTCGATATTTTTGTACAATGATTCACCCTATCTCCCCCTACTTTATTCATGGTCGACCTAGTCAATATTTGACTTGATCTCAAGGTTGAGGGTCAACTAAAAAATTTGATACTTACTTTTATTTTCTTTTATTTCTTTATTCTTTTATTTTATGTTTAAATACGAGCATTTACGTGCTGATTACATATCAATGTCAGATGTAAATTCATGCAAGTTAGTTGTTTTTATAGGTATTTTACTGGGGATTTAAAGCCAAATTGGAAGAATAATGGTGGATGAATGGCTATTCATCTCCCTCCTATACTTAATTTTGCTAGTATCTAGCAAACACTTATTAGGAGAATAAGTAATAAAAGAGAAAATAAAGAAAAATAAAATAAAGAACTTATAATGATTATGATTTTTGAAACTTAATTTTCATAAATTCAAAGTTTGGAGCTTAGTAAGACCTTTGGATTGTGAGTTTCTTGGAATCTTATTGGGAGCAGGATTTAAAACTTAACTGCGCGCAAGTTCCACAATCCTATGTTCAGTTCACCTCAATAATAATGTCAGAATAAGACTTTTATACACAAATTCTTATGACTATGAGTCTTAATTGTACAATGTATGTGAAACATAGCTCTCCCGATCTGAAAATGGTAAATAAACAATCTTCTTCTGCAAGGTAACCCTAATTCCCCAATCTAACTACTCTTTCGTCATGGAGTGGGGTATTTCCTTCTATGTTCTAGTACAACGGGCTCAAAGAAGAAGGGGTAGAGAAGAAGAATGGATGACGACCGGTGTAGTCACATATCCTTTGAAGCTTGACCAATGTAGCCAAGTCTCCACCAGCATGCAACCTTGAAATCTTTGACCTTGAAGCATAAGCATGGCTTATTAATACATGACTCCGACGGGAATGATTTTTCATTGACTTTTTGCTCGTCTAACTTTTCGGAGTCTTTATTTCGTACACATGTTTAATAACATATATGTACAACATCATTTACTTAAGGAAATTTTTTTCTTCAGCCAGTAGACTATCCCTCTTTTGAAGCTTTATTGCAACCCAAAATATCATGTCTTTAGACATCCATACCCCTAGATCGGGTTGGGGGGCATTGGCCTCCTATTGGAGTGGTGCATCTTTCCATAATTGTGCGGAGTGCTTGTCTAAGTTAGGCTCTTGTCCTTAAGATTTATGAAGAGCTTTACAAATTTTTATGCATTTTAAAAATTATATTTTGTTTGGTATTTTTGGAAAGGTTAGTGACTTGAATGTAGTTACATGTATTATGTGCATATTAACAATGGGGTTTTTTTATATATGCATGTTTTATATAAGAGTTTATAAAGAATTTTTTGAACTATTATACACAAGGATTCCAAAATATTTTTGCAAACATTTTACAAATATTTGAAAACTTATTTGCAAATAATTTTTATAATGAATTTCTCAAATATTTTTACTAATAATTTTTACAATATTTTTACAAATATTTTTATGCACCTATAATATAGCTCTTTAATAAAGATATATTGTAGCATAAGAGGTAGAAAATAATCTATAAAAAATCACAACTCTTGAATATTCTGGAATATTTATTACTCGATAAGTGTACTAAGGTCGTACTCAAGGAATAATGACTTATGGTTGCTTGGTTCTAAATTAATTTAAGCGATTAACTAATTTTTATAATAATCCTTATGTTAAAAAGGAAATAAAATGCAATTCTAAAAAGATATGCAATGCTAGGTAAATCGAGTAAATAATGAGCACATGATCTGTGAATATTCTATCGTATAATCCTCAATTAGAATGATTAATTACTCCTCAAAAGAAGTCACAAACCCAAACAAATAAATCCATGAAATGTATTCAATTTAAATTCCAAACTACATGTTAAAAATATCCAAGAATTAGATCTTGTGATTAATTAAGATCAATATCTAAATATTTCTTTGAAAAATAAATCACCAATTTCCCTATAAAATTATTTTTAAAAATAATAATCAAATACTAGGGAGATAATTAACCAATATGCCTCTATTAATCCCCTACAATTAAATTAATTTTTCCACAAAAATTGAATTCAAAATTCTATCAAATAAAGCATGCACATATAATTATACTCCCTAATAATAGTAATCAATTTAATCAAGTTATGATCTTTTCACAAGTTATGTAGATTGAACGTGCATTAAACAATTCTCAAAATGACATATTATGCATTAGAAATATAGTTCGAATGAGAAAGATATTCAAAAATGACCTTTCAGAGACTAATTTATAATAAAATAAAGAGTTTTCTATTTCAAAATGGCCTTTTAGGACTTATATGTAATTAGTGAAACCTGAAGGGGTTCCTTTGTAATTTATCCTCGCATGCATGCACGAGGCATATGCCTGCTGGTAGGGGATCCTTTGAAATTTTCTGGAAACACGGGGGATTGGTTGCAAATATCCCCCATGCACACGTGCTTCTCACGTGATGAAGGAGACTGGGGCAGTGGGGATGTTGCTTGGGTGCCGAGTAGGGGTGTCAAAAAATTCTCAAGTTCGATATTCTCTCAGGTTCGGCTCGCTAAAAGTTCAATTCAGATTCGGTTCAGAAATAAACAAACCGAATCTGAACACAAGTTTAGGTTCGATTAAGTAAATGAACCAAACCTAAAAATCACAAGTTCGCTCAGGTTCGATCCGTTAAAAGCTCGATAAACATACACATATACATATTTACAAATCATTATTAGTAGAAGTGGACCTTATTTTAAGATAAGCGGATTTTGTCTAAGGATAAGTGATATTTGTCTAAAGATAACTGAATTTTTACGTGATAAATAGATTTTATCTCAGTAAAAACTATCCAAAAATAAATAGTCACATCGTGGTTACAACATCCATCATCTATGTGTCTAGTACTTTTCCCTTCTTTATCTTCAAATCAACAGAACAAGTATAAACATTAATTGTCTGATATCTCCACATTATTCTTATTCCTTATCCTCATCTGAACATATATAAAAATATGTTATAAGTATATTTTTTCAAAGAGACAAATCCTTATTAGTCTATTTTTTTAAAAGATGAAGATGAGTTAGATACAGAAAAAATTAAATGAATATTTATTGTAATTGCAAACACGCATATATTTCCATTTCTCTTCTTTTCACTCCCTCTTACTAGAGAATTCTTAAGTTCGATATTCGCTTAGGTTCGATTCATTTAAAAAGAGGTTCGATTCATATTCGGTTCGAAAATAAACGAACCGAACCTGAACACAAGTTTAGGCTCGATTAAATAAACGAACCGAACTTAAAAAATATAGGTTCGCTCAGGTTCGGTCCGTTTACACCCCTAGTGCCGAGCATCCAAGTGGTAGGGCGAGGAAGGCTCGGAACGACCCTAAGTGCTTGGATTGAGGAGGGCTCGGCGGTTCTATGTGGCAACCTTGTGCTTGTTGGATCAAGGACGGAAGCCCGATCAAATGTTGGCGATGGCAGTCTTCAGTGAAGCAGTCGACGAAGGGCAGAGATGGGAAGACTTGATTAACTAAAATCCATGAAGGGGGTCATGTGGTCACATAAGGAAACTGAAGAAGGGCCGTGTATTTGACCGAGGTCAACTCACAAAGAGCTCTAGTTGGTTGACACATACCTACCAAAAAAAGGGAATACCAAATTGCTTGTAAATTTGATTAAAAATAATAAACAAATTAATTAGTTTTTTTATTAAAATAAAAAAATGTTTATACTTTTATGTGGTATTAAAGCCTATTTTATTTATTTTTTACTGTCATTTATTATAAGATAATTTTGCTTTCATCTATATAAGTAAATATACATGTATTTTCTATTTTAATGTTAATTTGTATTTTATAAATTATTATATACATGTATTTGATAAATTTTTACCTTAATTAGAAATTTATGTATTTTTACTTTATTTTTATGAATTTATTAATCTACTTAATTATGTACATGAATCTTTGATAACACGGTTCTGACTTGCGGTTAAGAAAGATGTCGATGCAGAGAAAAACCACAGAGAGGGAACCACATTGATAACACAAAAATCGATAAAATAAGAGAGAGAGAAAAATAGTGAATCGAATAAAGCGACTTCTCTCCTATTTTATCTTACACCAGTTATTTTACCAGGTAAGCGTGCCTGGGTCGAACTCAAGGAGGCAGAATATTCAAACTTCGGTTTTCGACACAAGAATAAAATTCCATAAAAATACTCTTTATTCTTGATTTTACAAAGAAAGGAATTGAAAAGAAATCCGGCTCAAAACTAGCTCGAGATGATGAAATTCAAAACGACACAATGAAGCGACTAAAAATCTTAGAAAAATAATAGAAAAATATCTTAGGTAGTTGTCAGTATACCCTAAAAAAATCGTGGAAAAATACGGAAAAATCAAGGTCCAAACAACCCCTACAAGCCAGGGGCATATCTGCAAAGAAAAGTTTATTGGTCTATTACAAAAAGGTCTCTGTGGGGACTGAAATAAAAAGAAAGTAAAGGAATTACATTTAGGTCCTGCACGGGGACCTAAATGCAATTTATGGAAATTTCCGGGGCGCGTCTAAAAATCTGGAACTTTGCTGGATTTATGCTTCAATTTTTCCACCGTTTTACTCTGAATGACTCGGATTAGAAGATCAGGGGCAATCTGGATCGTCCGTCAATGCCACGTGTCGACCAACTGTAGCGTCTGGCTGTTCTTGCTGTTCTTGAGCTCTGGCGCGCAGCTTGCGACGATGGTGTCTTTTCCTAATTATAGTCAACGAACAATAACGACCTGGGACCTCCGGCAGGGCCAGGAGGTGACGCCTTCACCCCTCGAGCTCGCCCGCGGTGGATCTGCTCTGAAAGTGGCGGAATGCGACAGTGCTCCGCCGATGAAGATAACGGTCTGACTGGTCCTGGAACTGATGACAATGTTGTTACACCTCCTTTGATTGTGAATTTCTTTGCATTCGGAAGCTCCAAATGCTCTGAGGTCGCTCCAGATGAAAGATAAACCTGCAAGTAGTAATTTGTGTGCTCGATTCACTCAAGAATGAGCCAAAGGATTAATGATTTTTGCTAGTTAAAGTGATGTTTCCAGTGTTGATGAAATTCATGAAAAAGGTGAAAGAATGAGGTGCAAATTCGTTTGATTTTGAGATGGAGTTGAGATGGAATAAGATGCGCATCTAAGAAGGGTGATTAAGTGATCTAATTACTCAATTATATACCCTAATCATCGCACAAAACTCGAGAAAGAAAATCGCAAAGGTGTAGGAATAGATCTGGGAATAGAGGCGTATTACCTCTGATGATAGCTCGATGGTCGATCCTTCTCGGGCTTGACGTGGCGCGGTGCTGCGATGCAAGGCGATTGGTCGCCCTGGAGCTTCTCCTCTGACGTTCTTCTTCCACACGGGGCGACGATTGGGCGTTGTCACCACCATATTCGGCGGGCACAAGGCTTGGAAGAAGGAGGATCGGCACTGGAACTGGGGGGTTCTGGTAGTTGGAGAGGTCTGTTTGAATGCGCCAATCTTATGAGCTTTTATAGATGAATCGAAGTAGTTGTTAGGTAAATCAAATGGCTGGCATGTATTGGAATTGTTTGGGGAAGAAGGTGAAGGGTTAGGATCGATCGAAGAGGTCAGGAGATGAGCGGGAAATATGGTTGAAGTTTGGTCGGTTTTAACAGAAGCTGCACCGGCTTTTTGGAGAAGAAGAACCAGATGCTGACACGTGTCAGCACCTGGTTGGCCAGATGTTGTAAATATAATATAAATTAGGTAATAAATAGTAAATATCATTAATTTACAATATGTATAAAAATGAAAAATAAAGAGAATTAAATTATCTAAATTATGATATAATTAATTTTCATAAATAATAAATATTGTACGGAATATAAATATTATATAATAAATAGGTATAAATAATACTTAATAAATAGATTTTGGACTTTTAACTCAATAAATAAATAATTATATATTAATTTTATATTTTCTTAATTATTATAATAATTAATAATTCCTTTTTGAATTTTTGTGGATTTTAATAATTTAGTTTAGATATATTAATAAATACAAGTATAAGTCATATAGTTCAATTTCATCTATAAATTAGCGTTTTGGATTTTATCAAAATAATAAATAAGCTCCAAAAATTTTGAGATAAATCATGGTGGAAATACAAGATCATGAAAATAATTAGAAATCATAAAATTACTAAAACTATAAATAGTGTGTTCTAAATAAAATAAATAGCTCATAAACCCCATTGCCATTAGGTCCCAAAATCGACTTTTTGCAAACGGACTCCAATTTTAATGAAATCACTTCCATGAATTAGTTAATATTATTTTATGAACTTTAAAGGTGAGTAGAGTGAAATTGGAGTTTGTTTGAGAAAGTTATGATGTCCGGAAGTTGAGAATTTGACAATTTAAAAGTTGGATTTCTTGGCATATATACAGGATAATATTTTAACTTATATATATATATATTTATAAATAATTAAGAAAAGAGTTTGGTGAAAGATATTTATATATGAATTAATTAAAAATCTATTAAGATTTTATATTTATTTGATAAATAATGAAGAATGTGTGGAGTGTTTCTTTAATTTTCATTATTTTCTTTCCTGATCTCGCCCTACTTGTTTGTTTGTCGACCAATTCATGCCGATTTGGTTTCGGGGATTAGGTTGTATAAATATATCTTGCAGCTATATTTATATTTCATAAGTTATATTGCACGTATATACATATTTACAATCTGCCTCCTTTTCTTTTCTTTATTTTTATTCTTTTATTTATTTACATGTTTTTGATGCTTAAAAGTGCATTTTTATTCATGAGTGGTATTTTGATAAAAGATGTGAATTAATGGATATTTACATGTATTTGTTAAGTTAGAATGAATTTATTTTCCTAAAGCAATTCATGAGAACAGACAAAGGACAGAGCTCGATCGGGCCTAAAACAAGCATTTTGTCGGAAGCTTAGCTAGGACTAGGATTTTATCCTCAACAGTCCTCAAGTTCCACAAATCTTTATTTAAGTTCATCTCATCAGCTAGTTCAGACTCACTTATTCATATCGCCAACTCTATCAACCCTGAAGTCAATTTGTATAGTGTGTGAATTGATTTAGCTCTTCCTGCTTAAATAAGCGAAGAAACCGTCCATCCCATCTATACACTTCCATTGATTCCTCATCCAGCTACTCTTTCCTCGGGAAGGGAGGTATTCCCTTCTGAGGTCAGTTCGTGCTATGTCCACAATCAAATATAGAGAGAAAGTAGAATAATGAGAAAAGAACTGGAGTACGACCAGTGTAGACGCATCACCTTGTGAAGCTCAGCCGGTGTAGCTAAGTCTCCACTAAGATGTGCAGACATTTTTGGTGGAAGCTTGGACCAGTGTGGTTGTATTTGTATTTGGTGGATTATTCTTTGATTTGTCTTTGTAATTTGCTTGCACTTCATTCATCTTTTTGTGCCTCGACGGATATAGCATCTTTTGTTCCGTCCCTTTTTTGAGGTCTTAGAAAAAAATGTGTCAGCAGGTCTTTCCCTCATCCGAAGTGATTATCGCAACCCATATCTCTTCTGTTTTTAGACGTCAATGCTGCAAAGACAAGGATATAAACGTACTACCAAGATGTACTGCCCTTTGCAACTCCATGCAAGTCAATCTAAGTGCAAAGTGCATGTGTCCAAGATTGGTTCATTGGTGCAGAGTTGTACGGATGACACCAAGTGTTCTACTTAAGCACATATGAGTTGATTTACCAAATATGATCTTATGGAACCCAGAGATTTAAGTCAAAGACCTGCAGAGTTTGAATTCCAGATCCTAACTAGGCTCTTTACAACGACAGTTAAGGGCCATAGTCAAGCTCCATCCTTCAGACTATTCTCAATCCTTAGTTCCAGAAATAAAACTTATTCTGAAAAATGCAAATGCAAATGCAACAATGTTTTTGTAAAGTACATTTTCTAAAATTTACTCATTTTTATGGATTTTAAGGCTTTTGTAATTTTTATGAATTTTAGGACTTTGTATTTTTTATGGATTTTTCAATTTTTATAAACAAGTATTTGTACAAGAATTTTACAAGATATATTTTATTTGAATTAAATATCTAATGTATTTTACAAATTTTATACACAAAGAATTCTACAAGGATTAAATGATTTTTACACATATTTTAATAGATAAGATTTTAAATAAGTATTATACATATTTTAAATACATGTTTTAAATACATATTTTAATTTAAGTCTTTTAAATACAGATTTTAGACATATTTTACTTATTTACAAGGATTTTATAAGTAATAAATAAATAAATATATGGATTTTAAAATTAAGCCTCACCCACTTTTTATGGATATAGATATAGAAAATACATAAAAGTACGAGTTATGGATAAAAGTATATATACAATATATACGCACCCCCTATACTTAGCTTGTGCTATGTCCTCATAGCGTCAAAAGAGAAAAAGGAGGACATAACTCGTGCTAAGTAAAAGGGGGTGAAAAAGAATAAATGATGTGAAGTCAATCACCCCCCCCATACTTACAATCTGGTCATCGTAAGTATAATGGAAGAGGAAAAACGAGGTGACTAAGGTAAAATGATATACAATGGAGGAATAAGTGAAATAGAGAAAACGAGATCAACGAAATCACTCGGTCCCCCTATACTTAGGATAAGGCATCCTAAGTATAGAAAAGAATGTGACCAAAAATTAAGGACCAGTGATTCGTGGAAAAGAAATGGTATACAAGAGAAAAAGAACAAAATCAAAAACGCTAATCAACGGGCAATCAATCCCCATATACTTAGGATATGGTATCCTAAGCATAAATGTCGAGAAAAAACTGGAGATGATTGTGGTCTACGAAGACTATACAGGTGGTAGTGTACTCCAAAAATCGAATGGCTCGAAAAAGTCTCTGTACATGACAAAATGAAGTGGAAGAGTAATCATGAGTCCTGTACAAAGTAAATCACTTCAACCTGGGTCATACAGAATCATTTGCTCTGCAAGTGTGTGTTGATCCCTGGCTGTCTGAGTAGAGATGCCTTTGTAAATGAACTCTATACTTGGCATTAGCCTCTCTACTGAAATACGTGTCTCTGGAGTCGGACTACAGAAGGTTTCTATATGTGTAACCATCACACCATACGACTCTCTACGCTGAATAGACTGTATGATCTGTGAAATGTAATTAACTGACTCTCGTGCTGTAATATGTGTACGCTCAATCTGCGGTACTGAGATGTCTACTGCAAGTGATTGCTCATTTGAATCTAATATGAAATATGTCTATGTATGTGAATAATCATCTGAAGAACTAGGTACCATGTGATCTACCCTATTCTCGTGTAGGATATCATGGGTATCAAAATAAATGCTCTCAAGATCAAGAGACTGTGTCTCATCTATGTGCTGGCAATTGTCTGCAAGACTGGTGTCCTCTGAAGTAAATGACAATACTGATATGGGACTGCTACATCCTCTCTCCATCTCAATGTGTATCTCTCCATTGTCTGTGCGGAATGATACTCTCCCAACATCATAATCAAAGAGTGCTCTCGCTGTCGGCAAAAAGGGCCTCCCGAGAATGATTGGAGTAAGGGGTGATTGTGTAGGGCATGTCATGTCTAGGACAGTAAAGTCCACTGGAAACTGCAAGCCCTGAACGGTTACAATAATGTTCCTCAGCACACCTCTAGGTCTCTTCACAGATCGATCTGCAAACTAAAGTATCACTCGTGATTTGTAGAGAGGACTTGGCTCGAGCTTATCAAGCAAAGAAGATGGAAGCAAATTGATCGAGGAACCATTATCTAAGAGAGTACGATGGAATGTAATGAGCTGCGAAAACCAAGAGACTAAGGAGAGAAGGTATCAACGGTCGTTGCAACCTCAACCCCTCGATCAGGCTCAATCAAGAAAAAAATCAGACCACCAAATATGAAGAAAATCAAACAAATCAATCCAATAACGGTCTAGCTATTTATTTAACCTAGTATAGCTACCAGGGTTGAACTCAAGGCGCACGGACTGGACAAGTCCTACGAAGTAGTCATAAATTAGAATAAAATATTTTTGGTGGATTTTTATGTTATTATTTTTTTTGTAATTTTTAGTTATAAATAAAATGTAAAAGAAGAGGAAAAAGTCACAATCAACAAATTATAACACCTCAAAACAAGTCAGAAAATTAAAATAAAAATGTTTTGGATTTTGTGAATATTCAGATGTTTTTGGCATTTTTCTCAGATTTTTGTGATTATTAGTTGATTTTATAAAAATGAAATAAGGGCAAAACTACAAGCTACTGTGCAGCCAGGCTCTAAAGGCTATTTAAAAATATAAAAACAGCCTATAAAAATTTAGCAATAATTTTATGAGAAATTAGGAATAAAAGACTAACTATAGGAAAAGAAATTGCATTTTTTTTATTTTTAGGAATTTTTAATGATTTTTTATGAGTTTTTTAGGGTTTTTCAATTTTTAGGGTTTGTATATATCCAAAGGCAATGAAATTCAAACAGAAGCAAGAACACACAAAAACAAGCACACAATAATCTTTTTGGATTTTTTAGAGGGTTTTAAATATTTTTAATTTATTTTTCAATTTAGATAGAAGCAAAATAAGGGGTTTTTGAATTTCTAAAAATATAAAATGAAAACAAAATCAATCCAAAAATTCATAGAGATTTTTACAAATGAGAGGATCCATGTGTCCAAATTTCATGAAGTTGGGAAATGATTTGATATTTTATTCAATCAATCAAACATGCACAACACACATGGACCTAAGTGTAAAGAAAATAAATTCCAAGCACCAAATAATAACACGTGTAAAAAGTATGGGACCAAATCTGCAAAAAGCCCAAGACCGCATGTGGGCGATACGTGAATCACACTCAGAGGGGCATAAATGTCATTCAAATTAATAAAACTTCAAACAGCAACATCACTAAACTCCATGGAAGAACATGCAAATGACCCACAATATACGTGACAGACCACGTGAACAACACTTAGAGGGGCATAATTGCAAATTAAAGAAAATTAAGGTCTTGAATGCAATTTATACCGAATAAAAACAACGGCGAAACATATTTACAGGACTACAAAATAAATGCCAAACTAAGGAGGGCCTAAGTATAAATTACCCTCTTATTATGGATCCAACGGCTGAAGGAGATTCACTTAAGATCAGACGGTGTAGAATAGGCGATACCCCTTCAGCAATCAACACACCAGATCTAATCATACGATGGATCCAACAATCAAGGCTTCTCGGTGAATGGATGGCTGAAATTAGAACTGGGGCTACGCCTGATCGGACGATGGAGACCGCTCCTGGAAGAACCATGAAGAACTCACCGCCAACGAGCTTCACGCGATCAATACGAGCTGCTAGAGGGTCCTCCGACACTGCTGAGTTGGGGAAAAGATAGATGGCGTCGGTCCGCAGTAATTGGTGAGCTCCGATGAGGCCGGGGAATCTTGAAACAGCCCAACGATGTGAAGGTCCTGGAGCTCCTGTGCTTCAGTCGTTAGACCTCCAGATGAGGTCCTTCTTCATGCAATCCTGCACAGAACAAAAGCTGGGTCGAGGACAAAATGTCTCGACCCGGTTACAGGTGGAATGGGCAGCTGGGTGAGGCGGAGCGACGCTCTCCGGCGAGGCGACAACGGAGGAGAGCGAAAGCCTTGTTTCGGGTCGAACCAAGGTGGCTGAAGGGGTGAAGAACGTAGAGAGGAGTCCAGCGAAGGTGAATAGCTACTCGGAATGGCAGATGGGTGATCGGAGAACGCGAGATGATCCGATGAAGGGTTCTGATCGGCAAATGAAAAATCAAAATCTAAGGAGAACTAAAGCAAATCGAACCTAACTAATGGCTGAAGTCGTCTGGGCTGGAGGTGCTGGACCTTCGGGGGTCTTTGCCTCGATGGGGCGACGCGTCCAGAGTCTTAGGCTCGCCGGTGGCGGAGCACGGTGAGGAGCTCGCCGGATCTGGGGCTAGCGACCTCGGTCCCTTGCTACTACACGCTCCCTCGCTAGCTGTCACTCAAGGAAGGAGGTCATTGGGGTCGAAGACAATGGCCGAAGATGAATGAAAATGGCGGCTCTGGCGACCTTGATACTATGCAGGGTCCGATAGAGATTGGAGTGAAGCACACGGATCGAGAGCGGACCCCTAAGAGAATAGGAGGGCGTGGATCATGGATCTGTCCTCGACAGTCGGAGCATGAATCGAGAGGGAGTGGTGATAGGATCGGTGAGGGAAAATTCGGCGAAATCAGGTCGGCACCGGATTCGGGTGAGAAGTGGTCCAAGGGGGGGGAGTTGACCGTGGGTCAACAATCCCTAGTAGACCAATCATGTAATTCTATTTCAAAAATTATTTAGAAATTAAATTAAAAATAGAAAATGATTTTATTTAAAAATATTTACAAAATGAAAAATGTTTATTATTTTTCATATTATTTTTTTGTGATTTTTATTTATTTTTTTTGAAAAATAAATTATGATATATACATCATATTATATTATGTGCATGTATAAAATTATTTACTTATTTTTGTTTTAATTTTTATTTTGTTTATTTTTGTATAGATATTCTAAATTTTATATTTTATGTATTTACAACATAAAATTTAGAACATAAAAGAATCTTTATTTTATTTTTATGGTTTATTTACATGGGTGAAATAAATAGGTATCTTATTCATATATACATGGTATGTACAATGTGAGGAGAGAGAAATTATTTTATTTTTGTCTTTATTTTCTTTTTCTCATTTTTATTTTATTTTTAGAAATATATAAAAATTAAGAGAAACATACTTTGAGAAAATAAATTATGTATATACATGTATATATAAGGGATATGTACAAGGATGAGTGGCCCTATCTCTCTCTACTTATTTTATTTGGCGATCAGACCCAGGTTGGGCCCTCTCTTGGGTTCAGGTCACTCAATATTTATTCTAAATATTTCTCTCTTTTTCTTTTATTCCTTTATTCTTTATTTTTGCACAAATACATGCTAATTCATCACCCCCCTATACTTTACTTTTGCAAGTCCCTTAGCAAACACTTATTTGAAAAAGAAGTGAAAAAGAGAAAGAAAAAGAAAAAGAAGGGAAATCAAGGTTGATTATTAAACTTTCCTTCATTAAATTGAAATATGGAGCTCAGTCAGATCTTTGGATTATTAATTTGTTGGAACCTTATTTGGACTTAAGCTTAAAACTCAACAGCCTCTAAGTTCCACCAATCTATGGTCAATACTCCTCAACAATCCTGGTCAGAAAAAGTCTACATACACAAACTCTAATGACCATGAATCTTTCCTTGTACTGTATAAGTGATATGTAGCTCCCCACCTCAGAAATGACAAAGCGACAACCCCCCTTAACAAGGTAAATCTAATGCTTCAGTCTAGCAACTCTTTCCTCGAGGAGCGGGGTATTCCCTTCTAAGTTCAAGTGCAACCGGCTCAAGAAGAGAGGGAAGAAGAGAATGGACCATGACTAGTGTAGCCATGCATCCTTGGGAGCTCAACCAGTGTAGCTAAGTCTCCCGCTGCAAGCTTCATGAGATGGTCATGTGTAACATAAGCTTTTATTTATTTGACTATATACACTCCGGTGGGTATTTTATTTTCAATCAGACCCACCACTTTTTTGGAGTTTTCTTTCTTTGCACTTTTTTTGATGTGCATATGTACACCATATCTACATGGTGCAACATATATACACAAGGAGTTTTTCCTCTTGAGCCAGTGGACTATCCCTCTTTTGAAGCTTTATCACAACCTACAACACATGTCTTTAGACTTCATCACCGCCAGACCAAGTTGAGACGCACTTCCTACACTATAAGAAGTAGAGAAGTTCTGCCTAGAAGTACTACCCTCATATGCTACCCCAAGCCAAAGGAAATTGCCTCCTCATCACCTCATCCGTGGAGAGCTATATGTAAAGTGCTGGTGCAAGTAAAGTCATTGTCTCTGAGAGTCATGCGTGCTTGTTAAGTGTTCTACTTAGGCTCATCAAGATGACATATGCTCATAGCCTAGTGGACTCAAAGAATTAAGTCCCAAATGGACCTGAAAAGTCTTAATCCTAAGCCCTATAAGGTTCCTCTTAGAATTAGGTGGATTAAGGTCTTAACCAAGCTTCATTTTCCAATTTAATTCCAGGCCAGTTTAAATGTCAATCAAGATTCAGAAAAGCTGTACACATATTTACAAATATGCAATTTTTATAATTTGAAAATGTGCAAAATTTTGAAAAATATTTGAAAACATGGATGTATGCATGAATGCGAAGTTTTGCAAAATATTTACACACATTTACACAAGATTTTTGCAAACTTTTTATTTTTCAAACATTTTACAAAAAATTTTGTACTATATACATAATTTTGATATCAAAATATTTACAAACTATTTATACAAAAGATGTTTACAAACATTTGTACAAAAATAATTTGTATAAATAACTATGTATGTGCAATAAAGAATTTTATGTATAAGGAAAATTTTTTAATTTTTATGATTTTTGGATGAAAGATTTTTTTAGCCATTTTTATTTATTAACACACTCATACAAAGTACGAGTAATGGCTAAAGTATATATGAAATATATACGACACCCCCATACTTAACTCGAACGATGTCCTCAGAGTGAATCAAGAGCGATGAAGAAGACATAACTCGTGCTTAGTATGGGGGAGTGAAAAGAATGGTATACTACAACCAAAGAATAGAATGAAGAGGGCTCGGTGTTTCCCCCTATACTTAGGATCAAGTAATCCTAAGTATAGCAAGCTGTACATGAAGGGAAATCCGAGTGGAGGAATGTACAGGGTCTACCTCCCCTATACTTAGGGTTAAATATCCCTATGTATAGGCAATAAAACAGAGGTAGAAAGAATAAATAGAATACCCAAGAGTCCTACACCCCCCTATACTTAGGGTAAAGTATACCCTAAGTACAGCATAATCATAAGATAAAGATGGGGTGTGGGACTAAAGAATGGAGTGATATGGACATCTGGATCTATACAAGTCGGAAGAACAGTGATAATTAGGCGTGAGATGCTATAGATGTGAGTCAAAGACCACATCTCACGCAAAATGAATAGGGGTGACGTCAACGACCAGTGGCTCATGATCTAGATATGGTTTGAGCCGTTACCCATTAACACGAAAGGTAGCATTAGAAGACAACTCGGATATATCAATACTTCCATTGTCATGTACCTCTCAGACCAGGTATGGTCCCTTCCACTTGCTCTGTAACTTCCCTGGAAATAATCGAAGCCTGGCATCAGACAACCATACTCTCTGTCCTGGCTCAAATTGCTAGTGGCTGATATGAGAATCATGCCACTCCTTCACTCTCTCCTTATACTGTAGGATGCTCGAAAAGGCTGAATCACGAAGCTCCTCCAGGGTTGCTAACTCTACCCTCCTCTGATCTCCTACACTCACTGGATCCAAAAGTATATCAGTAACTGCCCAAAGTGACGTATGTCTCAGCTCAACAGGTAAATGGCAGGGCTTGCCATAAACGAGGAGAAAGGGAGATGTACCCAAAGGTGTCTTAAAGGACGTCCGATATGCCCACAAGATCGAGTCCAAAAGCTGTGACCAATCCTTTCGGTCAAGGCGGATGACCTTCTGCAGTATAGTCTTGATCTCCCTGTTCGACACTTCAGCAAGACCATTGGTCTGAGGGTAGTATGGAGTGGCTACTCGATGGTCTATGCTGAACTCGCTAGCAAGGGCCTTTACCTTGTCGTTGACGAAATGAGACCCCCCGTCAGATATCAACACTCGAGGTACCCCGAACCGTGAAATGATATTCTTCCTAAAGAATCTGCAAACAGTCCTAGCATCTGCGGTTCAGACGGGGATGGCCTCAACCCAACGACTAACATAATCAACAGCTAACAGAATGTACTCGAATCCCTGACTCTTAGGGAATGGACCCATGAAATCGACGCCCCATGCGTCAAAAACCTCACAGAAGTGAATGGGCTGCATCGGCATCATATCACACTGTCTACAAGTGCCCATCCTCTGACAGTCAGTACACCTCTTCACGAACTCATCAGAGTCCTTGAAGAGAGTAGGCCACCATAGGCCGGATTGGAGAACTTTCTATGCTGTTCTCCTCCCAGAGTGATGTCCTCCTGCCTCAAGCTTGTGGCAGTAAGTGAGGACGCTATGATGCTCCTCCCGAGGAATGCACCGACGCCAGACGCTATCCCCTCCTTCATGATAAAGGACGGTATCATCCCAATGGTAGAACTTGGCCTTCACGAGGAAGGTCTCAAGTCGCTGCCTGGGCCAATCTTGTGGAACTTTCTTGGCAACAAGATAGTTCACAATATCGACGTACCATGGGAGAGAGGCGATATCAAGGATCGCCTCATCTGGGAAGGTCTCACAAATAGGCTCAATCTGCTCAGAATCCTCAAGAAACTCCAATAGGGAGAGATGATCCGCCACCACATTCTTGACTCCAAGCTTGTCCTTAATCTCTACTCAAACTCTAGGAGTAGAAGGATCCATCTGGTCAATCTGGCTTTGGCATCCTTCTTTCCCATGAGGTACCTGATGGCGGTATGATCAGCAAAGATGGTCACCTTAGATCCAATGATGTACGATCTGAAATTATCTAGGGCGAATACTATGGCTAGCATCTCCTTCTCAATGATGGTGTAGTTCCACTGAGCGGCATCCAAAGTCCGGCTAGCATAGTGAATAGCAAAGGGGACTCCATCCCTCCTCTGTCCCAGCACGTCCCCTACAACAAAATTGGAGGCATCCGTCATGATCTCGAATGGGAGAAACCAATCAGGCGGCTGGAGGACAGGAGCCTCTACAACTAGACTCTTGAGAGTCTCAAATGACGCTAAACACTTATCATCCACAATGAACTCGGTGTCTTTTATCAGCAAATCAATCAATGGTCGAGAAATCTTGCTGAAATCATGTATGAATCGTCGGTAGAAACCGACGTGCCCTAGAAAAGACCGTAACTGCCGCAAGTTGGACGATGGACTGAGTTTCCTAATGATATCCACCTTGGCCGAATCAACCTCCATGCCCTTGTTGGAGATATGGCCAAGCATCGTCCCTTGAGTCACCATGAAGTGATTCTTCTCCCATGAAAGCACCAGATGGACCTCAATGCATTGCTGGAGGACGCGGTCTAGGCAGTCAAGACAAGCATCAAACCCATCGCTGTAGACCGAAAAGTCGTCCATGAAGACCTACAAGCACTCACCCAACATGTCCGAAAAGATAGACAACATACACCTTTGGAATGTCGCCGGAGCGTTGCATAGACCAAAGGGCATGTGTCTGAAAGCATATGTCCCGAAGGGACAGGTGAATGTAGTCTTATCCTAGTCCTCTGGCGTAATGGCCACCTGATTGTATCCGGAGTACCCATCCAAAAAGCAGTAGTGACTCTTCCCTGCCAGCCTCTCTATAATCTGATCAATAAAAGGCAGCGGGAAATAATCCTTCTTGGTGGCCTGGTTCAATCGTCTGTAGTCCACACAAACCCGCCAAGAAGTGGGTACCCAGGTAGCGATCTCCTCTCCAGACCCACTAATAACTATGGTGATTCCCGTCTTCTTGGGCACCACATGTAGCGGACTGACCCATTTAGAGTCGGAGATGGGGTAGATAAAATCGGCGCTCCACCATTTTGAAATTTCCTTCATGACAACCTCTCAAAGATTCGGGTTCAACCGCCGCTGGAACTCACACGACGACTTTGCGTCCTCCTCAAGATAGATATGGTGGGAGCACAAGGCCGGACTTATCCCCTGGAGATCAGCTACGCTCCATCCTATCGCCATGTGGTTATTTTCAAGAACCCCCATCAGACGGGATTCCTGCTCTCCAGTCAAATCCGCTGAGATAATGACTGGGTACATCTCATGCTCGCCCACACGGAACCTATACTTCAGCGATGATGGTAAAGGCTTCAGCTATGGACAACTCAGTGCTGGCGAATCTGGCCTATGAAATGTCTGAGTGAATGCGACCAAATCTGCATGGAAGAATGAAAACTCTCGCTGACAATCTGAATCTGGTGAAGGCTGCTCTGCTGGTGTGTCTCTGCTCTACATGGAATCAACCTCCACCCTAGCTGTAGGCTCTGTGGAAGTCAGACATGGTATCAAATCATCATACTCTACCCAGTTTATATCTGACTCCGAGGGATCTGTATCAATATCAAAAGAAGAATCTGCCTCACGATCGGGAACCAGCTCTGCTGCCTAAAATGTATCCTGGACCAGGAATGTGCTCTCCAAGCTCTCCACTGCTGGCGTCTATGCATCAGCGAACTCTGAAGGTGAGAGGATGGCCTGTGCTTCTGGATCTGCCCAAACTGCCTCGTCGTTTGTAATTACAAAATCACAGCCCTGGTGGATGTCTCACCCTGCCTCTGTCATCTACTCTGAATCTGAAGGCGGCTCTGAGCAAGCTGAATCTCTGACTCTAGTCTCCTCGATCGTATCTATTTGTATACTCTCGTCCTCAACGTGAAAGTATACCTTCCCGCTATCATGATCGAACACTGCCTTGGCTGTGGCCAAGAACGGACGTCCTAAAATGATGGGGGTATCGGTCACGGACTCAGGGATCTCCATGTCCAACACAACGAAGTCCACATGGAATTTCAGGCCCTGAATCGTGACAACAACGTCCTTCAGCAACCCCTTCGTCCTATTGACAGATCGATCAGCAAATTGAAGGATCGTCCTGCTCTATCGTAGAGGGCCCAACTCGAATCGGTCGAGTAGGGCTACCGAAAGTAGGTTGATTGAAGAACCATTGTCTAATAGAGTACGGTCGAACCTCTGCTCATGAATGTGGCATCTGACATAAGGGGCTCCTACATCTGTCCTCTTGGGTGGCAGACGGTTCTGGATCACAAAGCATGTAGCGCAAGTGAGCACATGGATCTCTGACTGGTGGTTCCGCCTCTTCCTCCAAACTGTAGTACTGTCTGTGAGGGATCTCTAGAAGAGAGGTATGTGCTCCAAGGCCTCCTGTAGAGTCAGCTGTATATGAAATCAGTCCATCATCTACTGGCTGAACTCTAGCTGGTGGGATTTTTTGGGTCTTTTTGGTCCCCTTAGCCGAGCGGAGTGCTTGGGGAAAGGGGACAGCTGGGTCCTTCTCAGATGGAGGACTAGGATTGGGTCCATGCTGCTCAGGCAAAGTAGAATCCATACATAAATCATCAATCAACACAGATGGATTCACAAATACTAAACCATTTCCTTTATTCACAGAAGTGTCCTGAGATACATAAACTGAATGAAAAGCAGTAAGAAGTGAAGAATTGAAAATGGTGGCCTCAGCACCACCCTCGGCATCTGGAATAGCGACATCAGTATCGCGCTCTGGCTCAGCAACAATGGTGGCGTCAGTACCACCTCGTCTAACTGGTGAAGTGACAGCCTCAATACCATCAGCTGGATCAACGTCCTTGGTGGCATCAGCACCATCATCATCATCATCATCATCATCATCATCATCATCTCTAGCGGCATCATCACCGCTCTCCTCCTCGTCTGGCGCTCCTGATGCTACATGGGGTCATCGCTCAGACGAGGTGCCGCCTACTGGCATCCTACCGCTCCTAAGTGTAACAAAATAAGCATCAAACATGTATGCAGTAACATCATCAAGTGAAGCACTAGGAGTGGTAATATCAGTGAACTTTACCTGCTCAGACTTCCTCTTCAGGTTGTTCAGGTTTGGCTCGATCTGGGCAGGGATGACGACCTTCGCTCTCACAATCTCCCTCATCTCATGTTGAAACTCGTCCATCTCCCGTCGGAAGGTGGCCTGCTGCTCGGACATGAGGCGGGCTAAGTCATCCAAGGCAGGGTTCTCATAGGTGAGCCCATGAGAACCTGATGGGTGGCCTCTCTGAAACTGAGGCTGCTGCTGTGGAGGAGGGTAAGAGGGGTATTGCGAGTGATACTGCTGCTGAGGCTGCTGCTGCCTCCAAGACTGTGTCCCTCCTGATAGGGACGAGGACCATGTTGTTGATGTGGTGGGAACTGGGGCTGCTCTTGCCGCTGGCCGTACTGGCCACCCTGAATTGGAGGCTGTTGCTGGGAATTGGTACCTCCGATCGTCCAACGGAATCCGAGATGGTTACGTCGGATCCCAGGCTGGGGTCGGTCATATCATATCCCATTGACATCCATCAATGGCTCCTTCTCGTAAGTGGGTGGGGGGAGTACTGCCAAGGGCTGGTCCGGCTGATACACCACCATCTGGCTGTCCGGAGATGGTGGCGACTGGACATACTGCTGCTGCTGCGGCTGGTAGGGCTCCGCCTGAACAAGGTGAACCTGTCGGTACTGGGCAAGGGCTGGTCCGAACTGCTGCTGCTGCCGGTGTCTGCACATGACCTGAGACAGGGCTGAGAAGCCGTCTATACCTCCTGGAGAAACATGATTTGTGTCTTCAGGTCACTCAACATCTGTGCCATCTGATCGATCTGCGTCATGCCCTGGTACTGCTTCTTCTCTATCAAATCGATCCAGTCCAGCTTCTCGCTGATGATACCCATGTCGGCGGGGTCTCTCCTGTGTGTAGAGTCGGCAGCATCTCTGCCTGTGCTGCTGCCGCTGACGAAGTAGAAGGACCGGTATCGTCCCGTGCTATCCTCTGATATGACACGACATGTGGCTGGGGTCTCTCCTGTGTGTAGAGTCTAGTCTGGGACATCACCGTGTAGTTCTTAACCATCTCCTCGTAGATGACCCAGACCTGATCCTCATCCTTGTAGAAATACGAGCCTCCACAGGATGCATTCACTAACCCCTACAGCTCCGGTGTAAGCCCGCAGAAAAAGCTCTGAACAAGGTTGGGCTTGGATATGTCGTGGTGGGGGCACCGGTCTGTGAGCTCTCGGAACCTCTCCCATGCCTCGTGGAATTGCTCATTGGGGAGCATGGAGAAGTTGCTGATCAAGGCTTTAGCTGCATTCGTCCGACTGAGTGGATAGTACTTGTTCAAGTACTCGGTTCGGAGCTGCTCCCATGTGGTAACAAATCTCCCTAGGTGCTTCAGCTAATTGGCTATTCTGTCTACAAGGGAGAATAGAAAAGCAATCATCCGGATAGTGTCCTCGTCCACATGCCGATCGTGGACAGTGCTGCGGATCATCTCGAACTCATGGAGATGGAGGTGTGGCTCCTCAGTCGCGAGCCCGTGGAAGCGGGGAAGAAGCTGAATGGTCTGAGGGGGGAACTTGAAGTCCCCCACAATCGTTGGCAGCACGATCCATCTGTGTGTAAGCGTCGATCCGAGGTTGTGCAACTTCCACATCGGTCTTGTTGGTGCTGGCTGGGCCGGCTCCTCAGACTGATCTTTGTCTGGCATATCTCCCTCACCATCGGCTCTCGACTGATCTCTATCTGCTCGCAGCCTCTCCATATCCCGACGCATCTCAACCATGAAAGCTCCCTGATCTCGAATATGTCTCTGCATCGTCTCAAGGGAGGCTAATAGGGTGTTATTGATCGCACCGTAGTCCAACACATAAGTCTGCTCTAGTCAGGGATCATCGGTGCGCTCCTCGCTAGTGACCATGGTCTCTACAAAGGCAAAAGACCCAAACTCAGGTATCGATAAATCAACCGGCTGCTACTCTCTCTTATCGGGCACTGGTATCTCAGAACTGGTAGTAGAAAGGTGGTCAAGGGGGAATAGGGTGGAATCGAACTCGGGTTCGGAGAGCGGGTCTCGGCTCTCACAAACCAACCTAGATGAGCGGGCTGGAGTGCTGTGAAGCGGTGTAGCCAAAGGCTGCCTAAGAGACCTCCTGCCCATCGTCTTGATCTGGCGAGTGAATACGGATGAGATCTGGAAACACATAAGATGAGAAAGCAAACCCCCGATTCACCTACTCAACGTTGAGCTGAAGACCGTAAAGGTTCGGTAAATTATCTTGTCAATTTTTATTAGGTGATCAAATCAGTCTTTCAGAGCGATTAAGCGAGCTGATAGGAATCCAATACTCGCAACAGACTGTCCCATATAAAAGACTGGTAGTCTGCTCAGAAATCGGATGTGGATCTAGCCTAGTGTGTGGGTCACTCTCTCTCTCTCTCATGCAAACCAAACAATGAGGGGGTTACTCTCCCCAAGACAGATTTTTAGGTGAGGTGTCTTTTAGGGTCAAGTGTGTTTAGCAGTCCCAATTTTATAGTTTTTTTGTTTTTTAGATGTTTTTCAGATCAAACAACACCTACCAAATTTTTCGGTTCTCCTGGTTATTTAAGTCCGAAAATAGGGGAGAAGGTGAAAAATCCAATGTGCGATCAAACACAATGATGCATGCAGAGTAAGAAATACATACCTGAATCCAGCTCTCTACATGCAGGGTGATCCGTGCATAAAAGTAAAGACTGAAATAAAACTATCTATATGATGCACGAGAAAGACGACCTTAGACGAAGCAATTCTACACGTGAAGCACAGTAGTCGGGTAATCCAACTAAAGTCCTGAGTTTGATCTTGGGAACCACTCGGTGTCCGCCACAACGAATCCTGCAAGCGCTGTATGCGGTTCCTCACGGCACGTGGACTTGAGCCTAATTAATAAAACTTTTTCTTAGTGAGTTAATTAATTAGGTCCAATTATCGAACTATAGGCGCAGACAGATAATTAAGGTTGGGCCTTAATTAATTACATCACAATCAAATAAAATCCTAAGGCTAAGGCTAAATCCTTGAAAATCAGATTAGCAGTAAAAAGGTGATAAAAACCAAAATCGGTGAAAACCACGGTGAGTTCCCCTGAGCACACCGGTGCTCGACAAAACAGACCCCGACAATCACCACAAAAGTCTTTGAGTGTCCCTGTTGGTCTTGTATCATTACAATAATAAATCTGCAGAAAATAAACTAATCTACGACTATTCTATGGCTATATACGCTCCCGAACACCTGTTCGCCTTCCTTACGTTCTTTTGCGGCTGTATATAGAAAAGAGCCGCCTCTAACTCCCGCGGTTGCGTCAGCTTCCCGAAGAAAGCCGCCTCGGTCCTCAGGTCCTTGCAAGAAAATCAAACAGAAGTGTGTCGGACACAAATTATTATCAAAATGTGATAAAAAAATGGAATACGAAATTATTGCTAGAAAATGCAAGTAAATACAGAAAGTCGAAAAAATGAAAATCGACTACTAAGCTGTGCTCCCTGGCAATGACGCCATTCTGATGAGCCGCAAAAACCGAGAGACAAAGGAGAGAAGGTATCAATGGTCGTTGCGACCTCAACCCCTCGATCAGGCTCAATCAAGAAAAAAATCAGACCACCAAATATGAAGAAAATCAAACAAATCAATCCAATAGTGGTCTAGCTATTTATTTAACCTAGTATAACTACCAGGGTCGAACTCAAGGAGCACGGACTGGACAAGTCCTACAAAATAGTCAGAAATCAGATTAAAATATTTTTGGGCGGATTTTTATGTTTTTAAATTTTTTTGTAATTTTTAGTTATAAAGAAAATGTAAAAGAAGGGGAAAAGTCACAATCAACAAATTATTTAACACCTCAAAACAAGTCAGAAAATTATAGTAAAAATGGTTTTTGGTTTTTTGAATATTCAAATGCTTTTGATATTTTTCTCAGATTTTTGTGATTTTTAGTTGATTTTATAAAAATAAAATAAGGGCAAAACTGCAAGCTACTGTGCAACCAAGCTCTAAAAGATATTTAAAAAAATAGCCTATAAAAATCTAGCAACAATTTTATGAGAAGCTAGGAATAAAAGACTAACTACAGGAAAAGAAATTGTATTTTTTTGAATGTTTAGGAATTTATGAGTTTTTTAGGGTTTTTCAATTTTTAGGGTTTATATATAAATACAAAGGCAATGAAATTCGAACAGAAGCAAGAACACACAAAAACAAGCACACAATAATCTTTTTGGATTTTTTAGAGGGTTTTTAATATTTTTAGTTGATTTTTCAATTTAGATAGAAGCAAAATAAGGGGTTTTTGAATTTTTAAAAATATAAAATGAAAACAAAATCAATCCAAAAATTCACAGAGATTTTTACAACGTGAGAGGAGCCATGTATCCAAATTTCATGAAGTTTGGAAATGATTTGATATTTTATTCAATCAATCAAACATGCACAACACACAGGGACCAAAGTGTAAAGAAAATAAATTCCAAGCGCCAAATGATAACACGTGTAAAAAGTATGGGGCCAAATCTGCAAAAAGCCCAAGGCCGCACGTGGGCGACACGTGAATCACACTCAGAGGGGCATAAATGTCATTCCAATTAATAAAACTTCAAATAGCAACAGCACTAAACTCTAGGGAAGAACATGCAAATGACCCACAATACACGTGACAGACCACCTGAACCACACTCAGAGGGGCATAATTGCAAATTAAAGAAAATTAAGGTCCCGAATGCAATTTATACCGAATAAAAACAACGACGAAACATATTTACAAGACTACATAATAAATGGCAAACTAGGGAGGGACTAAGTGTAAATTACCCTCTTATTATGGATCCAACGTCTGAAGGAGATTCACTTAATATCGGACGGTGTAGAATAGGTGATACCCCTTCGGCGATCAACGTACCAGATCTGATCATACGCTGGATCCAACGATCAAGGCTTCTCGGTGAATGGATGGCTGAGATTAGAACTGGGGCTATGCCTGATCGGATGGTGGAGACCGCTCCTGGAAGAACCGTGAAGAACTCACCGCCGCCGAGCTTCGCACGATCAATACGAGCTACTAGAGGGTCCTCCGGCGCTGCTGAGCCGGGGAAAAGATAAATGGCGTCGGTCCGCAGCGATTGATGAGCTCCGATGAGGCTAGGGGGTCCTAAAATGGCCCGTCGACGTGAAGGTCCTGGAGCTCCTGTGCTTCACGTTAGCCCCCAGATGAGGTCCTTCTTCATGCAATCCTGTACAGAACAAAAGCTAGGTCGAGGGAAAAATGCTCGACCCGGTTACGGGCGGAATAGGCGGCTGGGTGAGGCGGAGCGACGCTCTCTGGCAAGGCGACAACGAAGGAGAGCGAAAGACTTGTTCTGGGTCGAACCAGGGTGGCTGAAGGGGTGAAGAACGTGGAGAGGAGTCCGGCAAAGGTGAATAGCTAGTCGGAAAGGCAGATGGGTGATCGGAGAATGCGGGATGATTCGATGAAGGGTTCTGACCGACAAATGAAAAATAAAAATCTAATGGGAACTAAAGCAGATCGAACCTAACTGATGGCTGAAGTCGTCTGGGCTGGAGGTGCTGGACCTCCAGGGGACTTTGCCTCAATAGGGCGACGCATCCAGAGGCTTGGGCTCGCCGGTGGCGGAGCACGACGAGGAGCTCGCCGGATCTGGGGCTAGCGGCCTCGGTCCCTTACTACTACACACTCCCTCGCTAGCTGTTACTCAAGGAAGGAGGATGGAGGTCACTGGGGTCGAAGACAATGGCCGAAGATGAATGAAAATGGCGGCTCCGGTGACCTTTATACTATGCAGGGTCCGATAGAGATTGGAGTGAAGCGCACGGATCGAGGAACAGACCCCTAAGAGAATAGGCGGGCGTGGATCATGGATCTATCCTCGACAGTCGGAGCATAAATCGAGAGGGAGTGGTGATCGGATCAGTGAGGGAAAGTTCGGCGAAATCGGGTCGGCACCGGATCCGGGTGAGAAGTGGTCCAAGGGGGGGAGTTGACTGGGGGTCAACAATCCCCCGTGGACCAATCAGATAATTCTATTTCAAAAATTATTTAGAAATTAAATATAAAATAGAAAATGATTTTATTTAAAAATATTTACAAAATGAAAAATGTTTATTATTTTTCATATTATTTTTTGTGATATTTATTTATTTTTTTTGAAAAATAAATTATGATATATACATTATATTATATTATGCGCATGTATAAAATTATTTACTTATTTTTGTTTTAATTTTTATTTTGTTTATTTTCGTACAAATATTCTAAATTTTATATTTTATTTAGTTACAACATAAAAGTTAGAACATAAAATAATATTTATTTTATTTTTATGGTTTATTTACAAGGGTGAAATAAACAGGTATCTTATTCATATATACGTGGTATGTATAATGTGAAGAGAGAGAAATTATTTTATTTTTGTCTTTATTTATTTTTCTCATTTTTATTTTTTTAGAAATATATACAAATTAAGAGAAACACATTTTTATTTTTATTTTTGAGAAAATAAATTATGTATATACATGTATATATATAGGGGATGTGTACAAGGATGAGTGGCCCTATCTCTCTCTACTTATTTTATTTGGCGATCAGACCCAGGTTGGGCCCTCTCTTGGGTTCAGGTCATTCAATATTTATTCTAGATATTTTCCTCTTTTTCTTTTATTTCTTTATTCTTTTATTTTTGAACAAATACATGCTAATTATTCATATTTACACAAAGCATGCATTTTGGTAACTTATTGTATTTACAATCATATACATGGTATTTTGCCAAAATATCTAGCTAAAATAAAAGAATAAAGAGTGATGAATGGGAATTCATCAGAATGCGACATCTTCAATCTGACAAGTGACATAGTGAGCTCCATAATCTTTCTTCCTCTTGGGTACCTTGTTTCATATAGCATAAGATGTGGCCTTGGTCAAAACATGCTTTTCTGTGCGTGATCTCTTTTTCATACGCGTAGTACATCTATTCTTCAACTGATTCTTGAGTGTAGGAAAGTGATCCAATGCATCGTGGAGTGGGATCTTCAAAAACATGTGATCTTTCAATAATCGCTTTGTCTCTAGAGTGACAACATTCTTTTTGGTGTTTTTCTTTACTTTTCCATACAAAGCATCGAGAAAAGGAACAATATCATGAATGTCAAAATCAGCCTTTTTATTCATATCAGAATCAACGTGTACATCAAGAGTTTCAGAATTATGTACAAAACTCTCTAAAACAGGGGAAGAAAAATTTGTATTGGGAGTGTCTGCATGGTCTGGCGTGATATCATCGTCTGACTCACTTGTGTCCATGTCAACTGTTTCTGCATCGCTTCCTTCTCTTTAAACATCATGGTGGTCCTCATTATCGTGAAGGTCCTCCTCCTCAGCATTAGAATGTGTCTGATCATGGATTGGTTCTCGGTCCTCATCATGTGCCCTCTCCTCTACTCTATCAGGTGCTCGTGGTGATCTACTGCTCCTGAGACGAATGAAGTTAGATAAAAATTCAGGAAAAGAGATTGTACCTGTAGTGATGTATACCTGATCTGAATGCCTCCTCTTGTTGTTCGGGTTCATTTGAGGCTGGGCCAGGAGAGTGGTCTTAGGCGCGGTTAACTCATCCAGACGATGGTGAACCTGGTCCATCTATGTCCTATGTGCAGTCTGGAGTATGCTCAACATATCCATGATCTGATTCAGTGCCAAGGCATGTGAAGACATCTCACACTCTGTGTGGTGACCCTGTCTGTCTAATCTCTCTTGCCTGGGCATGTGCTGCTGTGAAGTGTAAGGCTGAGGCGATCTTTGTTGTGTGAAGGAAGACTGCTGCTGCAGGTAATGATGTGTCTGTGAATGATTAGCAGGATACTGAAAAGAATGTGGTCTCTGATATGCGTGCTGGTGAGACTGTTGCTGCTGAAAATGTGGACGTCCATGTTACGAATGACTATACTGCTGCTGCTGATGATGAGGTACACTCGGTTGCTGAATCGGAGTATACCATATTCCGTTGATCTCAAGAGCAGCTTGAGGCTCAACATCTATGTCCACTGAACTGGTGATCTGACGGGATTGGCATGAGGCTGGTCCTCATGCCAATCAATCTACGGAGTCTTTGGCTCGCTCTGAACGAAGTGGATCTGTCGGGTTGGTGGAGCAGGTAAAGTCCTCTGTGCAGGTTGTGGAGTCGAAGAAGCTTGAGCCTACTAATATTGAAGTTGCAGTTCCGTTACCTTCTTCGTAAGATCACTCAGTTGTTGAGGCAGAGATGAGAGTTTATCTAACTCTCGTAGCGGCTGCAAGTCCTGAACTTGCTTCTGAATAACATCTACCAACGTTAACTTCTCGCGATAAAACCCATGTTGGTATTAGATTCAAAATCTGAAATATTTGCCACCTTATGATGCTCTCGGTGATGTGGTGGCTGAGGGACCTTCTGAAATGCCTGAGTATAGTCGACGACTCTTGAATTTTCTGCCATCCCTTCGAAAATGGACCAGACAGACTCGACATCCTTATTCAGATAACTGCCGCCACATGTGGCACTTACCAGCCCCTGAATGTCCGACTGGAGTCCTTCGAAATAATTCTGTACAAGCACCTTCATCGGTCTCTCGTGATGAGCACATCTCTCCATAAGATCCTTGAATCGATCCCATGCCTCATAGAAAGATTCATTCGGTAATTGTGTGAAGTTGGAGATCTGACTCCTCATCATGTTCGTCCTTCCCAAAGGAAAATATTTACGCAGGAATGTAGACTTCAGATCGTTCCATGTAGAAATTTCCCTCCTTAAGTGACTTAACCAGTAAAGCACCTTATCTGCTAAGGCGAAGGGAAAGGCTTCAAGGCAAACAACCTCCTACGTAACTCATAGATAACTAGCCGTACCACAAATCATCTCAAACTACTGTAGAAAGGTAAGTGGCTCCTCTGTAGCATTCCCATAGAACTTGGGATGTAAAGAGATAAAGGACGATCTCAACTCGTATGTCCCTTGATTCGGTGATAACCGAATCCAATGGTGTAGCATCCTAGCTCCCGGGTCATACTCAACTCGTAAAGTAGCGGGAACCACTGCAGGTGGCAATGGGTTCCCGGCTCCTGCCCTCAGCACGACTATCTCAGCTCGCAACTCATTCTGAGTTCTAAATTGTTCTCGGATCTGGAGATTCATCCGCTATAGTGTGTCAAGAATCCCGATTATAATATCTGCGGCTGGATCCGATCTTCCATCAGCATGGTGTTCCTCAGCTGGCCTCTCCTCTATTGGTCCTTTTCCACGAGCCATGTACTTTAGATTTTCTGTGAAAGAGAACTTCTCGTAAGAACTCAGTGAAAATCAACTGGAGAAAGTGATGATAGATTGAGGCAAGGGATTGCCTCAAAAGTCTAGCCGGGAGGCAAGGGAGTCTGGGTCTGACTCTCCTCGAGATCAGATGGGACCAACTTGAGAAGAGGGTCATCCCGAGTTTGTGAAAATGTACGATAGACGGTGAAAGATCGAGGGCTCACGGAGTTTGAGCAAAATAGCCGTCGAGTTGTCATCTTTGATGTCAAGAGAATAATCGGGAGAACATGGTTATTGAGTCAAGAGAGATGGGAAATGCGCATAAGATGCGGTACTCACGCCCTACAAGCAAACACAAAGCAGACCCCGTATTCACCAACACAACCCGCTGATGACCGTAAGAGTTGGTCATTTATCTTGTCAGTTTTAGGGTTATTTTAACATACAAGTATATTCACCAAATATCGTGAGCTGATAGGTGCTCGAAATTTCCCCTTAATACTGTCCCGAGTCCTTACAGAAAATCAATTGTTCTCAGCCAGTATGGGAGTAAGTACGGACCGTTTCCGACTACCAATATTGCATGAGGACGGAGCCTTACGCAGTGTCCTCTAAACCACCCACTCTGCTAAGTAAACTTGGACCGTTTCCGGCTACCCGACCGTATCCACTGAAAAATAGTGATTAGGTGTATAGACTAAGTAGTATCTTGAAAGAAACACGGACTTTGGTTCTATCCTTAAGTGCCGTCCCTCACTCACAAAGTCTGGAAAGTACCTGCAGTTGAAGTGCAGGGATTACTCTCCCAAATCAATTGATCCTTACATTTATTTTAAGGTCAGATACTTAAGCAGTCCCGATTTTATTTTTGGTTTTATATTTTTTTGGATCTTTTTCAGACAAGCGTCTAACAAATGTCTTTATTTTTTTATAAATTCTAAAATCATGCACCTAGGTTGCGAGTCCTAAGACTATCTACGAAGGCACAATCAGATAGGAAAAAAAAACGAAAACACCTAAGGATGGACCTAGCCTCATGAAAAACTGCGAAAAATCGACGATACGAGAAAAATCACGGTGGGTGCCCTGATCCCCCGAATGCATGGCTCTCGATGCATCAGTTCCCAAGAAAAAGGGGAGGGGAGGTACAAGTCGGGATGCCTTTATGGGGCCCCTTTCTACAAAACACAAGAACACGGGCAAGTGCCCCCTTTTTTTACAAAGAATTACAACAGAAGTACTAACTAATCTTGCCCCCAGCAACCAAAAAACCCGGTCTCTGCATTTTCAACTGCTTCGGCTTCCGAGGAAGCCAATTGAACCTGCAGGCCCTGTAAAGATAAGTTAGAAGAAACACAGAAGGTAAAAGCAGAAGAGAAAGCCGTAAATCAGAAACCAAAAGAAAATTGCGAAAGAGAGAAAATCGCGAAAACTTGTAAAATCAAGAATAAAAAGAATTTCAAGAAAATCGAATAAAAAATCGATGTTGAAATAACGCCTCCCCAGCAACGGCGTCATTTTGATAATGCGGTTTCGACCTGCGGTTAAGAAAGATATCGATGTAGAGAAAAACGCATAGAGGGAACCGCGTTGATCAAACAAAATTCGATAAAATAGGAGAGAGAGAGAGAATAGTAAATCGAATAAAGTGACTTCTCTCCTATTTAATCTTACACTAGTTATTTTACCAGGTAAGCTTGCCCGGGTCGAACTCAGGAGACATAATATTCAAACTTCGGTTTTCGACACAAGAATGAAATTCCAGAAAATACTCTTTATTCTTGATTTTACAAAGAAAAGAATTAAAAGGAAATCTGGCTCAAAACTAGCTCGAGATGACAAAATTCAAAATGACACAATGAAGCGACAAAAAATATTGGAAAAATAATAGAAAAATGTCTTTGATAGTTATTTGGCTACCCTAAAAAAATCGTGGAAAAATATGGAAAAATCAAGGTCCAAACAACCCCTACAAGCCAAGAGCATAACTACAAAAAAAAGTTTATTGTTTTATTATAAAAAGGTCCCTGTGAGGATTGAAATGAAAAGAAAACTAAAGGAATTACATTTAGGTCCCTACGCGAGGACCTAAATGCAATTTATGGAAAGTTCTGGGGTGCGTCTGAAAATCTAGAACTTTGTTGGATTTATACTGCAATTTTTCCACCGTTTCGCTCTAAATGGCTCGGATTAGAAGATCAGGGGCAATCTGGATCGTCCGTCAGTGCCACGTGTCGACCAAATGTAGAGTCTAGCTGTTCTTGAGCTCTAGCGCGGATCTTGCTATGATGGCATCTTTTCCTAATTATATCCAGCGAATAATAATGACCTGGGACCTCCTGTGGGGCCAGAGGGGTGACGCCTTCATCCCTCGAGCTCGCCCGCGGTGGATCTGCTCCAAAGGTGGCAGAATGCGATGATGCTCCGCCGATGAAGATAATGGTTCGGCTGGTCCTGGAACTGATGACAATGTTGTTACACCTTCTTTGATTGTGAATTTCTTTGCGTTTGAAAGCTCCAAATGCTCCGAGGTCGCTCCAGAGAAAAGATAAACCTGCAAGTAGTAATTTGTATGCTCTATTCACTCAAGAATCGACCAAAGGATTAATGATTTTTGCATGCTAAAGTGATGTTTCCGGTGTTAATGAAATTCATGAAAAAGGTGAAAGAATGAGGCATAAATTCGATTGATTTTGAGGAGGAGTTGAGATGGAATAAGATGCACGTCTAAGAAGGGTGATTAAGTGATCTAATTACTCAATTATCTACCCTAATAATGGCACAAAACTCGAGAAAGAAAACCGCAAAGGTGTAGGAATAGATCTGGGAATAGAGGTGTATTACCTATGATGATAGCTCGAGGGTCGATCCTTCCCGGAGCTTGAGGCGACGCGGTGCTGCGATGCAAGGCGATTGGTAGCCCCGTAGCTTCTCCTCCGACGTTCTTCTTCCACGCGAGATGACGATTGGGCGTTGTCACCACCATATTCGGCCGGTACGAGGCTTGGAAGAAGGAGGGTTGGCACTGGAACTGGGGGGTTCTGGTAGTTGGAGAGGTCTGTTTGAATGCGCCAACCTTATGAGCTTTTATAGATGAATCGAAGTAGTTGTTAGGTAAATCGAATGGCCGGCATTTATTAGAATTGTTAGGAGAAGAAGGTAAAGGGTTAGGATCGATCGAAGAGGTTAGGATATGAGCGAGAAAAATGGTTGAAGTTCGGTCGGTTTTAATAGAAGCTGCACCTGCTTCTTGGAGAAGAAGAACCATGTGCCGACACGTGTCTACACCTGGTTGGCCAGATGTTGTAAATATAATATAAATTAGGTAATAAATAGCAAATATTATTATTTTGAATAGGTATAAAAATGAAAAATAAAGAGAATTAAATTATCTAAATTATGGTATAATTAATTTTCATAAATAATAAATATTGTACAAAATATAAATATTATATTAATAAATATGTATAAATAATACTTAATAAATAGATTTTGGATTTTTAAATCAATAAATAATTAATTATATATTAATTTATATTTTATTAATTATTAGAATAATAAATAATGCCTTTGTGAATTTTTATGCATTTTAGTAATTTAGTTTAGATATATTAATAAATACAAGTATAAGTCATATAATTCAATTTCATCTATAACTTAGGGTTTTGGATTTTATTAAAATAATAAATAAGCTCTAAAAATTATAAAATAAATCATGGTGAAAATACAAGATCATAAAAATAATTAGAAATTATAAAATTACTAAAACTGTAAATAGTGTATTCTAAATAAAATAAATAGCCCAGAAACCCCATTGTCATTAGGTCCCAAAACCAACTTTTTGCAACGGACTCTGATTTTAATGAAATTACTCCATTAATTAGGTAATATTATTTTATGAAATTTAAAGGTGAGTAGAGTGAAATTGGAGTTCGTGTGAGAAAGTTATGATGTTCGGAAGTTGAGAATTTGACAAATTTAAAAGTTGGATTTCTTGGCATATATACATGATAATATTTTTAACTTATTTTTATATTTTTATATACATTTTATAAATAATTAAGAGAAGAGTTTGGTGAAAGATACGTACATATGAATTAACTAAAAATCCATGAATATTTGATATTTATTTGATAAATAATGAAGAATGTGTGGAGTGTTTCTTTAATTATTTTTATGATTTTCTTTCCTTATCTCCCCTTACTTGTTTGTTTGTCGACCAATTCATGCTGACTTGGTCTCGGAGATTAGATTGTATAAATATATCTTGCAGCTATATTTATATTTCATAAGTCATATTGTACATATATACATATTTACAATATGCCTCCTTTTCTTTTCTTTATTTTTATTCTTTTATTTATTTACATGTTTTTGATGCTTAAAAGTGCATTTTTATCCATGAATGGGATTTTGATAAAAGATGTGAATTAATGGATATTTACATGTAAGGTTTTTAAGACAAAATACGACAGAAATATTAATGAATCATGGATTCATCTATCTTATAACTATATTATAACATAATTTGCTTATGTATTGAAAAACATTATTTATTTTATTTCCCTTTTGTTGCTTTTATTTTTATATTAATATTAGACAAGTGTTTTAAATAATATTTATAATTCTATAAAAATAAGTTAAAGTGAAAAATATAAAGAATAGATATATTGAATATAATACACTAGTATATTGCACAATGGGGGTCCAAAACCTAAATTTTGCATTTTAACTCCAAAATGAGTGAAATCATTTCATTAAATAGATTATTTAATTTTATGAGCAATAAAAGTGAGTTTGGTAAATTTTGATTATGTATGGAGAAGATATAGGTCTACAAAGTTTTCTTTGCGACTTTTTGTTTTGTGTATCTTAGGGACATTATGAATTATTTTTCATTGAAATCAATTTTGTATTTTTCTCTCTATTTTTTATACAATATTCATGTTGAGGGTTGTGTTATTTGAGATATAAAAATAATGAAATAAAATAGGTTTCAAAATGTAATTATTAGGCAAAATAAATTAGGATTTTGAGTGATTTTATGTATAATTTCTCTGCCCGATCTCCCCCTACTTTATTCCTTGTCGATCGAGTCACCTTGATGATTGGGTCTCAGGATTTAGGTACTAAGTGTCTTTGATACTTCATTCTTTTACTTTTCTTTCTTTTATTCTTTAATTTTGTAATTAAATACAATATTTATAAAGTATTTTGTATAGTATTATGTGTGAATTATACAATGTTTATTTTCACAAATTAATGATATATACATGCATTTAGCAAGGGACTTATGGTCGAAATGAAAGAATACTGGCGATAAATGAGGTGTCATCACCCCCTCTAGTTGCCTTTGCTAGTCCCTAGGAAACACTTATGCTTATAAGTCAGATGAAGAAAATAAAGAAAAGAAAAAGAAAATAAATAAGATTGATTTGAACTCTTAAACTTATCTTCATAAAATCAAAATTTGGAGCTCAGTCAGAACTCCAGATTTTAGATTTGTCGGAACCTTATAAGAGTCGGGCTTGAAACACAACAACCTCTAAGAATAATAAAACTATGCTCAAGTCTCCTCAAAATCAAGTCCGAACAAGTAGGCATCATATGTGGTCCCTTATGACTATGAGTCTATCTTGTACAATGTTAGTGGTATGTAGTTCCTCTCGGCTGAAGCAATAAAAGATAGTCTTCTCCAATATGGTTACCCTAATTTCCCAATCCAACAACCCTTTCCTCTAAAAGCAGAGTATTCCCTTCTAAGTTCAAGTGCAACTAGCTCAAGAAGAGGAGGTGGAGATGAGAATGAATAATAGCCGGCGTAGCTACCTATCCTAGTATGCTTGACCTGTGTAGCCAAGTCTTATGGCTGTAGGTTCTCTTGAATCTTTGACTTAGAAGCTCATGCTTGCTTATTGACTATATACATACTCTGATAGGAATCGACTTTTCTTTGATTTTTCCTGTATATTTTTTTGAGTGTTTGATATTGCATTTTTTTGAATACTATTTACAACAACATTTAGATATGAACTTTTCCCTCTCGAGCCTGCAGATTATCCCTCTTTTGAAGCATTATTGCAACCCACAACATCTTGTCGTTAGACCTCATGGCTACTTGATCAGGTTGGGTCACAATGGCCACAGAATTGTGACTTTGTATGTTTCCATTCTCTTGTGTCTCATGCTAGCAATTCTAGCCCTCTACCACTTCAATTGAGTTGAGCAAAGTGTGAGGTGCAGATGTCCAAGTTAGGTCACTATTGACAATAGTCATACACGTGTTCCGAAATATTTTACTTAGATAGTCAAGACGACAATGAACGCAGTCTTGTGATCTCAAAGAATTAAGTCTAGCAGACCTGATGCATCTCATTTCCAACTCCTATAAGGTTCATGTGATTAAGTGGATTAAGGTCCAACCTAGCTCTAATCTTGAGATTTTATTTAGACTAGTTCAATCATCGTTATCAATCTAAAAAATGCAAATGCTATGTACACTACAAGAAAATCTTTTTGTGAATAAATTTTCTTGTTTTGACCATTTTATGGATTTTTGAATTTTTTTTAATTTTGAAAATATTTTGTAAATTTTTATAGTTTTGGAAATTTTGAAAATTTTAGGGATTTTTAGTAAGGTTGGTGAAATAGTATGTGTAGATATTTACATGGGAGTGTATCAATATTTACATGAAGTAGGTGAAGAATTTACACTAAAAATTCACAAGGATTAAGTTAATGATTATTACATGATTTTACATACAGAGTTTGTAAAGAATTTTTACTTGCTTCAGTTATGTGTACTGTTCTCAAACTAACTTGAAAAGATTACCACAAACATTTTGAAAACTTTATTTTGAAAATAATTTGATGAATAAGTTTTACAAACATGTGGTGATTCCTAAGGATCTCGTAAACTATGTTACAACAATTTCCTCTCCAAGTGAGAGGGACTCGTATGTAGCTACTGGATTTCGTCTCCAAAACCCGTCTGTGCTAATCTGATAGCACTATATGTTTGATAAAGAGTACACGTTGCTCGATTCAAAATCAGATGTCTACCACTTTGTTTGCTTCATCTATGATTCTATATCTCCTCCTAGAGTGTGGAACTGTATCTTCCCAAATATGTAGTCAAAACACTACCTTAGATATCCTTAAAAAAGGAGGCAAGTATGATCTACAGGTCTTTTTAAAATTCTTTGGGATACCCAAATCAAGGACCATGAAATCCACCATGTAATCTTGTCCATTAATAGTGATGACAATGTTCCTCAATTTGCACTTAGGCCTTTTAGTGGACTTTATCTATATACTAGAGTGAAGAGCTCTGGAAATACTAGGAGGTCCCAGGTTCAGCTTCCCATAGAGGAATACTAGAAGTAGATTGAGTGAGGATACATTATCTAGGAGAGTGCGTGCAAACCCTATGTCATTAACATTACTTACCATGAAATGGGAAACCATGCCCCTCGGTTTCCTTGGAAACTCATTGTGAATGGTGCAAGTAGTGGTTATTTATAATATGTGCTTCTCATCACGGATGTTATTCTTCCTGCTGGTCCTCGTAAGTGTGCATCTCACCTTAAGGTACTTTTGAAATACATGTGTTACATCTATATACTTATTAAATGGGATTGTGACCTTGATATATTCATTATAGATCTTGGCCATCTCAGGATCATCTTTTTGGTTTTTTTGAGTTTTACTCCCTCCACCTTTAAAAACATAGGGTAAATGGATTATTAAAGACAAATCAGATTCTGAAACTAAAATATATTAATTTTCATTCAAATAGGAATCTAAGTTCTATACAATACATGGACACCAACTTTGGATCTTCTTTGAAAGAAATTCATGCCAACTAATAGGTATGGACTCTACTCCTGTTGCATCCTCCTCAGATGGAGGTGCAAGCTCCTCCCCCTCGGACTTGCTTGATCCATTCCCATTGGTGCTCCCTCCTTCTTTTTGTTCTTTTTATTTTTCTGATTTTTTAAAGTTTTGGGATCTGAATCCCCCCTTTGCTGCTAGTGGTGATGATAGTGTTGGTGTCTCTCCTCCTCTTCCTTCGAGTTATCCCTAGTTAAAAACTTGATGGTATCCCCTCCTGTCCTTTTTCCCTATCAGACATGATCATGGTCCTTCCAAACCCAATGTACATATGATTCACATTATCGTATGCAAGGATCTCATGTTAAAATTAATAGTAGTCTAATAGTATACTTGATCTTGTGGAGGTTGTTGGCTATAGTTCATGTTGTTGGGGTTTTCTCGAACCTCGGCAAGAGTGAGAATCTTCGGTGCCATGAACTCATCCTATTAGCGTAAGATCCTATTGATTTTAGTCCTCATGTCTTGGACCTCATTGCTGATATTTGTTAATTGCCTCAAGGACTGACTGCATGTCCAAAGAAGTAAACGAAATAGACCCTTGCTTCTGCCTCACTATGGTCTATTGGTATTGCTAAGGGTAGTGGTGCTAAGAATAGTATTGGCCCAACTGGTCCTATGGTCAGTACTACTAAGAGTTGTAAGGTGGTTGTGATCTTTAGTGGCTCGAGTAGTATTATCTACTATTGCTGGTGGTATCCTAGAGCCTGGCACAATTTTTTTAGATGATGTGTGGGAACAGAGCTGGTGTTCTGGTAAGTTGAGGGATTTCTGCGTTGACCATCCTCTATACTCAATTGTCCACCAACAAATCTCATTGGGCTCCCATATCAATGGAGGCTTCTCAGAAACTATCTCAACATGTGATGGTGCGATATGGCTTTACTAGGTGTATGGTTGGTTTCAACCCAATAGCTTTGAGGCCCCTGCACCTGCTATTCCAGTACGAAGTGAATTTCTTGTACATGGGTAAGGGGTGCAGAAAGCCAAGTACCCTCATCTTGAATATCCTTTCAGCTAACTCCTCCACTTTCTTTTGCTACTTAGTGAGGCTCTCAAGTTCGGTGAGCTTGTGAAGCTTTCCAGACTTCTTGTTGATTTGCTCTACCATGGTAAGCTTATTACCTATAATCTCCATGTTATAGATCACATCTTTTATCAGATCATATACGATCTTCTTACACACCTCCTTAGATAGGATTGTGGGAAGTGTCTGAAACACCCTACCCACAGTTTGTGAGTGATTAGTATCTACCATATGGTCAAGGATATCCCATACAGTTCAACATTCTCATTCTGATAGATGCTTCCACAAGTAGCACCCACTAACCTTTGTATCTCGGGGGTAAGACCATAAAAAAGATGTTGAACTAAGATCAACTTGGAAATGTTGTAACAAGGACATTTTTACGATAGATTATTGAATATCTCCTAGGATTCATAGAATGGATTTGACAAAAAATGAGTTAATATAGTATTCTTGGATCTCATCCGATTACTGAGAGGATAGTAACTTCTTGAAGAACATGTCCTTGAATGACATCTAGGTGGAAACTTCAACCCCTAGTTTTGTCAATCAAGAGGTTGACTTGTTTCTTAAGGCAAAAGGGGTGGCTCATAATCTGATATCATCTTAACTAACCATCGGATGGCTAAATTTTCCATAAATAAGTTCAAACTTTCTCATAAAAGCATAATGTTCCTCATTGGCATTTTCGTTGAAGTTCGAAGTCATGCCAAGAAGTGAGGGTTCAATTCAAAGGTTCGGAGGATGCCTCTGGCCTTATCAATTATGGTTCTCATTCAGTGCTAGATTATAAAACTTACTAATGTATTGATATGTACCCTCTACTTCTCTAATTGACCCATTTCTGTCCTAAGGGCTTCATTATGATGTTTTGCCCTAGTGAGTCTGGTCAGGATGGCCTGTAGAGTGTCATCTCAATTCTCCACATCATTGGGATTTCCTTCGGAGGCATCTCCTAAAGTTCTTCTACACCTTTAAAAATAAAGGGATTCAAATTTGATCTAGATGGAGAACTTATGTAGAGCTCATTGAGGAAAAAGTCATCATTGGTGAGGAGAGAAGAAAAAATGGATTAGTCTGGGACTGACCAAACCTGAGAGTCGATAATCTGAATTTAGACTCAAGAAGAGGGTGATCATGAGTCTAGGGAGGTCTATGAAAAGCCATCTTATACCTTTGTAGGTTTGGAGCGTTCATTGATAAGTTTGCGAAGTTCAAACAAACATCGCTCCAATCCTCCATCTTCCATGTCAAAAGGAATCATATGGAGCATGAGAAATGAGTTAAGTATAATCACAGGAAGACACACAGAATGCGATGCTATTCATGCAAAACAATACGCAATACAAACCCCCCTTTTACCAACTTAACATAGTGATGGCTACAAGAGTACGGTCGTTATCTTTAAATTCCAAGTTAAGTGAAAACGATCTTGATGTCACAAGTGCATGGTTTAAGTCTCTCTGACACTCAAGTATGGTTCTATTGCACCCTAGTCGAAGGAACATTTGCCTGTGCTATCGGGTTGTAACAAGCCCCTAAGAATGCAACAGAATTATGTACTCAAAATGTCTCTCTATGGTTGAAGGCAAGAACTTGCAACTTCCAAGCCCATAAGAGTCATATCTAGAGACTTAGGGCACACACCCGAGGATTTTTGGTTCTAAACTTTAAGTATGCGACACCACCCTCTCTTGTTTGGAAGATACTTATGTATAAGGATCATGGTTACTTTCCCACAATCAATGACTTAATTTTATTCACATTTTTTGTCCATTATTGTATTAAAAGTCCTAGTTTTTACGATATTTATCACTTGATTAAATCATTAACAAAGAATGCTTATCGAACAATTCCAATTTATTTAATTCTTAAGTTATAAAAAACAAGGAGGAAAATCGATAAATCTGATGCAAGTGATGTAAAATAATGATGTATACCGAATTAAGAAGACTTACAATGATTCACAACTCTCTTCATGCAAGATGTGATGATGAATTGAAATCTTATACTATATGAAATGCAATGAAAAAATCACATATTAGTAGAAAGTTTCATTAGTGGGAAGAATCCAAATCAATTTGACTAAGTAGAATGATCGAAGGTGTGTATTAATAAGGTGATTATGTGATCTTGATGATTTCGAGCACAAGTAGATATAGTAACCTATGTAAACGACTCTAATACTTGCATGTGTAGGTTCTAAACTAGTGATGAAAATAGTTGGATATAGATGCACATATATGTATTACCATATCCTTATCCTTTTTAAAATACGGACACAAATATGAATTTGAATATCACAGAAATGTGTAAAATGTAAAATCGTATCATCAAATATGAATACAACTGTAAAATGAATATTGATAATTCAGATATAGATATTTGCCAAATGAATACAAATTAATATACGAATATTATACATGCTCAAACTTACTTAAAAGATATAAGTATTTCCGGTTCATAACAATTTCCAATATATAAAAAGTGTACTAAATATTTTAATGACGAATATGTACATAAAAATAATTAAATAATAAAAGAAAAACCTAAATATATAACTAAATAATAAAAGAAAACTTACCAAACTTACTTCTTTGTGTACCATGTAAGTATTGGTATCATCCAGAATTTGAACATTCGTATTTGTATTTGTATGCATATGTATTCGTATCCTTCAAAAAATTAATATTCATGTTTGTATCCTAAAAAACATAAACATTTGTATCACATTCGTCAAAATTGAGGATATTATATTTGTATTTGTGTTCGTATTCGGCGAATGTCGATCATTTGTATTTGTATTCGCATTCGTATTCCCGGATACAAGAAAATAACATCTATATCCTCTATTTGACGAATACAGATATGAATATATTTATATTCATTTTTATCCCTATTCTACACTACCTCAATCACCACAATCAACGACGGGGATCTGAACACACATAAATGATCAAAATAGGCCAATGTCTGTCCCTATACACATGAGAGTATTCCTAGGAAGGCCGCTAAAAAAAATATAATTATTAAAATTGTTTTACTAAAAGAAATGAATTAAAATGTTGAAAATAAACCTAAACATAAGACTTTCTTACTTTCGAAACAGAAATTAAATACTGGTCGTTGCAACGGTTGGCTCCAAGCTAACTGCCTCTTGATCTCCTCAATCTCCGCGAGGACTCTAGGCCTTGTTCGAATAATTAAATAAATGTCAACTACACAAGATAAGTGAGATATTGAAACAATAGTAAAAGAGAAATAAATGATTCATAAATAAATCCAAAAAGTACAATACAAAATGCAAGTTGATTTAATTAAGGAAAAAATTAATCACATCAACTATTTAATCTAACAAATTATAATGTCTGTGCCATCTAACGTGCGCTCAAATGCCTATGTTACTCAAAACGAATTACATTGCAGTTCAACACTCAAACGACTTGGTTAGAATCGCACAAAGATCTCTACCAAGAGGTTATGTGTTTTTTATTTAACCTGGGCAATCCACTTATTAATGCTCTTGATACTTCGGGAAAATATGGTTAATTATCCTTGGTAGTGAACGTGCCTGTAACACTCCAACCCTAAACATAGTGCCATACCTAAAACTCACGAAATGTGGGTGTGGTTTATAAGTGGTGGTGAATACTACTTGAAAATTTGAGCTTAAGCATTTTGGGTGGTTGTCAACGAGTTCAATTGTGTCCGAACCCAACAAGTTGTTAGGGCCAGTTTTCCTTGATAACGGACCGGGGACCTAAGCTCGGGACGTTACAAATGGTATCAGAGCGGATTCCCTCTGATAGAGTGGTTGTCAACGGGTCCAATTGGACATGAACCGAACAAGTTTTAGGGTCAATTTTCCTCAATAGCGAACTGTGAACCTAAGCTCGGGACATTACAGTAGCAAAACAAATTTGAGATTTTCTTTAAATATACGGACATCAAGATGACCCCACATTCGGAATAGTTGAATCGTGGACATCAATTGGCGACGACTTCCCATTTTTTTAATATCAATTTGCCAACATTGTGCGGGGAAAAAAATGATTGTTCAACCTTGTGAACAAATCAATTACTAATTCGAGTGGTCGAGACATGGATGCCCTGACCTATAGGCCATAAGTCCTACATTATATTTGAAAGGTTTTGGTATATTCACCCTGACCTATCGACCATAAGTCGTATATCATTATTTGTGAGGTTTTCATGAACTATCTATTGGGCATAATTTGGTCATTATTCTTTTGTTACATTAAATTAGTATCATCCAAAGAAAGCGATTCAGAGCATAGAGACTTCATACCAACACGAATGTGGTACATGCGGCTGTGATTGTCTTCTCAGCTGTCCACACAACAGGTTCGTTGACCAATAAAATGAGAGGCTTAGTTTTGGTTTGTATGTCCAGGAATAATATGATATGGATTATTTGTCATCTCTAAAAAAGTCAAGGAAGAAAACAACTCTAACATTTCCAATGGTTGTCATATTTTCTTCTGCTTAGCAGTGCTTTGCAATGGATTGTAAGAATCCTTTGTTAAAAAGCTCCTGGCATATTTTAGCAGATATATATGCATGTATTATCAATAGGATCGATTAAGAAATTCACATGGGTTCCATATATATCGTCGATCATTTTTTAGGTTATATATGCGAAGAATGCATTTGAAAAGGTATACATAACTATTTCATCTCATGTCAAAGGGTCTATATCTAATTATAGGATCTTAATAATTTCAGCTATGAAAATCTACGCCCCCATCTTCAAAATCCTCTAGAACAAACAAGCCCACCTGGAGTTGCTTACTTCGGTTGATTGTTCCTTTATAAAAGATTTTTGACATAAGAGATGATGAAAAAAAATGCTTTGAGCTTGCGTCTTACTGCTATTTATGTCGCAAGGGGATTGAACTGATCGACCATTTCCTTGAGGAATTTACCTTCTTCGACAACTTGTTGAAGCTTGTGTTGGACATGGGAGTCCACGATGAGATATTATGCAATAAATATTATTGCAAAATATCATTTCTTAATATGAAATGAAGTATAACTAATTTTCATAATAGGTCGCTTACTACAATTAGGGTTATGTATCATGACCATGATGATCTACAACTGTTGATTCAATTGTAGAATCATAGAAGCTGGTGCTTGGATTGATATCTGAAGAGTTAGATTGAGGACTCATCAAGCACCATCAAATGATTATTAAGAGATGATCTCCATCCTAAATAGGAGATGGCGATCCCTTCTCTCATGGGTCGATATCTAACCGACTTCTTGATGCAGGTCCTCTGCATAGGAATAGAGATTCAGAAGTATTAGATAAGTTAGGTCAAAGAGTTGACTTAACAAGATTGAGATAATCAAGACCTATATTGTATGCTATCATGATATAGGCATGCATCCACTGATCGGAGACAAATATGTTAATATATGTCTAAGTATATAAATTTGGTAGACCGATAAGTTGATGGCCTAATCAAGGTCTATAAACCGTCACATTGTTGTGCATACAAGGGCATATGAGTAGTACGATCTCTCAAAGGGATCATACATGTTCATTAAATGAACCGGAAGATATGAGCTCACTCCTGAGATATTGGGATCAAATTCCATGCACGGGCATATCGCTTTGCAGCTTGACAGATTTTTTAGGTTTGATATATGCTTTTGAAAAGTATATGATCAATACCTAGGTATGATACATGCTTTTGGAAAGTATATGATCGATAGTAACTCCCAATGATCAAATGAGAAACTTAATAAAAAAATTCCTGAAGGAGACAGTCTAAAAAAGGTCTAAAACTTCGGGTATATTCTAGGTCTTCCAGTATAAAAAGATGTACATGTATTAGAAATACCTGAGGTGATTTGATCAATAAATGATTGTATAACCATGACGCTTCCACTATAAGGAAGTGATGAAAAAGGTTTGGATTTTGGTGACCCCACTCAATAATGAAGTAATCTAATCTTGGTCCAAATGTTGGACATTGATCTGAATACGATTCATATATAATGAGAAGATTAAATTTATGATTTTGATTTAATCGAACATCTATGGGAGGTCCCCGAGATCTGGATTTGAGATATGATCTCAATATCCAAGTCATTAAACTTGGAATGTACAATCGCCATGTACTTATCTTCAAGTATCCACAGAGAAAGTGCATTATCTTTGAAAGAGTTAAAGGATAATTTCATTGCTGATATTGTATCTGAGCATCGAGATGATTGATAATTTAGTGTCATTTAATTATCATGAATAATATGAATTTGATTCGTATTATTTAGTCATAAAAGGAGAATTATATAAGATAATCAAATGTGATTTAGTTATCAAAGATGTGAATTATGTGGATGAGATTCATATTATTTGGGCACATGAGAATAGAGATCTAAGATAATTTGACATGATTTAATTATCATGGATACGAACAATGTGGATAGCACTATCCATATTAATCATATATATTATAAATGTGATTTATAATATATAAGAGAAAACTATTTGTAAATAAGAATCTACAATTTAAATATTGATGTGAAATGGATTCACATTAGATAATTAATTGAAAATGTGATTTACATTTCATTTTAGGTTGTGAATGTAATTCACAATTTTCCAGTGACATTATTCATATTTCACAAAATAATTTGGAATTTTGTGAGATAATATGCAATAAAAGTTGTTGCAAATTTTGGAGATTCTCATGATATATGTAATCTAATTAAATAGGAAAAAAGGAGGCTCCCCTTCCTATAAGGGAGAGGGGAAGGCCACCAAATCCTATTAGGATTTTTAGTCTCCTTCCTATTTCTCCAAGGTAAATTGATTTAGTAAGAATTAATTTATATTGATTATTATTCAATATAATCAATTCCATTAAATTAATTGTTGTTGTGTTTTTAACAAAATTATGACCATTGAAAGGGACATAAATCAATCTTATACATTGATTTGTATTGTCCATGGATTTAAGTCCATGGACACTCAAAATATTATATAAGAAGAGGCAACCCTATTTCTTCAAGAGAATATATAATAATTATATGCTCTCTCCCTCTCACTCTCTTTACATGTCAAGTCTCTCTCTCCACCTTAGAGTGGTCGTCCACCCTAAACCCTAGAGAGGGCACGCAGTTGTACCACCACTTCAACCATTCGTGGATCTCAGTCTCTATCGGTGCACGTGAAGAAGATGTCGAATCTCATGAGACAAGATAATGAGATTCGCCATTTGGATCATCAACATGGATTGTGAGGAGCACATATTTCATAAATGCGCTCGCAAGCTTATCCTCCATTGGACCAGACATGAGATAGGAGGTCTCTTTGTTTAGAGACTCAATTGCAACCTGTCTTCAAGAGGTAACCTTAATACCCATTTTTGATTTATATGAAATGAGACGAGAAGTGTTCTTGGATCATGTGGTTTTCATTATTTTAAAATTTTTATAATTCTGTTGTCTTAAGCAACTAGTATGGCTCGTCGCTCTCGATCGCATATCAAGCGATCACCACTCTTCCATGATACACTTGAGTATCTTTCCATATCTTTCAAGTGGTATTAGAGCCATAGTTCAGAGGTTTTGTACATGAACCATAAACCTAAGATGACATGGGTATTTTTTGGTTGTGCAGATTTTCATCGCATTTTGTTCACATAGACCCATTTTGTGCAAACTTTTCACCCTATTTAAGTGCCTTAAAATATGTGTTTATCCTCGAGAGTAAGAAAGATGATGACATATAATCTACTTGTATTACGTTCTCCATTTAATTAACAAACTGTAGGACTTATGTTTGCATGATTAAGAATCTGTTTGCTCAAGTTATGATCATTTTAGTAGGCACATATCCACTATTATGGAAACGGTATTATAGAACATAATCAAGAGATAACCATGGTTTTAAAATACCTAGAAATGTTCTAAAATTGAGATTTGTCTAGAAAATCTACTTCCTGTGCGTACTGGTCATGATACCGGGCAAGGAAAGGATAATGCTTGAAATGATCATAAGGTATTTTTCTAATTATTAAAATTTGAATAATATGTATTTTGAGATTATGTCATATGATGAATATGTGATTCATCGGAGTATTTATCGTTCATTATCGTCCTTATTTAAACCATTCAACAAAATATGTGCTTAATTAACTCAAGATAACTTCTAACCCTATTTAATTAACTAACCCTAATTTTTTATATATTTGTATATATTATATTCCCCTTTATTGTAATATTTATTTTTGGTTTAAAAAGAAAATAAAAATACAAAAAAATCAAATGAATTAAAATTAAAGTGTTTGTATTCCTTAAAGATGTTTCTAAAATCATTCCCCCTTTATTTGACCTAATTTGTATTTCTCGTCAATATGAAACTTGTATATCTCATCTCATGTTTTGAGTTTTTCTTGATTTTTCTTACAATTATTTGTTTGTATTTTTATATGATTTGCTTTATTTTTCTTTGATTTAATTGGGCGACGTGGTGCTCCCTGGAGCCGACACAAGGCCCGCCCCTTTACGCGCCACCCGACCCCACAAATGTCATCTGATTCTCCCTAGGCACCCTTCATCTCATCCGTCCACTCCTAAACACATCTCCACTCTTGGATCGCATCCCCTATGCTTCATCTGCACCGCACCTTCCTGCTTCCATCGTAGACATTGGATGGCTACCCATCCAACGATCAAGCTTTCTCCAGGTCGCCCATCTCACCTCTGCCATATGATTTCCGCTCGAGATCGCATCCTATCCACCCGCTTCTTCTCTCCTCTAAGCCACTCGATCAGATCCTTAGATCTAATAAGCCCACTTCTTCTTCTATCCAGAACGTTCGATCGTGAAACCCAAGGGTCCAAACCTCGTCTCCTACCCCTCACCCAACAATATTCCTCATCGTGCACCTCTCCCTTTCAATTTTCCCCATAAGTCTGATAATACCCTCACCCTGCTTACCTTGCCAGGTCTAAGCCCTAGCTTCCCTCTTCTTCGCCTGACACGTGCCTACTCCTCTCTTTAAATTTGTTTTATTATTTTTAATATAGCAAAAACCTCCTTTAAATTCCTTGTTTACAATAGATAATTAATAAAAATTTAATTTTTTTGAAACTTTCTAAATAAATTCTAAATTGTGTGTTTTGTTTTGTTTATTTTCTAAAATACATAAAAAAACAAAAAAAATCTAATAAAATTATAAAAATAAATCATAAAAATAACTAAACTATGTCTTTTGAAAGCTTGAAAAATAATATTTCTAGTTGTATATATTTCCTTTGTTTTTGATTTTTTCTATTTAAAAACCCAAAAATACTTGCTTTATTTTCTGTTTTGTATATTTCCTATTTTTAATTTCACTTAACCATTAAAAAGCTTAAATAATCACAAAAATAGTAGAAAAATATAAAAATAAAAATAAGTTCCATTGAATTTTCCGTATATTTTTACCATTTTTTAAAATACAAAAAGAGAGTTTCTCCTTTATTTTCTCTATTCCATTTAATTCCTCCTTCTGTTGGTAGGCACATGCCCCATAAAAAATAACGAAAGGGCATAAATGAAAGAAAACAACTATAATAAAATAAAAAACTATGCTATAATTATATTATATGCAAGTTTTTTTGTGCCATAGTTGTTTTCTTATTTTATATGTGTCTTCGATTTGTTTTAAAATAAAAATATAAAAAATTACAAAGCTAAAATTTCAAAAAAAATTTAAAATCACAAAACATAAACAAATAAAAAAATTCAAAATTAATAAAAATACAAACAAATAAAAATCCCATAAAAACCAAAAATAATAAAAGAAAAAGATTCCTCTTTTTATTCATTGATTTAATGATGCTCGAGATTTGTAGCCTCCCTGAGTTCGTTTTTGTATGCTATACATGTAAATAAATAGCAAATTTCTCTTTCTTACATTTCTTTGATTTATTGTTGCTTGAGAAAAAAATATTTTTTAGGGACATTTAGGGTTAACGACAATTTTATTTTCTCAATAAAAATAAACCCTTTGAATTTCTTTATTCAACATACACCGAAGTAGGGGTCACATGTCTCATAGAGGGATCAAAAATCAAATGGAAGTGGGGGGTGGGGGGTATTTATACCCAAGAGGCTAGTGACTTTGGGATGGAGATGGCGTGAAGGAGAAGAAGGAATGGTTGAGTCTAGAGGGTAGGCATGTATGAGGATCATGGTGTGTACGAGAGAGGAGCTCGAGGGAGAAGGGGAGCATGGATCAAGTATGGAAGAATGGAGAATACTGAGGGGGCGAAGGGTACAATTGACTGGAGGTGAACTAACCATGAATCTTGATTCGTCGATGTGGTCCAAGACATGTCAAAATAGGGATTAAATCCCTTATAATTAAATTAAAAATAGTAAATAATTTATTAACTAAAACTCAAAATATGAAAATTTTCTTATTTTTCAAGCTATTTTATGAGTATTTTTTTACAACCTTATTTATTATGTATTAGTTTTTAAAAGTATATAGGTAGATATATTTACCTATGTTTTAGGTTATTTTATTTTAATTTTGTATTTTAATATTTATTATCATATATATTATATATTTATAATATAATTAAATTCATATTTATTTTTTTATATTTTTCTTATCTCATTTATATACCTAAATAAATATATGTATATACATTATAGGTATAATATACTTATATATTTTAATGTATTATTTTTTAATTTAATTTTAATAGTTTTATTTTATATTTATATTTTTAATATATTTTTAATAATATTTAAAATTCTTAAAAAATGTAAAAAGTGTAAAATATAAAAAAAATAAAATATATGAATAAAATATACAAATACATAATACAATGGGAACCCAAAAAGCCGGCTTTTGCATATGAACTTCATTTTTAATGAAACTGCCTCCATTATATAGATAATTATTTTAGAATGCAATAGAGATGAGCTTGGTGAATTTGAAGTTTGTGTGGAGAAGATATTGATCTGTGAAATATGGTTTACTGCTTTTTCCTCTTTATGTCCCAGTGTATGTGTGTTGTTTTTATGTACAATTACTTTTTAAATTTTTATTCTTTTTTATGTACAAATTTCATATAGATCATTTCATTATTTGGATTATGTAAAATGAACAATAAAATAGAGTTACGGTTCATGTACTGTATTTGACCCTTATCTCTTTATTCCTTACCGACCAAGTAAATAATGAATCAGTCTCGGAGTGTAGAGTCATTCAGTATCTTTAATACTTCATTTATTTTCCTTTTCTTTTCTTTATTATTTTATTTAGGATTTAAATACATGTATTTATGAATTAATTATAGACTAATAATGAATGTTAATTTGTGCAAGTTAATTGTATTTACATGTGTTTTGATAGGGATTTAAATACAAAATGTAAGAATTAAGGTAAATGAATGGTTATTCATCAATATCCTTCAATTTCCCCCATCATGTTGCCAAATAGATCCTAAGTATCTAAAATAATCTCTCTTTTGAATGTTGTTGTCAACAATCTTCACCTTGTTTTCTTCACTACTACTTCCATCAAAAGTGCACTCCATATAGTTAATCTTACCCCTATGAATACGAATTCTTTAGTCTTCAATGCATGTCTCCAGATCTCATGCTTCTCATTTACTCCATCTCTATTCTCATCAATCAATACATGATTATCAATGAATAACATATACCAAGGTATCTTATCTTGAATGTAACTTGTCAACTCATCCATAATCAAAGTAAAAATGAATGGACTTAATGGTGATCCTTGATGTAGACCAATGTTGATGTCCAAATAGCCAGTCTTCAGAGACTGTATCCTTATAGAAGCTGAAGGCCTATCATAATATCTTTCATGACGTTAATGCGTATGATAGGTACTTGTCTCTTCTCCAACGCTCTCCATAATATCTCCTATGGGACAGAATCATAAGACTTCTCCAAATAAAAAAAATCATATGGAGGTTCTTCCTTTTAACTATAGAAATCTCTATTTTCTCCTCAGCAAGTGGATGGCTTCAATAGTTGAGTGACATGGTGTGAATCTAAATTAGTTTTTATACTTTGAAAAATTGCCTCATCCTTCTTTCGATCACACATTTCCAGTTTTTCATAGTACGACTCATCATCTTCATACCTCTAAAATTTTAACAATTTGGAATGTCTCATTTGTTCTTATAAGTAGGAACCATGATGCATCTCCTCCAATCTTCTGGTGTTTCTTGCTTAGCAAAATAACATAGAATAAATTGCGAGGTAAGTAAAACGACGCTCACCTAGAACTCTCCAAATTTGTTTAGGAATGCCATCATGTCTTACACCTTTCCCATATCTCGTAGCCTTAAAAGACTCTTCTACTTCCTTCCTCTATATTCATCTATAACTTGCATGATTCATGTATGTTTCACTACTAACTAGATCTCTCTATTTCCTTCCCCCAATGAAAAGCTTATGGAAATATTGCTCTCACCTAGTCTCTATATCCTTTTGAGTAACAAGCACGCGACCTTCCTCATCCATAATGCATCTCATTTGAGAAAAGATCTTTGGTCTTTTTTTCTTTTGCTTTAGCCAAACCTGAATATATCCTTTTGGCTCTCCTTAGGTTGAGATTTTTGTACAAAACTTCATTAGCTTTTGACTTAGCTTCACTTACAACCTTCTTTTCTACCTTCTTTGCTATTTTGAAGTTTGTAATAGTTTCATATGTTCTATCCTTAGACATATCTTTAAAGCACGCTCTTTTAATTTTGAGCTTCTCTTGCACTCTTCCACTCTACCACCAAGCTTCCTTTGGACTAGAGCTCCTTCATTTACTTGCCTAGCATTTCTTTGGCTACCTTTGGATAGAAGATACTATCACCTCCACATCTCATTTGCACTTCCATTACAATTCCAAGATAAGTCTTCTAAAACCTTCATCCCGAAGTTTGATTGCTTCAATTGAAGATTCCACCATCTAGTTATAGTGATCTTGGAAACTCTCCTTTTCTTTAACAATCTTTTTATTTGCACATCCATGATTAAAAGCGATGTTGAGTGGTCAAACTCTCTCTTTGGATTACCTAGCAGTCTTTGCAACACAACTGATCTCTTCCACTCAACACAAAGTAATCTATCTATGTTCTAGTGTGGTCACTCTTATAAGTAATTAAATGTTCCTCCCTCTTTCTGAAGAGAGTGTTTGCAATGAAAATATCATAATCTATTATAAAAATTCAGAATTGATTTCCCTCTTCTTTTGTATCTCCAAAGCCATGTCCTCCATAAACAATAACATACCTTGACACATCCTCTCCAACATGTCCATTAAGATCTCCACCTAGGCAAAATCATCTCTCTTTGTGGGATTCATTGCATTCAGGCGGTGTAACACGTCGTTAGTAGGAAATGCCACAACGAAATCTAAGTGTTTGCTTAAATTCATGTTAAAAAGATCAGAACTGTTTTGAAACAAAGTCCTAAATAATATTCTTAAAAAATACTATTTCTGAATTTGTATCTCTTACGTTGGTTGTCGGCTACCTAACATGCAACCCTCCTAAGTTTCCTGGGCTAGGAACTGACCATGTTTGAGTTACTTTCAGAGATCATACATAAAAAAGAAAATCATGTTCTTTCATATTATCCAAGAGAACCCCACCACACACAAACATTAACCACCCAGGTTATGTCTTCGGAATGTTATCGAAGAAACCCGCTCTGACGACTTGCTGGGTTCGAACCCAATTGGACTAGATGACAACCACTCAAAATGCTTATGCTCAAGTTTCCTTTAAGTTTTAGATGTGAGACTATCTTTGGGAAGCTACAATCTCCTTGTGCGACATGACATATTTCTTTTTCCATCAATAGTGATAGTTGCATGCTCCAATCTCAGGTCTCATCTTGTATCCTTTCTACTATCTGAGGTAATCCGCTCTGATACCATTTGCATGTCCTGAACTTAGGTTTCTGGACTATATCGTTGAAACCTAACCATGACAAGTTGTTGGATCAGGCCTAGTTGAACCTTTTGACAAACACCAAAGATGCATAATCAAAAATTGTCAAGTAACAATCTCCAACTTCTATATCATACTCTTAACCTTTATAAGAACTCGAAAATTGCAAATTCTCCTGAAGTTAAATGTGTAACTCATTCTACGGAATGTAGTTACAAGTAACCACGATAGTTTACCTTCACGTTCCATACATCCCAAGAAAATCCAAAATGGGCATCAGATATAAACAGATTGCTGGGGGAGAGAGCGGTGGTAGAAAACAATAAAGAAAGAGACAAAGTGTTCCTAGCAATCTAGCAGTCACGGGTAATTTAATTCCTAGTGCTGGGGGAGACAGCGGTGGTAGCGTTTGGTTCGCGGGTTATCTACGGATTAGGGGAGTTTACCCCTCTTAACCCACATCCCCCTCTCGTCCTGTGAGCCCCACTTTATTCTTTTTTTAAAAAATTAAATAAATCAATTTTACATCATCAATCCTATCAAAAAATAATATATTATACCATTATATCATATAAAAATTATAAACTACTTCACTTCTACTCTCTTTTCCAAACTTCAATACAATCACATCACAATAACTACTCACTTTTTCAAACCCAATACAATCATATCACCCAAACCCACTTCTAACCCACCCCTAGTTTAACCCTCTATCCAAACACCAAAACACAAAAACGGGTTACCCTCTACCAGTTTAACCCACCTTAACCCGCCAACCAAACGCACAGAGACCAAAAAGAAATCTCATGACAATAAGAAAGTATTCCAGAGGTAGTAGATCTGCCCCCGTCTCCCAACGTCTTCGTCGATATGGATGTGGAGCAGCATCAGCCGAGACGGACATGGACCCGTCTTCTTTCTTGTCTCTTCATTCAGAGCCAAACCTTCATCTATTTAACTAGCATGGAAGAGCATCCGAGGAGGGAAGCCAATCCTCTACAGTACTATTGAGTCTGCTGCAATTGATCGAACCATTCAATCTTGATTCTGCGGTTCTGCTGCTGTAATCAAGATCGAGCAGTTCGGACGATTGCAGCAGATTCTGCGGTACAGCAGAGGATCCAACCTATCCGAGGAGACCGTGTAATCATTTTAATGCCGAAGAAGGAGCTTAAGATAATTACCACTTGTTTGTTGTACAAACCCAACTATCCGAACCCTGTGAGCATTATATTTCTTACTGTCTTCTTCCTTAGGCTTAAGATTATAAATCATACGAAAAAGGGACAATGGGAAGGGGAGGTAAAAAAAGGCTTTAGCAGACTTAGCAGAGAGAGGTCAAAATTACCTGGCTTTCCATAGGCACTTGGGATCCTCTTAAGTAGCATTGAAGCATTTAATTTGCCCAGTTTGGTCACTGGATCTGCAGTTCTGGTCTTTCTGCCTTTGCTTCCTGAGAGCTGAGACCAGATTGGTGCAATGATGACTTCGTGACCGCAAGAAATGGGCTCTCGTTCTTTTCTTCTTGCTGCCATCTTCTTTTCCATTTCCACCTTTTTCCTCTACAATCTCCAATGCAGTGGCTCTCCTCGGGATCTTAAGGGCAACGGTGAAGGCCTCGGAAACGTGCTTGTTGCCAATCGTGTAGTTACAGGGTCTAAGCATGGCTCTCCAACTCAACGGTGGCAGGAGGTACACGTAGAGAAAGCAGCAAGAGGAGACCGTGTGGATGGAGTTGAAATCCGTGTGCTGGAGAAGTTCAGGACCTTACTTGGGATCGATGAAGTACAAGGTAGCCGCATTGCCCACCATCGCCAACACCGCCACCACTGCCAACATTCTTGCCGCGGCTGCGTCCTCCACCACCACCCACAATAATAGGGAAACACACAAAGTCCCGCCGATCATCGATATCACCATCACAACCACAACCAATAATGAACATGGAAGGTAACTGTAGCCATAGCCGACCACCGCCTCCGCAGTTACTTCATCCTCCTCAAGAAACATCTCTTCTACCCAAGTTGAAACCCCTCCATTGGGACAAAGTCAAAGCTACACCTAACCAAGCCATGGTCTGGAACAAGATCAGATCGAGTTCATTTGAGTAAGTTTTCGTGTTTTCACTATTTTCGCATTTCTCTCTTTGCATGATGTCTAAATTTTCTGAGAATTCGCAAATATACTTTCAAATACAGATTGGATGAAGAAATGATGGAATCACTCTTCGGGTACAACACACCAATTTCAACAAAAAAAGATGAAGCCGTGAGTAGTAGCAAGAGCTCCTACCAATCCAAGCATGTTTAGGAGCCTCAGAGACTGCGTAACTTGACTATACTCCTGAAGGCCCTCAATGCAACAGTTATCCAAGTATGTGACGCATTGTCTCACGGTAATTCCTATAGCATATCTTATGATTCTCCAATCATCTTATTAATAAAATTTACTATAACTGTATTTACATGTTAATTTTAACTCCGCAATAAGCAACGAGTCTGGTGTTGGCTGATATAGGAAGTGGACTCTCTGCGCAACAACTAGAGGTATTAACAAAGATGGTGCCTACGAAAGAAGAAGAGTTGAAGTTGCTGAATTGTAACGGAGACATGAACGAACTAGACCCTGCTGAGAGATTCCTCGCATCGATCTTGAGGATCCCTTGTTCATTCCTGAAAGTAGAAGCTATGTTGTATGCTGAAACATTCGAGGATGAAGTGTCCCAGATACGGAAATCCTTTGACATGCTCGAGGTAGAACATAAACTGGCATTGTTTCTAATCATAAACTGTTCCATCATGAAAAGTTCAACTTATGCTTCTTTTGACAGGAAGCCTGCAAGGAGCTTAGATCTAGTAGACTCTTCTTGAAGCTCCTCGAAGCGGTTCTCAGGACAGGAAATCGGACGAATGCGGGTACCATGAGAGGAGGTGCGAGAAGAGCACACATGTTAGAGCAAACATGTAAGGAAATAGGCACCTCCAAGAAGAGCCTGAGTCCAAATTGTCCTTCCAAGAGAATTCTGTTCTAGTTTCTTGAAATGGAACACAAATTTTGGATAATAAGTGGGTGTGTGTGTGGATGGGGAGGGGGGTTGCTGAATTAATTTGCTAATTTGTTGGCTGATTCTCTCCTTCGATCTATGGAGCAAGGAACAACATGCCTACATCCGGGAAGTGTTCTTTGTACATATATTCCTGTATATATTCCTATGTGGACTCTCCAGTTCAGCAAACCTTACTAGTATTACTATGTTGCATCCCTTTAACCCTCCAAGTTCTTTCCTGTATACAAATACCGTAAGTGAGTTTTACTTATCTGCACATTCAGCTTCTCCTATTTTATTTTAGCTTTGTAATAATCAACATTTAAATTTGTAACGGACCTTATCGTCCGAGAACGATGCGGAAGCGAACTCAGCAGACATTTCGGGATAGTTACCCATAGCATTAATCATAATATAAGAGCAGTAAAGAAGCAACAAAAAAAACTTCCTTTCCATACTATTAATAAGGACATGAGTCCAAAAGTTCCTTAAATAAAACAAAAAATAAATAAACTAGATGAATCACATATACGATTTCCTTATACCAGTGCCCATAATGACATCCTTCCAAACCAACCCAACGGTAGTCCTGTACCGATTCTGCTTCTTGAAGACGGTGAATTCTCCCTTGAAGCGTAAATAACTTAATCTTCACGTCCCCCTGAAAAAGAGTAACAATACATGTTATGAGTTTAACGCTCAGTATGTGCCGAGTTGAGGTCAAGCCGGCTAGTGTAAAAATAAAGTCACATCCAACTATTCCATTAATAATATAATGGTAATTATTCCAACAATAAAGACTTACAAATTTGATCCTATATCATTGTCATGCTGTATAAACTATTTGGCTTGACACAAATCAAAAATCATCATACATATCCTTAATTAACTTAATGATGCCTATGAGGAATATTTCTTTCATGTACATACATCGCATATCATACTTGTGTATATACCCTTAAGTTTTGCCATATTTGCATGTATGCCGATAATGTTAACAACAATGCACATATACCTTTAGCATTAATTTAAAGGGTTTTTATCACTTGTGCCCCTCCGAGATATCACAATATCAGTTATGCCACTATCTTTTTGGTAATATCAGTTGTGTCCCTCACTTCTTGTCATTTTATCAGTTGTGCCCTTTGGGTTAGTTGTCGTCCATCCACAGTGCAAACGGACGTTAACTTTAAGGATATAAGCGGAATTAATTTTAAAAAAAGGGTTGAATGGTCATTTAAACCCTCTTCCTCATCCTCTTCTTCTTCCTCCTCTTACCCCATCTTCTTCCTCCTCTTCCAACCTCCTCCTCCTCCCTCTCCGCCCGGAACTCCTGCCCCAACCTCCCTCCGCCCCCTTCCCCGACCTCCCCCCGCCCCCTGCCCCGACCTCCCCCCACCCCTGCCGCCCCGACCTCCCCCAACCCCCTGCTTCCCCTCCGCCCCGACCTCCGCCCACCCCTTGACGCCCTTTCGTCCCAGCCTCCCTCCGCCCACTGCCCCGACCTCCCCCCACCCCCTGCCGCCCCGACCTCCCGACCTCTGCCCACCCCCTGACGCCCCTCCACCCCAGCCTCCCTCCTCCCCCTGCCCCGACCTCCCCCCACCCCCTACCGCACCGACCTCCCCCCACCCCCTGATGCCCCTCCGCCCCAGCCTCCCTATCGCCCCTGCACCGACCTCCCCCCACCCCCTGCTGCCCCGACCTCCACCCACCCCCTGACGCCCCTCCGCCCCAGCCTCCCTGTCGCCCCGACCTCTCCCCACCCCATGCCACCCCTCCGCCCCGACCTCCCCTCGCCACCAACCCCGGTCTCAACGGTGGTTGTAGCAATGCATACCCTTCTCAACCCCCCACCCCCACCCCCACCACGTCCCTGCCTTTCCTTGGACAACAACGAACAGGGAGGCGGGTGGCGCTGGTGAGGCACTGCCTCACCACTGAGTTCAAGTGTGTCTGCAGGAGCTTCCTTAGATACACGAGCTGCAATCTGAGGTTGTTCCGTTCCTCACCTTTGGTCTCTGATGATTCATCACGGAGTTGGCTCCTCCCATATCGTGAACCTGCAAGAGTTAACGAAGCTCGAGTTCCATGGACACGGCTGGGGAGTATATCGTGGACTAAGCTCAGTTTCGAACTGAAAGAAGGTGCCGGTGGGGAATTGTATGCTTCAGGGGTGAGGGAAGAGCACGATATTAAAAAAATGAAGAAGAAGTGGGCAATAATACCCCTCTTAACTGCACCAAGGTTTGAAAAAAACATGATTTAGTCAACTCATTGATGGTCAATCTGACGGAAGGACACAAGTGATAACGGAGAAAGAAGTGAGCGGCACAACTGATATTACCAAAAAGATAGGGGCATAACTGATATTGCAACATCTCAAAGGGGCACAACTGATAAAAACCCTAATTTAAATTACACACATGCCCATATCATTAACATAAATTGCATATATGCACATAACATTAACATAATTGTACACATGACCTTAGCTTAACATAAATTTGCATGTATACCCATAACATTAACATAAATTGCACATGTGCGCTTAACATTAACAAAACTTACACATATATCCATAAAAGTAACATAATTGCATATATGCACATAACATTAACATATATTGCACATATGCCCATGACATTTTTCATGTTTAGAGTGGTCTTGATTGTTAATTATTATGCATCTTTGATTGCTTTGATTATTTACCGCCGACACAAGCGGTCCATAAACAGTACATAACATGACAGTGTAGCTACAACTGTAGAGGACTTATCTTTTGCCTCACACCCCCAGAAGGCATTAGCCCTTTAGGCTCTTATGATCCCTTAATTCGTGTCGGTGCCAAAATCATAATATCATCTAGATATATTTACTTCTACTAAGTAAAAGTATTCTGGTAAACATTTCTTTATTACATAACTATTTCGTACTTGATGTCATCATGTTGGATTGGAATTTCCTGATACTATTTATTTATTTTCAATTTAATCTTTCAGATGTAATCACACAACACTAGTATCAATACCCAAGTCAATACCTCATTATATTCCCAATTAAGAAAAACTTACTTGCCACGCGTGACACAAAAACATAAAGTTCAATATCAATCGTTTATGTTAGAAAATCTCATCAACTAAAAAACTAATATTATATAAATAGCATCTATAGAAATCAAGTAATAACATTATTTAATTGGAATAGGTCCAGAAGATAGAATTAAGTGGTTCTATGTAGTTTTTGCTAAAAAAACAACCGATTGGTTATCACGTTATTTCTTTTACTCTAATTCAAGAAAAATCAACATACAATATTAGAAAAATAATTCTGCTATTGTGAAAATGTCCTAGAATAAACATACTCTTAAAAACTAGTTTCTATTTTCGAAAACAGATATACACCATATTCTAAGAAAATACACTCTTATTTCTGGTAGGAGATGTGATTAAAAGCGAAAGAAAATAAACGCATGTGGATCGATAGAGTTCCAAAAAGGTTATGTGTTTTTGCAATTATTATTCTAATTGTTAGATCAAAGACATAATGTGAATGGATTAATTTATCAGTGTCTATTTTCAAAACAAACGGATGTTCAATTTGTACGAAATATCAAAAGGTCTCCAAGAAAATCCAACTAGGCCATCAAGATAATGCCCCATCATTCACCTGGTTATTGATGGCGAGGGTGTCATTATGAATTGAATATGTAGGATAATATAATTATAAATGCAACTTAAAATAACCAAAACATGCATACTAAAATATTTTTATGTTTTTTATATTTTTCTAATGTTTTTATTATTTTTAGGTGTTTTTGCTAATTTTAAGGATCTTTAAAGACCTAAATACACGAAATGAGGGACTTTTTATTAGGTTGAATTATTTTAGAATTCAAATTAATAAATAGAGTCAAAATTTTCCAAAACAATTTTTAATAGATGACATAAAATATAGAAAAAAATTCAATGATAAAAATAAATATTTTTAGATTTTAAAAGATTTTTTAAAACTTTTGTGATGATTTTGGAGATTTTAAATTTTTAATGATTTTATTTTTTTGTTTTTATGTGTTTTTGGTCTAGAGGTACATAATACTATAATAAACAAATAGTATTTTTTGAAATTTTTAAATAAGATATTGATTTTTCAAAGAAAATAGAAAATTAAACCATTCTATTTTGATTTTTAATAAATAAGAAACGAATCCTAAATGAAAATATAATTTTATGATGTGAGAGATCAAGCTAGCAAGCACATTACCCTATTCTTTTCATGATTTTTGTAGCATGGATAATATTTTTAAAAATTAGAAAACAAGCACAAGAATTAAATGAACTAACATGGGTATATTTGTAATTAAAATAAAAGTCAGAGTATGCAGTGCAAAATATCCAAAAGTTTATAACTAATATTTGGATTTTAAATATTAAACTAGAAATACAAAAAATATAGGGACATAAGTGCAAAATTCCTAGCTCACGAGGGGGCTACATGAGTTTAGGTAGAAAGGACCTAGATGCAATATCCAAATAGTACAAGGGTTCACTTAGACTTTTTAGCAAATATTGCACTAAATTAAATATTTAAATAATTAAACAAAAATAATACAAGAGTCGAGGGTCAGATATGCAATTTACCCCTTAAGCATTGGATCGTGCGACTTTAGTGGATCCACTTGATGCATGTCAACCACACAACACATAATGACACTTCGGAAGCTACGAACCAGATTAGATCTCTATGGAAGATATGATGGTGAGGACTCTGGTCGACCGGACAGTAGTTGGAAAAACTGCAAGAAATACAAGAAGAATGGCAAAGAACTCACCCTCAGCGAGTTTAAATATGATGCAGCTCGCTTCTCCATGCTCCTAAAGCTAGGACTAATTTCTCCCCGCGTTCCTGTAGTCGCCCCTCACCTCCCAACAGGCTCAGATGGGTCTGGGCTCACTAATCGAGCCTTGGAGCTCAAAGGTTCTCCAACAGACCTGTGAGGTCTTATTTGATGCATAAAGCATGTAGAAGGGCTCTTCAAGACCTACAAGTAGTATAGAAACAATGGTCGGGCAAGGGGGAATGTCTTGGCTATTATTTGGTGTAGGATAGGAGTTAAATGGATGGTGGTGATGAAGTCCAGCAAAGGGTGGAGGAGGGGGACTTCGAAGACAAGATCTAGTGAAGATTTGGGTGGCTGGCGAGTGGGAAGAGATGGAGAAACGAATATTGGCATGGTCGAGATGGTCGGAACAGACACGCGAAGATGAGGAACAGTGGTCGGAGCTCAAGATCTCCAGTGAAGCTTAACTCCTAAACATAGGCTAAAAAACACCGCCGGAAATGGCTTGGAGCCACCTATGCACCGCCTCTCCTCACTGCAAGATGGCGGGGAAAACTCGTTGTTACCAAGATCGAGTCCGTGAGCATAAATTGAAGGGTGGCAGAGGAGTAAAAGGGAACCGAATTCAAATGAGCTCCGGTGAGGGAGTTATGTACATGGGATTAGAAGATCAAAGTGAACAACTCGATTTAGTGATGCGAAGATCGTAAAGATGTATGCAGTAAAAGGTTGAGGATCGAGGCGAAAAATCAAAGAAGGATTCGACCTTGAAGAATCTAGCGATAAAAATTGAGGAAGAGGAGATGAAACGTGGTATGTCAATCCTACGATTGGGGTCAGAGTGTTGATCCCAAGTCAATGGAGGGCATGTCCTAATTGGACCATGTCATCCATAAAAAGACAAGCCAGCAAATAAAAATATTTATTAATTCGAAATAAAATATTAAATGATTTATTAAATTTTGTTTAAATGGAAAAAATGTTTATTAATTTATAGTATTTTATTATGATTTTTATTTATTTATTTACGACTTGATTTGTTAGGTTTTTATTTTTACAAGTGTACTTATATATATATTTACATATGTACTAGGTATTTTAATTTTATTTTTAATTTTTAATTTTATTATTTTATATACTTAATTTATATATTTTTAACTTATTTTAATATAATTAAATATATTTTTCTAGTATTTTTCTGATGTTATTTGTACACTTAAATAAATAGACATATGTATTATATAGGTATATGTATAAATAATTCTTATATGTATTTTAATATATTGTTTTATCTTTTAGAATTTTTAATGGTTTTATTATATTGTAAATAGGTACATATACTATAAAGAATAGTTACAAAATTATAGGAATAAAAATTATGAAAATATAAAGAATAAATAAAATGGTTATTTTATTCAGGTATATTGTATAATATGAGTCCATCTTTTGCATCTTAACTCCTAATTAAATGAAACCGCCTTCTAATAAAAGTGTTATATACAATTAAAGATAATTTTGATGCATTTTGAATTCATATGGAGAAGATATGGGTCTGGAAAGTTTAGGTTTTGACTTTTTATTATATGTGTATGAAGTAAATTAGGGATTTTTCTAGATATTTTTATCTAAAACTTTCATGTACAAAGTTTTTTTATTTGAGGTAAAAATAGTGAAGAATAAAATAGGTCTAAAAGAGCATTATTTATCCAAATGAATTGTGAATTTTATTGTGTTTTTGGCCCTTATCTCCCCATACTTTATTACTCGTCGATCCAATCGACATGTATCTAGGTCTTGGGGTTTAGAGTCATAAAATATATTTTATATTTTATTTCCTTTACTTTTCTTTCCTTTTCATTATTCTTTTATTTTAACTTTAAACAATATATTGATACTTTATTTGCATAATAAATAAGATATGTTAATTTATCCAAAAAAATATTATTTATATGCATTTAGTTGGGGTTTAAAGGCCAAAATGGAAAAAAAGTGATGAAATGGAGATTTATTATGAATTGATCGAGGGAGAACGAGGATGAGGAAGCTCTGTCGACAGGGTTTAACCGTGTATGGCAGAGGCATTGAGTGCTGGAGGGAGGAGTGCAGAAGGCGGGAGGATTGAGATGGGTCCTTGAACCTTCGATCAGTCGAGATCGAACGACCAAGGATGAGTTGCATATGAACATAAATAAAAGAAAAATAATAAAAAAGAAAGAAAGAAGAAAAGGAACTTAATCTGGATCGTTGGATGAAGGGGTACGCATATAACAACACTCAAAGAGGGTGACTATGAGAGTGAGTGGAGGCGATGCGTAGAGGCTCTAGTAACTCCCACGTGTAGCTCTCAGAAAATTCAAAAAATAAAAATGTAAGATAGATAAACAAATATTGAAAATAATGTCAAATAAAAAAAGTGTTCATAAAAGTAGTCCATCTCGATGAGATCAACAACTTACGTGAAGGAACGGAAACCAGAAGACATCATATGTACAAAGTGAATTTTGGTGGTATTCTATGTATATAAAATATTATGTTTTTAATGTTTTGCATTTTTTGTGATTTTTAATTCAAGAAAAATTCAAAAAAAACACACATTACTTTGTTTTTTATAATTTTGATATTTGATCGATAATAAATATAAAATTAAAGGGATTTATGTGCATACTATACCTATATACTCAGAATGATTATTTTTACGTTAATTTAGTTTCATTTATATTGGATTTTTGCACACTAATATTGGTTATTAAAAAAATAAACAAAATAAATGAAAAAGAGAGAAAACAGGGAGGGTTAGTTATGTACATAAAATAATGAGTCAAAGATTAAATATATACAATATACAATTAGGACCAAAAACTCAAGTTTGTCAGTAGGGGTCATAGAAGTCTGTATGTGAGAGATATTTGACTTTATAGATTTTTTTGTCTCAGAACTTAGATTTGGATTTTATTTGTCACAAATACAAGTTAGTAATTTTATGGTATTTTTCATTTGTTAATGTCTCTAATATGCACACACTGGAGTTGATCTGATTTCATTTTGAGTTATAAAATAATGAAAAATGCTGGAAATTATGTTAATCTAAAGGATATAATATACATACAATTTGTGGCTTCTTATTAATGCAATTATGAAATGATAAAATATAGATATTACGTACTTATTCATGAGTGATAAATCTGCAATATTAATTCCTAAATACATTTAGTTACTTGGGAACACAATTCTATTTTTAGTTTTTAAAGTGATGAATCACAAGTTCATCAAGGCTCTAAGGGTGAGATCTTCTATTGCAATCTCTCAATGAGTACATAGGGTATGAGGCTTCTTATATAACACTACAGATAGACCGGAGTCCTACCTATCTATAGAAGATGAGGGACTAAGATATCTAATTTCCCCTTTATTACCTACTCCAACAATCGTGATATACGCCCTCCTGTTTAGACTCCAACCCAATTCAATCCAACAACGTTGGATTGAACCCATTTATGCGATTTATCCAGTTCATTTGTATTATATATCCGTAAAAAGAAAGATTACTTATTCTAATAAAGAAATGGGTTTTTATCACTTGTGCCCCTCCGAGATATCGTAATTTCAGTTATACCCCTATCTTTTTGGTAATATCAATTGTGCCCCTCACTTCTTGCTAATTTATCACTTGTGCCCCTCGGGTTAGTGATCGTCCATCCACAGTGCAAACGGACGTTAACTTTGAGGATATAAGCGGAATTAATTTAAAAGAAATGGTTCAATGGTCATTTTACACCCTCTTCCTTATCCTCTTCTTCTTCCTCCTCTTCCCCCATCCTCTTCCTCCTCCTCCCTCTCTGCCCGTAACTCCTCCCCCACCCCGGCATGCCCTCTTCCTCCGCCTCAGCCTGCCCCCTCCTCCGCCCCAGCCTCCCCCGGCCCTGCCCCAACCTCCCCCCGCCCTCGCCCCGAGCTCCGCCCCAGCCTCCCTCCACCCCGACCTCCCCCCGCCACCGCTTGAGTAGTCTCGCTGCCACCAAGTCTAAACTCAGACTTTCCGAGGGGGAATTTGACGATACTTTGTATGGCTGTCAACTGGCCTCGATGTTGATGGCTCATTGCTCGGGATGGTCCCTAACTCCCCTCCCTTACTGGTGGTCTATAGGGCATGCGACTGGATAATAACTAAACCACATTATTGCTTGTTGAAGGGAACGAATAAGATGCATTACCATTAACCCTAGAGCTCTCTTATATAGGAGAAAAGTTCTATGGGTAATTTACATAAAGAGGACAAACAAAGACTACAAAATAAAGTTACTCTAACACTCCCCCTCAAGCTGGAGCATATATATCCAACATGCTCAGCTTGGAACAACAAAGATGAAATGGACCCCTAGCAAGGGCCTTGGTGAACATGTCTGCAACCTGTTCTCCTGATGATACATGAGAAGTTGAAATAAGTCCTTTTTTAATTAAGTCCCGTGTATAATGGCAATCCACTTCAATGTGCTTCATCCTCTCATGGAAGGCTGGATTATTGGCTATGAACAGGGCTGTTTGATTATCACATTTCAGATGCATGGGAAGAGGAACATCAATGGTTAAATCAGTCAAAACGGATTTAACCCACATCATCTCAGCACTACCTTGGGCCATTGCCCTATATTCTGACTCTGCACTGGATCGAGCCACCACAGTTTGCTTCTTACTCTTCCACGCTACTGGTGAGGTGCCAATAAATACAATAAAGCCTGAAGTTGACTTTCTATCATTAGGACACCCAACATAGTCTGCATCAGCATAACCTGTGATGGATATAGAGGTATCTCTTCTATACATAAGACCAGTACCTGGAGACGACTTCAGATATCTCAAGATCATAAAAACCGCATTCATGTGAGCCTGCCTGGGTTGCTCTATGAATTGACTTACCCTATTAACCGCAAAGGCTATATCCGGTCGGGTAATAGTGACATACAAGAGCTTTCCCACTAGCTCTCTATATCGTCTCTTGTCTACCTCCTCAGAGTCATCATCATAAAGGTTGACATTAGAATCCATAGGAGTAGCAGCTGGTCTACACCCTGCCATACCTGTCTCAGATAAGAGATCCGTAACATACTTCTTTTGTGTCATTACCATACCTTGCTTGTTCCGTGCAAACTCCAGCCCCAAAAAATAGCGAAGTGTACCCAAATCCTTCATAACGAACTGCTTGACAAGAAACTCCTTGGCTGCTTGAATGCCCTGCTCATTACTGCCTGTAATAACAATATCATCAACATACACTAAGATGATTACAGTACCTCGCTGATCTCTTTTTACAAAGAGAATATGATCTGCTGTAGATCTGACGAAGCCCTTCTGTTCAATCAACTCCGAGAGCTTCTGAAACCAAGCCCGTGGACTCTGCTTCAGGCCATATATGGCCTTATGGAGACGACACACCATACTAGACTCCCCCTCAGCAGCAAACCCTGACAGCTGTTGCATATAGACCTCTTCCTACAAGTCACCATACAAGAAGGCATTCGTGACATTAAGTTGAAATAGGGGCCAGTCTCGGACAACAGCAACTGCATTGAGAATCCGTAAGGTAGAATGATGGGCTACTGGAGAAAACGTCTCATGATAGTCCACCCCATATGTTTGGGTGAACCCTCGAGCAACCAACCTGGCTTTGTATCTATCAACCGTACCATATGCCCGATGCTTAACAGTAAAAACCCTTTTGCTTCCAACAATGGACGCACCTGGTGGAGGATGCACAATACTCCACGTACCATGTGACTGCAACGCCGCCATTTCCTCTTCCATAGCTAAACATCACGGACTGCTCTGTAGGGCCTCCTGATAAGACCGTGGAATGTGTACTACCGATAACCCAACAACAAAGTTGCGAAAGTCCGGGGACAAACGCTCCAATGACGCCTGAGAGCAAAAATCCATCCCATATTTGGGATTCATCGTCCGAGCACGCTTCTGCCGTCTATGAGCAATAGGGATATGTAGGTCATCGACAGAAGGAATGACAGTATCATCAATAGCCTGTACATCAGTACCCTGTACATCCATCTGCACATTCAAATCACCTGTGCCATCAGTAGAACTCAAATGATCAGTACATACCTCGGGCGTGCTGGATGATGGAGGAGGTACATGAGCAGAGGGCCGTCGCTGATAGACCTGAGGATAATGAACAGTAGCTGCTGCTGGTGGTGGTGGTGGTGGTTGTAGGCTGTGGTGGTGGTGGAGTAGGTTGTGGTGGTAGATGAGAGCATGGAACAGATGGAGGTGGAGGCGGCACATAAATGTCGTCTCCTTCCTCTGAGTGAGTGAGTCTGTCACATGTAGGAGAGAAATACATAATGGACTCAAAGAAGGTGACATCTGCACTGACGTAGTACCTTCGTTTAACTGGATCAAAACACCAATATCCCTTCTGGGTTTTGGAATAACCCACAAACACACATTTGACAGCTCTGGGAGAGAGCTTGTCAAGACCAGGAGAAAAACAATGGACAAATGCAACAGACCCAAAAAAACGTGGTGTTAGGGAGAAAAGATCCTTCTCGGGAAACGCAGTCAAGAACGGAATCTTCTCCCCTAACACTGTCGAAGGCATACGGTTAAGAAGATAACAGGCAGTTAGAACCGCATCCCCCCAATAGGAGTGAGGGGCATGGCTCTGAATCAAAAGGGTTCTGGTCATATCCAACAAATGACGATGATTCCGTTCAGCCACCCCATTCTGCTGGGAGGTATAGGCACATGACGTCTGATGCACAATCCCATGAGACATAAGAAATTTGGAAAGTTGGGTACTACACAATTCTAGAGCATTGTCAGACCGTATGTACTTCACTTTAGCAGAGAAAATATTTTTTATTTCAATAATAAAAGCTTGAATAATATGACCAGCATCAGATTTATTTTTAAGAAGAAAGACCCAAGATAGTCTAGAGAAATCATCGACTGCAACAAGATAAAACCTGTGCCCTTGAAGATCAGGGACACGACTGGGACCCCAAATATCAAAGTGAAGTAACTCAAACAGACTATGACGACTCGGACCTGGACGACTCTGGAACGACGACCAGTGATGTTTCCTAAGCTGGCATGCCTCTCATTGAAAAGTAGACCTGGGAGAAATCTGGGGAATGATATGGACCATCTTTTGCAGCGGAAGATGACCAAAGCGAAGATGCCATGTGTAAGGTGAGACATAACCAGCACGAACAGAAGAGACACCAGCGTAAGGAGACTGTACCAGTCTATAGAGACCCCCTTGCTCACGGTCAGTTCCATTCACTCTGCCCGTTAGGATATCCTGAAACATAAGAGCAGATGGGTCAAATATGGCACGACAATGTAAATCTTTAGTGATTTGACTAATCGACAATAAATTCATTGAAAAATCCGGAGCATAAAGAACATTCTGAAGCCATATCATAGGGGTCAACTGCACGTCCCCCTGACCAGTAATGGGAGAGTGTGTCCCATCAGCTATCACCACAGATCGTCCAGTATGAGTAGGATTAAAAACATCCAATTGCTTTTTATCCCCACATAAATGATGAGATGCTCCTGAATCCATGATCCATTCTGATAGATCTGAGCTGTAACAACTAGTGAGAGCATATGTTGTACCTGACGTGGATGCTGATGCGGAACCTGCTATCTCTGCAGATCCTGATGTACTAGCTTGCTCTTGATCTGGCATGATCGCTCTAAGTCTCGTCACAAACTCCTCGAATCTCTGATCTAGTAGATGGGAAGGACCCCCATCCTGCTGTGTCTGTTTCGCCACACGTGCTGTAGTAGGAGGAAACCCATGCTTAGAATAGCATGTTTTCTCAGAGTGACCAGGCCTGTGACAATAAGTGCACGGCTGTCGAGGAGGTCTGTATACTCCTCCTCTTCCACGACCACCTCTTCCTCGAAACTGTGAAGATCCTCCTCTGCCATGGGATGCTGCCATGGCCGATGACATCTGAGATCCACCCTGAGATATGGAGATTCTGCTCAACCTGCGATAGGCCTCTTCCATAGGAGGGATGGTAGCATCGGTAAGAATCTGTGCTCTGGCGGTGTCATACTCCTGATCAAGGGCGGCGAGAAACACCCTTGTCATCACTGAGTCCCTGTAGGCCTTCAACTGCTCCGGTGTGGCTGTCAATGGGATGTACTCGTGAAGCTTCTCAAACATACCCCTTAGAGAGGTATACAGGGTATGAAGAGGACGACCGTTCTGTTTCACCGTAAAGATGTCGTGCTGAAGTTGTAAGATCTTGGACTCGTTCTTCGCTGGAGAATATGTGGAAGCGAGTATATCCCACATAGCCTTCGCAGTGGGTTGACTCAGAATGTCGTTGGCTATCTCCATGGATACGGTACCTGATAGCCATACACGTGCATATGCATCGTCAGCCTCCCATGAGGCGTTAACCCCAGTCATGTCAACAGGTTCCTCTTGTGTGAGGATATGCTTCTTGCCATTGCACTGCATAAGACTCATGAACTGCATGGCCCACAGTTCATAGTTCGTACCATCCATCTTTACAACGGGTGCTGGACCTTTGAAGGCGCCCAGAGTTAGAAAATCTACCTTGTTGTTTGACATGGCGACAACAATAACCTGTAGCTGGGGTTACACTATTAGACGACAGCGTCTACTTGTACATAGACTCAAACCACAACTTCCTTCATACTCAACGAAGCACGGCTAGGGCTCCGATGCGCTACAGCACAGACCTGCAGATCTATGTGGATGATGCGCGCTACTGGATGATATACGGGTATTGGATGATCTCGTGGCTACTGGATGCGCGCTACTGCAGATCTTGGGCATACACAGGAGATAATACGCGCTACTGGATGATTCGCCAGGCTTCGCGAGAGGTCGATAGGGCGCCAGGTCTTGCGCAGAGCACGACCTTGCGAAGACAGGCGGCGTTGATGACCGAAGACGCGCGCGCACAGCAGAAGGGGCTTACCGCCCGAGCGCAGCAGAGAGATCTTTACGCACTACTGGGCGTTGGGCGCTATTGGCGCTGGGTGCTGGGCGCTGTTGGCACTGGGCGCTGGGCGCTATTGAGGGCGAGGAGATTGCGCGCGATGGAAGAGATCTTCCACGGTGGGCGCTAGAGAGGCCAAGGTGCGAGGAGGCCTCCCGCAGGGCGCGCGAGAGATGCGCTAGGGCACGCGAGAGGCCAAGCAGCGCACGAGAGATGCACTAGGGCACCGAGAGGCCAAGCCCCGCCGTCGCTGCGACACAGGCGCCGATTGGAGGAGAGAGAGGAGAGGGCGGCGGGTGGGGTCGGGTAGGGTTAGGGTTCAATAACTCCGGCCTAGGGTCGTCGCTCTGATACCATGTTGAAGGGAACGAATAAGATGCATTACCATTAATTCTAGAGCTCTCTTATATAGGAGAAAAGCTCTATGGGTAATTTACATAAAAAGGACAAACAAAGACTACAAAATAAAGTTACTCTAACATTGCTTACTGACCCCTGTAACATCAGCCCAGGCATTTAACGCAATAACTAACATGGAGTGGTCCCCCAACTGCGTTGGATATATTTCTGTAATTTTTGTTGGCTCCATCTTTTTTCTTGCTCATCCAACTCCATGAAATTCCATGAAAAGGTCCACCACAACCTGCTCTCAGGCTGATTGGCGATTTGGTTGCCTTCCATGTTAAACTTGGTAAGTTTAATCTTAGCTTCTCTGTTATAGTTTTGTTCATGAGAGATGATGTAGCAGGTTTTAAAAGCGGTCTCAGGGCGGATGGAGGCTGGGGCGGAGCTCTGGGCGAGGGAGGGGCTGGGGCGGAGCTCGAAGCGGGGGTGGGGGGAGGTCGGGGCGGAGGGAGGCTGGGGCGGAGCTCGGGGTGGGGGCGGGGGGAGGCTAGAGCGGAGGTCGGGGCGGAGGGAGGCTGGGGCGGAGCTTGGGGTGGAGGGAGGCTGGGGCGGAGCTCGGGGCGGGGGTGAGGGGAGGCTGGGGCGGAGGTCGGGGCGGAGGGAGGCTGGGGCGGAGCTCAGGTCGGGGGCGGGGGGAGGCTGGGGCGGAGGTCGGGGCGGAGGGAGGCTCGGGCGGAGCTCGGGGCAGGGGCGAGGGGAGGTCAAGGAGGAGGGAGGCTGGGGCGGAGCTCAGGGAAGGGGGCCGGGGGAGGAGTTCCGGGCGGAGAGGGAGGAGGAGGAGGTTGGAGGAGGAAGAAGAGGATGGGGGAAGAGGAGGAAGAAGAGGAGTCTGGACAATAATACTCCTCTTAACTGAACCAAGGTTTGAAAAAACTATAGTTAAGTCAACTCATTGACGGTCAATCTGACGGAAGGGCACAAGTGATAACGGAGAAAGAAGTGAGGGGCACAACTGCTATTACCAAAAAGATGGGAGCATAACTGAAATTGCGATATCTCGGAGGGGCACAAGTGATAAAAACCCTAACAAGGGCCTCCAAAATATAGACCCAATATGATATGTAAAATTGTGTGTATTACGTTCCTCTGGTCTATATATCCCATATTTTGGTCAACTATATGTAATTTATTTCAGAAGCTATTCTCCTCTGCAATTGGATGCATTCTTGGAATGGAAACGGACGAATCTTGGTTGTATTCTTTGGAATTTGTTCATAAAGAGGGATAAAAGCTTTCTTCCTTCCTAAGTATTATGGAATTGGATTCCTCTTGCGAAAACTCCACCTCGAGAAAAGGGCAAAAAGATAAATAGAAAAAGGCATTATTGACCAAATACCCTGAGAAGAAATGCACCCCTTAACTCGCGTTCTTTGTTGCACCAGTTCTCTGCTCTCCTCCAAACCCTGATCCTCATGTCGGCAAAGGCAATCACGCTCAACTGTGCAGCTGCTACTGCTCCTGCAATTTACATTCTGACATTAACATGGCACCTCGCGTTTTTGCAGATTTACTGCATGTTGCTGAGAATCAGCATTGATTGCAATGGATGTTATCAGAAGATCAAGGCAGTTCTCGTCAATATGGAAGGTGAACACTAGTACCTGGACTAGCTAATGTTGATCTTCGATTTGATCACACAAATACTTGAAACTTCTCATTAAAATATCACATCTTCTGTCTTCAACCAAGAGGTGCAAAGCTATTACATAGAAAAGAATCAATCCTTGGTGAGCGTCTGCGGGCTGTCTGTCCCTTGGGACCTCGTTCATAGATTGCGCAGGGCGATAAACCGGCGGATCGAGATTCTGGAAGTCAAGGAGGTGAGCATGAAGGAAGCTACAGAAACAGCTGGATCCGAGCAAATTGACATGAAAAAGAAGTAGATGCATCCCTAGCTTTCGCCGGATAAAGTTCCAAGACGTAGCTGCATACTTGATGGAAAGTTCACATGAAATCCTTCGTACGTATTTCATTCGACCAGCTTTAATCATCCTAATCTTTTGACGGATCTATATTTGATCGCATACATGACATACTGTTAATCTATATTTGATAGCAGACATGACATATTGTTAAATGGACATTGTATTTCCCTTGTATACTCATTGACGGACATGCTCCTTAAGGCAGATTTTAGTTTCTTTGACCGGTAATGGGGTATTATTGTTCTAACACGTACAGCTTTATGTGACTGCAGTTTATATTAATGCAAATGTGATATGGGATAACAGTAGTGATGCTATTTGTGAAATAATTTATTACAAAAGCTAACATTAGACTAGATTGAAATTTTATGCAGTGCAACATTCGTTCTCAATCCCAATAGTGATTATTAATTGTTTAGACTCGGGGTTTACAATATTATATTGCAATTTATATTTTTCGTTTTCTAAAGTGTAATATACGTCGTAAAAAATATTATCTGTTATTTACTCCTTTGTACTATGAAGTCTCCGGAGCATTCTTTTGCTCAAGAGAGTAGCTTTGTAAGTAGTTGTAGTTTCTTTAAACTGCTATGTAAATTTCATCTTTTATATCTTTGTGTAACATTGTATGGATCTTTGTAATTGTTTTGCGTTCTTTTGTAATTCATATGCGTTACTTTGTAAAAATTACGTGAATCTTTGTAATTGTTTCACGCTCCTTTCTAAAACCCACGTAGAGCTCTGTAAAAAAAATCAAATATTGAGATTTGTAATCAAAAGTGAATAAGTATGTAAAATCGAAAGTTAGTTATGTAAAAAAGATATACAACAATGTAAATCCAACTTCAAATATGTAAATCCGCTCCCCTTCCACCCCTCCTCGCTTACCATCCGTCACGCCGACAACCTGCTCCCCATTTCCACCAACAAGATCTAAAAAAACAAAAAGGAGGTGAAGCTTCTCGTGTCATCCATGGTGCACCATCACGAACATCCTCCCACTCGTGCGTCTCCGCCTCGTTCTTGCATGTATGTCGTCGTCGTCTTCCTGCATAGCCACAACCTCTCACGACGTCGCCCACTCCCGCACAACCTTCGCCTTCTCCACCACGCACGGTCGTGCAATCTCTCCTATGCCTCCTTCGTGAGCGACAAAAGAGGAGCTACCATCGTCCTCGATATGCACCACCATCGGAGGGGGGGTCAGCCTCCACATGTAACCTCCCGCACGCCGTCGAGAGAGAGAGAGAGAGAGAGAGAGAGAGAGAGAGGAGTTGAGAGAGAGAGTAGTTGCGAGAGAGAGGAGATTATTAAGGTTAGGGTTGTCACATACTATTTTTAGAATTTGATAAATGATCAAAATAGGTTTTTTACCATTAAAATAATGCAATTAAAGTGTTATTTATCACAATCGCGTGATTTGAAATAAATAGATGAGATGGAAGGTTCATCACAAAAGTAATGAGATACCACCTCATTTGAAGTTTCTCATATATATATATATATAATTTTCCGAAGAAAACTCAAGCTATTTCACATATTTGATTGGGTTGGTGCACATTTTCAGCATAGGCATCACACTAAGGTCCCTTTAATAGTAACAAAGGAACTGAACACGTTGAGATGTGCTTTGAAGACTAAACTTGATAGGACTCCGATGCAACTTGTAAATATATCTTGACCAAGCCAATTATTGACCAATTAGAATCCGTTTACTTTTTACACCCTATATAATCTATTGGAGTTCCTATGGATTGTAACAATACTAGAGGTCAGGTGGAGGGGATGCAGACGTCAATAGTAGTATCTAATATTTATGGTATTAAAGTAAAATATGGATTTTAATATATACAAACAAACTAGATATTAAACCACAATGCATAGAGATGATTACGTGGAAATTCAATTGGGTGAAAATCATGACACGGGTCTCTCTAACATAGCAATTTCGATTAGCTGACTCGCTAATCAACAGCTTCCCTAATCCGATTTATTTGTGCCGATAACTAAACTGTTTTCGAATCTTTTGGAACAAATGCCAGTACACTTTTTAATGTTGGATCAAAACATTAAAGTCAAACAATGGATCAAACAATGTGGCAACATCGAGAACATGGGCAGAGTCCGATTGTCCTCCGACCTATTTAGATGGGCAGACTTTAAACGCCCAAAAAATCTGCATACTTAGATCTACCACAAAAATCTCCTGCAAAAATTGTTATCTCAAAGGCAAGACATAACTTTTGTCATATCACACACATACATGTACAAACGCATATACAGCCACCAACACATGCACATACATACATACATACATAGGCACGAACACACTTCTATGCACTTCTCACCTACCCCACATTTTTACACCCTAGATTCACTTCCATCTTAGGTTGATTCACATTATTTTTGAGTGCTTGTTGGAATCCAAGAATCATTTTGAGATCAAGCTACTGCTGAGACAAATGATTGGTAGATTTATCTACCCCCACATACTTCTTTTCCTTTTCATAGGAATGTTGGGATAGGTAAACGATTCACACATACACATCCTGACTTGACTTTAGGGTACAGCTTGATCGATAGAACACACCAAGTGGATAGGACCGCACCACATAATTCTAGAGTTGATTGATCTTCGTGATCAAGATCGCATTGACCAGCCATTCGAAAAGCCTACATATACAGAGGATGTGATTCATGATCTCAATCTACAAGCCACCTAAACATCGAATCCATTATATGAGGCTCCAACGAGTATCTGACACACAGATGGTCTCTACTAAACCCAACATGACATGCTAGAGTCAAGATATGTTGAGTACGAGACTTCAAATTCTCAGCGGTATCCTCCAATTGAGCAGACTTCTCCCATTATTTGTCACGAGGATTTTTTGGATGAGGACATTTTTATACTTGTCAAGAGACATGAATTAATTGATGATAGGCTGAAGAATGTCACCGACCTATTAATTGCACATTTTGTCAGTCTGGGAATGAAAGTGGAGAACAACATGATTGGATTTGATTTTGAAAACCAATAGAACACTAGGGAACCCACATACTTTCCACAGCTTGAGTCAACTCTACCTCCCTCTCCTACTAATCACTTGCCCTCCACTCTTGAGTCTGCACATTCTCTCACTTCTCCTTCACATATGAAACAACAAAAAAAATTGAAAATCCCAAGAAGATAAAAAATTGAAATCCCAGAAAACTCATAAAAATAGAAAATAAAAATTACGTAAAAAATAGATCCTGACCTAAGGGAAGCACTCATTTAGGAATTGATTCTTAAGATTCCCTTAATAAAGGCCATAGATCTTTTCCCCAACCTTAAATGATTTATGAATAGTAAATTGATGCCCAAGAGATTGGGCCATAAGAGAACAAGGACAAAAAGACACCGAGTGTGTATGGCCACCTCCTTGGTGATGGGGAGAAAGACCAAGAGCTGTAGAGTTAAGTGGTTGCCTAGGGTTGAATGTGATAACAAAGACACAACTTTACCCATGCTATAATCGATGATGACTCGTCGATAAATATCCTCCTAACTTCCATATTTGACAAGTTCAAACTCGGACCACTTAGAAAATCAAGAGAGATCGTGCAACTAGCTTATGGATCCATCAAACTGTCAAGAGGAACCATTTCAGTCATCATTGCTTTCCGAGGTGCTTGATGAATTTGCATTTCATCATCTTTATTCATTTATTTTATCTTAAAATCTTTCGTAAAACATATGTATTATCAATAAATAAATCTTCTTACTAAACATCATCTTTGTATAAATATTGATAAATAACAGCCACGTCTATATGCATGTAATCTTTCCTATAGCCTTGTGGGGTCTTCTGATTCAGTCAATCGTCGAGCCAATTATCGAGTAGGGTCTATTCTTTAAGATTGTATGTGCTAAAATACTAGACTCGAAATACCTAGACAAATGGGACAAGAAGATTTGTTGAGACACTTTGCAAGTTGGAATGCTTATTTCCACCAACCTTTTTGATATCATGGTTCATTTGATAATTCATTTGGTTGATGAAGCAAAGTTGGGAGGACTAGTTCAGCTCCATTAGATTTACCTGATAGAGAGATAGACAAAGAAACTTAAGGATTATGTGCTTACTAGTTCTAAACCAAAGGCATCAATTGTTGAGGGATACTTTGTCGAGGAATGCATCAATTTTTGCATGATGTACATTGATAGTGAGCAGCATTTCAAAAATCTTGAAAGAAATGACGCTCCTTGTAATGATTCTATGATGATACCCTATCAATGTTTGAGATCCAAGGTCAAGAAATAAAGAAATAAATCTCCTTCTACCGATGCAAGAGGTTGAAAGATAGTTGGCACATTTGTGCTAAAATAAGTTATTGAAATGTATCCATTCTGCCATGAATGGAAAAGCTATTATGGTAATTTAAGGGGCTTAAGTGAGATCAATTTCATTGAGTTATTTGAAAGACAAGTGCAACAAATGAATTATGAACAAGATAGTTGTTGCATAGAGAATTTCGATATGTTAATTCAACATCCATTCAGTTATGCACACGAGCAACTAGATATATCATAAATGATTAATGTTTCAAGAGCTAGTCAAAATATTATAATAAGAAAGCAAATATCCTATCTAACGTGTTCGCCAAAAGCAATCTATCATCGGTTTGTGATGGATACTATGACCAAATCCCTGAAATAATTAAGATGAGCTATCGACATGATCGGTGCATAGTGCTATTCAAATGTGAATGGTACAATGTATTTAAAGACACATGATTTAAGTTGGATTTAAGTTTTAGATACATCAAAATCGATAAAAGCAAAAGCATATTAGGTAGGCTAGAACCATTCGTGTTAGCATTCCAGACATACTAAGTATTCAACATTGATAATAATGCTATTTTGGGTTGGATAATACCGATAAAAATAACTCCTAAGGTTTTAATTGAGGATTTGATATTGAAGAGTACAACGATGATGAGGTTGATGATAACCAAGAAGAGAGATATCTATGAACTCTGATATAATTATAAAAACTTGTTCAACCTTTCAATTATTGACTGCTTATATATATATGCGAAGATTGTTTTGTAGGTGTAAATATCCACTACTTTACATAATATATTTGTGAATATTTCTTAATTTGTTTGTATAAAATAAAAATGATTATGGATACTGGATGTAGCTTTGATTTTTTTTAAATAATGCATATGCTTTGAACCTTATTTTCTTGATGGAATGATAGAGACGAGGACAAGCAAGCAGGTGAGACACCATAGATTGAGGTGGTTGAGGGGGTCGCAGAGAGCCCCAAGATGAGGAGGATGTTGATGTGGGAGTAAACAATAAATAGGGTACTCCAGTGAATGGTGTTGACGGGGCTTCATTGTCAAGTTTGAAGTTAAGTAGTAACAAATTTCTTTCAAATCAAACATATCAATGAAATGTTCTTAAACATGTCAGTGGCAAATGGGGAGGGGTCATGCCAAGTGCAACCAGTTAAATAAGCTAAAGCCTGAAGAGAGGGTAAAGGTGCAACAGAATACGGTAGGTAAGGATTTAGGGGATTACACCATACCTTTTCCTAATTGGTTGTTGATGAATACCCATTCATCACTCTTTATTCTATTATGTTAGCTACAAAAACCTTTGCAAATACATGTAGATATGTGTAAATACCAATAATTACCAAAAGCATGCATTGTGTAAAAACCTATAATTAGCATGTTTTTGTGCACAAAATAAAAGAATAAAGAGCAAAAAGAAAAAGAGGGAGATATTTAGAATAAATATTGAGCAACCTAACCCAAGGGAGGGCTCAGCATGGGCCTGACCGCATAAAAGCCAAAGTAGAGGGGGATAGGAGCTCATGTGTATATACTTCTGTAAAAATATATTTTCCTCACCCAAAAATATGTTGTAAATATGTGTACATATTGTGTGTATATTTAGAAAATATCAAAAACAAAATAAAAAGATAAAAATCAAAAATTCAAAAATACCCTTTTTCACCATGTGCATAGACCACACCATTGTATTTATTTAACCTTATAAATAAATTCAATTATTTTCTAAACTTTTTGTAAATATTCTATGGCATATTTTGTAAATAAAATAAATAAAAAGAAACAAAACAAAAATCAAATAAAAATTACAAAATTGCAAATACAAAAATACATTGTATAAATACCATGTATATGAATGTATTCAACCATTTATTTCACCCTTGTATATAAACAATTAAAATAAAATAAAAATATTCTTTTATTCCTTATTTTATGGTGTAAATAAATAAAATACCAAATAAGCATAAAAACACATAAAAATAACAAATAAAAAAATCAAAAATAAAAATCCATATAGTGTACATATACCTATATATAGAGCTAACCTATTTTTATTTCCAAAAATTAATTAAAAATCACCAAAAAATAGAAAAAAATAAAAGAAAAATATTTCATGTTTTGAGTTTTCCTTAATTCGGCCTATTTCTACCCTAAAATAAATAAATAAAATTCGGGCACACGTGGCCGCTCCTGGTTGGTCCACGGGGGAATGTTGACCCCGGTCAACTCCCCCGCGACCTCCTTCCTTTTCTGGAAGTCGCGCGCCGCGCCACCTTCGTCGAATTTCCCACGCGACTCCAGGCTGTCTCCCACGCATCCCCCGCGCCCGGATTCTTCGCCGTTCATCCCTCTCCCTCGCCGGATCCTTCGCCATCAAATCCACGTTTTCCTTCGCTGTCAGCCTCCAACCCTAAACGCCCCGGTCACACTATATATTTTCACCTCCGCCGCCTCCGCGCCGCATCTTTGGCCCATCTCCTTCTTCCCCGTGACCTCCATCGGCATCGCGAGAGTGACAGCAAGTTTTGCCTTTGTTGCAGTGAGGCGAGGAGGCGATACCATCGATCCGGCGTAACTTCGCCGTCCTTGCTCCGCCGCCGGCGTTGAGCATCGAGCTTCAGGCCTTGACGCCCTTCGAAGCTACGACCCGGAGATAGCCACGCTCCACCACAGTCTCCAGCGTCCATCAGGTAACCTTAGATCCTTCTAGTTTCTCCTAATTTTCGATTACGCCCAATTCGCACCTCCGACGCATTTCTTTGATTCCGACCATCTCACGCAACATCTCGATCCTCCGACCCGACCATCATCTCCGCCAGACCTCTCCGCACCTTCTTCACCCCTCCACACAACCCAGATCGCACAGGATCTGGGAACCGAGCTCCTTCGCCGGCCACCTTCGCCGGAGCTCGCCATTCCGACGCACAGACCACCTTCACGCCGCCTAACCGGGTCGAGGCACTTTGCCCTCGACCCGCGAGTCTTCTGGTTTGCTTTTCAGGTCGAAACGAGGGCGTCTGAGGCCCTTCGCCATCCAGCCAGGAGACCCAGCTCCGCCGGCCTTGCTCGAGCTCCTCGGAGCTTGGTTTGACCGTCGGAGACCACCGGCAGACGCGGGAGCCTTCCGCGATTCTTCTCCGACCTCCAGAAGGCTCACCGGAGGACCTTAGCGCACGCACGAGCCCGGCGAGTCTCGCCGGGGACCTGTTCTTCGAGGACCCTCCATCGCCGTCCGATCTTCCTCATCGCTCCAGGTCAGATCTTGGCCGTCCATTCGAGGAGCTGCTTCCACCGTCCGATCCGAGGAGACGCCATCTGGAGCGCCCACCAGCCGCAGCCGTTCGATCTACACGTGGCGCGCATCCAACGCTCCATTAATAAAGGGGTAAATATCGTAGGTCCCCCTCGTAGTTTGTAGTTTTATTTTTAGTCCTGTAATTTTCAATTCAAGTTGTTTAGTTTTTGGGATATTTGCATCAAGGACCCTGTACTTATTTTTATTTGCATTTATACCCCTGCCAGTAGTGAACCACGTGCTTCGTCACGTGTTATTCTGGGTTATTTGCGATGTATGCCCTGCAGTTTTGGATGTTATTCAATGAATGAAAAGTTTTGTTTATTTGCATATATACCCCTGTGAGCATTGATTTTGCACATGTGCGAATTATTTTGGGTAAATTGCAACATAAGCCCCTGGACTTTTGATACGAGTTATCAATTGGTCCTTGGAACTTATTTTTATTACATTTAGGTCCCTGTGTGCCCCAGGCACGTGCTTGGCACGTGACTTCTTGGGTATTTTGCACCAGGACCCCAGAACTTTTGGGTATTTGCACATAGGTCCCTGTGCACAGTGCCCCACCTTTCTTTTTGAATAAAATATCAAACGACCTCCAAATCCAATGAGATTTTGACACATGGCTCCTGCCATGGTGTAGGAATTTCTATGATTTTTGGGGACATTTTTGATTTCATTTATTATTTTTAAAAATTCAAAAACTCATATTTTCGCCACTGTTTGACTTTAAAAATACCAAAAAAATATAAAAACTCCACTAAAAATTCTAAAAAAATTAGATATTGTTGTTTACTGGTTGTTTGATTTTCTAGCCAATTTTGGCTATTTTTCATCACTTAAAAACCTTAAAAATTGAAAAACCCCTAAAAACCCATAAAAATTATAATAAATAAATTAAAAATCCAAAAACAATAATTAGGGTGCCTAAATTTTCCTTGTTCTTCATAGTTTATAGGAAAATTACCTTTAGGGCTTTTTGAGATCCAAAATTATTTTATTTTTGGGTCTTAAGCCTTGCTGGACAGTCCCCTTTGTTTTTCGCATTGTTTGATTTTTAATAAATAATTTACCCATTAGAAAAATCCCAAAAATTCACCAAAAACAGTAAAAAACATTTAAAACATAAAAACAAATTTTCTTGAATTTTTTCATCATTTTTGGTGTGTGTAATATATTGTTGAAGTTGCCTTGTATTTACATTCTTTCATTTTCTCATTGTTTAAAAAAATCTTAAAAATTATAAAAACAAATAAAAACCCTAAAAAAAGAGACTCTCTTGGTTTCTGACTACATCGTAGGCCGCAAGGCCAATCTGTGCTCCTTGTGTTCGACCCTGGGAGCTATACCAGGTTAATCCTATAGCTAGATCGCTCTATTGTGTGCTTGCTTGTTTTTATCTTATTTGAGTGATTGATTTTCTTGATTGACGCATTCGAGTGACTGAGGTCACAACGACCTAATTTTCATACCTTTACCTTAGTTGCATCGGTTTTCGCGCAATCAGAATGGCGCCGTTGCCGGGGAGCACGGCTTTGTAGTCAGTTTTCATTCTTCTATTTTTGTCTCTCTTAATTATAACCGTTTTCTGACACTCTCTCTTTCTAATTTTTTGTGCGAGGTACTGCTTGGAGACCTTCGAGTTACTATTTTTGAGGACCCGCACGGGAAGAAGAGCAGGAGGAGAGAGAGAAGAAGAAGAAATTTTCTACTTAGAGAGAGAGAGAGAACATTTTTTTTGTAATAATTTAGGACTCAAACTTTGGACTTGTGGACACTTGTAAACTTAGCGGGTCTGTTTCGCTGAGCACCGGTGTGCTCGGGGGACCCATTTTGATTTTCGCGGCTTTTATCGTGGTTTTGATAGCTAGCTGCCTTTTCCGGTGTTTACGCGGTTTTTCTCGAGCCCCTAGATTTAGGAATTTCTGTTGATTGTGACGTAAATATCTAAGGCCCAAACACTTAATAGAATATCTGTTCCTATAGAACGTAATTGGACCTTGATAAAATTCACTGAAAAAGTTAGTTTAATTGGATTTGAGACCACGTGCCGTGAGGAGTCACATACAGCGCTGGCAGGACCCGTTGTGGCGGGCACCGAGTGACTCCCAAGATCGGACTCCGGACTCGATTCGGTTAGCTAACTATTGTTCTTCGCGATCAATAGAAATTGCTCAGCTAGGACTCGGTTTTTCCTCGTTGCATCATTTAGGTAGTTTATTTCTGTATTTAAATTCTGCGCGGATCACTTGCATGTAGAGTGCTGGAGACAAGGTACGCATTTCTTTCTCTGCATGCATCATTGATTTTCTCGCGCATCGGCTTTTTCGTCTTCTCCCCCTGTGTTTGACTTAATCATCAGGAGAATCGGAAAAATCGCTAGGCCGCGTGTATTTATTTTGAAAAAAAAAATTAAAAAGAAAAAAACAATAAAAATTGGGACTGGATAACACTATTGACCCTAAAAGACACTCACATTAAAAAAATTTTGTCTTGGGGAGAGCAACCCCCTCATTGTTTGGTTTGATTGTGCGAGAGAGTGACCCGAACACTAGGTAAAGCCCTCCGGTGCTCATCTCGACTGATTACCGACTCTTCTGTGCGGGACAGTCGGTTGAGAGAGTATCGGGTATCCCAGCAGGTCACGTAATCGCTCTGATATCTTGTATGTTCACCAAATAAAATTGACAAGATAAATTGACCGATCTTTCACGGTCTTCACATTGTGTTGCGTTGGTGAACCAGGGGTTTGCTTTGCGATCATATTTTCTCCAGATCCCATCCGCCCAACTCGCCAAGATCAAGATGATGGGTAGACGATCTCTTAGGCAGCCTCTGGCTGCACCGCTTTCAGGCGCGGCTACTCCATCATCTAGGTTAGCCCGAGAGAGTCGAGACCAGCTCTCCGGGCCCGAGTACGATTCCATCCTGTTCCCCCTCGACCCCCTTTCTTTTCCTACTGAGAGACATGAGCCCGAGGAGAGACGAATTGATTTAACAGAACCTGAGTTGGGCTCATCTGATTTTGCAGACGTCACTATGGCCGGAGCCGGCAGTTCAGATGATCGCCAGCCCGAACATTTTGTCTTAGACCAGGGAGCGATCAACTCCACCCTGATCGCGTCATTAGAGACGGTTCAGCAGCAGTTACGCGATCAGGGCGCTTTTATGATTGAGATGAGAAGGGAGATGGAGCGACTCCGAAGAGAGCGAGACGAGCCGAGCGAGCCTGAGGACATTCCTGACGCTGATGCAGAGGCAGCAGCCGCAGCAGCAGCTGCCGCAGCGGCAGCCGCCGCAGGAGGAGGACCACCGAGAACGATGCGGGAGCTACACAACCCCGGATCTACACTGATGCATCATTGGGTGGTGGTACCTGCTATCGTGGGGGATTTCAAGTTCCCTCCGAACACCCTGCAGATGCTCCCTCATTTTCACGGGCTTGCCACTGAGGAACCCCATCTCCATCTCCAGGAGTTTTTGATGATCTGCAGTACTGTCCACGACCGTCATGTGGACCAAGATACGATTCGAATGATGGCCTTCCCTTTTTCACTGGCAGATAGAGCAGCCGCCTGGCTGAAACATCTAGGGAAGTTTGTTTACACCTGGGATCAGCTCCGCACCGAGTACTTGAACAAGTACTATCCACTCGGGCGGACGAATGCAGCGAGGGCCCTGATCAACAACTTCTCCATGCTCCCTAATGAGCAATTTCACGAAGCATGGGAGAGGTTCAGAGAGCTTCTGGATAGATGCCCACACCACGACATCTCGAAGCCGAACCTAGTTCAGAGCTTCTTTAGTGGGATGACACCAGAGCTTCAGGGTCTGGTGAATGCTTCTTGCGGCGGGTCCTACTTTGCCAAGGACCACAACCAAGTCTGGGCCATCTACGAGGAGATGGCAGAAAATTACATGGTGATGTCCCAGACTCGGTTGTACACTCAGAGATCTCAGCAGCCGCCAGGACCCGTGCAGTATCAGCGGATAGCACGGGTTGATGCAGGTCCATCCAGTTCGTCCACAGTTGCAGCCGCACAGGCAGAGTCGGCCACTGCGGACATGGGGATTATCAGCGAGAAGTTGGACCGCATGGAAATAATAGAGAAGAAGCAGTGCCAGGGCATAACTCAGATGGAGCAAATGGCACAAACTCTGAGCGACATGAAGACCCAGCTCTTGTGTCTTCAGGAGGCACAGACGGCTCCTCAGCCCCGTCTTCTGTCGCGAGGCGATTCCGGCGGCAGCCGCAGCTCGTCCCAGCGCTCCAGCTCCTTGCAGCAGCCTAAACAAGTTCACCTTGTACAGGCGGAGCCGTACCAGCAGCAGCAGCCCTCTTACCAGTCACCACCATCTCCAGACTTACAGATGGTGGTATATCAGCCGGATCAGCCTCTGGCAGCACTGCCACCAGACCCCTTCGATGCTGAGCCGTTGATGGATGTCAACGGGATTTGGTATGACCGTCCTCAACCTGGAATCCGACGAGACCATCCCGGGTTCAGGTGGGGGAATGGGGGTAACCAGTCCCAACAGCAGCCAGCCAGTCAGGGAGGGCAGTACTCCCAGCAGAGAGATCACCAGCAGCCCCCTGCATATCAGCCACATCAGCCATCATCCTTCGTATCTCGTCCCTACCAGCAGCAGGGACAGAATTGGAGACGTGAGCAGCAGGCTCACCAGCAGCAGCATCATTCCTCTTACCCCTCTCAGCCACAGCAGCAGCCGGTCCAGCAGCCTCATTATCAGAGAGGCAACCCGTCGGGTTCCCATGAGAGCCCCGCCATGGATGATTTAGCCCGCCTCTTCACAGAGCAGCAGGCTACATTTAGACGGGAGATGGACGAGTTCCGCCAGGAGATGCGGGACCTGATGCGAGGGAAAGCCGCTATACCTGCACAGATCGAGCCGAATCCGAATAACTTGAAGAGGAAATCTGAGCAGGTAATTCACACTGAATTTGCCACTCCTAGTGACCCATTTGATGATACATCTTCGGATTTATTTGATGCTGATTTTGTCACACTTAGGAGCGGTAGAAGACCAGCAGGCGGCGCCTCATCTGAGCGACCACACGAGGATCCATCTAGAGCGACAGATGAGGAAGAGGAGAGCGGTACTGAAGCCGCACCTCATGATGACGGTGGTACTGATGCCACCCGAGATGCTGATTCCACCGGCGGTACTGAGGCCGCCGTTTCACCACATAGAGGAGGTGGTACTGACGCCACCAACAGAGCCGAGCCAGCCCGCGGTACTGAGGCCGCAAGACGTCTAGTTATGGAGCCCACTAGAGGTGGTACTGAGGCCACCAATATTTACGTTGATAGAAATGTTGTCTTTCCTCGCATGCATGTATCTCAGAACTCTGATTTGAATAAAGGAAAAGGTTTAGTTTCTTCTGATCCCACTGTGATGAATGATGTTTGTGAGGATCCGGTCATCGAACCGTCTAGACCTATTCCTAGTCCTTCATCTGAGAAGGACCCTGTGATCCCCTTTCCTAGAGCCCTTGAGTTGGGAAAGGGGAAGAAAAAAGAAAAAGATCCAAAAAAGAGAGAGCAGGAGGAGTTCAGCCAGAGCATGATAGACCGATTTCACATACAGCTGACCCTCAATGAGGCTTTGCAACACATCCCTCTTCTTCAGCGATCCTTGAGAGATAAGACCACAGTCAGGAGGAAGAAGAGGAACAAGTCCGCAGAAATTCATGTGTTGACCAAAGCCACGTGTTACGCGATCCAGAACCATCTGCCGACTAAGAGGCCAGATTTAGGGGCCCCGTATGTCAGATGTCAGATTAGTGAGCAGAGGTTCAACCGTACTCTATTAGATAGCGGATCGTCGATCAACCTTCTTCCGGCAGCCCTTCTCGACCACTTAGAGTTGGGCACTCTTGTACAGAGCAGGACATACCTTCAGTTTGCTGATCGGTCTGTCAAGAGGCCAAAGGGGTTGTTACGAGACGTTGTCGTCACGATTCAGGGTTTGCAATTCCCCGTGGACTTCGTAGTGCTGGACATGGAGACCCCTGACTCGTTGACCGATTCCCCCATCATCCTCGGTCGCCCGTTCTTGGCCACAGCCAAAGCGGTGACTGACCATGACAGTGGGAAGGTATTCTTTCGCGTCCAGGGCGAGAGTATACAAATAGAGACGGTTAAGGACCATAGAGCCAGAGCTAGATCCCGCTCACATGGCAGTACAGATTCAGAACAGCTGACAGACGCAGAGCCAGACATCCACCAGGACTGTGATTTTGTGATCACAGATGATGAGGCAGTTTGGGCAGATCCTGCAGCACGGACCATCCTCTCATATTCAGATACAGCTGATACAGAGATGATAGAAGAGGATAGTCTGGAGAGCACAGCCTTGGTTCAGGATACTATTGAGTCAGCAGAGTCGGACCTTGATCGCGACACGATTTCCAGTGATGGTGGTACTGAGGCCACCCTGCTCTATGGTGGTGCTGATGCCACCTTGTTCTCCGGTGGTACTGATGCCACCGAGTCTGATACAGATCCCTCGGATTCAGAATCTGATTGGGCAGATTGTGATGATCAGATGCCAGATCTGGATCCACCTGAGCCTATAGATGAGGAGGAGGTAGAGGCAGAGCAGATCAGAGACAATACAGAGGACCCGCCTTCTCCAGATCCGGTTTGTGAGAGTTCTTTATCATTTTCCCAGGCAAATTTGGCAGAATTGTCCGCATACACACATCTTCTTCAGAAGCCAGATTTGTCAGCACCTAGCTGTCCAGAGCTAAAGCCGCTCCCTACTTCGCTGAAGTATAGATTCCTTGCGGGAAAGTCTGAGATGTACCCAGTCATTATCTCTGCTGATCTGACTAGAGAACAAGAATCCCGTCTGATGGAGGTTCTTGAAAAGAACCGCAAGGCAATTGGATGGAGCGTAGCAGATCTCCATGGGATCAGTCCCTCATTGTGCTCCCACCATATCTATCTCGAGGAAGGGGCGAAGCCGTCGCGTGAGTTCCAGCGGCGACTGAACCCCAACCTAAGAGAGGTTGTTATGAAGGAAATATCAAAATGGTGGAGTGCAGATTTTATTTATCCCATTTCCGACTCCAAGTGGGTCAGCCCCTTGCATGTGGTGCCCAAGAAAACGGGCATCACGACTGTGATCAGTGAGTCGGGAGAGGAGATCGCTACACGAGTACCCACCTCTTGGCGGGTCTGTGTTGACTACAGGAGACTCAACCAGGCCACCAAGAAGGACCATTTCCCCCTGCCCTTTATAGATCAGATCATTGAGAGACTGGCAGGAAAGAGCCATTATTGCTTCCTAGATGGGTACTCAGGCTACAACCAGGTGGCCATCGCTCCTGAGGATCAGGAGAAGACCACCTTTACCTGTCCCTTCGGTACATACGCCTTTCGACGCATGCCATTTGGGCTATGTAACGCCCCTGCGACTTTTCAGAGATGCATGCTGTCGATATTTTCGGACATGGTAGGGGAGTGTTTAGAGGTCTTCATGGACGACTTCTCGGTTTACGGCGACGGATTCGATTCCTGTCTTGACTGCCTAGACCGAGTGCTTCAGCGATGTATTGCTACCCGCTTGGTTCTGTCTTGGGAGAAGAGTCACTTCATGGTGACTCAAGGGACGGTGCTTGGCCACATCATCTCCAACAGAGGCATGGAGGTTGATCCGGCCAAGGTCGATGTCATTAGAAAACTCACACCGCCGTCCAATTTGAAGCAGCTACGGTCATTTCTGGGGCACGTTGGTTTTTATAGGAGATTCATTCATGATTTCAGCAAGATTGCCCGACCGTTGACTGATCTTTTGACGAAAGACACCGAGTTCCTTGTTGATGACAAGTGTCTTTCGTCCTTTGAGACTCTCCAGCAGTGTGTTATTGAGGCTCCTGTCCTTCAGCCACCCGATTGGTCTCTCCCATTCGAGATCATGACGGACGCCTCTGATTTTGCCGTAGGGGCCGTGCTAGGACAGAGGAGGGATGGAGTACCATTTGCGATACACTATGCTAGCCGCACATTGGATTCCGCCCAGCGGAATTACACTGTCACAGAGAAGGAAATGCTAGCAGTAGTGTTTGCCCTAGATAAATTCAGATCATATATCATTGGATCCCGAGTGACCTTGTACACAGACCACACCGCCATCAGGTACCTCATGTCAAAGAAGGATGCCAAGGCCAGACTTACTAGATGGATCCTTCTACTCCAGGAGTTCGACATTGAGATCAAGGATAAGCCTGGAGTCAAGAATGTGGTGGCGGACCATTTATCCCGATTAGAGCAGCCTGAGGAGACAGAGCAGATTGATCCCATTTGTGATACCTTCCCAGATGAGGCGATCCTTGCTATCGCCTCACTCCCGTGGTATGCCGATATTGTGAACTTTCTCGTTGCTGGGAAAGTCCCACAAGATTGGCCCAGGCAGAAGCTTGAGACCTTCTTTGCGAAGGCCAAGTCCTACCACTGGGAGGATCCCATCCTTTACCACGAAGGAGGGGATAGCATCTGGCGTCGGTGTATTCCTCAGGAGGAACATCATAGTGTCCTCACTTACTGCCACAAGCTTGAGGCAGGAGGACATCATTCTGGGAGGAGAACGGCACAGAAAGTGCTCCAATCCGGCTTGTGGTGGCCTACACTCTTCAAGGACTCTGATGAGTTCGTGAAGAGGTGTACTGACTGTCAGAGGATGGGCACTTGTGGACAACGTGATATGATGCCGATGCAGCCCATTCATTTCTGTGAGGTTTTTGACGCATGGGGCATCGATTTCATGGGTCCATTCCCTAAGAGTCAGGGATTTGAGTACATTCTGTTGGCCGTAGATTATGTTAGTCGTTGGGTTGAGGCTATCCCCGCCCGAGCCGCAGATGCAAAGACAGTTTGCAGATTTTTGAAGAAGCACATCATCATGCGGTTTGGGGTTCCACGAGTTCTGATTTCTGATGGGGGATCTCATTTTGTCAACGACCAGGTGAAGGCACTTGCTAGAGAGTTCAGTATAGACCATCGTGTTGCCACTCCATACCATCCACAGACAAATGGTCTAGCCGAAGTGTCGAATAGGGAGATCAAGACTATTTTGCAGAAAGTCATCCGCCCTGACCGAAAGAATTGGTCACAGCTTTTGGACTCGGTCTTGTGGGCATATCGGACATCTTTCAAGACTCCATTGGGTACATCTCCCTTTCGTCTCGTTTATGGCAAGCCATGCCATCTACCTGTCGAGCTGAGGCACAAGTCACTCTGGGCAGTTACAGACATGTTGATGGATCCAAATGGTATAGGAGACCAGAGGAGGGCAGAGTTAGCCGCCTTGGAAGAGCTTAGAGATGCAGCTTTCTCAAACAGCCTACATTATAAGGAGAAAGTCAAAGAGTGGCATGATTCTCATATCAGCCACAAGCATTTTGAGATTGGACAGAAAGTATGGCTGTTTGATGCGAGGCTTAGATTATTTCCAGGGAAGCTACAGAGCAAATGGAAAGGACCCTATTTGGTCAGGAAGGTACACGATAACGGTAGCATTGATATATCTGAGTTATCTTCTGAGAGTACCTTCCGAGTGAACGGCCAGCGGCTCAAACCATTTCTAGATCATGAGCCGCGGGACGTTATTATTGCTGCCATTCATTTTGCGTGAGATGTGGTCTCTTGACTCACATCTTTTACATCTCACGCCTGATTTTCACTGTTCCTCCGCCTGTATAGATCCAGTTGTCCATATCATTCTATCCTTTAGTCCCACATCCCGTCTCTCATCTTATGATTATGCTATACTTAGGGTGTACTTTACCCTAAGTATAGGGGGGATGTCGGACCTGTGAGAATTCTTTTCATTATTTCTGCCCTTGTTTTTGATGCCTATACTTAGGGATATTTTACCCTAAGTATAGGGGGGGCAGATTCTGTATATTCTTCTTCACTCGGTTTTCCCTTCATGCACAGCTTTCTATACTTAGGATTAGTTAATCCTAAGTATAGGGGGAGACCACCGAGTTCCTCTCATTTTATTCATTTATTCGTTCCTGTACCTAGCCATTCCTTTTCACTTCCCTTTTTACTAAGCACGAGTTATGACTTCTTCATCGCTCTTGATCACTCTGAGGACATCGTTCGAGCTAAGTATAGGGGGGGTGTGTATATATTTCATATATACTTTAGCCATAACTCGTACTTTGTGTGAGTGTGTTAAATAAAATGGCTAAAAATCACAAAAATTAAAAAAATTTTCATGTACATAAACCTCTTTTATTCTTGCACATACATAGCTAGTGTATAAAGTATTTTTGTAAAAATGATTTCAAAAATCTTTTGTGTAAAGCTTGTGTAAATATTTTGTATCAAAATTATGTATATAGTACAAAATGTTTTCAAAATGTTTTGAAAATCAAAAGTTTGCAAAAATCTTGTGTAAATGTGTGTAAATATCATTTTGCAAAACTTGCACTTCATGCATCATTCATTCATGATTTCAAAACATTTTTCAAAAATTTTTTGCATGATTGTAAAATATTTGTAAATAGCATCTTTTGTAAATATATGTATATAGTTTTTCCTGGATGAGAGTTGACATTTAAACTAAGCCTGGAATTAAATTGAGAAATGGAGCTTGAACAAGATCTTAATTCACTTAACTTCAAGAGGAACCTTGTAGGACTTAGGGTTAAGGCTTTTCAGGTCCATAAGGACTTAATTCTTTGAGTCCACTAGGCTATGAGCATATGTCATCTTGATGAGCCTAAGTAGAGCACTTAACAACACACGCATGACTCTCAGAGACAATGGCTTCACTTGCACCTGCACTTTACACATGGCTCTCCATGGATGAGGTGGTGAGGAGGCAGTTTCCTTTGGCTTGGGGTAGCATATGAGGGTAGTACTTCTAGGCGGAACCTCTCTTCTTCTTATAGTGAAGGAAGTGCACCTCAACTTGGTCTAGTGGTGTTGAAAGCTAAAGACAGAAGCTGTGGGTTGCAATAAAGCTTCAAAAGAGGGATAGTCTACTGGCTCAAGGGGAAATTTCTTATATGCTGCACCATGTAGATATGTTGTACAGAAGTCTTTGAAAAAAAAAAATGCAAAAAGAACTCCAAAAAAGTGGTGGGTCGGATTGAAAATTTAATAACCCCACCGGAGTGAAAAGCAAAAGCTTATGGTATCATGTTACATCTCATGAAGCTTGCAGCAGGAGACTTAGCTACACTGGCTAAGCTTCCAAAACTCTATACTTCTACCCCCTCTTCTTGAGCCGGTTGCACTTGAACTTAGAAGGGAATACCCCGCTTCTCGAGGAAAGAGTTGCTAGACTGAGGCATTAGAGTTACCAGGTTGAGGGAGGTTGTTTCTTTGTTACTTCTGAGGTGGGGAGCCACATATCACTTACACCGCAAGGAAAAGATTCATGGTCATTAGAGTTTGTGTATGTAGACTTGTTCTGATCTGGTTTATTGAGGAGTCTTGCCCATAGATTGGTGGAACTTGGAGGCTGTTGAGTTTTAGGCTTAAGTCCAAATAAGGTTCCGACACATTAATAATCCAAAGATCTGATCGAGCTCCATATTTCAATTTAATGAAGGAAAATTTAATAAGTCAAACTTACTCCATGTACATCCTCTTTTTCTTTTTTCTGTTTCTTTCTTTTTCACTTCTTTTTCAAATAAGTGTTTGCTAAGGGACTAGCAAAGTTAAAGCATAGGGGGTGATGAATACCCATTCATCACTCTTTATTCTATTATGTTAGCTACAAAAACCTTTGCAAATACATGTAGATATGTGTAAATACCAATAATTACCAAAAGCATGCATTGTGTAAAAACCTATAATTAGCATGTTTTTGTGCACAAAATAAAAGAATAAAGAGCAAAAAGAAAAAGAGGGAGATATTTAGAATAAATATTGAGCAACCTAACCCAAGGGAGGGCTCAGCATGGGCCTGACCGCATAAAAGCCAAAGTAGAGGGGGATAGGAGCTCATGTGTATATACTTCTGTAAAAATATATTTTCCTCACCCAAAAATATGTTGTAAATATGTGTACATATTGTGTGTATATTTAGAAAATATCAAAAACAAAATAAAAAGATAAAAATCAAAAATTCAAAAATACCCTTTTTCACCATGTGCATAGACCACACCATTGTATTTATTTAACCTTATAAATAAATTCAATTATTTTCTAAACTTTTTGTAAATATTCTATGGCATATTTTGTAAATAAAATAAATAAAAAGAAACAAAACAAAAATCAAATAAAAATTACAAAATTGCAAATACAAAAATACATTGTATAAATACCATGTATATGAATGTATTCAACCATTTATTTCACCCTTGTATATAAACAATTAAAATAAAATAAAAATATTCTTTTATTCCTTATTTTATGGTGTAAATAAATAAAATACCAAATAAGCATAAAAACACATAAAAATAACAAATAAAAAAATCAAAAATAAAAATCCATATAGTGTACATATACCTATATATAGAGCTAACCTATTTTTATTTCCAAAAATTAATTAAAAATCACCAAAAAATAGAAAAAAATAAAAGAAAAATATTTCATGTTTTGAGTTTTCCTTAATTCGGCCTATTTCTACCCTAAAATAAATAAATAAAATTCGGGCACACGTGGCCGCTCCTGGTTGGTCCACGGGGGAATGTTGACCCCGGTCAACTCCCCCGCGACCTCCTTCCTTTTCTGGAAGTCGCGCGCCGCGCCACCTTCGTCGAATTTCCCACGCGACTCCAGGCTGTCTCCCACGCATCCCCCGCGCCCGGATTCTTCGCCGTTCATCCCTCTCCCTCGCCGGATCCTTCGCCATCAAATCCACGTTTTCCTTCGCTGTCAGCCTCCAACCCTAAACGCCCCGGTCACACTATATATTTTCACCTCCGCCGCCTCCGCGCCGCATCTTTGGCCCATCTCCTTCTTCCCCGTGACCTCCATCGGCATCGCGAGAGTGACAGCAAGTTTTGCCTTTGTTGCAGTGAGGCGAGGAGGCGATACCATCGATCCGGCGTAACTTCGCCGTCCTTGCTCCGCCGCCGGCGTTGAGCATCGAGCTTCAGGCCTTGACGCCCTTCGAAGCTACGACCCGGAGATAGCCACGCTCCACCACAGTCTCCAGCATCCATCAGGTAACCTTAGATCCTTCTAGTTTCTCCTAATTTTCGATTACGCCCAATTCGCACCTCCGACGCATTTCTTTGATTCCGACCATCTCACGCAACATCTCGATCCTCCGACCCGACCATCATCTCCGCCAGACCTCTCCGCACCTTCTTCACCCCTCCACACAACCCAGATCGCACAGGATCTGGGAACCGAGCTCCTTCGCCGGCCACCTTCGCCGGAGCTCGCCATTCCGACGCACAGACCACCTTCACGCCGCCTAACCGGGTCGAGGCACTTTGCCCTCGACCCGCGAGTCTTCTGGTTTGCTTTTCAGGTCGAAACGAGGGCGTCTGAGGCCCTTCGCCATCCAGCCAGGAGACCCAGCTCCGCCGGCCTTGCTCGAGCTCCTCGGAGCTTGGTTTGACCGTCGGAGACCACCGGCAGACGCGGGAGCCTTCCGCGATTCTTCTCCGACCTCCAGAAGGCTCACCGGAGGACCTTAGCGCACGCACGAGCCCGGCGAGTCTCGCCGGGGACCTGTTCTTCGAGGACCCTCCATCGCCGTCCGATCTTCCTCATCGCTCCAGGTCAGATCTTGGCCGTCCATTCGAGGAGCTGCTTCCACCGTCCGATCCGAGGAGACGCCATCTGGAGCGCCCACCAGCCGCAGTCGTTCGATCTACACGTGGCGCGCATCCAACGCTCCATTAATAAAGGGGTAAATATCGTAGGTCCCCCTCGTAGTTTGTAGTTTTATTTTTAGTCCTGTAATTTTCAATTCAAGTTGTTTAGTTTTTGGGATATTTGCATCAAGGACCCTGTACTTATTTTTATTTGCATTTATACCCCTGCCAGTAGTGAACCACGTGCTTCGTCACGTGTTATTCTGGGTTATTTGCGATGTATGCCCTGCAGTTTTGGATGTTATTCAATGAATGAAAAGTTTTGTTTATTTGCATATATACCCCTGTGAGCATTGATTTTGCACATGTGCGAATTATTTTGGGTAAATTGCAACATAAGCCCCTGGACTTTTGATACGAGTTATCAATTGGTCCTTGGAACTTATTTTTATTACATTTAGGTCCCTGTGTGCCCCAGGCACGTGCTTGGCACGTGACTTCTTGGGTATTTTGCACCAGGACCCCAGAACTTTTGGGTATTTGCACATAGGTCCCTGTGCACAGTGCCCCACCTTTCTTTTTGAATAAAATATCAAACGACCTCCAAATCCAATGAGATTTTGACACATGGCTCCTGCCATGGTGTAGGAATTTCTATGATTTTTGGGGACATTTTTGATTTCATTTATTATTTTTAAAAATTCAAAAACTCATATTTTCGCCACTGTTTGACTTTAAAAATACCAAAAAAATATAAAAACTCCACTAAAAATTCTAAAAAAATTAGATATTGTTGTTTACTGGTTGTTTGATTTTCTAGCCAATTTTGGCTATTTTTCATCACTTAAAAACCTTAAAAATTGAAAAACCCCTAAAAACCCATAAAAATTATAATAAATAAATTAAAAATCCAAAAACAATAATTAGGGTGCCTAAATTTTCCTTGTTCTTCATAGTTTATAGGAAAATTACCTTTAGGGCTTTTTGAGATCCAAAATTATTTTATTTTTGGGTCTTAAGCCTTGCTGGACAGTCCCCTTTGTTTTTCGCATTGTTTGATTTTTAATAAATAATTTACCCATTAGAAAAATCCCAAAAATTCACCAAAAACAGTAAAAAACATTTAAAACATAAAAACAAATTTTCTTGAATTTTTTCATCATTTTTGGTGTGTGTAATATATTGTTGAAGTTGCCTTGTATTTACATTCTTTCATTTTCTCATTGTTTAAAAAAATCTTAAAAATTATAAAAACAAATAAAAACCCTAAAAAAAGAGACTCTCTTGGTTTCTGACTACATCGTAGGCCGCAAGGCCAATCTGTGCTCCTTGTGTTCGACCCTGGGAGCTATACCAGGTTAATCCTATAGCTAGATCGCTCTATTGTGTGCTTGCTTGTTTTTATCTTATTTGAGTGATTGATTTTCTTGATTGACGCATTCGAGTGACTGAGGTCACAACGACCTAATTTTCATACCTTTACCTTAGTTGCATCGGTTTTCGCGCAATCAGTTGTCCATCGTCGTATGGACGAATGTGCTTCTATGTATCACATACTTTAGGAATGTTCCCGCCGCTCTAAAGTTTGCCATCATTTATGATATGAAGGCATGTTCTATTAAATGAATCATTTAAAACATTTTTAATATGAAGGTATGAGTTATCTACTTTGTCGAATGTTATACATGACACTTGTACTAAGGTAACGATCTCGAACTCGAGGAAGTGATCTTGCATTGGGCAGCGAAGCTACATCACGATGCCCATGAGAAGGGAAAGAAGGTTAGTACTCCTGGTAAGTTGATGATTCAATTGATACTTGCTATTGAACCTTATTTTAGAACTCTTAAAGCACTATGACCTATTCGTGAAGGCAATTGAAGAGTTATCCAATCAACCCCCTAGATTGGTCATGAAGGCGAAAATCGAGAGGTTTAAAATGAGCCTCACAAGGTAAGAACTCAGTCGTTATGATGACTTCTCAACAATTATGTTCAATCAATAATAAACCCACATAATTAATAAATCAAGCAAGCAAGTGTGAATCAAAATTTATTATACCCTACTAAAGATGTATAGTGATAAGCACACAGGGGCGAACACATGAAACAAGGTGTAGAGTAAGGTGAGATATAACAATCGAGCTCAAGAATTTGTCTTTTCAAGCACTTAGTTAAATTATGGTTTTTGTGGATTTTCAATTTTTATATTTTTTAGCTATTTATTTTTATATTTTTATATTTTTTTGGATTTATATTTATATATTTTTATCTTTATCTTTTTTTTTGGAAAATAGAATGTAGCTATATAAGGATATATGTATAATAATGGTAATGTGTAGATAGAATATATAATAAATGGTTAAAAATCAGAAAATCAAATGTTTTGTGTTTTTAATATTTTTATACTATTTTTGTAATCTTTTGCGATTTTTTGCAAATTTGAAACAATTTTAGTTTAATTAAAAGGAAAAATAGTGAAGAAATTCATAAGCAGAAGTATTTTGAGCTCAAAAATATTAACCACTCAAAAAATTTTAAAACTACTTTTAACTCGAAATATACTCAAAAATACAAGTTACAAAGCAAAGTAAACTATTTTTGTAATTTTTATGATTTTCTCAGATTTTTTTATAAGTTTTTAATATTTTGATATTTTTAGGATTTTTCTTTTATGTTACTATTTGATTTTTGGTTGGATTACAAAATAAATCAAGATAAGTAGGAAATATGTTTCATAGGATTTTAAGAAAATTTTTTACATTTTTTCGATTTTTTAATGAAGACAGTAAAAAAGAGCTCATAAAAGGATTTTTGATAAAGAGAAAATAACTTAAAATATTGCAAACAAAATATATTGATAAATATGGTTATATGGTATTTAAATTAATTTTCTAGGATTTTTTAGATGATAAGAGCCATTTTTAATCTAAAAAATGATACAAAAAGAAAATACATGTTGGTAGGGGTATAAATGCAATTAAAGCACATTTTTATATAATCCTCGAACCCCTAAAATAACCCTAAGGGCTAAACCTGCAACTTCTCCATGCAAATAAAATATTCACCATCTAGAAGAAGCATAAATGCAATTAATATAAAAATACAGTGCCTTGAAGCAATTTTTACGCCAAAAATTATACTTAATAGTCAAAATGTTCGATCAAACAATAATTAATGAAACATGCGAGGGATTACATGTAAAAATCATAGATATTATCGGCTGACCTGGTAGAGGACTTAAGTGAAAATAAAGTTACGTGCGAGGGCTCATTGAAAATATTACAAGAACTTAAAAGCGGTAAATGAAAGATTGAGTACAATATATTAAATAAAAATGGCGCATGAAATTGTGAAATTTACCCTCTAATCATTTAGAAGTATCTAGCGGGTGGTTATGGTTTGCGGATGGTTGGCTCAGATTAGATCCCTAGATGGCAGTCCATCAATGTTGGGTTTCTTCGATTGGACGACACCTGCGCACCTCGGTCGCTCCTTCTTGATCGCATGGGGAGAAGACCCTTGGAAGAACTAGGAAGAATAGAGAGTTGGGTTTTCTTTGATCTGGCGATTCTCTGTGCTCCGATGCTCTCTGAGGCTGATGAGGGGTGGAGAATGTTGCTGAGGTCGATCCGCAGCTCAAGGAGGCGTCAAAATGGCCCAGGACTCATCTAAGAAGATCCAACGAGGCTCGAGTCATTGGAAGTGGTCTCTGGCTTCGACAACCCCTTGAGAGGGGGCTTTACTAGATAGTTCCTGCAGGGTTGGAGTGGGAGGTAAAAAATGAAGCCAATAGAAGCTTCAGATGTTTGAAATGAGTTAGGATGGTGCACAACAAAGTCCTCCAGCGAACAATGGAGAAGGAGGACTCGATCTCCAGATCATTTCAAGATCTAGGTGTAAGGAGGTGATGGGGGCAAAGGATTGAGGATGAGGAAGAAGATAGGGGCGATTGTGGAGGCGGAGGTTGAACGTCATGGTTAGAAATAGAGGGCGGAGCCAGAGATCGCCAGAATGACAGATTTGGATTTTATGATGAAATAGATGGAAGTAAAAGAAATAAACTGTAGTTCTAAACTAGGCATAATGCTAAGAGTGAAAGACATAAAAAGGATGAGCTTCACCTGGCCTGGATCGAAGCTTCTGGTGGAGGAGGCAGTGGAGCTGGATCACTCGATTCAATACTCCAAAGAGCTCGCTAAACCAAGGAAGAGCTGCCTCCTGTCACCAGGTAGATCTATCTACAGTAGGGTTAGGGTTTTCTAGAGCAAAAGAGGATCGAAGATGGAAGGAAGCTGGAGATTACAATATGTGGGAGGCGAATTTTGACAGAGAAGATGTCTCAAATCCTTAGACCGGATCCCAAGGAATTAAGTGTGTGTGTGTGTAAGTTCACAGATCGAGATTCGAAAGTCTAGAAGGCATCGAGCTTAGAATATGCAAGGATCTTGTGTAAAAATATCGAGAACCGCAAGGTCAAACAAGGTTCTGACCAGGCCTGGAGCCTCGTTCAAAGAGTTGATTGAGGTCAACTGGAGGAGAAACCTAGTTGGTCCTCGTGGACCACCTAGGAAAAAGCAGACTAAAAAATATTGTAAACTCTATAAATAAATAATAAAGAATTTTATTAGTTAAGGTATGAAAAAAATATTTAATATTTCCATAGTATTTTATTGTAATTTTTATTTATTTTTTGGAGCTTTTTTATTTACAAAATTATTTTTAGGGTTCATTTATAGGTATTTTTATCTATGTTACGTATATTCTATTTTTATTTTGTAATTTAATTTCATTATTTTCCTTTCTTATTTTATATATCTTAACATATTTTTCTAATCATAAATATATTTTTATTTTATTTTTCTGATATAATATTTATACTTAAATAAATAGGTTATAAATATATAGATATAAGTATTTATATTAATCTATGTATTTTGGTCTTTCGTTTTATTTTAGTGTTTTATTTATTGTTATGTTTTAAATATGTACACATACTATACATAATATTTACAAAATTATGAAATTATGAAATTATAAAGTTTAAAAAATAATTTTTTTTATTCGGGTATATTGTACAATATGGGTCAAAAATCTAACTTTCACACCTTAACTCAAACAAATATGATGCCACCTTCAATAAATAGCTTATTAAAAGTTATATACAATTAAGGGTTTTTATCAGTTGTGCCCCTTCAAGATATTCCAATATCTGTTATGCCTCTCCTTTTTTGGGAATATCAGTCGTGCCCCTAACTTCTTGCCATTTTATCATGTGTACCCCTCGGTTAGTTGTCGTCCATTCCCTACGCAAACGGACGTTAACTTTGAGGATACAACCAGAAATAAATTGAAAACAAAGGGTCAAAAAATCATCATCTTACTCCTTCCCCTTCTCATCCTCCTCCTCCGCTCAGGTCCTCCCCCTCTGCCCTGCTCCCCCCTCCATCCAGCTCCCATTCCCCGGTCCTCTCCCTCCACCCGGCTCCTCCCCCTCTACCCAACGACTCCCCCTCTACCCTACTCCTCCCCCCTCTACCCAATAACTCCCCTTCTGCCTTGCTCATCTCATTCCTCCTATCATCAATGGTGATGTGAAAGCCATGAGCATACTTCTCATTCCTCTCTTCGAGCCTTACCTTGCATATTTCAGGCGGGCGAGGCGGGTGGCTACTGGCAGAGGCACATGACAGGATTCAAGTCTGTGATATGAAAATTCTAGGGGTTCAAAACAGACAATCCTAGTCTTTGAAACTTTACACATAATATGTTCTTGACTAGTCATATTTCTTAGCAGAAATTGTAAATCAATGTCAAAAAAGATTTGCCCGATAGCAAAAGAAATAGTATTTTTAATTTCATTAAGTAGAGATGGAGACTGATCAAATAGTATATTATGATTTTTCCGAGCACGCATCAATGCAGAGGATAATAGAGAAGAGAGACATTTATAGCTACGGTGTCGTCCTTCTAGAGATCCTAACAGGGAAGCACCCACTCGAGCCGGCACTGCCCGGAGGATCCTACTTAGTCCAGTGGGTGTAGTAATATGAGGTCCAACAAAGACCCCAATGCCATTTTGGATCTTGTGCTCAACTGTAGAATAGAATTACACAAATGGGAGATGGTTCTGATACTTGCAATCTCAGGATTGTGCCTCAGCCCCCAGCCTAACGACCGCCTATAAGGATATCAGGAGGCCTCCCATGGATGTTGCCAAGGACTCCATGACAGCGAGGAGAGATGCCATGTCGTCTCCCCAGCCGATACAGGGCATATAAAGAGGTTCTTTACAATGCTCATTTTCTATATCGGACTACTCGAGCTGAGGGTCATAAGATCGATTTGTGGTATTGTATGTTTGCTAATGTTGAATTTTGATCTTGTTAGATTCCGCCCAACGACTCCCCCCTTCCCAGCTTCTCCCCCTATCCTCCCCTCCGCCTAGCTGCTTTGCCCCGCTCCTCTCCATCTTCCCGTCTCCTCCCCCTCCTCCCAACGAATACCCCTCTAACCTGATCCTCCCCCTCTACCCCAAGATCCCCCCCTCCTTTCCTCCACTGCCAGGCCACCCTCCTCTGCCACCATCTTACTCCTTTCTTTTCTCCTCCTCTCCTCCGCCCCAAGCTTTTTCCCCCTTCCCCTCTTCCTCCCCCCCACCCCAAGATCATGCGCTTGGACAATGCAGTCGCCGAATTGGCATCTAAACCCACCATGAGATTCAGCATCGGCACAAAAGATTCTATAATCGGCATGCTGTCAACTATCCTGAATGTTGACCCGAGGAAGATGAGGGTCGATCGGAGGAATAAGATGAAGGTTTTTGAGGAAGAAGATGAAGGTTTACCACTTTACCCATCCTAACCAAACCATGGTTTGAAAAAATCATGATTAAGTTCAACTTGATGATGGATAAAGTAACGGAGTCACAAGTGATAAAACAATAAAAAGTCACAAGCAAATGTGATATTTCTAGAAAGGGAGGAGCAAAACTGATATTAGAATATCTCGGAGGGGCACAACTGATAAAAATCCTACAATTAAAGTAAATTTAATACAATTTGATTTTTTATATGAGAGATATGGGTCTAGGAAGTTGGGATTTTGGCTTTTTATTTAGAGTATAAAATTTTTGTATGAAATCAATTTTGTATTTTTATGTATATTATGTAAAAAGTTTATTTCTTTGAGATATAAAAAATAGAAAATAAAATAGATCCAAAAAATGATTAAATGATCAATAGATGAATAAGAAATTTAATTAATTATTGAATCTTATTTCTCCCTATTTTATTACTTGTTGACCTAGACATCAAGAAGCCTAGGTCTCGGGGTTTAGGTTCATAAAATACCTTTGACATTTTATTCTTTTTCTTTTCTTTTCTTTATTCTATAATTTTGGTATTTTTATATAGTATTTATACAACAAAGAATGAATGTAATTTGTCCAAATTATGACTATTTACATGTATTAACTAGGGTTTCTAAGGCCAAAATGATAGAATAAAGGTGATGAAATGGAGATTCATCAATTGGTATCCAACATAGTGGGAGGTGGTCATCCAGTTTTGGGAGAGTGATGAGTTCAAGGTGAGATGCATGAACAACATTATATGCTTTTCCAACTTATAAATTATGTCTAGATTTATAATGTTGGTATGCTCTCCATAATTGTAAGGATATTCATCGGAAAAATATAGGAAATAGGAGTAAAGCACTGGATCCTACCTATACATTGGGAAGGACAAGTCTGGACAACCTGAAACACAAACATGTAAGTTATCTATTTTTAACACACTTACATAATAAGGATGAACTGATATGAATATCTTCGTTATATACTTGTATAGACCACAACATGGAATGCGCTAAGCCGTATTAGGCTCTCTGAGATAACTTGACAGACCACATATAATGAGGGGAATACCTTCTTCATTCATGAGACCTATGTGGAAGCTCATGTTAGTTATTATTGATTTATTAGATGGATTCAATCGATTTATTCGTTTGTTAGACCTCTAAGTATATATATCTAACATAGTACAAATGCCAACATATGTAGGGATGAATGATGGAGTTCATCAACACCCAACAACATTTGGATCAAAAATCTTTGAACTCCAAACATATAAATGAGGAGGAATTTAAGCATGTCATCCCTCCATCATCACAACATTCTGGACGAGTCCCATTGGATAGTGCAATTTCCATAAAATCGAGCTACTATGGAAGAGGCGGCGGTCCATCGCTGCAGAAGCTAGACCAATTGAAACAAAGTATGATATAGATGTGGCAAAACCTCAAAATATCACATAAGAAGCAAGATCAACTACGAAAGACTATGTAACAGAATGCCCAGACTATGCAGCAGAAGGCACAGATGATGCATGACATCTACATGTTGATTATTGAGTTATCTGGGAGAATCACATGTAGTTCAACTCCAACGGTTCCACATCGAGATTACGATGATGACCCACCCCCTACTTGTTCTTAGGATTTATGATGTCTGTTGTATTAGCGTAGTATAACTATGCTGGGTTTAGATAAGAATATATCAATATATGTGTTTGATGAATACCCATTCATCACTCTTTATTCTTCTATTTTAGCTACAAAAACCTTTGCAAATACATGTAGATATGTGTAAATACAAATAATTACCAAAAGCATGCATTGTGTAAAAACCTATAATTAGCATGTTTTTGTGCAAAAATAAAAAGAATAAAGAGAAAAAAAGAAAAAGAGGGAAATATTTAGAATAAATATTGAGCAACCTAACCCAAGGGAGGGCTCAGCATGGGCCTGACCGCATAAAAGCCAAAGTAGAGGGAGATAGGAGCTCATGTGTATATACTTCTGTAAATACATAAAATTATATTTTCCTCACCCAAAAATATGTTTGTCCATATTGTGTGTATATTTAGAAACTATTAAAAACAAAATAAAAAGATGAAAAGCAAAAAGATCAAAAATACCCTTCCTTCACCATGTGCATAGACCATCACCCATGTATTTATCTAACCCTATAGATAAATGTATTTATTTTCAAAACTTGTTGTAAATATTCTATGTTACATATTGTAAATAAAATAAAATAACAAGAAACAAAACAAAAATCAAATAAAAATCACAAAATCAAAAATACCAAAATACATTGTATAAATACCATGTATATAAATGTATACAATTATTTATTTCACCCTTGTGTATAAATAATTAAAATAAAATAAAAATACCATTTTATTCCATATTTTATGATGTAAATAAATAAAATACAAAATGAGCATAAAAATACATAAAAATAACAAATCAAAAATCAAAAATAAAAATCCATATAGTGTACATATACCTATATACATAGCTACCCTATTTTTATTTCCAAAAATTAATTAAAAATCACCAAAAAATAGAAAAAAATAAAAGAAAAATATTTCATGTTTTGAGTTTTCTTTAATTCGGCCTATTTCTACCCTAAAATAAATAAACAAAAATTGGATACACGTGGCAGCCTCTGACTGGTCCACGGGGGATTGTTGACCCCGGTCAACTCCCCCGCGGACTCCTTCCTTTTCTGGAAGACGCGCGCCGCCCCGCCTTCTCCGATTTTCCCACGTGTCTCCAGGCTGTCACCCACGCGAACCCCATGCCCGGATTCTTCGTTGATCATCCGTCATCCTCGCCCGATACTCCGCCGAGAAATCAACGCCTTCTATAGCTGTCGCACCTCAACCCTAATCGCCCCTGACGCTTTATATATTCTCACCTCCGCCGCCTCCGCGCCCCATCTTTTGGACCTTCTCCTTCTTCCCAGTGACCTCCATAGGCACCGCGAGAGTGACAGCAAGCGTTTGCCCTTGTTGCAGTGAGGCGAGGAGGCGAATCCACTGATCCGGCGATCTTCGCCGCCGCTGCTCCGCCACCAGCGTCGAGCATCGAGCCTCGGGCCGATACGACCCTCGAGGCTACGACCAAGAGCACCCCCTGCTCTTCCCCAGTATCTCCGACCACCCAGGTAGAATCCTTAGGCCGTAGGATAGCTTAGATTTTGATTTTTCAGTTACTGTTAGCGTAGCTCCGCCGCCTTCGCCAGGCACCTCCGACCACCCATCTTCCATTCCGACACCGCCATCATCTCCGCCAGACCTCTCCGCACCTTCTTCACCCCTTCACACAACCCAGATCGCACAGGATCTGGGAATCGAGCTCCTCCGCCGACCACCCTCGCCGGAGCTCGCCATTTCGACTCACACTTCACCTTCACGCCGCCTAACCGGGTCGAGGCACTTTGCCCTCGACCCGCGAAGCTTCTGAACTATTTTGCAGGTCAAGAGGAGGCCGTCTGAGGCTTCTCGATATCTTCCCAGGAGCTTCTTCTCCGCCGACCTCGCCGGAGCCTTCCAGGGCTCGGCTGGGGCATCGGAGACCCGCAGCAGCTGCGCAACTTCACGCCGGATCTTCTCCGACCTTCAGGCGCAGCAGAGGAGGGCGGAGACACCTTCACGAGGCCAGCGAAGTTCGCCGGCCATCAGTTCCTCCACCATCCTCCAGAGCCGTCAGATCGCCTTCTTCGCTCCAGATCAGATCTTCACCGTCCATCTGCGGAACCTTGCCACCGTCCGATCATCCCGAGGATCGATCTTCACCGTTGAGCAGCGAGGTTAAGCCACGACGTCCCTCAGCCGTCCGATCATCCACGTGGCTGCACCTCGACCATCCGATCTGAGCCTGGCCTCCTTCGAAGAACCACGTTGCATCACCACCGTCCGATCTTCCACGTGGACATACACCAGCCGTCGGATCAGGCCAGTACTTCCAGAGTTAAAGGCGCGTTTGTTCTCCACCGTCTGATCTGCCACGCGTCACACATCAGGCCGTCGGCTAATAAAGGGGTAAATATCGTAGGGCCCCCTCTTAGTGTTTCATTTCCTCTTTAGTCCTGTAAATATTTTCAGAAACTTTTTCACGTAGGGTTATTTGCAATCTGGACCTTGTGCTTTATTTTAATCGCATGTATGCCCCTGTGTGTGAGTGAACACGTGCTTCGTCACGTGTGTATTTGGGCTTTTTACATATATTGTCCTAAAGATCTGGAGTGTTAATGAATGCATAAATCTTTTTGTGTAATTGCATATATACCCCTGTGAGCCTTGTTTATGCGCATGTGCGTTATTTAGAGGGCTTTTTGCATCCATGTCCCTGGGCTTTTGATACGAGTTATCAAAAGCCCCTGAGACTTGGTTTTTATTACAAATTGGTCCCTGTGTGCCCCAGCCACGCGCGACGCGCGTGACTTGCTGGGCATTTTGCACCAGCGACCCCAGGTCTTCGGGTATTTGCACATTGGTCCTTGTGCACAGTGCCCCACCTTTATTTTTGAATAAAATATCAAACGACCTCCAAATCCAATGAGATTTCGACACATGGCTCCTGCCATGGTGTAGGAATTTCTGTGATTTTTGAGGACATTTTTGATTTCATTTATTATTTTTAAAAATTCAAAAACCTCCTTTTTAGTCACTGTCTAGGTCTAAAAATAACAAAAAATTATAAAATCACCTTTAAAAATTCTAAAAAAATTAGGACTTGTAGTTTGCTTGTTGTTTGATTTTCTAGCCAACTTTGGCTATTTTTCATCACTTAAAAAACCTAAAAATTGAAAAACCCCTAAAAACTCATAAAAATTATAAAAATTAAATTAAAAATCCAAAGATAATAATTAGGGTGCCTGAATTTTCCTTATTCTTCATAGTTTACAGGAAAATTACCTCCAGGGTTGATTGAAACTCTTAAATATTTTATTTTTGAGTTTCTAACCTTGCTGGACAGTACCTCTTCTTCTTTGCATTGTTTGATTTTTAGAAAACAAAATAAACATCAGAAAAATCTCAAAAATTCACCAAAAACATAAAAAATTATAAAACACATAAAAACACTTTTCTTTGAATTTTTGCTTGACTTTTAATGCTTTAAATAAATTGTTGAAGTCCATTATCTGTGTGCTTTCTTTAATGTTCTCATCATTTTAAAAAATCTAAAAAAAAATATAAAAACAAATAAAAACCACTAAAAAGTACTCTCTTGGATTTCTGACTACATCGTAGGCTATTTAGCCAATCTGTGCTCCTTGTGTTCGACCCTGGGAGCTATACCAGGTTAATCCTATAGCAGGACCACTTCTCTGTGTTTCGTTGATTTATCTTCATTTGTGGTTCATTTTCTTGATTGACTCAGCCCGAGTGATTGAGGTCGCAACGACCTAATTTTCTGTACCTAACATACATTTTAATCTTTAATGTTGGTTATAAAATGTATTTGAAATAGTGGTTGTGTCAAGGATCTCTTGAGTGCTCCACAGGCATTTTATTGCTCCATATATTGCATTTTATAGTGACTCTGGTGAACAAAGTGGAGAACAGCAGATGTTAGCAGCTGCTGTTTTTTTACAGTCCACCCATATGTGGCGGTCGGAGTGACAACCACATATAATACATCTACAAAATTGCTGGAATTCCCATCGTTAATATAGAGACTTGATGAATCCATGATTCATCGTCTTTATTCTTTAGTTTGGCTAAAATCCTTGGTAAAATACATGCAAATATTCACTAATTCTCACTAGTTAACATTCTAACCACATTTGTTAATATTATATATTTTACCAAGGCTTTTAGTCAAAATTAAAGAATAAAGACGACGAATCATGGATTCATCATTCCCATATACATTACCTTTGGTAGACCCTTAGCAAACACTTATTCTATAAATAAGGAAAGCAAAAAGAAAAAGGAAAATGAAACTAAAAGAACTTAGAACATGTTTGTTTCTTTAAACCAAATTTCACTTCATCCAAAATCAAGAACCTGGAATAGTCCTTTGGATTAATAGTTTGTTGGGATGTTATTAGAATTAAGATTTAAGTATCAACAATACTCAAGTTCCACAAATCTCTATCCATGTTTACCTCAACAACCATCTCGGATCCATCCATCCATCATGCAAACCATTCAGCTTTGAAGTCAATTTGTACTGTATGTGAAAGGTATTTGAATTTTTCAGATGGCTTCGTTGTTGTTCTTTCTTTTTAGAACATTAGATCAGATGTTTGAATTTTTAGATAGCGTCGTTGTCGAGGAGGCAACGCTAGGGTAGTTACTAGAGCCTTAGATTTTAGGGTTTCTTTTTCTCCTTTTCATTATCTTATTATCTATCACATTTTTTGACAACTTTTTATTTTTGAATTGTGTTGCAGGAATTGAGTAGCGCAAGGTAGAACCGAGAAGCCAAGTTTTTTTTATTTTTTTTGTATTCCTTTGTAAAGAATTAAATGACACTTTGCTCATTTTTACATTTTGTAGAAGGGGGTCCTTAAGGGCATCCCACCTTGTACCTTGTCTTCCTTTCTCTCGGGGTTTATTTCATCAATTGTTGTGCACCTAAGAGAATAAGGCACTCACCACGGTTTTTCTCGTGTTTTCTCTTTTTTTGCAGATTTTCATGGCTATGTGCTTGGATTAGATTTTCTATTTTTGTTTGTGCATCTGTATGTCTCATTAGATCCAAGGACGCATAACTAGTTCCTCAGGTAGTGCTCATACTTCTGCTTTCTACCAAGGGTCACGTACCTTAGAATGGATTGTAGATTCAGGTGTCATACATCATTTGTGTGGATATAGACACCAACTCACATTATACAGGGAAGTTTCCCCAGGAAGGACCATCGTCAAAGCAGATGGGACTCATTCTCCCATTACAGGACAGAGACAGATCGCCTTAACACCTTCCATACAGTTAATGTGATTCATGCACCTAATTTCTCAATTAACTTACTGTCAATTAATCAGATTACTAAGGATGTACATGGTCAAGCGATATTTGACCCATCATCTCTTGTGTTTCAGGACATTCTCATGGACAATGTGATTGGACATGGCTGTGAGCAAGGCAGGCTGCATCGACTGGTCCATCCCATTCCATTGGACATGTCTCTCCTTATTTATGGCATATGCGCTTTGGTCATCTTCCGTTTCAGAAACTACGTTAAGTCCTTCCTCAGATCTCACCCTGCTCGTCATTCGATTGTGAAGCTTGTCAGTTAGGGAAGCATCATCGGTCGGTCTTCCCTAGTCGTCAGAGTCGGAGTAGTAGCTCTCCTTTTGAGTTTTTTCATATTGATATTTGGGGTCCAAGTCGTGTTCCGGATCATCAGGGACACATGTTCTATTAGTTGCTGTGGATGATTTCAGTCGTTTGTCTTGGGTTTTTTCTGTTAAAGAATAAATCTGAAGTGGGCATCACTATAATGAATTTTATTAAAAAAGTGCAGAATGTGTTTTCTATTTCTATCAAGATTGTAAGAACTGATAATGCCCTTGAATTCTGTACTCGAACATTAACTCAGTTTCTTTCATTCCATGGCATTCTTCATAAAACGTCTTGTGCCTACACGTCCCAACAGAATGGTGTTGCAGAAAGAAAACACTGTCACCTCCTTGATATCGCTCGCATGCTTCTGGTTCAGAGTTGTGCTTCTCACTCGTTCTGGGGCGATGCGGTTCTTACTGCATGTTATCCCATTAACCGCATGCACTCGTCTGTGTTGGGGGAGAAGATACCTTTCTCCCTCATTTTTTCCTGACAATGAGTTATTTTCCCTAACTCCACGTGTCTTTGGGTCTGTGGCATTCATTCACCAGTTGTCTCCAGGGGTTTACAAGCTCTCTCCTAGGGTTGTCAAATGTGTTTTTGTAGGGTATTCGAGAACTCAAAAGGGGTATCGGTTCTATAATCTGTTGCGTCGGAAATATTATGTCAGTGCAGATGTCACGTTTTTTGAGTCTGTCAAGTTTTTCTCTCCTACTGGTGACAGGTCAGTGCCATCAGATATAAGTGATGAAATCTATATTCCTCCTCCACCCTTGTATGTGCCACAACAAGCTCCTACATCTCCACCACCGCCATCCCCATCACCATCACCATCTCCACCACCGCCACCACCTCTACCACCTCCCACATCTTTGGTTCCTCCTCTACCACGCCACTACAGTCAACGGTCAGTCCCTGCTCATGATCATGGTCAATCATCAAACATGCTCCAGGTTGTTATGATAACATTATTTCTAATGATGGGACTAACGACATTTCTCGACAAGAACATGCGAGGGATAACACTGATGTTGGTACAACTGATGCAGACCTTGATTTGCCTATTGCACTGAGGAAGCAGAAGAGCTCATGTGCGTCATATACGATTGCTTCTCATGTTACCTTTGAGCGTCTGGCAGGAGATTTTCAGAGATTTGTAGGTGCTTTATTTGCTATGAATATTCCAAGGACTCACCAAGAAGTATTAGCTGATAGTAGATGGCGATTGGCTATAGAGGAAGAGATGGATGCCCTTCAGTTGAGAGGTACTTGGAGTCTTGTTTCATCTCCTACTGGGGCATCTATTGTGAGTTGCAAGTGGGTGCTTACGGTGGAGCATAATGCCGATGACAGTATTGATAGGTACAAGGCTCGACTGGTTACTCGGGGCTTTACTCAAACGTATGGGTTAGATTATCTTGACACGTTTTCTCCCATTGCTCGACACTCTACTTTACGTATTCTTTTATCTGTTGATGTGATTCGAGATTGGCCCCTATTTCAATTCAATGCCAAAAATGCATTTATATATGGTGATCTTCAGGAAGAAGTTTACATGAAACAGCCACCTGGGTTTACTGCTGAGGGGCGGTGTGGATAGGTATGCAGGCTTCATAAGGCGATCTATGGCCTAAAATAGAGCCCAAGAGCTTGGTTCCATAAGCTCTCAAATTTGTTTGAGAAGCAAGGGTTCAAAAGATCAAATGCAGACCATTCGCTTTTTGTACAGAAGGCATCCAGAGGTATGACTGTCATTATGGTGTATGTTGACGATATACTCATTACAGGGGATGATATGCAGGGAATAAAAATAGCAAAAGAAATCTTGGGCCATGAATTCGTTACCAAGGATCTAGGAGTACTGAGATATTTCCTTGGATTGGAGTTTGCTAAAAATGAAGGAGGACTCGTGATGACTCAGAGGAAATATGTCACTGACTTGCTAAGTGACATAGGAATGCTTGGATGTCGACCTACTTCTACACCAATGGATCCAAGCATGAAGATGCATGATGACGACACTGAGGAGGTTGATAAAAGAAGGTACAGAGAACTGGTAGGGAGGCTCCTTTATGTTACCATTACTAGACCAGATATTACATTTGCAGTAAATAAAGTGAGCCAATTCATGGAACAACCTCGTCAAGTACACATGGACGCCATATATATGATACTAAGGTATCTTACGTCATCTCCAGGCGCAGGTTTGATGTTTAGAAAGAAGGGCACTATAACTATTTCGGCATGTGCAGATGTAGACTATGCAGGGTGCCCAAAGGATAGGAAATCTACATCAGGCTTTGCTATATTCATTGGGGAGTCACTTGTTTCATGGAAGAGCAAGAAGCAAACAGTAGTTGCGAGATCTAGTGCTGAATCAGAGTATAGAGCTATGGCCAAGCATGTGCAGAAGTGATGTGGGTTCGCACAGTTCTGACAGATCTACATATAGATGTTCCATTTCCCATATCACTAGAATGTGACAATCAAGCTGCATTATTTATTTCCAACAACCCTGCTTTTCATGAGAGAACGAAGCACATTGAGGTTTATTGCCATTATATCTGTGATATGATCCAGAAGGGCTTCATTTCTACAACATATGTCAGCTCAGGAGACCAAACGGCAGACATCCTTACTAAAGCGTTGCTTCGGGATCCCTTTCAGAAGTGCTTGTCCAAGATGAGCATGATAGATATTTATGCTCCTTCTTGAGGGGGAGTGTAGAAGTTTATTTATATTCTTTTATCTTTTATCTATTTATCTTTTCGTTTGTCTACCTTATGTAATTTGCCCATAGGCCTCTCCCTATATAAGAGAGCCTAGGGCACTAGAAATAAACATGATGCTTATTTTTCCCAACAGTCACATATATTATATACGACAACAAACTTTGTGTTGCCGTAGTCACGGCGGGAGGGGGGTATTAGCGGCGGCTCACGATCAATGTAAACTAGTAGGCACCCCGTGCTTTGCACGGGCTATTGTGTTTTGTGAGTATGTGTTTTGCGCATCTCATTTGATTAATTGTATAACCTCTTCCACTATAAAAAAATCATATAATCAAGGCACAAAATAATAGTAGAGAGAATTCAAATGTATCTTTTCCATATTCAATTGTGATTAATTATATTAAAATTTTCAATGTAAGCAAAATTAATCTTGTCTATATCCACACCACCAAACTAAGAAAGAAATCACAATGTAAGCAAAATTTTCAATGTAAGCAAAATTAATTTTGTCTATATCCACACCACCAAACTAAGCAAGAAATCACAATTAAGTGAAAAATTGAAATGCGGGTGATAAAAATAAATTCATGACTGTGATGCCCTCTATAACAGATGTTATAGATAGAATGTCTTCGTCGTTGTTATAAAATATACGTCATGCAACTAAAGTTTAGTTACGATATTTATGACAACAAAACTTTGCCGTTATAGCATATACATATAAAATATTATTTTTATACTTGAAATTAACGACTAAGTCATATATAACGACGATTAATTAGAAGTTTGAAAAATAGCAATAGCTAAGTGTTAGTATGTGAACAGTTGCTAATGATATAATGACAGATACGATATTCATCGCTAATTTAGATATGAAAAATCATTTCTCATGGTTCAGTTTTATTGTAGTGCTTATACATTTTAAATTTTTAAAATTTTCACTAATCATCACTAAATATTGAATTAAAATAATAGCTATGATTAGTTAAAAATTTGAAAATAACAATAGGTAAATGTTAATATGAATGGTGGCCACGTCGTTAATTTTAAGTAAAAAAATATCTTTGCAAATAGTATTATCATTATTATATAATTAATATGTAGTGATGGGTTATAAACAGTTCATATAGCCCCATTTTAATTGTAGTGGTCATATATCTATTAAATGAGGCTAACCTCCAAATTTGGAGAGGATATCAGATCATTTTCTATAATTATTTGCTATAATCTAACTTCTACTATTTCATATTATTGAAGACATGTAGACATGATGTAGAAATGAGGCCTTCTCACGTTACAACAAAATTGAGCTATAGTCACGTTTTTTTAAATCCGTTACTGAATTAACCGTTGTTAAATATATAACAACAATATTATTTATTGTAAAATGATTTTCCATACTTGAAATTAACAATGAATGTCATATATGTCGTTATATCATTAGTAACAGTCTACATAGCAATGCTTAACCGTTACCATTTTTCAAGCTTCTAATTAATCATCGTTAAATTTTGAACTAAAAAATAGCGACGATTAGTTGATATTTTGAAAATTAGCAACGTCACTATATGGACCGTTGCTAATGATATAGCGACAAATATGATATTCGTTGCTAATTTCAAGTACGAAAATTTATTTTGTAACGAATGATATCGTCATTACATATTTAACAACGGCCAATTTAGTGACAGATTTTGATAAAATTGTTGCTATAGATCTATTTTGTTGTAGTGCCATTACTATTAGATAAACAAATAATGTAATTGGTATTAAGTTGACAAATAAGATGAGAGTATGGATGATGAACTTGAAATAATTGAGTTCTCCAAAAGTTATGTTGAAAATTTAGGGTAAAATCGAAAGCGGAACATAACACCTACCACTTTGATCATGTCACAGAAATCACCGGATTGATATACTATACATCTAAGCATCAATTCATCACTCACAACAATATTTCAGATAATGTCTGACAGGAATTGAAGAAAATCTGAAGGATGATGGTGATGCAGTTGATGAACTTCCAACGAGAAGATATCTCCTAAGTAAGAGTAATTAATGAAACCTTGAAATCTTAAAGCAGTGAACTCCCATTTCAATCAGATCTTAAAACTCTTGGTCAATGAATAGATGAAGCCCCTCTAGCTTACTGCAATTTGGCAATTAAAAAGCTGATCGAATCTGCAAAATCAAAAAAACTGTTAGAAATGATAATTGTAACTTGGAGGGCATACACCAGGTTCTAATTGTTGGAAATGAAATTTAAAAAAATAATTACGCATGCAGACGATGACTATGTAATGTATTTGCTCTATCTATGCCTACAAATCTTTCAAACAATTCCAACGATGAAAAGCATCTTAACATTATGTATATGTAATGTAAACTTGAAACCTCCCTTGAATATATTATCAGAGAAATTCTACAATATTGAAATCAATTCATCCTTGTTGTTGCGCTCTATCCCGGATTGTTCTATGCCAACAGAATAGATATCGTAGGCACGACCAAAATCACATACATGAGAGGCTGACGATATGGGAGTTGCCGCTGATAGGCAAACCATGCTATCGATGCATGCATGATAGGATGGTCCCGCCGAAGCTGTAGACGAGTTCACGTGAGATGCGAGGGGATCCTTGCATGTGTGCGAGACCGTCAGGGAGGATCTAAGGATGCTATCTACCACAACGGACGGGTGGTTTCTGACGTCCGACTGGGTTCTCTCTTTTCTCCGAAGATGCAGTAGGAAACGATAATGGGAAGAGGCATACGATGTCTATAATGGTGAAGAAATTTATCAAGACCGATGAAGAAGATGGGGAAGGATATGTGCGGTGTAGACAGTCACTCGGCATGCAATAATCGAGGCCATCAACAATGACGCCTGGCACCTTCACCTGCAATGTGTTGGCACATCGACGACCTCCATTGCAAAAGCCACATGTAACCCAAGCAACTATTAAAAATTATTATATGAAATATATGGAATGCCATGGAAAAGTCACCGAGCACTCAAAAGGTTAAAATATATAAACAGTGCCGTGAACAGTAACATGTCCACGGCCTTTAATATATAGTAAGATAAGCTTGTATCCAGTAGTGGTTCCCTTTTATAATAGCAACGATAAAGAGAGTATCAATGAACGCATCAAGCTGGACAAGGAGATGATCTTCCTCGACCATTAAATTTATTACCACAACCATGATTGTTACCTCAACCTTTAACTTTGAAGGATGTTTTAATGGGATTGAGTTGAATGGTGTTTGTTGATGGCTGACTTTCTGAAGAGATCACTATATTTTGTTGTAATCTGATCTCATGAGATGTGTAAATGATGTGAATTCAACAAATTAAACAGGTAAGGACTTTGTTGCTGATGTAGCTGCGATATCGTTGTAGTCCCCTCCAAGGTTTTGAAAAGTAATAGCTATTTCATGACCAGTTGCATTGAGTTCATATGCAATTTATTTTGCTTTATTAAGGAATCTTGTGATATTGTCATTTCCTTTCTTCATACTCTCTAGCTGCATTTTTAATTGAGTTATCTTGTTGTGAGAGGGAGCACCAAAGGATTTTTTTTAGAGTAGTTCAAACCTCACAACTAATGTTGAGAACAATCAGTGTAGGAAGTACTTTTGGAGACAAAGAAGAAACAACCACGAAAGGACAGTTTGATAACATTGGTGCCACGCTTGAATTGACATATCAATATTGGTGTTATCTTGTGTTACGTCGGGCGATGACAAACTAGAGGAGGGAGTGGAGGAAGGTAGCATAGGGCACACATCCGAACCTTCTATTAGTCCAATCATTTTGTTAGATCACATTAGTGGTATCAACTGTGTTTTTCAAAATCTTAATAATAACTAAAGCTGGATGTTTCCAGCTTCCTTCTTTACACTGACACGTGGCTGCCTGCCTGTTTTGCCTTACGTTTCCTTCTTATCTTTTCCCCCTTCCCCCGCTTTCGCATTCCCTCTTTTTTCTTCGCCACGTTCCCTTCCCATTTCCCCCTTTCCCTTTCCGTCTTTATTCCCTCTTTCCTCATCCGTCGTATCTCTGCAACACGTGGTCGTCCCTTTACTTTTTGCCTATTTTCCTTCGCCTTCTTTCCCATTCCTCTTTCTTCCATCTTTCTTCTTCCATCGAAACCGCTTTAAATTAATAATAACTAAAGCTGGATGTTTCCAGCTTCCTTCTTTACACTGACACGTGGTTGCCTGCCTGTTTTGCCTTACGTTTCCTTCTTATCTTTTCCCCCTTCCCCCGCTTTCGCATTCCCTCTTTTTTCTTCGCCACGTTCCCTTCCCATTTCCCCCTTTCCCTTTCCGTCTTTATTCCCTCTTTCCTCATCCGTCGTATCTCTGCAACACGTGGTCGTCCCTTTACTTTTTGCCTATTTTCCTTCGCCTTCTTTCCCATTCCTCTTTCTTCCATCTTTCTTCTTCCATCGAAACCGCTTTAAATTAATAATAACTAAAGCTGGATGTTTCCAGCTTCCTTCTTTACACTGACACGTGGCTGCCTGCCTGTTTTGCCTTACGTTTCCTTCTTATCTTTTCCCCCTTCCCCCGCTTTCGCATTCCCTCTTTTTTCTTCGCCACGTTCCCTTCCCATTTCCCCCTTTCCCTTTCCGTCTTTATTCCCTCTTTCCTCATCCGTCGTATCTCTGCAACACGTGGTCGTCCCTTTACTTTTTGCCTATTTTCCTTCGCCTTCTTTCCCATTCCTCTTTCTTCCATCTTTCTTCTTCCATCGAAACCGCTTTAAACCTTGACACCTTTGCTCTTCAATGGACATTTGTCTTCTCCAAACGACACCGAGCCCTTCTCCAAACGACATCAAGCCATTCCTTCTCCTTACGTCGTTGACACCCATCTAGAGGTTTGCTTTTCTACACAATACAATATAAGTGGGTTTGGTTCCTTATATCCGATGAATGTTGTTGCTCATTTCTTTTCTCTAGCAAAACAAACAGGTGAAATCCTTCTCTACACACTGTTGCTTTGGTGTCCCTGCTCCGGCACTGGTCCGACATTGATATCACCAAGAGGTCGGAGGTTTATCATCAAAGGTATGGCTGATGTTTGATGTTTGTTTTCCTGTAGTAGAGGTGGGCCCTTTTTATTTGCTCCTATATCTCTCTTTTTTTTACATCCCTCTTTCTGGGTGTTCACGAGTGGGTTTGGGCTCTCCCTTCTCAGTTCGTGATATTTTTTGCCTTAGTACTATGCGTATGGAACAACAGTTTCCATAATTTTATAAAAAAATGTTTAGTGCAGATGTTGGGGGAATATTTCCGTAGTGTTTTGCCGAAATTATTCTGTTGTTTTGTTGTTAGGTATTCTGTTGATATTAACAATTCTGGATGTTACATGCAATGTTCACGGGTAGGCTTGGACTCTTCTATCTTCTCTGTTCGTAATTTTTTGTCGTAGTGATGCATTTATTGAATCTTGCATACATAAACAGAATAAATGGCAAAAGACAATGGCACAGAAGGTCATATTTATGAAATAACTGAAGATATGAACAAAAGTTCTATATATCATAATATCATGTTTATTATTTTATAAACCATCAAACGGTGGAAGTTGAATTCTAAGAAGAAGAAAACTCGCTCATATATCTAACTTGGAGATGAAGATCTCCAGAATAACCAGAAAAGGATTCATGGATCAACTCACATATTTAAACATTGATATCGAATCGACCTGGATATGAAAACATATGCATATCCGATGATGCTTGAAAACATATTTAGGAATGAACTCTTTATAGTATTAATTGAATCTTACATACATTTCATATTAGTGATATTCTATAATCTATACAAAGATTATATTTTGCATCTCATACTTATAAGGCTAAATCAGGTTGAACTTTTCGATTTTTTCTTTCGTTTGTTTCAGCTTCATATAGGAGAACTTCTTATTTTTCTTCTTTCCTTTGTTTCAGCTTCATATAGGGAAGAGTTTTGAATTTCTGCGTGACTGTCTTATTTTGTAACAATCATCTTTGACGGAGATTTGGAAAAAAAATATCAAGTAAACTTTGCTTTTGCTTTACTCTATCAACTGCTTGAGGCTTGCAGAACATATAATTGCAAATCTGTGGTTGTTTACATATGTTATTGTTTTCTGTTTCCAGCAAAAATTATTTGGTATAATTTGTTGCTTTCATTAATGCCGTAATTTTTTGTGTTATATTAATGCCAGCAGTTCTGTGGATATTTTTCGTTATGTTGATTTATGGAAAAAGGGACATTAACGTATGTTCTCCTAAAAGTAACTCCAAAAAACAGCTTGATTTTGTTAGATAATTGCCTTGACATTTGGTCATTGTCCCTTTTAAATTTAGTTTGGCAAATAGGGTTATTTCACTGATTACATCATTCACATTGTAATATGACTTTATATAATTCATAAATTGATGTAGGTACAAATTGAATGTCATTGTAAAAGACTCATCTGGTAGTACAAGTTTTATCATGTTTGGAAAAATAGTTGTAGATTTAGTTGGGATTTCAGCAGCCACGCTTACGGGTACATCTGATCATGAAAGGCTGATACTACCTGTTGTTTTACGAATTTTGGTTGGACAAACTTACTTTTTTCAAGTTTTGCTTGGCTTTCGTGATTTTAAAAGGCAAACACAATTAAAAGTTGTTAAGGTAATGAGAGATGTAAACATTGTATCGCCAACCCTAATGAAAAAAATGAAGATATTGGAAAAGAAAGTGAAGATGACAGACTATTTTACATGTGTTAAATTAGAAGAAGGGTTAGTACAAATTTATTTAAAGTTTCCCTTTAGTGACAAATAGTTTACTTCTATATGTGTAGCTGCAATTTCCGTTCTTAAAAGCAGGGATAAAATAGGTGATGCCAAATTGAAGGAAAAAATAACTGAAGAAGAATTCGATGCACCATCAAAAAGGCCTAGAAAAATGTAAGGATTTTGTTTTACCATCTAATTTCTTAATTTGAACATACACATATATTACTTTCATATTAACATAGATAATTTTCTGTTATATTATAGGTGAAGAATGTCGATGAATGATGACTCTCAACAGACTGCAACAATAAAAAAATCTCTCTAACGTATAATGGAAGCCGTTAAATTTTTGTTCAGAAAATATCTGCATGATATTTTCATAACTATTTTGTAAAAAAAACTAACTTTCCATGTTTTTTTTGTTTTCTTTAAAATGTGCCACTTGCATACGGTAAAGATGTGCTTACATTTTTTTGGTTTCCGAAGAAGTATCTTATAGTATAGGTGACTGTTTAAATTTTGAATTAATCTAAATCGTAGTAACAATTTTTACTGATCTGACCCGCAACGAAGTGCGGGTTCAGTCTCTCTAGTAGATAATTATTCCGTGTTAGATTCATGGATAGAAAATGATGCACACCGTTGTTGAGAAAGAAACATTAGATTGAGCCATTTTAGCATAAGCCTACTAAACCTTTAGATATTCTCAATGGCACGGAAATGCTTTGAATTTACTTTCCAATGGTACAGTCTTCTTGACGTGGCAGAGTCGTTTAATCAATTTTTGGGGAAGAGGTTGAGACGAAGCAGGGAAGGAGACAAGGGGGGGCGGGAGGGGGCTTGGCCCCCCGTCTCCCAAATAATTCTTATATATATATTATAATAGAATATAATTTATATATAAACTAATTAACTATAAATAATAATAAGATGTACATAATGGTCCCCCATTTACAAGTTGTATAGATATGAATATATCCGTATATGATCCGCCATTGTATCCATATCACATAAATTTTCACTTCCGTATCTGTATCTGTTTTCAAATGGATACAGATACCGATATCATCTTTATATCAACAAAAATCTATATTTGTATTGTATAACCATTTTATATATAAATAGAGTTGTAAATTTATTTTTAACTTTATTTAACATAATTATGTACCTTCTTTTGGCATATTTGGTATAATTGTTACGATTTAAGCACATTTAGAATATTTATATCATTTGCATTCCATCCAATACATGTATATTTAAGCTAATATATAGAGTATTTATAGTATTATTCATATGTGATGGATATCCATTTTATAGCGATATCTATTTTTTACGGATATGGCAATATATTTTTCATCTGGTCAATATCTTTATATGCATCGCATTCGTATTTAAAACAGATAAGGATATAGGAACACCTATATCCATATCAATATCCGTTTGTCTGCATCCATAATCCCTCCCATATTCCAATAAAAATCATGAATGCAATAATCTAATTATCAACATGAAGTTTTACGTTATTACATGTTACACATAACACCAACAACAAAATAACTACATAGTGATCTTTTTTAATTCATCACCATAACGCCTCTTTTTAAATTGTTAATGGCATATATTATTTCGTTGTGAAATGATCTTTTTTGAACTATAATTTAAATGTCGAGGGCTAGCGTGCGACAAAGTACAAACATGAGAGGGTAAACTATAGAGATGGAATACATAAATATAAAAAATCCGAACCAATCCATAATCTGATGGATTCTGGATTCAGATATTTGATGGATTGAGTTGGATTGGAAAAAGTTTAAATCCATTAAGATTGTATTGGACATGGATTAAGCAAAAATCCGATCCAATCCGATCCATATACGGCCCTAACATGTAATATTATACGAAATTTGTTTATATATATCTCCTTTACATTCCTACATTATGAGCGATATAATATTACTTTTTAAAAATATAATTTTAATGGTATAACTTAACATTGTGTTAATTAAAGTGTATTTTGATTTGAAGAATTTTGTAATGATATTTTTGTCAATACAATATGTGTTATATATTTATATGAAACTGTAATTTTACAAGAGTATTTTTGTAAAATACACTTGTAAATACATTTTAATAATTACAATGAGAAATAGTTATAATGATAAATTTTATATGAGAAAATGAGGCTGCCCCTAGTGCCCTCGTCCCATTTTTCTCCAGTTTATTATTTTTATTGAAAAAATTCTACCACATATTTTCATCACTATATCCCTATAATATGTGAATCCGTTAGAAACAGAGATTCATATATCCTCCATATAGAACAAATAATTTTAATGGTCTTAGATTTGATATAATCGACTTGTTCTGGATGGAGGGCATATAAGGCTCTGTTTCTAACGAAATTGGAATGACAAATTAAGGATTTAGTGATGAAATTATCTGACGAAATTTTTCAAAAAAATCAAAAAAAAATTGGAGAAAAATGGGATGGGTGCAGCTTGTCGGCTGCTTACTGGCTGCAGTTAAAATTTTCTCATTATATATAGTCTCAATAACTTGGCCCCCTAAGTAGAAATTCATGGCTTCATTCCTGCGACGAAGTAATTCATATATAGCATAGCATGGGTGTAGTATGATTGGATGTTGGGATCGATAATGGATGATATGCAACCTATACAAGGGTTAAGACAAGCAACACAAACTAGACCCAGCGACACCGTAGAAAATGAAATTGGGTACACAATTTGGTTGTTCGGTGAAAAATAATGTGTCAGGTGTGATAGTTGTGGATAGAATGGGAAGATAGAGTGGTGGATTATAAAGACAGTCTGCGATGGTTATAGGATAAAATCGTGATCATATTTAATTAGTGGCGAGCGGGATGGTAATTGCCATTTGTTCGATCCAAGAGTAAATCTTTTCTAGAAAATCCGGCAACGAGGCACCCCTCATTGGTGAAATACGGAGTTGACGTTCTATGGTTGGAACGTGAGATTATATTTGTTGGGATTAGATTATGATTCGAGAAGATGTGGGCTCTTTTAATTATATTTAATGAATATGTGGGAATAGGATAAAAAGGAATAAATTTTGCAAGGAGAGAGAAGACGTCCAAGGCGTAATGTGCACAGGTTTTCCATGGAAAAAGGATGGGTTTGGGGAGCCGCCATCTCGGGGTGCTGCGCGGAGGAGGTCTAACGTCATGGGCTTAGATCTCCGGTCTGTTATCGAGGAAACTGTCCCTGATAACTTGTTGGATACGGGTTCAAATGGATCCGTTGACAACCACCCAAAATGCTTAAACTCAAATTGACAAGTAGTAGTCCCCACCACTTATATACCACACCCACACTTTGTGAGTTTTCCATGTGTTACAACATCTCCCACTTATATTCGCAACGTCCTGGTTGCGGCATGGCCCATCATTTATTCTCAGTGATAGTGGCAGCTGCACACTCCGGGTAACCATTTCCTCCAACCTCTTTGTAGAGGCGGTTCCACCTCTCGGGTAGCCCTTTCCACTATCAGAGAGAATATGGCTCTGATACCATTTGTAACGTCCCGAGCTTAGGTCATCGGTCCGTTATTGAGGAAAACTGACCCTGACAACTAGTCGGGTTCGAGCCCAAATGGACCCGTTGACAACCACCCAAAATGCTTAAACCCAAGTTAGCAAGTAGTAATCCCCACCACTTATATACCACACACACACTTTGTGAGTTTTTCATGTGGTACTATATTTGGTGTTAGGGTTGGGTGGTTGTCAACAGATCCATTTGGGCCCGTATCCGTTAAGTTGTCCGGGTCAGTTTTCCTCAATAACGGACCGGGGACCTAAGCCCGAGACGTTACAAATGGTATCAGAGCCAAATTCTCTCTGATAGTGGAAAGGGCTACCCGAGAGGTGAAGCCGCCACTACAAAGAGGTTGGTGGAAATTGCTACTCGGAGCGTACAACCGCCACTATCACTGGAAATAAGTGATGGGCCATGTCGCAACGAGGACGTTGCGAATATAAGTGGGGGAGGTTATAACACCCTAACCCCAAACATGGTACCACATGGAAAACTCACAAAGTGTGGGTGTGGTATATAAGTGGTGAGGATTACTACTTACTAACTTGGGCTTAAGCATTTTGGGTGGTTGTCAACGGGTCCATTTGGACCCGAACCCAACAAATTGTCAGGATCAGTTTTCTTCAATAACGGACCGATGACTTAAGCTCGGAACGTTACAGGAGGCGTTGCTCTTCTTTCTCACTGATCTAAGACATCATGTGACGGTGACGACTAAGTTGTTCAGATCGGCTGGACAAGATCGGTAGTGCCAGAACCTCCGAGACAGGAAGTTGTCTCGTCTAGGTATGAAGGGCATATGTCTAGAATAGAGGAGAATGGACTGGTGGGTAGCATTTGTTTTGACTCTAGATACTATGTTACACGGGAAGAAGATGCATAATGTCCGGAGTAGCTATGTGCTTGGGCTTTGCTCGCATTTATAATTAATACGTGGTTACAATATTTTCAAATCTCTTTCAAGTCTCACGTCCCTCTCTTGATAGTTTGTAGATGCAAGAATTTTACCATGAGAGGTATTAATATTTGAATAGGTATTCTTGTTTGATTGAGTATACCTTATTGTTTAATAATAATAATGTTTGGGATGGATCCGCATGTTATGTGGTATAATCTTACTTACTAGACAAACTCTTCATCCTCCAGTCAAGCTCCAAATAGAGAAAGAACAAGTGCATCACTCACGAGAAGGTGGTGTGATCATGAGGTGGACAATGCCAAGGTCAAGTAGTTGCATGCATAATCTCTGAAGAGAAAAGCGTGTTAGAAGAGAGTGGCGGATGGGTACATGGACTAGCTAAAGCAAGTATGATAGTGGTCTCATACCGGGTATACGTGAATGAGTCCTAGATCGATAAAGTTCGATAGAGATTTGATCTGTCTCTCTTCCCTCGAGTGCATTATTCTATAGATACATCTTGAAATAATAGAGGCATCAGTATCTAACGCAATGCTCCAATTTGATCTCTTTGAGATGGCCCATAACATGGACATGCACCTCCAATTAATGCACCATACCTTTCAAATGGATCCTGAGATCTTCACGAAACATTATTATTTTTTGATGTACAGGCTTCCGCAACTTCTTTTGGAAGTGCTCTCCAAGGGAACCATTCTCCCCATCTATGGCCTTTCGCTACACAACAGAAGTTGGGGAATGAAAGAAAGTTGCAACAAGATGACATATACACAAAATAGATGATGATATAAAGATCAAAAGTTGGGACGAGTGGCTTTCACCTTTGTTCGTTGAAGTCTACTTAACCTTTCTTCGAGAAGAACAAGAGGCAAAGACGGAAAGACATACGACAAATGTCAATAGACGAATAAAGATGGCAAGGAACCATATATTCCTGAAAGCACTACTTGTTTGCTGCATGGAGATAGCGAGTGCAAGCAGTTGAACAGGTTATGATATTCATGAGAAACTTGGCTACTGCCTGCATATGGATAGCATAAATCTACTTCCCAATTCATCGCCAGATTCTTCGATTAGATTTCTGCATGCTTGAGCCTTCGCATGTTATATCGCATGAAATCTTATTTATCTACTGATGATCTTACTTAAGTAATGATTTTCACTAGTCATATGATACGTTACGATGCTGTTATTTTTATAATTGTCTTTACGGTGTCTCAATATTGATATCCATTAACATGTAATTAACTATCTCGGCGAGAAAATACATGTAGATTATCGAAATGAGGATTATAATAGATCAGCGAAATCCCACTTTGCCACCTAAGATCATATACTTATAGAAAAACTGATCTAGTATTACAGAAAGTCCGACTTATTAAGTTCAACATAGGTATTATTCATTCAAACGGCTTCTTCCACATAAAATAACAATGAGGAAGCTTTGCTCCACGAGTGGAACAAAATAAATCGGAAATTATACCGATATAATAAAGAAATTTATAAATTGCATCAAGTCTTAAGTCGACATGAAATCTGAAGGAAAAAAATGGAGAGCCCTCCGAAATTGTATGAAACAAGTATTATAGACTAAAGGTTGATCTGATTTATTTAAGTTAGACCACTGTGAAATAAACTAGCAATATAATATCTGGCAGGGATTATCTTTTTAAAGTAAGTTATATATAAATTGGTTAGCTTTATTTACATGTTATAATTACACTTTTATGATATGAGATTTTTAAATGTTTAACGAAAAAATACATAGTAAAAATCAAACAAAGTATTATTCAAATATCTTTAAAAAATGTAATAACAACCATCCGTGACATTGGATTTTACAATTGTAGCAACAAGCTTTTTTTACTTGTAATGGTATAATCAGCATCCAAAATCTATTGCTAAATATAAGGCAATCAAAAAAATGTGTCAACCATGTATTTATTGCCATAATTTTTACTATGAGAAAATTGTAACATGTAATACCTAATAAATTCATAGAAAAAAAAATTGATTTTGTAGAAAATGAAAATTTTGATAAAAATATATAGCTAAAATTTGTGGTTGCTACTTGAGTAATTTGTTGCAGTAGATGATAAAGCCAAGAAGAGAGACATATATTAGCTCGAGATGTAACAAAATGGATTTATATTCGTGGGTATTTTGGATATATTTGTTATTTCATCCAATGTTAAAATTCGTTTGAGGAGGAACAAAATATCCAGGGTTTTTATCTGTCGTGCTCCTATGAGATATTTCGATATTTGTTATGTCTCTTCCTTTTTTTGGAATATCACTTGTGTCACTGACTTCTTGTCATTCTATCACTTGTGTCCCTCCATTACTTTAGCAGTCAATAAATTGAACTTAACCATGTTCTTTTTCAAATCATGGTAACGGTAAGAGTGACATAACTATCCAAACACTCACTATACCCATCCTCTTCTACTGCACGTGGCTTCCGGCCTCCTCCTCCATTGGCTCCCAATAAACTCTAGATACGTCCTAGCACACGTAAGATGCCAGTTCCTTGAAGTTGTCCTAGAAGTTGAACGACCTGCAGGAGCCATAGACCTCGCATGAAAGAGATAGGAAACAATACGTTACAAACCATCTTCACTTGCATGTCCTATCCCCAGTCCAGTAAGTCGAGGTTATCGGCAACTCTGTGTTGATCCCTTCGTCAAGAAGTTGTAGCAGCCAACGCAGATTTACCATCACCGGACTACCATCACCAACAGGGCAGAGCTACAAAACTCTGCCCCCATACCTATTCACCGATGCATCTAGATTTCTAGATCTGATCTAATGCAATCATTCGAAGAATATCTTCAGATTCTCCATGCTGCACAAATACGGGACCTCAGGCCTCCTCCTAGTGAGATTCAGAGCTTCATTAAAGGCTTCACTACATTTTTCTTCTGTTGAACTACTAATATTTGGTCCTACTTTGCAGGACATGGAGATGAAATCCTTCCCCTTAAAGCTAAATACGAGCTTTTTACCTTCCAGTCTAACACTCCCAATCAACTTAACCCTCTCTTCCTCATCCATATTTCCTTTCTTTTCCCTTTGATGCTTCTCTTTCCACTCCTTTTTCTCATCATCAATTTCATCTTCTCTTCTTTGCCCCCTCGTTTCTTTTTTATCAATTTCGACCAAAATCAACCAATGCCAATGAAAATTACCTCCCATTCAAATCCTCTCATTGTTACATCTACCTCACACATCCCTCGTATCTCTACCCAAGTCATGGCTTGAGCTTCGAGCTCCGACTAAGGCGGAGGAGGAAGGGGGAAGGAGGAGGAGGCTGGGGCGGATGAGGAGGCATAGCGGGAGGAGGAGGTTGAGGGAAGCGGAGGTGGAGGGGGGAGAAGGGAGAGGGGGAGGAAAGACCTTTCAGTTTTCCTGTAAATTAATTCCTCTTGTGTCCTCAAAGTTAATGTCTGTTTGTGTTGAAGATGGACGGTAACTAACCTGAGCGGCATACGTGATAGAATAGCAAGAAGTCAGGAAAAATTGATATTCCAAAAGCGTAGTGACATAGCTGATATTGCAATATCTAAAAGGGGCACAACTGATAAAACCCCAAATATCTATGAGTATAATACTAATTATGAAATCTAAAACTTATAATGAATAATATCTATCCTTATTTAATATTAAATATACGATATGTTGATAAAAAATAAATTCACAAAGAACCAATATTAAAGTGAAGAAAATGAACACAACAAAGAACCAATATTAAAAGTAAGTGAAGAAAATGAACACAATATAAGTCGCTCATCTCTCACGTTCACTAAGAAAAAACATCATTAACAAGAACAACAAGTATAGCTCTCATTGTACCCCCACTTTCTTTCTTCCTTCTCTCCCTCTCCTTATTTTTCATTGTTATGTCATTTAATTACAGTATATGAAATAACTTCACTCGTTTATAGGTCCAAACACTACGACATTATTCGCGTAGGTAACGACTAATTTAATATTCATTGTAAATATATAATGACTACTATAATAACTTTGTTCTTTAAATTAGCGATGGATATTGAATGGATTGATGTATTCCTTGTAAGGAATCATATAATAACACTTTTTCGTTGGCTTTTCTTCTAGTCATTGTTAAATTTGGCAATAATTAATATAAATTTTAACTAATAAGTCAAAAGAAAAATAATCATTATATGAACCTTTAATAACGAATATGACATTTGTTGCTAATTACAAGAACAAAAATATAATTTGGCAACAAATAGTATTCATTGTTATATCTTTAATATCGAAACATATAGTAATGAATTCTAAATTATTTGTTGCCTTAGGTCAATTTTGTTATAGTGAAATACAATTAGAGCGATTGTAACAATCAATAAAGGTCATAATAATATTTTACCAAATCTAATTAGTTCTCTTCCAAGTTATGTATGGAATTAACTCTACCATATTATACTTGTTGAATTTTCAAGAAAACAAGAAAAATGTAAACTTTAGTAATCTCCCATTGAGTTGAATTCTATCATGATCTTGATGTCTCAATGGACCATCCTTGTCAATCACTAGATTCTCGTGAGAACACGATTCCTTTAGGTTTGATACACATCTTTGGTGTGCCTCCTCTTAGGCATTGGCCACATAATTCAGTCTTATGCTTGATAATTTCGTGATTATAGTGTGTTCCATAGTTGTCACTAAAACCGCACTCATCTCTCCTTGCATATTCCTTCAAAATAGATGTTCATGACCTACTAGTGTATTCGTGTGCTATTCCTCTGAGTAAAAATTGTAGTCATGTTATATGTCACGACCTTCCCTTTAGCATATGCACCATGTTTGACATCCCCATTCCTCACATCACAATCCATGCTCCTCTTATTATTTTAAGAATTCTCCCTTGAGTGATAGCATAATGTCCTCATGTCTCGATTATTCCTACATAATATGGATTTTTTTGTTGTAGGTACATGTTTGACACCTATAAGAATTTGTATTAGCACATGATCAGAATCATTTAATATGGTATCCTAAAATCATGATCATTGCATGTATGTACTTAATTGTTCCCTAGACGAGCACACATAATCTGAACTTGCCAAGCCTAGAAGCCATTATTAAGCTTCCTTGTCCCACTATCACATTTGATAGTCTCCCTTACAAACTATAGTATATTCCTCTTGATTCTAATATAAATAACATCTTCTTCCCTTTGGCCTTCTTGCATCTTAGGTTATTTACAGTCTTGTAGCTCCCCTTGTCACAATAGAAGCATCTTATTGGATAAAGTAACATGGAACAACCTTTGAACATCATCTCCCTTTATCTAGAATGTATGCTCTTTATCACTGACACATGATGTCCATCATTTGTTGTTACTTCTATTGACCTTCTTCGAGACTTATTCATAAGTAGTGAAGTAATTATCTCGTCAGATGTTATCGTTTCCTTTTCATAAATCAAGATCATTACAAGATTATCATAAGAAAATGTAGGAGAGATCAATAACATCAATGCCTTATCCTCACTATTAAAGAGAGACTCTCATTTCTTACTCGTGTAGTGTCTGCCAGAATCTTCTATAACGCATACAAATGCATTTCCAACATGCATGTCTGTCAAAATTTTGTTCTCATCCAAGTGCACTTCCAACATCCATGCTTTTGAAAATCTTCTCGAATTCATCGGACTCATCCAAGTGCACATATACCATGTATGCACGTTAGAATCTTGTTGAACTCATCCAAATGCACTTACAACGTTGTCCTATTAGTAATCCTCTGACCATGCAAGTCATTCTTCAATAATAAGCTATGTTTTAGAGATTTGGACTTGATGTTGGACTTGTAAGCCCATGGCGACCATTAATACAAGTTATTTCATATCATCATCTAATGACACGAAAATCGATGCGACAAAGGTAGAAAATAAATCACGAAGTTGTTGTCCTTAATCGATCAATTCAGTCGACGAGAAAAATTATTTGAACCACTTAAAAGATAATTGAATCAATGAAAATGATTGTAAGTGGTTTTCGCTATTCTTTTTACCTGGTATAGCGACTAGGGTCAAGCACAAGGAGCACGTTTTAAAAACTAAGTAGCCAAATTTCAGAAATGATTTTTAGTGGTTTTTATTTTTTTTATTTTTTTTTAAAATTTTCAAAACAAGGCACAAAGGATAAAACAAACAACACCATACTCTTTTTGTATTTTTTCAGAAAGGACAAAAATATTCAAAAAATTAAAAAGAAAATGTTTTGTGTTTTATATATTTTAAAATATTTTTGGTAATTTTTTCGAAATTTTCTGATGTTTTTGTGATTTTATAAAAATCAAACAGTGAAAAACAGAGCAAACAATGCATAGTCGAGAGTATTTTGCAAATTAAAAATAGTTTAATGCCCAATACTCTTGAAGATTATTTTTAATATAAACTACATAGCAATATCTACATTCCGAAACTGAAATCATAATTTGTGGATTTTTCTAGAATTTTCTACAATTTTTTTTTAAGATTTTTTGTTTTTCACAATTTTTGAGAGTTTTATAAAGAATTAATGCATGAAAAATGGATAGAAATTAAAAGACACTAAACTACACCTATAGTATTATTTTTGGATTTTTTTAAGCTAATTTTAAATTTTTTATAAATTTTCTAATTTCAGGAAATTAAAAAGACACTGTTTTTTATTTTTTTAAAATATATTAAATAGTAATAAAAATTCATGAAAAATTTACATAGTGTAAAAAGACTTAGCAGGATCATATATGAATTTTCTCAGAATTTTTGCGACCATAAAAACATTTATTCCATTCAAAGAGAGCAAGCAAGTTATTGTTCTGGAAACAGGGACTAAAATGCAATTTATTCAAAGTTTTTGCATGAAATCATTAACATAAATAAAATGCAGGATAAAATTTATAAATTATCCAATGAAAGCGTGATGCGCACGTGTATGTACTGGAGCGAGAACGTCTTTGCGAATATTGAAAAGTTCGAAGGGTAGATCCGCAATTATTCCATTTTTTTTAAATAAACCCAACTAGGGTTTTCCTTTGAATCCTTCGTTCCTGTTTTCAACAGGAGGGAGGCAAGGGGCACATCCACCGCCCTCCCCCTCTTCTCTAACGGCAACACGGCAAGGGCTTCGGCGAGCGGCAAGGGCTTCGGCAAGGAAGAGGGCCGGCAGGCGTTCGGGGAGGCGCACGGACGCGTGGCGGCGAGAATGAAGGCCTCGCGCGGGGGTGCTCACAGCGGGGTCGGCCTGGTGATCGGCGATGCGATGGGGCTCGGACTCGTACGGAGGATGGCGGTTGGGGGCTTTGGCGAGACGTGCGGACGGTGCGCTGGGCTGGGCCGTTGTGCGGCCAAGGCGGCGAAGAGGAGGCGCACGGAGGGGGGCGCAGTGGCTGAGCGGAGGGTATCCGCCCCCTGCGGAGGCGCAACACTGGCTGGTTAAAGGTGGCGCGGGGGCTCGCTCGGCGCGGCCCAGGTGAACGTGAAGGGTGAGCGGCCCGCGCACAGGGAAGATCGGCCATTGGGGGGTCTCGCAGCGGAGGCGGGCCGCCGCCTGCTGCAATAAATTTTTTTATTTTTTTTTGTTTTTTTAACTGCAGGAAAAGATTAGAAGAAAAATGTATATTTTTATTTCTTTTTTTAAATGGCAACGGTAAACAAAGGAGAAAGTATAAAAAAATCTTTTATTTTTTTATTTTATTATTTTTTTTATGTTATTTATATGATCCTGTAAAAACAAAGTTTAGAGAGAAAAACAATTATATGGTTTTTTGTCTATTTTTATTTATAAACAAAAGATGATGTGAATGGAGATCCGACGGAAATGTGAGGTATGGATCCTAGTCTCTGACAACCGTGCGTGGTCGGAGGTGTGTGGTTGCGTGAGATAGACGTGAAATGAAGAGGTTACGAGATGAGGCGAAAAGACGGGTTTAGAGGCGGATCAAAATGTGATGGATGTTTTTGGCATTTTTAAGATCTAAGGACTAATAAGATGGGAGTAAACCTCAACCTACGATTTTTCCTAGAAAAAAAGACATGAAATAAAAATATGGATCTAACCTTGGATTTGGACACGCCGTGATAGCCTCGATGTCGACCGAATCACTATCACCGACCGGATCAGAGGCTGGACACCCTTTTGTGACGAGTAGCTCTCGGAGATCGGACTCCTCTCTCCAAAGATTAATCAAGAGTGAAAGAAGGAGGAGGAGTTCATTAAAAAGAGAAGAAAAATGAAAAATGAATGTTTTTATAGGTGAAATTAATAAAATAATTTAATTAATTAATTAATTACGAAATTCGGAATTAAATAAATTGAATAGATTAAATAATTAATAAAAATCAATTATCTTCTTAATGGTGACCATTAAAGGCATAAAATCAAATCTAATATACATGGTATGTTATAAAATCAAATAATGAAATAAATAATTAAATATAAATACAATTTTCATAATTAAATTATGTTAATTAATTAATGTGAGATGTTTATTTTTTGGTGATTTTTATATAAGGAAGTTAATTGTATACAAATATCATATACATATGATAAAATATACACATATACACATAAGAATATAATTTTTAAAACACAAAATTTTTAAATTTTATTATTTATATTTTTTTGTTTTTATTTTTAATAAAATTAATATTTACAATTATATACATTATAAAAATAAATATGAAAATATGTACAACAAATAATGGTGAAACTGCACAGAACACCCCAGAAAATCGACTTTTTAACCGTAACTCCAAAAATTATGAAACTATAAACATTTAAAAGATAATTTAATTTAGAGTATAATGGAAGTGAGTTTGGTTCAATTTGAGCTCGTATGGAGCTGGAATTGGTGTTTCAATTATCGCTTTGCGGCTTTTTCTGGGTGTAATTATTGGTAATATGCACATTATTTTATTTTACAATTATTTTTATTATTTACAACACATTTTTATTAACAACTTTTATTTACAAAAATAATTAATTTAAGGTCATATTATGTACAAATAAAATAATGTAAGTTTTGTACAAATATATAGGGAATTTATGTACAAATTATTTTTGGATTTTTGATAGAAAATCCTATCTCCCCCTACTTTATTCTTGGTCGATCAGGTTAAGTCTTGACCTTCTCTCGGAGTTCGGGTTAGTCTATATTTATTGCATAAATACATCCTTTCTTTTTCTTTTCTTCTTTATTCTTTTATTTTTGTACAAAAAAGTGTTAAAAATGCAATTTTAACAAATGCATGCAAAATGGTAATTGTATGCAATTAATGGATATTTACAGGTATTTGACTAAGGAAATGAGGTTAAATTAAAAGAGTAATGGTGATGAATAATGGATTCATCATTCCCCTATACTTTAGCTTTGCTAGTCCCTTAGCAAACACTTATTTGGAAAATAAGTGAAAACAAAAATGAAGAAAAGAAAAAGGAAAGAAGTTAGAATAATGTTGAATTTTAAACTTATCTTCATAAAAATGTAGTCTGGAGCTCTGTCGGGCCTTTGGATTATTAGTGTATCGGAACCTTATCGGGAAATGGATTTAAAACTTAACAGCCTCTAAGTTCCACAAGACTCCTATTCAGGTCTCCTCAACAGTCAGATCAGAATAAGTCTACATACACAAATTCTTATGACTATGAATTCTTACTTGTACGGTGTAAGTGAATATAGCTCCTCATCTCAAAAGTAACAAAGGAACAACCTCTCTCAACAAGGTAACTCTAATCCCCTGGTCTAGCAACTCTTTCCTCGAGGAGTGGGGATATTCCCTTTTAAGTTCAAGTACAACCTGCTCAAGAAGAGGGGATGGAGAAGAGAATGGACGGTAACCAGTGTAGCTACCTATCCTTGGATGCATAACCAGTGTAGCCATGTCACCCGCTGCAAACTCACAAATGTATGACTTTGAAGCTCTTATTTTTTTTCACTTGTATATACACTACGACAAGCATTTTACTTTTCAATCAGGCCTATCAACTTTTGAAGATTCTGTATTTTTTAATTTTTTATTTTTTTTGAAAATATATACAAGGTGCAGCATGTACATAAGGAGTTTTTCCTCTTGAGCCAGTAGACTATCCCTCTTTTGAAGCATTATTGCAACCCCACAGCTAATGTCTTTAGACCTCAACATCATCAAACCAGGTTGAGACGCACTTCCCTCCCTAGAGGAGGACGAGAGGTTCCGTCTATATGTAATACCCTCGTATGCTACCCTAAGCCAAAAGATTTTGCCCCCTCACTACCTCCTCCATGAAGAGCTACGTGTAGAGTGCTTTGTCCAAGGTAAGCCACGGTCTGAAAGGATCATGCGTGTGTTGTTAAATATTCTACTTAGACTTATCAAGATGACATGTGAACATAGTCTTATGGACTCAAAGAATTAAGTCACTGGGACCTGAAAAGTCTTAACTCCAAATCTTATAAGGTTCCTCTGAAATTAAGTGGATTAATGTCCAACTAAGCTCCATTCTTCAAATTTATTCCAGACTTACTTTAAATGTCAATACTATCTTGAAAAATGCACATGGCAATGCAAAAAAATATGTACAATACAAAGAAAACAACATCTTTTTGTGAAACAATTTTCAAAATTTTGAAATTTTTATGGATTTTGGAAAAATGATGCACATGCAAAAGTTTTTTTTGCAAATAGTTAGAAATATAACCAGGTATATATATTTTTTTATAAAGGCTAGGGATTATATACACATATTTACAAAGAAATGAGTCAATTATTTACAAGAGTGATGAGAAAGGATTTACAACTTGAGTGATTTATAAAGGTATATACATAGTTGGATTTTTTAATTTTTAATTTTTAATAATTTTTTAATAATAATTTTTTGTTATGCATATATTCCCCAACTTTATTTGAAAATGATTTTACAAATAATTTTGAGAACTATAGTCCAAAATAATTTTTCCACACAATCTTACAATCATTTGAAAATAATTTTGCAAACATTTGTCAAACATAATATATAGATTTTCAAAATAATTTTCAACCATTTTTCCAAACATTTGAAAATAGTTTTACAAAATCATTTTTTTCACACAAAGAGAAAACTTTTTACAAGCCACAATCTTTTTACAAATGTTGAAAATATTTTTCAAACATTTTTCAAATGGTTTTCAAAAGATTTTTCAAATAGATTTTCAAACTATTTTTCAAAATATATTAACCTGACTTATTAGTCAGTATGTACAAGAAAAAAATTTTGAGGAAATTTCTACTCTCTTTTTTTAGTTTTTTTACGGGTATTTACACAGTATTTTAGCCATATTAAAAATATGAAAGTACGAGTTATGGCTAAAGTATATATACATTATATACGACACCCCCTATAATTAGCTCAAACTATGTCCTCATAATGATCAAAGAGTTGGAAAGAAGGACATAACTCGTGCTAAGTATAGAAAAGTGAAAAGAATAGCATACTACAACGATGAATAAAAGAATATAATTAATAGAAGTCGGTGATCCTCCTTTACTTAGGATCAAGTAATCCTAAGTATAGAATACTGTACACAAGGGGAAAACCCGAGGAGTAGAATGTACTGGATTTAACCCCCCTATACTTAGGGTAAAATATCCCTAAGTATAGGCAGCAAAACAGAGGTAAAAAGAATCAAACGAATAATCACAAGTCTGACACCCCCTATACTTATGGTAAAGTACACCCTAAGCATGGAATGATCATGATATGGAGATGGGGTGTGAGACAGAAAGAATGTATAATATGGACAGAGTGGATCTATACAATTGTGAACAATGTTAAGGTGCCTCTCAACAAGCGCTAGAGTTTACGCCCCTAGCTGGGCGCAAAGGCTAGGACAACGCAGTATCGAGGTTCAGGACGACATCTGTGAGGCGAGCAGAGATTGTACCTTACTCCAGCACTCTACATGCAATATGATCCGTGCATAAATTAAATATAGAATGTAAACTAACTATATGATACACGAGGAAATCGGCCTTAGACGAGCAGCTTCTATTGATCGTGAAGAACAATAGTTAGCTAACCGAATCGATTCCGGAGTCCGATCTTGGGAGTTACTCGGTGCCCGCCACAACGGGTCCTACCAGCGCTGTAGTGACTCCTCACTGCACGTGATCTCAAATTCAATTAAACTAACTTTTTTAGTTTAATTTTTATCCAATGTCCAATTACATTCTATAAGAATAGATAAGCAATTAGGTGTTGGGCCTTAGAATATTACGTCACAATCAATCAAAATTCCTATGTCTAGGGACTAAATCCACGAGAATCAAATAGCAAGTTATAGTTTATGAAATCAAAAACTCAGAATAAACAGCGGTGAGGTCCCTTAAGCGCACCGGCACTTGGCGAAACAGACCTCGAAAAAAGTGTCCAAGTCCACAAGTCCAAAGTCCTAAATTATTACAAATATCTCAAGAAATGTTCTCTAAAATATTAAGACTGTCTTCTTCTCTTCTCCTGCTCTTCCTCCTGTGCAAGTTCTTCCAAAAAGAATACAAGAAAACTCCAAGTGGTTTCTCGCACAAAAAGCAAACAAGAGAAGGTCATAAAATAGTTATAATATAAAGAGACAAATATCAAAAAAGTGAAAAATGACTACAAAGACGTGCTCCCCGACAATGACGCCATTCTGATGACATGAAAATCGATGCGACTAAGGTAGAAAATAAATCACGAAGTCGTTGTCCTTAATCGATCAATTCGGTCAACGAGAAAAATTATTTTGAACCACCTGAAAGATAATTGAATCAATGAAAAAGAATGTAAGTGGTTTTCGATATTTTTTTTACCTGGTATAGCGACCAGGGTCGAACACAAGGAGCACGATTTAAAAACTAAGTAGTCAAATTTCAGACAAAGGATAAAACACACAACACCACACTCTTTTTGTATTTTTCAGAAAGGACAAAAATACTCAGAAAATGAAAAAGAAAATATTTTTGTGTTTTATATGTTTTAAAATATTTTTGGTAATTTTTCGAAATTTTCTAATATTTTTCTGATTTTATAAAAATCAAACAGTGAAAAACAGAGCAAACAGTGCACAACCGAGAGTATTTTACAACTTAAAAATAATTTAGATGTCCAATACTCCTGGAGAATATTTTTAATATAAACTACAAAGCAATATCTACATTCGAAAACTGAAATCACAATTTTTTTATTTTTCTAGAATTTTCTACATTTTTTTTTAATTTTAGTTTTTCATATTTTTTGGAGTTTTATATAGAGTTAATGAATGAAAATTGGACAGAAATTAAAAGACACAAAACTACACTGACATTAAATTTTTGGGATTTTTTAAGCTACTTTTCGAATTTTTATAAATTTTCTAATTTCGAGCAATTAAAAAGACACTATTTTTTATTTTTTTAAAATATATTAAATAGCAATAAAAATTCATGAAAAACTTACACTATGTAAAAAGAAGGAGCGTATATTAATTTTCTCAAAATTTTTGCAACAATAAAAACATTTATTCCATTCAAAGAGAGCAAGCAAGTTATTGTTCTGGAAACAGGGACTAAAATGCAATTTATTCAAAGTTTTTATATAAAATGGTTAACAAAATAAAATGCAGGATAAATTTGATAAATTACCCATTGAAAGCATGCTGCGTACGTGCATGTACTGGAGCTAGAACGTCTTTGCGAATATTGAAAAGTTCCAAGGGTAGATCCACAATTATTCCATTTTTCTAAACAAACCCAACTAGGGTTTTCCTTTGAATCCTTCGTTCCTGCTTTCAACAAGAGGGAGGCAAGGGGCACAGCCGCCGCCCTCCCCCTCTTCTCTAACAGCCCACGCGGGAAGGGCTTCGGCGAGGATGAGGAACGGCGGGCGTTTGGGGGATCGGGCTCGCAGACGCGTGGCAGCGAGAATGAAGGACGTGCGCAGGGGCGCTCACAGCGGGGTCGGCCTCATGATTGGCGGCGCGATGGGGGCTTGGGCTCGCGCGGAGGACGAGGGTTGGGGGCTTTGGCGAGGCACGCGGACGACGCGTTGGGTTGGGCCGTTGTGCGGCCAAGGCGGTGAAGAGGAGGCGCACAGAGGGGGGCGCAATGGCTGAGCGGAGGGGATCCGCCCCCTGCGGAGGCGCAACACTGTTTGAATGCGGTGTGGGGGATCGATCGGCGCGGCCCAGGCGAATGTGAAGGGCGAGCGGCCCGTGCGCGGGGAAGATCGGCCGTTGGGGGGTCTCACGGCGGAGGCGGACTGTCGTTTGCTGCAATAATTTTTTTTTATTTTTTGTTTTTTTTAACTGCAGGAAAAATTAGAAGGAAAAATGCATATTTTTTTGTTTTTTTAAACAACAATTGTAAACATAGAAATGATAAAAATTTTCTTTTATTTTTTTATTTTTTTATGTTTTTTATATGATCCTGCAAAAACAAAGTTTATAGAGATAAAAACAATTATATGGTTTTTTTATCTATTTTTATTTATAAACAAGAGATGATGTAAATGGGGATCCGACGGAAATGTGAGGTATGGATCCTAGTCTCCGACCACCGTGCGTGGTCGGAGGTGTGTGGTTGCGGGAGATAGACGTGAAATGGAGAGGTCACGAGATGATGCGAAAAGTCGGGTTTAGAGGTGGATAAAAATGTGATGGATGTTTTTGGCATTTTTAAGATCTAAGGACTAATAAGGTGGGAGAAAAATTCAACCTACAATTTTTCCTGGAGAAAAAGATAGGAAATAAAAATATGGATCTCATCTTGGATTTGGACACGTCGTGATGGCCTAGACGACGATCGAATCGCAGTCACCGACTGGATCAGAGGTTGGGCACCCTTCTGCAACGAGCAGCTCTCGGAGATCGGACTCCTCTCTCCAAAGATTGATCAAGAATCACAGAAGGAGGAGGAGCCCATTAAAAAGAGAAGATAAATGAAAAAAGAAGGTATATACACTTAAAGAATGTTTTATTGGTGAATTAATAAAATTAATTAATTAATTAAAAATTTGGAATTAAATAAATTGAATAAATTAAATAATTAATATAAATCAATTAGCCACCTTAATGGTGGCCATTAAAGGTATAAAATCAAATCTAATATACATGGTATGTTATAAAATCAAATAATGAATTAAATAATTAAATCTAAATACATTTTTGTAATTAAATTAAATTAATTAGTTAATGTGAGATATTTTATTTTTTGGTGATTTTTATATAAGGAAGTTAATTCTATACAAATATTATATACGTATGATACAATATATACATATACACATAAGGAAATAATTTTTAAAACACCAAAATTTTTTTATTTTATTATTTATATATTTTTTATTTTTATTTTTAATGAAGTTAATATTTACAATAATGTACATTATAAAAATAAATATGAAAATATGTACAACAAATAATGGTGAAACTGTATAAAAAACCCAGAAAACCGACTTTTTAACCGTAACTCCAAAAATTATGAAACCACAACCATTTGAAAGATAATTTTATTTGGAGTATAATGAAAGTGAGTTTGGTTCAATTTGAGCTTGTATGGAGCCGGAATTCGTGTTTCAATTATCGTTTTGCGTCTTTTTCTAGGTGTAATTATTGGTAATATGTACATTATTTTATTTTTCAATTATTTTTATTATTTACAACACATTTTTATTAACAACTTTTATTTACAAAAATATTAATTTGAGGTCCAATTATGTAAAAATAAAATAATGTAATTTTTGTACAAATATATAGGGAATTTATGTACAAATTATTTTTGGATTTTTGACAGAAAACCCTATCTCCCCCTACTTTATTCTTGGTCGATCAGGTCAAGTCTTGACCTTCTCTCGGGGTTCGGGTCAGTCTGTATTTATTGAATAAATATCTCTTTTCTTTTTCTTTTCTTCTTTATTCTTTTATTTTTGTACAAAAAGTGTTAAAAATGCAATTTTAACAAATGCATGTAAAATGGTAATTTTATGCAATTAATGGATATTTACAGGTATTAGACTAAGGAAATGAGGATAATATAAAAGAATAAAGGTGATGAATCATGGATTCATCATCATCATGTATGAGTGATTGTATTTAAATTAATATAGGTCTCAATACAATTAGGGTAATTTATTGTGGTAATCTTGATATCTCACATATTTTTTTCTAAAAGAGTTAGATCATAGAGGTTGATGCGAAGTTGTAGATCTAAAAGTGTTAGGTCAAGGACACAACCAACATCATCAGATGATATTCAAGAATGATCTCCAGTTTGAGAAAGCGATGTCACTCTTTCTCTAAATATGAATAAGTCAAGTTGTCCTTTGAAAATTAGTAAGAGATACATATGTCTATGATAAGTTAGGTGATAGAATGACATAACAGTGGATCCTAATGCCCGATTTTGGAGGATCTACAGTGTCTGATAATTCGGATCCGACAATTGTATCGGTCGCTCTTGCGGTACTTGGAACGAATCAATTAAATAACAATCAATCCACAATATAGATGAAACAATAACAGAATGCGGGTGAAATTTATTATACCGTACATAAAGATGTGTAGACATCAGGTGTAGGGCCGAACCACTAAGAGCTATGGGGATAGGGTAATTATTATCAATTACTTAAAATAAACAAAAATTATATTTTTGTACTTTTTTACTTTTTTAATTTTGTGGGTTTTAATAATATTTAATTTTTATGGATTTTTTATGCTTTTTTTATATTTTTGAATTTTTTATTTATTTTTAGTTATTACATTTTTTAGTTTATTTTTTAAAGATATAATAATTGTGTGTATATATACATCTATAAAGTAATATGTATATTCTAAATACTTTATAGGATATATATAAAAAATAATAATGTTAAAATATAAGAAATATATACAAGAATAGTTCTTTTATTTTTAAGGGTTTTAAATATATAAGGTAATTACAATTAGTAATAGTTATTATAATAAATATATAAGTATTATATAGCATAAAGTCAATAAAGGGTTTTACATTTAAAAATATTACTATATATACTCAAAAAATACAAAACAACATGTTTTCTGATTTTTTCTAATGTTTCTCTATTTTTATGATTTTTCATATGATTTTGTTTGATTGTTAATTATTTTTAATTGATTTAAATATACACAACAGGGAATAAGATAAATATGGCAGATTGTTTATGTTTTAAAGATAGATAAATAGTTCAAAAATGCTCAAAACTATTTTTAATATATAGTATAATATATAGGGAAAAAGGAGCCTACCTCGGCGGGTGTAGGTAACTTCTTGCACCCGGCCTAATTTTTCATTATTTTTTGATTTTTTTTAAATGAAACCTTGGGGGATTTAGATCACTATGTATAACCATATTGTCATTCCAAAATCAACTTAATTCGAGACTTCTGTCATCTTCATCAAGACTACCAAATTTTAACGGTCTCAGAATTGTTGAAATCGACCATGTCTAGATGAACATGTTAGGAATGTTTGTTTTGAATGAAACATGAAACACATATTCCTCTTAACATATTAAGTTAATCCACCAACTTTTAATCCAAAAAACTAAAAAATAATCGAAAAAAGAGGGTAGGTGCAGGGAGTTTCCTCCACCTCAGGGTGCAGGCTCCCCGCCCCCTAATATATATATATATATATATACAAGAAATAGGAACAAATATTTTTGGATTTTTAAATGAAATTTCTTATTTTTATGTGCTTTTTATGATTTTTTAATTTTAATTGTTTTTATCTTATTTTTTTATTTTTCATATGGAGTTATATTATACACTAATATATAATATGTAAATTTTGTTGGAATTTTAAAAAATGGTTTATATTTTTTATATTTTTTTAAGCAAACATGGAATAAAAAAATTCCTCGAAGCAAATGGCTTTCATTTTGGACGGAATATGTCGAATGATTTGGTGTTGGCTTTTGTGATGGCTACGGATTAGAAGCGAAATCTGTCCAAAGGGGTTCTATGGAAGGTGAATTTCTCTAAGGCTTAAGATTGCATTGACTGGTGATTCTTTGGGGTCTCTTTGGAGAAGAGGGGGTTCATGGGCTAGTGGATAGTGTGGATCAAGCTAAGAAAAAATAGGTTCTATTCTATTTTTCATAAATGTAACACACAAGAAAAATACTAATAAACAATTATGGCATGAACATGCATCATTTCAAGCATTTACTATGATTTTTTAAAATTTAAAATGGACAGTAGATATTTTAAGAAAATTGAAATGCAAATAAATAATTACAATACTAGCAGGGGAAATTTGCAATAAAATTATATTATAGGGGTCTTTATGTAAAAATGTGATACATATTGCACTATTTTTACAATTTTTAGTACTAAACATAAAGACAAGGAGTCGGGAAGGCTTCCTTGCAATTTTCCCACATCACGTGTACCACATATGAGGTGAGCTAGCATAGACCTAAACATAACTAGCAATAAGTTCTAGGGGTCTTACGAAAATTTTACATAAAATTTAAAATGCTCTTTAATATTTATAGGACTTCCAAATAAATACAAAAAAAGAAGGGGATAGACTGAAATATACCCAGAAGGGGTGCTGATGTGCAACGCATATTGCACCCCGTGTATCACTTAATCAGATCGGGTGGCTGTCGAGGGCGATGCTTTGCATTGATTTCATAGACCCAAAACAGATCTGGGTCACGTCTTGGATCAAACAGTAATGGAGCAATGAGGAGGAACATCAAGAATGGCATTCTTGCTGAACTTCGATTGGCTTGATCTCAGTCCTCAAGCGTATATTCACTACTTCGATGAGTCCTCCACCTTCCTGAGGGCCTCTGCATTTTCAAATGAGCGAAGATAGGCTTAAGGTCCACTTGAATGGAACTTAGGATCTTCAACTACCTGGAACAACATGCAAGGTTCAGTGGAGCTCCAGGTGGACAATTTCTTCTTGGGGCATGAACCAAAATGTGAAGGGGATCGAAGCGATGCTCCTCGATCCTAGACCTAAGGATGAAAATGCGTATCAGTGGAATGAAGGGATGAGCAAGCAACAATATAGGAGGCGGAGGGAGCTTCAATTCACCTTGATCCATGTAGAATTGAGGGGGATAACAAAGGGCTTTGGTGGAGAAAAATATCAGTACGAAGATGGAGTGGTTTTTTGGTCAGAACAATAGAGAAGGGATGATGGTTTTGGCATGGATCTCAAGCTCCAAAGGGAATAAAAGATTTGGATTTTCCCCTAAAATAACTATAATTACTGAAATTGAAATGTGGAAATGAAATCTAAGAATAAAACTAACCTAATAAAGCTGAAAGATGGCCTCGATTCAGTCCAACACCAAAGATGTAGAATCACCGGGCGGATCTCACCGACAGTGGTTGGAATGCTTCCTCAGCACCTACAACACGCTGCAAATCCAATGAGGAGGTCATTGTCACCTCCCTTGACTTGCTTAGATATGGATATGCAAGGTTTAATGTGTTAGGAATGACTAAAAAGCAAAAGGGGGTCATCAATGAAGTATTTATACACAGGGAATAGGTTGACTTTGAGGGAAGCAAGCGTACAAGACGAGAAGGGTTATTTGATGCTAGGTGATGGGAGAAGGCTAGGGTTGTGGGTAGATTAGAGAGACGAGGTGCTTGAGGAGGAAGAAGAGTGGAGATGGCATGGGAAAAATGGCTAAGTCTTGGGGGGTCACGAGTCTGACATGGGCAGCGTTGAAGTCAGTACAGTTGACTCTCCCGATCAACACATGAAGACTCTTAGTTGGTCCACATGGACCAACCAAGTAAAAGAATGCAAGAAATTCTTTATTAATTTGTGTAGAATTAACAAATGATTTTATTATTTTTTGGCTAAAACATAAAGATGTAAATAAGTTTATCTAGTATTTTATTCTGATTTTGTATAAGTTACTTTATTAGTGGTTAGTATTTTCAAGTATATATATGTATTTACAGTATTTTATTTTTATTTTAGATTTTGGTTTTTTATATTAACATAATTTATATGTTTATAACTTGTTAAATATTACTTTTACATATTTTTATTGTATTTTTTATTTTATTTATTTACATAAGTGAATAAGTATATGTATTGAACATGTATAATTTACCTATACATTTTAATGCATTATTTATTTTTATGAATTTTAGTTGTTTTATTATATTTTTATTATTTAAATGCATTTTGAATATCATTTGCATGTATATAAAAATATACGAAATGTAAAAATATAAAGAATGAATATATTGTATATATACACGTATACAATATAATAAGGACCCAAAAGCCAACTTTTGCATCTTAACTCCAAATTAAATAAAATAACCTTCATTAAATTGATAATTTAATTTCATGAACAATAAATTAATTTTGGTCAATTTTGAGTCCGTTTGGAGGAGATACAGGTTTGGGAAATTTTCTTTGTGACTTTTTATTTTATGCATCCCAGGTGTGTTGTTTATTATTTTAATGTGAAAAAATTTTGTGTTTTACTTTGTATTTTTATGTACAATATTCATGTTGAGAATTTTATTATTTAGGTAAAAAACAAAATATAATAGGTCCTATAAGCCTATTATTGATCTATAAAAGTAAGGTTTCTAGATTGTGTTGTATGCACAATTGGTTTACCATATTTACCCCTACTTTATTTCTTGTCGATCAAGTAATCATGATAACTGGGTCTTAGGATCATGGGTGGCTCAGTGTCTTTTGCACGTAATTCTTTTTCTTTTCTTTCCTTTATTCTTGAATTTAAAATTAAATACAATATTTTATACATTATTTATTGTCAATTATTGAGTGTACTTTTATAGAAATTAATATTATATGCATGCATTTAGTGAGGGATTTAAGGTCAAAATGAAAGAATAAAGTTATTGAAATGGAGACCCATCACCCCCTACACTTGCCTTTGCTAGTCCCTAGTAACCGTGTATGATAATAAGTGTAGAAAAAGAAATAAAGAAAAGAAAAATAAAAAAACTTAGAATAATTTTAAACATTTAAACATGTCTTAACAAAATCAAAGTTTGGAGCTCAGTTAAGACTTGTAGATTCTTGATGTGTTCGGAATCACATTAAGGTTAGGAAGTGTGACACAACAACCCCTAGGTTACTTGCTCCCCTATACAGTTCAATTCACAGTCTGGTCAGAACCATCCTTTTAGTCGCATACTCTACTAACCTTGAAACGACAAGTATCATGTGTGCGAATATGTTAGCTCTTCTTAGACAAATCACTGAACTCTGAAGGAGTCTCCTCCTCTAGCAACTCATCCTTGGGGAGATGGATATTTCTTTCTAAGGTCAAGTACGTGCTAGTTCACAACTGAATGGAATTTTTTATGTAGGCTTCTTTTTCAATTTTTCTTTGAATAGCATTGCTCTGCATTCTTGTTTTCCCTGATAGATTTAGAATATTTTGGTTTGCCCATGTTTTGGCGTGTTGGAAGAAGTTGTTCTAGTCGACCATTCCTCATCTGAAGCATTATCTCAATCCAATCTCTAGTCGTTCGATGTACTTCCTAATAGAAGAAGTGAGTTGAAGCACCAGTTTTGTTTATTGATAACTAAGGTTTTTCAGGGGTCTAAATATGTCTCATATAGAGCGGAGACATAGTCGATGTGGCGACCCTCAAGAAATCATGATGAATCAACATCTAACCCACAATCAATGATCAAATAATAAAAATAAAAGTGGAGTTAAAATTTATTTATTTCACTCTATAAAATATTTGTATAGTGCAAGTTTGTAGACTATCGAACACATGGAGCAAACTAGATAGATCGGGAAAATAAATGCACAAAAATGTGATTGTGAGATGGTTTGTCTATATGTTCATTTTGTGGGTTTTTTATTTTTAAATTTTATTTTTTTTATATTTTTGTATTTTAATTTTGAATATTCTATTTCTATATTTTCTTTTTATTTATTTGTATTTTAAAATTTCCTTTTTCTTTTTATAAAAGAGATATAATATATACAAGGTTATACAAACAATATAGGATAAAATAGATATAAATAATGGTAAAAATAGTCAAAATAAAGGAAATAATCTTTTTTGGTTTCAAAATATTTTTACTATTTTTATTATTTTTAGGATTTTTTGCTAATTTTTATATGTTTTTAAATTAAAAAATACACTAAATTAGGGTTTAATTAAATAGATCGAAATAAAATGGAGATAAAAAATAGAAAACACAATCAAAATTTCTCCAAATAAATTTTAAGATATAAAAATAATATAAAGAAAAATATGAAATAGAAAATACAATTTTTGGAATTTTTGGAAATTCTATATATTTTTATAAGGGTTTTGGTTTGTTAAGATTTCCAATTTTTTAGGTATTTTCTTTTTTAGGTTTTAGGGATTTTTGGTCTGGAGTTGTAAAATAAATAATAAATAAAAATATATTTTTTTTCAAAAACTTATTATATTTTTATGTATTTTATACGCTAAACAAGGACTTTTTAGGATTTTTTATAAAATAGGGAAAATGATTAAATTTTAAATCAAAATTATAACGTAAAACAACACATTAACAAGAACTTATTCTAATTTTTTTGGGATTCTTTAGAGTACAAGTGATACTTTAAATAAATAGAGACAACAAAGAGAAACTACATTAGTAGTAGGGGTATTTTGTAAATAACAGAAAGTACAAGATCCACTCTGCAATTTTCACAAAAATATTAAGCGTAATTAAAAAGTTGTAGGGCTAGATGAAATACAAAACTTTCAGGGGCACGCCTGCAAAATGTCCCCTCACATGGCGGTGTCACGTGACGTGATGTGGCACGGACTAAAGTGTAAATACCCAAAATATGTGGAGCCTTAAATGCAACTATTACAAAACTTTTTTCAACAACCAAGGAAAGCTTAGATACTGATTAATAAATTACAAAAACATGCGGGTAAAGGATGGAAATTTACCCATGGCTACGGCGGGAATGGACGGCTGGGATCTGTCACTTAAGACACGTGTCTGCCTCTCGTCACATGATGTCACTTCAAAGATGGATTGTAAGGATCAGAACGTCCCCTAATTTGATGGTGCTAGAGGGGGTTCAATCCAACGGGTGTGATCAAAACTGGGAGGTGAAAGAGATCGAACAGTTGAAGGTGCTTGGAAGAGCAAGGAAGAACCCCGATTCTCCCGCACTTCGATGGGGTATGGCTCCGTCCTCCAGCCTTCCTCCTTGTTGCTCGATGGCTCAAAAGCTTCCTAGCGACACCTCCTATCAGTTGGAAGGCTAAAAAAGATCTAGGGATGGCCAGAGTGTCCTCGGTGGTCAGAGTAGTAGGGGAGGCTCTAGGTATCTCCAACGGGCTCCAAAACTACCTCCAGGTGGCCCTATCTTCGGGTACCTGCACACGAAGAGTTGAAACATCAAGGGCAAACTGCCTCGATGGTCAGAAGGGTGATTGAGCATGTAGCGGGGTGGAGTGGTTGTGTCCTAGCGAGGTGGCGAAGGAGGGACACACAAATCCTATTCCAAGGAGGAATAGGTTGAATGGAGCAGTGCAGGGCATAGAGAAGCTGAAGGGAAAGAGTCTGTAGGTGGTAGGCGAGTCAATCAATAGGTAGGGACAAGGTGGAGAACTAAGGGACAAGCAAGCGGAGGTCATATCCTCGGAGCGACGATGGCAGTCTGGACGGAGGGAGTATTGCGAGCTTTGTGGCGATCGATGACAAAGGTCCTTCGGACGTTGACTGTGGTGGATGAGGCGTGGTCAGCAACGAACAGTAGATGGGCGTGCTCTCCTCCAGGTGGAGGCTTCGATCGGTGGGGAGACACAAACCTCTAGTGATGGAGCTAGGTCGACGGTGATGGCTTCTCCAACCGGGAGGCGGCTCACGGTGGTAATCGACGATGGATACTTAGAGGGGCGTCGAGGGTTCCTCTAGGAGGAGGCGCAATAGCGATGGGCATCGATGGTCTCCGGTAGATGAAGGGTGGAGAAGATCGGCAGCGGCAGAATAGCGGCTACAAGCGATGCCCAAAATTTTTTTAATTATTTCTTTATTATATTTTTTAACAGCAGACGAATTTTTTTCCTTTTTAAATAACAGATAATCTCTTGTTTTTTATGTGTACCTGCAGTAGAATAATATATAAAAACTAACTCGAGCATGACAGCTCGGTCCAAGAAAAATCAAACAAGAATTAGTAGGCGAGGACATTTCGGCGGTTGTGATGGAAGGGAATCGTGTCTTTGGCCACCATACATGGTCGGAGGAGAAAGATCGTGAGATATAGAATGTGAAGTGATGAGAAATCGGGAAATGACATGAGATCAGCAATCAGAGGCAGAATAAATCGTGATGAACAATTTAGGAACGATTAACTAAGATTATGAATATAAAATAATGACTATGAAATTAAAACTAAAGTTAAACCTAAAATTATAAACAAAAGATGAGAAATAAAGGGATGTGGATCTAACCATGGGAGCGGGTGAATGTCGTAATGGCCTCAACAAAGATCGCCTCGTTGTCAGCTGATGAACCGCGAAATCGGCCCTCTAAAAGTGTTGTTTTAACACTTGGAATCGTCATTGCAGCCGGGCCGAGATGGGCTTATCAAAGGACCATCTCATTGATATTTCAATAAGAATAAGATGGTCGTAATTTTTTTTACTTTGCAAGAAACCAAGGTCAAACTCAGGGACACAAGCCTCTCTCATATTATTCGGATTTTAATCTATTTAACTTAGTGTTGAGTGCAAGAGAATATAGGTCAAATAGATGCATGAAGGACAAGACAAGACAATGCAATAAAGGAAAGAATGAACATGTATTTTTTAAATTTATTTTTATCATGCAGATCAATGTTATGAAAATGCAAAGCAAACAAGCCCTTGATTAAAAATTATGAGCGACTTAAACCATCAGTTAATTTCCAACTTAAATCAAGCAATAACTCATTTTACATTTACTGTAAGGTTTGTCAATAAGGCATAAAAGACACTTGAGGTGTTTAAAGAAATACATTGAGATCATAGTGTCAAAACAGGAGAACAAATATGCCATTAAAAAGTACGTCAAACAATCTTTAAAATGAAACTGAAATCAACTCAATCGGACATACGAAGCTCAAGATATGCAAGAGAGAAAGCAAGGGCATAACTGAAAAGAAACATGAAAAGATAAATACAAATAGGTCCCTAGGAAGGACTAAAGTGAAATTAAAATAGTTATCGAGGCCTTCCCTGTAAAATTTCCACACACGCAGGGGCATATCTGCAATTATTAAAACTCACGAGGGCCAAGGTGCAAAATGCTCACAGTGCGCATGGACTGCACGTGATCTGGACCTACTTGCAAAAATAGAGAAGTCAGAGGGCGTCTCTGCAAATTACCCAGATGGCACGTGCTTTGCACGTGCCATCCAGGCTCAGGAGAACGCTCAGGCTCGGTAGAGGATCGGCACTGGTTCAGCTAGGCTCGGGAGGCTCCAGACCTCATGGCTCGTAAGATAGGCTCGGTGCTGCTCAGGAAATGACACGTGTCCGGTCGTAGGCCATTGGATTATGAGAATCCAACAGCACCTGTATCCTCCGTTGCTGCATACGTGGTCCATCGTGGACCGTTGGATGTTGAAGATCCAACGGTACCTGCTTGTCGTTCTTCCTCAGCAGCTGGCGGCGATAATCGATCTCCGACGAAGGGGCTCCTCCTCCGTCGCTCGTTCTCGTGCATGGTGGAGCTCCCCAAGACCTCTTCGAAGGTTGGCGATGAAGCTCAGGTCTTGGTCGAGCTGCAGCTGTCGATGGCGAAAGTCCTCGTCACACCAGTGACAGATACGATGCTCGCGAAGCTCAGTCCGGCGAGAAGTCCGACCATTGAGGTCTCAAGGCCCTACAGTGTTATTGTGTAGCCGAAGCAGAAAGACGTGCGTGCGTGAGTGGAATGTGAGCTCGACGAGCGAAGAACGTGGGAGCTCGGAGCACCTCTGTCGTGGGTGGGGGAGGAGATGGGTCAACGGTGGAGAGGTATGGAAGAGGGAGAAGTTGGTGAACGGCGAAGCTCGCGTGAAAGGGGGAAGCGTGGCGGAACTCGGAAGGGGGTTAATGAGGATCGAAGATGGGAGTAACATCTTAATTAAATACGAGAAATTAAGAAAAAAATGCAATGGAGGTAGAAGGGACTTACCTGGTCAGATATGGCAGACAGAGGCTTGGGCTGGGAATCGCGGGTGATGCCCGGGTCTTCGCTGGACCTTCGCAGCAACTGGAGGCAGCTCAAGCGGGCGCTGGGCACCGCGACGATGCCATGATCGGCGGTGGGTCGACACCGAGGACTCCGGTCGTCATCGCTCGATCCGACCATCTCCCCCTGTCACAGGGGGATGGCGAAGGGCTGGGTCGTACCCTGCATACATGTGGACCACCGGGTACGGAGGAGACGGTGGTGTATTTATAGTTTGAAGGTGGCAATTTCAATGGTGGAGGTGATGCTTTGTGAGGGAGATATGGAGTGAGTGGAGAGGTGTCGTGATGTGCTGGAGGGTTCGCGAGGTAGAGGGAAGAGTGGGGAAGACCGTGAGGCGGGAAGACCGTGAGGCAGTTGTCGAGGGGAGAACTAGTCGGAGATGGTGGAGGAAATAGGAAGGGCGAGGGTGGTTCGCGATGTGGAGATCGTGGAGAAAGAGGGTCGACCGGAGGTTGGGGACGACGAGTTAACCGTTGGATCTTAGGATCCAACAGCTGAGATGAAGGCGCGCACCAACGGCTTAGATTAGATCTCGGGTGAGGCGATCGAAGGGTTTCGGAGCAGCCACGTGGCAGGCTATGCGCGAGGCGGTAGCGATCGGTGGAGATGAAATCAGGGATTAATCGGACGGTTGATGGTGACTGAGGAATGGACGAAGGTGATCAAGGAGATCAGAAGGCGGCCAACACTCCACGTGGCGTGAGGAGGGGTGGGCGCTGACGTGCGGTGCAGACGAGAGGCGGGAATGGATCGGGTGGCCGAAAAGAAAGGCGTACGTGGAGAAGGCGGGGTCGTTGGATCAGAAGGAGATCCAATGGCTGAGGTGCGGGCGGATGATGCAAAGGGGAGTGGGTCACGTGGCTCACCCAGAACGGGCCACGTGGCCCAATCAGATTATTCCGAAAGTAAAATTGATTTTTGAGGGTGATAATGGCTGAATTTGAGAAAACTCAATACATGAAAGTTGTAGATCTTGATGAGATCTACAAGTTTCATGTTGGCCAAAACTAGAGATGAGATAAAATGAAGCCACAAAATATTTTTAGGATATTTTTAAGGCTAAAAATACCACAGATTTTTGTTTTGCCATTTTTTTGTGATTTTTAATTTATTTGAGACTCTATTAATTACAGGACATTATCTGGATTTTATTGACACAACTTTAAGCAAGGGTGTTAATAATGGAAAATAAAGATGATAAAATCGAGTTTCATCATCAGCGGATAGCTCGGAGGCTGGTCACCTTTTTACCACAAGATTGCTTCTGAAGACTCGGCTCCTCTCACAAAGGATTGATCAAGTTGGAATGAGGGAGGAGAAGCCAAATAAATTTAAAAAAAACAGGAATTTCAAAAAATTAATTGTAGAGAGGGAATAAAGGGAAATACGTTAATGGTGGAATTAAATTAAAGTATAAAATAATTTTCGAAATTATTTTAATTAAAATAACAATAAATAGCAATAACTTAATGAACCACCTTGATGACGGGTTAATTAAGTAATAATTTAAATTATATGCATATGGTATATTATTTACATAATTAATTAAATAAATAATTTTTTCATCATATTATTAATTTAAATAATAAATATTGGTTATTTAATTTTTTTAGTGGTAATTTGGGGAAATTAATCATGTACAAATAATATATACATATGCTACATTATACACACAATTAAATAATACAATTATATACAAAATAAATTCAAAAAAAGAATGAAAAAAATCATAAAATATATTTTTTTGGATTTTCTGATTAAAGACCCTATCTCCACCTACTTGATTCCTGGTCGATCTGATCAAATCTTGACCTTATCTTGGGATTCAGGTCAGCCTGTATGTATTACATAGATACAATCTTTTATTTTTTTCCTTTATTTCTTTATTTATTTATTTTAAGTTAAAATAATAATAAATGTACAATATTTACACAAAGATGTAGGTTAGTAAGAATATGGATTTAGTAATATACACTAGTGTTTTATAAAGGATTTTTAAGCTAAAATAAATGCATAAAAATGATGAAATGCATATTCATTACCGGGTGCGTCTTGCTAGGTAAATTTGATATTTGCCATGCACTTATTTTCTTGTTATGCATTTGGTCTAGTAAATATTTTTATTTGCACTTATACCCACGTTATGAATTTTAATAAATTACTGGTTATTTTGGCTAAACAAAGAGCAGTTGGTCATTAAAATTCCGTAAAATCACCATAAGTGCATGTCAATCTCTTTTATTCATAGTAATTTTGGTTTTTTAATTTATTTTATTATTTTTAGTAAATTAAAACATCAAAAAAATTCTTGTTTGCATTAAAAAATAAATAAAACTTAAAAATATTTCCAAAAGTTCTTTCAAAAATTCTATTTTCTTTTTTTATTTATATGAATTTATAATAAATTTCGATCTTAATATTACTCATAAAAACCAAAAAAAGCAAAACAATCAAAACTCTAAAACATTCATATTAAATCAAATAAAATCCAAAAAAGTTATAATCAATGCCTATTTTTAATTAATTTGAAAACACGGAGAAATTCTAAAAATTCTTGAAAATCACAAAAATAGTAGACAAATATTAACCAAACTAATTTTATTTGAATTCTTTGTATATATTTGCTATATTTTAAAAATACAAAAACCCATCTTTCCTTCCTTTGTTTATATTGTCTTTTATTGGGTTGTTTTCTTTTATTAGAAAATAACATAAAAACATTTGCAAATTTTAAAATTAAAAAAATACAATAAAAAACATTAAAAATATAAAATAAGAATAAAAAGAGAAAAGAGAAAAGAGAAAAATCCATAAAAATTCATAGCAGTTCACTTTGAGTTTCTTGTTTTTTTATTTCATTTGCTTGTTTGTGATTTGTTGCTGATGAATCTGTAATTCATCGCCTTTATTCTTTTATCTTGGCTAAAATCTTTGGTAAAATACATGTAAATAATCGCTAATTTCAATTAATTGTTATTCTAACCCAATTGTTAATATTATATATTTAACACTTATTTTACCCAAAATAAAAGAAGACAAATAAAAAATAAAAATAAAAAAGAAGAAGGTTGTAGATATAAAATACATACAGACTGATCCTAACCCCAGAACGGGTCAATATTGACCGAAACGACAAGATAAATAAGTTGGGAAGATAAGGATCCTAACTTATAAAAATATAGAGAAAACAAAGATCAAAAATAAAATTTACCCATTTATCACATTTTTAATATTTCACCTATTATATTCATCATTAAAATCATCTAAAATCATCTAAAGTTGATCACAAAAATATATTTTATTTTATAAAAATATCAGAAAAATATTTCGTCACCAAAAGTAAAAAACCGTAATGAACGGTAAAGGCCGAAAAGAGCTGGTGATTTCTAAGGTTCATAACTATTTATAGAAAACTCCAAACAGACCAAATTCACTTTTAAAATCCGTTTTATACTTAATATTATTTATCAAAAATATCAAAAAAATATTCCAATTAAACCGATGAGTTTTGACGTTTGGACCCTTGTGTATATATGTATAATATGTTGAGTCTTCCCGAATTTTTAATTAATTAACCATAAATCTGATTAACTTAATTTCTTTTTCTAAAATCTTTTAAAAATGTATAGAATAAGTCAAAATACCAATAAAACCTGAAATCTCAAAAGCGCTACCTAAATGTTCCGGACCTCACAATTCGGCCATATGAACTCCCAATTGAGCAAACTCAGTCTTAAAATTCATATTATTAAATTAACTACAAAATGACACAGGGTTTACTAAAATCAGAATTAATATGAAAGATGTAGTTTTCATATTTGTATTTATATATTGTATAATGTACCGCAATTTATATTATTACTTTATTTTATTTTATTTATTTATTTATTTGTATACTTTATTATAATTAGTTAAAAAATTTATTTATTTATTTGTATAATGTTACTATATGTCTGAGTATGTACATTTGGCAGACTAATAGGTTGATGACCTAATCAAGGTCTATACATCGGCGCGCTGGTGAGCATGTAAAGGCATATGAGTAATATGATCTCTCAAAGGGATCATACAGGTTCATTACTAAATCGGAAGACATGAGATCACTCACGAGATATTGGGAAGAATCAAATTCCGTGCACGGTCATCTGCTTTGGAAGCTTGACTGAATTTGTAGGTTTGATATATACTTTTGGAAAGTATATGATCTACACCTAGGTTTTATATATGCTTTTGGAAAGTATATAATCGATACTGACTCCCAATGATCAAATGAGAAACTTACTGATAAAACCCTGAAGTAGATAGTGTAAAATAGATCTTATACTTCGGGTTTAATCTGGGTCTTCCAGTATGCAGGATGTACAGGTATTGGGAATACTTGAGGGTGATGTGATCATAAACAATTGTATAATGAAGTTTCCATTCCTAGGGAGTGTTGAAACATGTCTGGATTTTAGTGACTCCTCTCAGTAGAGAAGTATTCTGATCGTGATCCAAATGTTGGATATTGATTTGAATGTGATTCATATGCAATGAGAAGATTAGATTTGCGGCCTTGATTTAATCAAGAATCTATGAGAGGTCGACAAGATCTGGATTTTAGATATGATCTCAATATCCATATCACTATACGAGGAACAATACAATCGCCATGTCCTTATCTCCAAGTATCCACAGAGAAAGCGCATTATCCTTGAAAGAGTTCAGGATAATTTCATTGTTGATATTATATTATATCCGAGCATTGAGAAAATTGATAATTAAATATGATTTAATTATCATGAATAATATGAATTTGATTCATATTATAAAGATAGTTATCATAGATAATTAAATGTGATTTAATTATCAAAGATGTAAATAATATGAATGTTATTCATATTATTTGGGCACATAAGAATAGAGATCCAAGATGATTAAATGTGATTTAATTATCATGGATATGAATAATGTGGATGGCAGTATCCACTTATTCAGAATATATTATAAATGTGATTTATAATGTATTAGAGAGAGCTTATTATGAAATGTGATTTAATTATCAAAGATGTAAATAATATGAATGTTATTCATATTATTTGGGCACATAAGAATAGAGATCCAAGATGATTAAATGTGATTTAATTATCATGGATATGAATAATGTGGATGGCAGTATCCACTTATTCAGAATATATTATAAATTTGATTTATAATGTATTAGAGAGAGCTTATTATGATTTATATTTGTTGATTAATTATTGATGTGATATGGATTCACATTGTATAATTAATTGAAAATATAAATCACATTTTATTTTGTGTTGTGAATGTGATTCACAAATTTCGAATGGCAAGATTGCAATATTCTCAAAATAATTATGAACTATTTTTTGTAGACTTACAACAAGTATTATTGTAAAATCATGGATATTTCAAAGGAATAATGCAATCCCATAAGATTGCATGAGATTGCATGGAAATCCACCCTTCAATATCGGAAGGGTGGACGACCACCAATTCCAATATGGAAATTTGTGGCCGTGCACTCCAATATCGAGAGTGAGATTTCCATCCGAGATTTGCATGAAATCTTTATTTAATTTAGGATTAATATAAACTAAATTAATTATTGTTGTGTTTTTACCGACAACATCTTGACCATTGAAAGAAGTACAAATCAATCTCATCCATTGATTTTGTGTAGTCCATGGATTTTGACCCATGAACTCCCAAAACCCTATATAAGAAGAGGCACCCCTTACCCTTCCAAGAGGTTTTACAAGTTTACAACAACTCTCTCTCTCATTCTCTACACGCCCTCTTTCTCTCTCTCTTGTGGCCGTCCACCATGAAGCCCTAAAGAGAGCCTCTCTCGCCGCAGCGTCGTCGTTATGCTGGCAGATCAATTTCTCACAGATCTCTGTCTTCTTTGGTGCACCTCGCTCGTGAATAAGACGTCAGATTTCGTATGACGAGATCAGGAGATTTGCCGCTTGGATCATCAACATGGATTGTAAGAAGCACATGTTTCATCAAAGCACTCGCAAGCATCTCCTCTGATGGATCAGACTTGAGATAGGAGGTCTCTTCGTTTAGAGACTCGATCGCAACCACGCTTCAAAAGGTAACCCTAATACGTGTTTGTGGTTTAGACGAAATTATCCAAGAAGTGTTCTTGGATCATGTGATTTCGTCGCATGAAAAATTTTAATTTCCGTTGTCTCAAGCAACTAGTGCGACTAGTCGCTCCTGATCTCATACGATGCGATCCTCACGCTTCCGTAATGTGCTTAAGGATCTTACCATATACTTCAAGTGGCATTAGATCCTTTGGTCGAAGGTTTCGGATACTATCCATAAATCTAAGATGGCTTGGGTTCATTAGGGTTTGCGAAAGTTTTCTCGTATTTCATTTTCACATCTCTGTTTAGTGATTATTTTTTACCATATTTAAATAGTTTAAACAAGAAAATAAAACTTATATTATTTTCCCCATTAAATAAGGAAATCATGGGATCTGAGTTTGTGTGATTTCAATCCGTTTGCTCAAGTTATGATCATTTTAGTGAACATGTATCCACTATTTCGGGGACTACAAATCTTTACATAATTAAGGAGTTAAATACGGTTTTGAAACACCTATGAATGAGTGCAAATTACTTATTTTTTGTTGTAAATAAAATTACCGAACTTTAAAAACTTATTTAGCTTAATTTTGATTTAAATTGATTGAAATATGCTAATTTTAGTAAGGGTCACTGCTGAAAATTACTTTCCTAATCAAGAATCGTGTGATTGTCATTTAATCAATTTAGTGAAATTAAATTATTTAATTTCTTGGAATAATTATGGATAAATATTTGTGAGGTATTTGATGATAATTATTTCCTTAAATGATATTTCCTTAACCAATAATTGATTAGATATGATCTAGATCACAAATTGGTTACATGATCTACATTCCAATAAACAATGTTACTTAAATAAGATTCGATATTTGTTTAGTAAATCTCCTTATAATCTTGATCAAAATGGTTTTGATTATTATTATTATATGGTATAACTTCGGTTGAAAATCTGAGTATCATCTCAAGTACACAATGATCAAGTTGGCATTATCATTTCTTGAGGTGGATATGGTGTCTAGTCGGGGAGCTTTGGGGTAGCAAGTTGAACCGTGTGCAGTCTGTCCCACTCCCGTCGGTACTAGCCTTGACAGCGGGTAGGAACTCGATAATGTATGAGAGATCACGATGTATTTTTATAATTATTAAAATTCTAAATAATACATACTTGAGATAATACCATATTTCAAGTAACAATAAAAGAAAGTTTGTTGGATATTAATTGGATCATTAATTTAATATTATTAGATTAATTAGAATCCAATTAAAATTAAAACACTCTATTTTAATAGATATGTTATTTCCCTTGAAAGAATTAATTATGTGAATATGATTCATAATAATTAATTATAATTTGAATGTAATATGAAGGATCACATAAGTGACATCCATGGTTTCCCGTTAAGGCGAAGGGTTTCGTCGCTAGAGTTTGTATGTAGGAGACACCTGTCCGAAGTGACAGCTCATGTATGCAAGCGCGTCTAGATCGGGCTCTTCGCTTCCCGAAAGAGTAAGGACATATGCGTAGTGACCCCAATATCCGGTCCTCATATTATTTGGGTGATATTGGATTGCACATAGCGAGTTGTATTCTTGTTGACGGTTGGTTCAACTAATGATGGGTCAACATCATCTTAATGGTAGTGGGCCTAGGTGTTAAAGACCGAATTGGGAAATGCAAGTTGAACTTGCAAGGAGGAATGTGTTCCCGCTTCTTTTTATCTGAGTTACAGGGTCTCATATTATTGGGATGTAACAAAGATAAGGAAGGAGATCCTAGATCTTTCTTGAGATATAATGGTAAGTATATCTCTTACATCGAAAGTGATTAAGGGAATGAACTTTCAGTGTTGACAAGACAAGACAACTTTGATATAAAAACTCCTAAATCAAAGTAAAATATGTATATATAATATATATACACTTATGCAAATTTCTTATTTCATATAATCCTTCATTAAACCCACTCAAAGCTATACTCAATAATAACCAGTAAAATATCATGGATTGGGTCCATAATCTAGATATTGTACTTGCAGCTGGACACATAATGTATGTGGTTGCAATGTGCAAGTTTTCTCATAATAATGAGAAATGACAATTAAATAGACAATAGATCTACAACCCTAGGGTTTGTATGTCTCTATAATCTTGTTCTTTCATCGAATGTACTTTGGAAGTGACATGTAGATGATGATCGTAATTGTCAATTAATCCTTATAAAATCTAAGAAGATGTTTTTGGCATACATATGTGCTCTTGACATTTAATCATGAGTGACATGGTTATGTGCATCATACAGAATGGTAGCTCTGTATGAGATGATGTATTCAAAATGTTTGAGTACCTACCTGAACCAAGAGTTTTAAGAGTTAAGATGGATGTAGATATGATGAATGTCATCATTCTACTGTCTATACTCTTGTCATTCATGAAGCTTCATAATATTCATATTGTATGAATTGGATGAAGCATATATAAATGTTGAAATACTCTTTACATTGAATTCTTTTGAGTTCAACATTAGAGATCCTTAGTCTTAAGCAATGGTTGTTTATAGATAAAGGGATCCAGTGGAAGCATGGGTTAGACCCAAGTTTAAAAAGAAAGTCAAAACGTTGATTGTACTTCTATGACTTCCATATGACATCCAAAGAGTTGGATAAAAGCCAATACTGCAATAAGTCGATGTACTGATAGTGTGACTATCTAGTCTATCTAGGATCCTTAGAGAAGCACTCAAATAGTGCATCGGAATAATCTATATCAACATATAATAATTGAAATTGACTTTCTTATAAGATGAGATCAAAGTCTAATAATTGTATCTCATTCTTCTAATAACACTTGTAATTGGTTGCATATGTATTAGAATACTGCACTTTGATCTTCAGGTTTAATAGTCATCCACATGGATGTTGATGCAATTGTTGCAACAACCTCTATTGGATATATAAACTTCATATTTTTAGTGGTAGCGCCCTTAGTCTTAGATAATGTCTCTATGATCTAGATATTAGAATACACTTATTGTTTATTTCTAAATGTTGGAAACAAACATGTTATTATGGAATAGACCTATAATAAAGAGTTATGATGGATATATTTCAGATAGTAATCCAACATTTGGAAGACTCTGTTAAATTAGAAAATTAATTAATGGTTCATTAAGATTTCTAATACTAAAAATTAAATTTTAAAAGATCAATAGGAGGATGAAGATCATTTGACAATGATATGGCATCAAGCCTTGGACATTTGTCTGTTGATTTGATCAATAGACTAGTAAGAGATGAAACTTTAGAATGTCTAAAATTTCAAAACTTACATGCTTGTGAATACTGTATTCAAAGTAAAATATCCAATACACCATTCTTTGTAAATGATGTTAGATACCGAGGTATTCAAGATCTCTTACATATTTATGTACGTGGATCATCTATATCAGAATAAACATTATGGATATGTGATATCTATTGATGATTATTTGTGATATGAGATTTCTTCTTTTCACCTTTGAAACCTTTGAAATGTTCAAGGATTTCACAATTTTGGTTTTAGAACCAAAGTTTGAAGGAAGATGAAAATGAATTTGATCTAATTTATAGGTAGCATTTACCTATTAGATGAATTCATGGAATACCTTATGGAGAGAGGAATGTTCATGGAATACCTTATGGAGAGAGGAATTTCATTCCTATCTCATTCCTCCTTATAAACCTAAACTCAAGAGAGTTGTAGGGAGATATAATTGATCACGTGTGACATTATTTGATCAATGATGAATTTTAGCATAACTACCTCTTAGTTTCCAGGTATATATGTAGTAGAGACAACAATATATATCCTTAATATTATTCCATCATGTAATCTGGAATCTAGCACCAGAGAGTGCTATTTCATTAGAAAAATAAAGGATGGTATTGGATACCTACTTTATGACCTTGAGATTCTTAAAAATTTTAATCTCTAAGGATATGATTCTTAGAGGATGACTCTCTTGAGAATCAAGATAAAAATTAAGTAAAGGATCTCATTTAAACTTGAGATGATAGTGAGTCTCCTGAAATCAAAAACTAAAAGGACAATTAAAGATGAAACACTAATACCTCTTCAAATGAGTTTGAGGATGTATTCCATGTGTCAGTTAAGTATAAAAATGATTGGACTTCATGTGATGAAGCTCATGAGGATCATGACATGGAAAGATGGATTTTAACAATAAAGTCTAAAGTAGACTTCATATACAAGTTTTGTATATAGACCCTCGAGGATCCACCTATAAGGGTAAAACTTGTTAGATGTAAATGGATCTTCAAGAGAAAGAGGGTACCTAATGAGAAGGTAGAGACCTTCAAAGCATGGCTCGTAGACATGAGCTACACACCGAAGAGAAGACATTGCTTGCAACGAGACTTTTTCAGAGATTATGCTTAAACACATCAGAACATTGCTAACTATAGCTACACAACTTGACTTTGACATCTACAAGATGAAAGTAAATATTGCATTCCTCTATGGATATCTCTCTGAGGATCTTCACATGAAGTATCCCTAGGGCTTTATGGTTGATAAAATAAAGGTATGCAAGCTAAACAACTCCATCTATGGACTCGCATAAGCTTCTTATAGTTGAAACATAAGATCTTATGAAATTATAAATATTATGATTTCAGATAGAATCTTGGTGTACCATGTGAAGCTTAGTGGGAGTGCCTTTGTGTTCATCATGCTAAATGTAGATGATATCTCAATCATTTAGAATTATATAAGGATGATAATAAGTGTTTTATAATCTGGTTGTTCCATACCTTGAGATATGATCTCAAGAATACCTCTTAGCTCTTAGTTCTGAAAGTGTTCGGAAGCAAAGAGAAGAGGGTATTGGGACCGCCACATTTGTAGTACGCCTTTGACATGTTCCATTTTCTAGAAAAATCTAAGAAATGCTTCCTTCCCTTAAGATATGGTACTGACCTATCTAAAGAGATAGTACCTCAAAGAGTTGAGGAAGTGAATGCTAGAACTGCTTTCCCTTGTGCATCAGTTATGAGAAGCCGAGTGTATGCTAGATGTGTACGAATGCCAGATGTCTACCATGCAGTGGGAGTAGTAAACTGTTACTAATCAAACTTGGATATAAAACACTTGGTTGTAGCAATGACAATATCTTCAAACATGACGAAACTTAGAGATAGTGATATCAAAGTCTTGTCTTCAAAAGATTAAGACCTTGTAGATAGTGATCTATAAGGGTCTTAACCATAGATACCTTAGGAGATAGAGATCTCCAGGAATAAAGGTATTCTGATAAGGATTATAGAAATATTTGTTATAATAATTATTGAGCTATAGTGTCAAGGACACTATAACTGCTTTAACAACATTGAGTATTGATTGCATGAGATGCAACATTCACATTGAATGCGAGGACTGTTACTGGGGGATATGCAAGTACCGTAAAAGGACTTGGCATAGCCTTTGGGAACAAAGTGAACGATCAGCTTACCAAGCTATTTTTATAAATAGCCTATGATTGTCACATTAGTGTGGATTTAAAGATTAGCCCATTAATGACTCTTTGGGCTAGTGGGAGATTGTTGGACATGCGAGCCCACGATGAGCCATTATGCAATAAATGTTATTGCAAATATCATTTCCTGATCTGAAATGAAGAATAAATAATTTGTATAATAGGTCCTTTAATACAATTAGGGTTATGTACCATGGTCGTCTTAATGATCATACAATTGTTGATTTAATAATTGAATCATAGAGGCTAGTATTTGGATGAAATATCTAATGAGTTAGATTGAGGACTCATTAAGCACTGTCAAATGATTATTAAGAGATGATCTCTAGTCTGAAAAGGAGATGGCAATCTTTTCTCTATAGGTTGATATCTAATCGACCTCTTGATGCAGGTCCTCTACATAGGAATAGAGATTCAGAGATGTTAGATAAGTTAGGTCAAAGTGTTGACTTAACAAGATTGAGATAACCAAATTCCTATATCATATGTTGTCACGATATAGGCACGCATCCTATGACCAAAGACAGATGTTACTATATGTCTGAGTATGTACATTTGACATACCAATAGATTGATGACCTAATCAATGTCTATACACTAGCGCATTAGTGTGCATGTAAGGGCACATGAATAATACGATCTCTCAAAGGGATCATATAGGTTCATTACTAAATCAGAAGACATGAGCTCACTCATGAGATATTGGGAAGAATCAAATTCTGTGCACGGTCGTCTCTCTTTGGAAGCTTGACTGAATTTGTAGGTTTGATATATACTTTTGGAAAATATATGATCAAGACCTAGGTATGATATATGCTTTTGGAAAGTATATGATCGATACTGACTCCCAATGATCAAATGAGAAACTTACTGATAAAACCCTGAAGTAGACAATGTAAATAGATCTTATACTTTGGGTTTAATCTAGGTCTTCCAGTATGCAGGATGTACATGTACTGGGAATACGTGAGGGTGATGTGATCATAAATGATTGTATAACCGTGACGCTTCCATTCCTAGGGAGTATTGAAACGGTTCTGTATTTTAGTGACTCCTCTCAGTAGAGAAGTAATCTGATCGTGGTCCAAATGTTAGACATTGATGTAAATGTGATTCAGATGCAATGAGAAGATTAGATTTGCGGTCTTGATTTAATCAAGTATCTATGAGAGGTCCGCACGATCTGGATTTGAGATATGATCTCAATATTCATGTCACTATACAAGGAAGAATACAATCGCCATGTCCTTATCTCCAAGTACTTACGGAGAAAGCGCATTATCCTTGAAAGAGTTCGGGATAATTTTATTGTTGATATTCTATATATCCGAGCATTGATAAAATTGATAATTAAATATGATTTGATTATCATGAATAATATGAATTTGATTCATATTATAAAGAGAGTTATCATAGATAATTAAATGTGATTTAATTATCAAAGATGTAAATAATGTGAATGTGATTCATATTATTTGGGCACATGAGAATAGAGATCTAAGATGATTAAATATGATTTAATTATCATGGATATGAATAATGTGGATGGCAATATTCAGTTATTCATAATATATTATAAATGTGATTTATAATGTATTAAAGAGAGCTTATTATGATTTATATTTGTTGACTAATTATTGGTGTGAATTGGATTCGCATTGGATAATTAATTGAAAATGTAAATCACATTTTATTTTGGGTTGTGGACGTGATTTACAAATTTCCAATGGCAAGATTGTAATATTCTCAAAATAATTATGAATTTTTTTGTAGAATTATTTACAACAAGTGTTGTTATAAAATCATAGATATTTCTAAAGAATAATGCAATTTCACAAGATTGCATGAGATTGCATGGAAATCCACCCTTCCATATCGGAAGGGCGGACGACCACCCATTCCAATATGGAAATCGGTGGTCGTCCACTCCAATATGGAGAATGAGATTTTCATTCAAGATTTGCATGAAATCCTGATTTAATTTAGTATTCTATCAGCATTCAGCATCAAGAATCTCATCCAGACAAGCAGGCCAAATCATATCAACATAAAACATTGTAGTTATTAACTGTGGTTGTACATCACTTTGGTCACCCCCATGGATTACCCAACCTATGTTGCAAATAATTAGTTCAAAAATAGCAGAATCAACGGATAATTCATCCTCCTATAAATAGCAATGGGAAGCTGAAAGACAAAGTAAAAATAAATTGGTAAAGGAGATAAAACAGATCTTAAATAATGTAAAGACGTTGTAATCGTTTACAGGTAGACATCCCATGTTCTGTAACAGAGAGCAAAAATCAAGAACATGAGAATAGAAATAATGTGGCATTGTGGCATATAATTCCCAAGAGGCCTATAATATTTCTTCCAAGGGTTCAAATGAGTACATATGTATAGTGTACAAATTGGTTAAAAGCTTGTTGTTAAACCAGCCATAAGCACATGGAGCACTTTAGTTTTGCTAACACCTTAACCATTTGTGAAAGAATGCCATCATGGTAAAAATTCCTTTTTGTCTACATGCATATTTTTCCTCTAAATGTTGAAGCAAAAATGAATTAGTTTTACGTAGCTGGTACCTAGGTCTCTCTTGAAATTGTATCAACAGATCAACTATCGACTGAAACAAGAGTCAAACATTGTGGGGGCGGAAGTCTCTCCGATCATGATATGATGAGACAAGGTAAAACTTGAGTTTAAAATTATCAGGGTCCACTCATATTCAAATGCTACAGTTAGATTATCCACCAATGTCTACGTATTGGCATCTGTCCTTGATGTGGTCCTCTACATAATTGTTTAAAAGAGTAAAAATTAAAGGAGTATATTGTTTTTGTAATGATGCACTAACCAACCAATATTATATTTGTGTTGCCTGCAGTTGTACTAATATGATTCGTATGTACACCCATCTATTCTTTTTTGTGAGATGAGAATATTCTTCTCATCCATCTTAGCTTTCGATTTGTATATTAAACAATAATCGATGGAAAATCGATGTTGAACAGATATTGCCTTTAAGCCATAATTTCCATGGTATTCTATCTTTGGATTTGTATATGATGGACACACACATGTAATTTGAGCCACATAAGTGAATACAAACGAGGGGAAATTAGTGCATATACTTCCAGAAGTCTGCATATTTAATCTATGCGGGATTGTTTGGGGAATACTATGGGAATCAAATCAGTTTCCTACATTTCACAGAAGAGCAGTTTGAACAGCATTATAATTTATAAATCCCAGAGCAATACGACAAAAATGTTTTTCTCGCATGGGATACTGAAATGGAGGTAACAAAAGTTATTTCAATTTTTTATTCTCTATTGCAGTCTAAGACCATGTCAATCATCATCGTCCCTTAAAAATTGAAGTACCAATGATCCCTAATTCTTGCTAAATCACACCATAATTCACATCCTATTAATTCCACCCAAAACCCCTGTTGCATAACAAGGAACTGGAGCAACGACATTGATGGATAACTTCATGCGATGTTTGCGCACATGCACCCCAGACCCATGTGTATTCCACGACTACTCTGATTCATAAAGACCTTCACATGTGTGCATGCCACACACAACTATTTCGGCAACCCAAACGTAGAGTAAAGCGAAAGTCCAGCACATTCTGATAATCAACACCGGAATCCAACCCATAGGAAACCAAAATTACGGAAAACGATAGCAAAGATGGGGGATCCGTACTCAAGAATAAAAGTGCGGAAAACGACAGCAAGAGGGGATGATCCGTACCTTGTGGAAGTGAGGAATGAGTCCCCAGCGGAGAGATCGTCGCGTGGGCACCTTCGGCTTTGCAATCGGGCGCTCCGGCGACCTCGGGTGACTCCGGTGAGTTCTAGGGTAGAGCTCCGGAGGTTGGAGGAGTAGAGAGAGTGGTTTGGTCGACCTAGCCCTAGAAAAGCCCCATTTTATACATGGGTTTGGTTTGTAGGATCCGGGTTCAGATCACGATCCGATTACTAACCTACGATCGTAAAATGACCATATCTCCCTCATCTGATATCGGATTTCGACGTTCCTAGTACCGTTGGAAAGATCTCGACGAGCACTACACGATGTACTCATTCTTTGAATTTTTGGAGCTCTGTGTAAGTACAGATTTTGCAATTAATCTCAGACTTCAGAAATTTTTGCAATTTAGTCTCTGTTCGGGGTTTCAGGGTTTTACAATATGTGTCTTCAGATCAATAAGGCATCTTTTAAGCTTGTTAATCTTATCGAGCTTGTCTAAATTTTGACACTTTTTCTCAATAATTTCCATATGATCCAACTTCTGACAGATGATCCCCATATCATCTGATGAGGATTCGACAGGAATCGGAACAGCAGAAGATAGATTCCCTTCAATCTGTGCCACTTAGAAATGCTAGTGATAAGTAGACGACTTCATATGATTGTAAACTCGAGTCTGGGACATTGTGGTATAATTCTCTGCCATTTTCTCATAAATGTCCTAGACTTGGTCTTCATGTATCGAAAAATAAGATTCACCACAAGCTGCGTTCACCAGTCCCTGTAACTCTGGTGTCAGCCCACTGACGAAACTCTGTACAAGAGTTGGCTTGGAATGTTCATGTTTAGGGTCAATAGTGTTATCCAGTCCCAATTTTTTTTTCTTTTTAATTTTTTTTTCAAAATAAATACAAGCGGCCTAACGAATTTTCCGATTCTCCTGATGATTAAGCCAAAAACAGAGGGAGAAAACAAAAAAGCCGATGCGCGAAGAAATCAATGATGCATGCAGAGAAAGAAATGCGTACCTTGTCTCCAGCACTCTACATGCAAGTGATCCGCGCAGAATTTAAAGACAGAATAAAACTACCTAAATGGTGCAGCGAGGAAAAACCGAGTCCTAGATGAGCAATTCCTAGCGCAGAACCGTCTAACTCAGTCACTCGCCCTTGATCCAAAGAGTCCGGTCTTGGCCCACCCCTCCTCTTCTCGACAGGTCGAGTTCAGGAGTAGCGCTTGCGGGGCAGGCTCGCGGCGCGTAGGTTCTCAGGAAAGCGACTAAGTTATTTTTATTATTTATTATTAGTAGGTCCAATTAACGATCTATAGGAACAGATAAGCAATTAAGTGTGGGGACCCTACTAATTACGGCACAAGCAAGAGAAATTCCTAAATCTAGGGGCTCGAGAAAAACCGCGTAAACACCGGAAAAGGCAGCTAGCTATCAAAACCACAGAAAAAGCCGCGAAAATCCAAATGGGTCCCCCGAGCACACCGGTACTCGGCGAAACAGACCCGCTAAGTTACAAGTGTCCACAAATGTCCAAGTTCTAAATTATTACAGAAAGAATATTGTTCTCTCTCAAAAATAAGAATTCCTTCTTCTTCTCCCTGTTCTTCTTCTTCCCGTGCGGGTTTTCAAAAATAAACTCCAAGTTGTCCACGCAGTACCTCGCACAAAAATCAAAGAGAGAGAGAGTGTCAGAAAACAATAATAATATAGAGAGACAATATGGAGAAATGACTACAAAGCCGTGCTCCCCGGCAACGGCGCCATTCTGATAACCGCCCGAACGACTAAGGTAAAGGTAAAGAAATGGTCGTCGCGACCTCAATCACTCGGGCTAAGTATATCAAGAAAAATCAACCACTCAGAACATGTAAAACTAATCGAGCACAAAAGAGAGCGGTCCTGCTATGAGATTAACCTGGTATAGCACCCAGGGTCGAACACAAGGAGCACAGATTGGCCTTGCGGCCTACGATGTAATCAGAAATCCGAGAGAGTATTTTTTAGTGTTTTTAAGGGTTTTTATATTTTTTTTGGGATTTTTGGAATATAAAGAAAACAGGAAAAGCACACAAACAATTAACTTGAACAATTTATTTATTGCATTAAAAAGCAAGCAAAAATTCAGACAAAAATATTTTTATGTGTTTTATATTTTTTTATGTTTTTGGTGAATTTTTGAGATTTTTCTGATGTTTATTTTATTTCCTAAAAATCAAACAGTGCGAAAAGCAAGGGGTACTGTCCAGCCAGGCCCAAAACCCAAAGATAAAATATCTAAGGATCTCAAAGGGACCTGGAGGTAATTTTCCTGTATACTAGAGAAAACAAGGAAAATTTGAGCACCAAAATTATTGTTTTTGAGTTTTTAAATTATTTATTATGATTTTTAGGAGTTTTGAAGTGTTTTTAAGTTTTTAGGGTTTTTACTCAATGAAAAATAGCCAAAATTGGCTAGAAAATCAAGGAACACAAAATAAACAGTAACTAATTTTTTTTTAGAATTTTTAAAAGGGTTTTGATATTTTTTTTGGGGTTTTTGACTCTAAACAGTAGCAAAAATAAGGGTTTTTGAATTTTTAAAAATAGCAAATGAAATCAAAAATGTCCTCAAGAATCTACAAAAATCCTACACCATGGCAGGAGCCATGTGTCAAATTTTCGTTGGATTTGGAGGTGATTTGATATTTTATTCAAAAATCAAAAGGGGGCACTGTGCACAGGGACCAAAGTGCAAATACCCAAAGTTCTGGGGGTCAAGGTGCAAAAATCCCAGCTAAACACGCGCGTGGCGCGTGCCTGGGGCACTCAGGGGCCTTCTGGTAAGAAAAACTAAGTCCTTGGACCTTGTGGTAACTGGTACCAAAAAGTCCAGGGGCTCGATCGCAATTAACCCACTAATACACGCACATGCTCAAATAAAACGCTCACAGGGGTATAAAAGCAAATACCAGAAAGTTTATATTCATTCCATAACAACTACAGGATAAAGGACGCAAATAGCCCAAAAGTACACGTGACGAAGCACGTGGGCTCACATACACAGGGGCATAACTGCTAATAGAGTAAGTACGATGTCCTTAATGCAATTATTCCAGAAAATAAACAACTTAATTCAAAAATTACAGGACTAAAATGAAATCAAACAAACAGAGGGGCCTAAGATGAATTTACCCCTTTTATTATTATCGACGGCCTGATGTGCGCCGCGTGGTTGATCCAACGGTGGAGAACGGGGCGGCGCTCTTCTTCTTCAGCTCTTGGGCCAGATCGACGGTGTAGAGGTGGCCACGTGGGTGATCGGCTGGGTCAGGCGCTGGGGGCCTTTCTCCTCTGTGCTGACGGTTCGGATCAGCCCCTCGAGATAATCAACGGCTGCTGCTCCTCAGTGGATGGACGATCAGGATCGAGACTGGAGCGGCGGGGCTGATCGGACGGTGAAGGAGGATGCAGGAAGAACACTCCGCCGGCGAGCTTCGCCGGCTTCGTGCGCCTGCAGTCGTTCTCCTCAGCTGCTGCTAAGTATCGGAACAGATCCGCGGAGACGTCCCGCAGCTGGTGAAGGCCTCAGATGACCCGGCCGAGCCCTGGAGGGGCTCCGGCGAGGTCGGCGGCGACGCGCTTCTGGCCTGGATGTAAGGGGGGCTCAGATGCCCTCCTTTTGACCTGCAAAAGGCACCAGAAGCTTCGCGGGTCGAGGGCAAAGTGCCTCGACCCGAAGAAGCGAAGTGAACGTGGACTGTGGGTCGGGGCGGATGAGCTCCGGCGAGCGGAGGATGGTGGAGCTCGACTCCCAGCTCCGGGGCGAGCTGGGTTGAATGAAAGAGCGAAGAACGTGCGTCGGAGGATGGCGAAGGTGTGTGTGGGTTCCAATGATCGATAAAGTGCGCGATATGGCCGGAATCAGGGGAACTCGTCGGAGATGCGATTTGGGCGAAATGAAAAATTAAGCTAAATGGAAGGGCTAATCGGCTACCTGGGTGATGCGAGAGACTGTGCTGGAGCTTGGCTAGCTCCTGGTCGTAGCCTCGAAGGGCGTCAAGGCCTGAGGCTCGAGCTCCTGCACGCGGCGGAGCAACGGCGGCGCGAAGCTGCCGGATCGATGGTCGGGGCACCCTCTCCTCACTGCAACAGGGGCAAACGCGAGCTGTCACCTCGGTGATTGCTCTGGAGGTCACGGGAATGAAAGTGGCGAGCCAAAGATGAGGCGCGGAGGCGGCGGAGGTCGGGATATATATGGAGACAGGGCAGATTAGGGTTGAGTGGAGGCAGCTATGGAAGGCGTGGATCCCACGGCGAAGGATCCGGCGAGGATGTCGGATGAACGGCGAAGAATCCGGGCGCGGGGTTCGTGGGGGCGACAGGCTGGAGACGCGTGGAGAAATCGACGAAGTCGGGTCGGGCGCGAGTCGACGCAAAAGGAAAGAGTCCGCGGGGGAGTTGACCGGGGTCAACAATCCCCCGTGGACCAATCAGGAGCTGCCACGTTTTTAATTTTTTGTTTATTTAATTTAAGGTAGAAAAAGGCCGAATTAAGAAAAACTCAAAACATGAAATATTTTTCTTTTATTTTTTTCTATTTTTTGGTGATTTTTAATTAATTTTTGGAAATAAAAATAGGGTAGCTATATATATATAGGTATATGTACACTATATAGATTTTAATTTTTGATTTTTTTATTTGTTATTTTTATGTATTTTCATGCCCATTTTATATTTTATTTATTTACATCATAAAATAAAGAACAAAATGGTATTTTTATTTTATTTTAATTATTTATACACAAGGGTGAAATAAATAGTTGTATACATTTATATACATGGTATCTATACAATGTATTTTTGTATTTTTTTAATTTTGTAATTTTTATTTGATTTTTGTTTTGTTTCTTGTTATTTTATGTATGTACAATATGTAACATAGAATATTTACAAAAAGTTTAGAAAATAATTTTATTTATTTATAGGGTTAAATAAATAAAGGATGATGGTCTATATACATGGTGAAAGGGCATTTTTGGAATTTTGATTTTTAAATTTTTATTTTGTTTTTAATAGTTTCTAAATATATATACAAAATGTATACAAGCATATTTTTGGGTGAGGAAAATATAATTTTATTTATTTACAAAAGTATGTACACATGAGCTCCTATCTCCCTCTACTTTGGCTTTTATGCGGTCAGGCCCATGCTGAGCCCTCCCTTGGGTTAGGTTGCTCAATATTTATTCTAAATATTTCCCTCTTTTTCTTTTTACTCTTTATTCTTTTATTTTTGCACAAAAATATGCTAATTACAGGTTTTTACACAATGCATGCTTTTGGTAATTATTTGTATTTACACATATCTACATGTATTTGCAAAGGTTTTTGTAGCTAAAATAGGAGAATAAAGAGTGATGAATGGGTATTCATCACCCCCTATGCTTTAACTTTGCTAGTCCCTTAGCAAACACTTATTTGAAAAAGAAGTGAAAAAGAAAGAAAAAGAGGATGTACATGGATCAAGGTTGAATTATTAAACTTTCCTTTATTAACTTGAAATATGGAGCTCGATCAGATCTTTGGATTATTAATGTGTCGGAACCTTATTTGGACTTAAGCTTAAAACTCAACAGTCTCCAAGTTCCACCAATCTATGGGCAAGACTCCTTAATAAACCAGATCAGAACAAGTCTACATACACAAACTCTAATGACCATGAATCTTTCCATGCGGTGTAAGTGATATGTGGCTCCCCACCTCAGAAGTAACAAAGAAACAGCCTCCCTCAACCTGGTAACTCTAATGCCTCGGTCTAGCAACTCTTTCCTCGAGAAGCGGGGTATTCCCTTCTAAGTTCAAGTGCAACCGGCTCAAGAAGAGGGGGTAGAAGTATAGAGTTTTGGAAGCTTAGCCAGTGTAGCTAAGTCTTCCGCTGCAAGCTTCATGAGATGTAACATTGATACCATAAGCTTTTGCTTTATTTGATTATGTACACTCCGGTGGGGTTATTAAATTTTCAATCCGACCCACCACTTTTTTGGAGTTCTTTTTGCATTTTTTTGCATATTTATTTTTTTTTTCAAGTGCTTCTGTACAACATATCTACATGGTGCAGCATAGATAAGAAATTTTCCTCTTGAGCTAGTAGACTATCCCTCTTTTGAAGCTTTATTGCAACCCACAGCTTCTGTCTTTAGCCTTCATCACCACTAGACCAAGTTGAGGTGCACTTCCTTCACTATAAGAAGAAGAGAGGTTCCGCCTAGAAGTACTACCCTCATATGCTACCCCAAGCCAAAGGAAACTGCCTCCTCACCACCTCATCCGTGGAGAGCCATGTGTAAGTGCAGGTGCAAGTCAAGCCATTGTCTCTAAGAGTCATGCGTGTGTTGTTAAGTGCTCTACTTAGGCTCATCAAGATGACATATGCTCATGGCCTAGTGGACTCAAAGAATTAAGTCCTTATGGACCTGAAAAGCCTTAACCCTAAGTCCTATAAGGTTCCTCTTAAAGTTAAGTGGATTAAGATCTTTTTCAAGCTCCATTTCTCAATTTAATTCCAGGCTTAGTTTAAATGTCAACTCTTATCCAGGAAAAACTATATACATATATGTACACAAGATGCTATTTACAAATGTTTTACAACTATGCAAAATTTTTGAAAAATGTTTTGAAATCATGAATAAATGATGCATGAGGTGCAAGTTTTGCAAAGAGATATTTACAAACATTTACACAAGATTTTTGCAAACTTTTGATTTTCAAAACATTTTGGAAAAATTTTGTACTATATACATAATTTTGATACAAAATATTTACACAAGCTTTACACAAAAGATTTTTGAAATCATTTTTACAAAAATACTTTGTACACTAGCTATGTATGTGCAAGATAAAAGAGGTTTATGTACATGAAAAATTTTTAAATTTTTGTGATTTTTAGCCATTTTATTTATTAACACACTCACACAAAGTACGAGTTATGGCTAAAGTATATATGAAATATATACACACCCCCCCTATACTTAGCTCAAACGATGTCCTCAGAGTGATCAAGAGCGATGAAGAAGACATAACTCGTGCTTAGTAAAAGGGAAGTGAAAAGGAATGGCTAAGTACAGGAATGAATAAATGAATAGAATGAGAGGAACTCGGTGGTCTCCTCCTATACTTAGGATTAACTAATCCTAAGTATAGCAAGCTGTACATGAAGGGAAAGCCGAGTGAAGAAGATACAGAATCTGCCCCCCCTATACTTAGGGTAAAATATCCCTAAGTATAGGCAGCAAAAATAGGAGCAGAAAGAATGACAAGAATACTCGCAGGTCCGACATTCCCCCCTATACTTAGGGTAAAGTACACCCTAAGTATAGCATAATCACAGGATGAGAAAAGGGATGTGGGACTAAAGAATAGAATGATATGGACAACTGGATCTATACAGACGGAAGAACAGTGAGAATCAGGCGTGAGATGCAAAAGATGTGAGTCAAGAGACCAAATCTCACGCAAAATGAATAGCGGCAATAATAACGTCCTGCGGCTCATGATCTAGAAATGGCTTGAGCCGCTGGCCGTTCACTCGAAAGGTACTCTCAGAAGATAACTCAGATATATCAATGCTACCGTTATCGTGTACCTTTCTGACCAAGTAAGGTCCCTTCCATTTGCTCTGTAGCTTTCCTGGAAATAATCGTAGCCTTGCATCAAACAACCATACTTTCTGTCCAATCTCAAAATGCTTGTGGCTGATATGAGAATCATGCCACTCCTTCACTTTCTCTTTATAATGTAGGCTGTTTGAGAAAGCTGTATCTCTAAGCTCTTCCAGGGCGGCTAACTCTGCCCTCCTCTGGTCTCCTACACCATCTGGATCCATAAGGATATCTGTAACTGCCCAAAGTGACTTGTGCCTCAGCTCAACTGGTAGATGGCATGGCTTGCCATAAACGAGGCGAAAGGGAGATGTACCCAATGGAGTCTTGAAAGATGTCCGATATGCCCACAAGACCGAGTCCAAAAGCTGTGACCAATTCTTTCGGTCAGGGCGGACGACTTTCTGCAAAATATTCTTGATCTCCCTATTCGACACCTCAGCTAGACCATTCGTCTGTGGATGGTAAGGTGTGGCAACACGATGGTCTATGCTGAACTCGCTAGCAAGTGCCTTTACCTGGTCGTTGACGAAATGAGATCCCCCATCAGAAATCAGAACTCGTGGAACCCCGAACCGCGTGATGATATTTTTTCTCAAGAATCTGCAAACTGTCCTCGCATCAGCGGCTCGGGCGGGGATAGCCTCAACCCAACGACTAACATAATCTACGGCCAACAGAATGTACTCAAATCCCTGACTCTTAGGGAATGGACCCATGAAATCGATGCCCCATGCGTCAAAAACCTCACAGAAGTGAATGGGCTGCATCGGCATCATATCACGCTGTCCACAAGTGCCCATCCTCTGACAGTCAGTACACCTCTTCACGAACTCATCAGAGTCCTTGAAGAGGGTAGGCCACCACAAGCCGGATTGGAGCACTTTCTGTGCCGTTCTTCTCCCAGAATGATGTCCTCCTGCCTCAAGCTTGTGGCAGTAAGTGAGGACACTATGATGCTCCTCCTGAGGAATACACCGACGCCAGATGCTATCCCCTCCTTCGTGGTAAAGGATGGGATCCTCCCAGTGGTAGGACTTGGCCTTCGCAAGGAAGGTCTCAAGCCTCTGCCTGGGCCAATCTTGTGGGACTTTCCCAGCAACGAGAAAGTTCACAATATCGGCATACCACGGGAGTGAGGCGATAGCAAGGATCACCTCATCTGGGAAGGTATCTCGAATAGGATCAATCTGCTCAGAATCCTCAGGCTGCTCTAATCGGGAAAGATGATCCGCCACCACATTCTTGACTCCAGGCTTATCCTTGATCTCAATGTCGAACTCCTGGAGTAGAAGGATCCATCTAGTAAGTCTGGCCTTGGCATCCTTCTTTGACATGAGGTACCTGATGGCGGTGTGGTCAGTAAACAAAGTCACTCTAGATCCAATGATATACGATCTGAACTTATCTAGGGCAAACACTACGGCTAGCATCTCTTTCTCTGTGACCGTATAATTCCGCTGGGCGGAATCCAATGTGCGGCTAGCATAGTGTATGGCAAATGGAACTCCATCCCTCCTCTGTCCCAGCACTGCCCCCACGGCAAAATCGGAGGCGTCCGTCATGATCTCGAATGGGAGAGACCAATCGGGTGGCTGAAGGACAGGAGCCTCAATAACACACTGCTGGAGAGTCTCAAAGGACGAAAGACACTTGTCATCGACAAGGAACTCGGTGTCTTTCGTCAAGAGATCAGTCAACGGTCGGGCGATCTTGCTGAAATCATGAATGAATCTCCTATAAAAACCAACGTGCCCCAGAAATGACCGTAGCTGCTTCAAATTGGACGGCGGTGCGAGTTTTCTAATGACGTCAACCTTGGCCGGATCAACCTCCATGCCCCTGTTGGAGATGATGTGGCCAAGCACCGTCCCTTGAGTCACCATGAAGTGACTCTTCTCCCAAGACAGAACTAAGCGGGTAGCAATACATCGCTGGAGCACTCGGTCTAGGCAGTCAAGACAGGAATCGAATTCGTCGCCGTAAACCGAGAAGTCGTCCATGAAGACCTCCAAACACTCCCCTACCATGTCCGAAAAGATCGACAGCATGCATCTCTGAAAAGTCGCGGGGGCGTTGCATAGCCCAAATGGCATGCGTCGAAAGGCGTATGTACCGAAGGGACAGGTAAAGGTGGTCTTCTCCTGATCCTCAGGAGCGATGGCCACCTGATTGTAGCCCGAGTACCCATCCAGGAAGCAATAATGGCTCTTCCCTGCCAGTCTCTCTATGATCTGATCAATAAAAGGCAGGGGGAAATGGTCCTTCTTGGTGGCCTGGTTGAGTCTCCTGTAGTCAACGCAGACCCGCCAAGAGGTGGGTACTCGTGTAGCAATCTCCTCTCCCGACTCACTGATCACAGTCGTGATGCCCGTCTTCTTGGGCACCACATGCAAGGGGCTAACCCACTTGGAGTCGGAAATGGGATAAATAAAATCTGCACTCCACCATTTTGATATTTCCTTCATGACAACCTCTCGTAGGTTGGGGTTCAGTCGCCGCTGGAACTCACGCGACGGCTTTGCCCCTTCCTCGAGATAGATATGGTGGGAGCACAACGAGGGACTAATCCCATGGAGATCTGCTACGCTCCATCCAATTGCCTTGCGGTTCTTTTCAAGAACCCCCATCAGACGGGATTCTTGTTCTCCAGTCAGATCGGCAGAGATGATGACTGGGTAGATCTCAGACTCTCCCGCAAGGAATCGATACTTCAGCGAAGTAGGGAGCGGCTTTAGCTCTGGACAGCTGGGTGCTGGCAAATCTGGCTTCTGAAGAAGATGTGTGTATGCGGACAATTCTGCCAAATCTGCCTGGGAAAATGATAAAGAACTCTCACAAACTTGATCTGGAGAAGGCGGGTCCTCTGCATTGTCTCTGATCTGCTCTGCCTCTACCTCCTCCTCATCTGTAGGCTCAGGTGGATCCAGGTCTGGTATCTGATCATCACAATCTGCCCAATCAGATTCTGAATCCGAGGGATCTGTATCAACTGCGGTGGCATCAGTACCACCGTAGAGCAGGGTGGCCTCAGTACCACCATCACTGAAAATCGTGTCGCGATCAAGATCCGACTCTGCCGAATCAATAGTATCCTGAACCAGGGCTGTGCTCTCCAGACTATCCTCTGCTATCATCTCTGCATCAGCTGTATCTGAATATGAGAGGATGGTCTGTGCTGCAGGATCTGCCCAAGCTGCCTCATCATCTGTGATCACAAAATCACAGTCCTGGTGTATGTCTGGCTCTGTATCTGTCAGCTGTTCTGAATCTGTGCTGCCCTCTGAGCGGGATCTATCTCTGGCTCTGTGGTCCTTAACCGTCTCTATTTGTATACTCTCGCCCTGGACGCGAAAGAATACCTTCCCACTGTCATGGTCAGTCACTGCCTTGGCTGTGGCCAAGAACGGGCGACCGAGGATGATGGGGGAATCGGTCAACGAGTCAGGGGTCTCCATGTCCAGCACTACGAAGTCCACGGGGAATTGCAAACCCTGAATCATGACGACAACGTCTCGCAACAACCCCTTTGGCCTCTTGACAGACCGATCAGCAAACTGAAGGTATGTCCTGCTCTGTCTAAGAGTGCCCAACTCTAAGTGGTTGAGAAGGGTTGCCGGAAGAAGGTTGATCGACGATCCGCTATCTAATAGAGTACGGTCGAACCTCTGCTCACTAATCTGACATCTGACATATGGGGCTCCTAAATCTGGCCTCTTGGTAGGCAGATGGTTCTGGATCGCGTAACACGTGGCTTTTGTCAACACATGAATCTCTGCGGTTTTGTTCCTCTTCTTCCTCCTGACTGTGGTTCTGTCTCTCAAGGATCGCTGAAGAAGAGGGATGTGTTGCAAAGCCTCATGGAGGGTCAGCTGGATGTGGAATCGGTCTATCATGCTCTGGCTGAACTCCTCCTGCTCTCTCTTTTTTGGATCTTTTTCTCTTTTCTTCCCCTTCCCCAACTCAAGGGCTCTAGGAAAGGGGATCACAGGGTCCTTCTCAGATGAAGGACTAGGAATAGGCCTAGACGGTTCGATGACCGGATCCTCACATACATCATTCACCACAGTGGGATCAGAAGAAACTAAACCTTTTCCTTTATTCAAAATAGAGTCCTGAGATACATTCATACGAGGAAAGACAACATCTCTATCAGAATGAATATTGGTGGCCTCAGTACCACCTCTAGTTGGCTCTACAACTAGACGTCTTGCGGCCTCAGTACCGCGGGCTGGCTCGGCTCTGCTGGTGGCGTCAGTACCACCTCCTCGATAGGGTGAAGTGGCGGCCTCAGTACCGCCGGTGGAATCAGCATCTCTGGTGGCATCAGTACCACCGTCATCATCATGTGCGGCTTCAGTACCGCTCTCCTCTTCCTCATCTGGCGCTCTAGATGGATCCTCGCGTTGTCGCTCAGATGAGGCGCCGCCTGCTGGTCTTCTACCGCTCCTAAGTGTGACAAAATCAGCATCAAATAGATCCGACGATATATCATCAAATGAGTTACTAGGAGTGGTAGGCTCAGTGTGAACTACCTGCTCAGACTTCCTCTTCAAGTTATTCGGATTAGGCTCGATCTGTGCAGGGATGGCGGCCTTCCCTCTCATCAGGTCCCGCATCTCCTGGCGGAACTCGTCCATCTCCCGTCTAAATGTAGCCTGCTGCTCTGTGAAGATGCGGGCTAGATCATCCAAGGCGGGGCTCTCATGGGAGCCCGACGGGTTGCCTCTCTGGTAATGAGGCTGCTGGACCTGGTGCTGCTGCGGCTGAGAGGGGTAAGAGGAAGGATGCTGCTGCTGATGAGCCTGCTGCTCACGTCTCCAATTCTGTCCCTGCTGCTGGTAGGGACGAGGTACGAAGGACGATGGCTGGTGTGGCTGGTATGCTGGGGGCTGCTGGTGATCTCTTTGCTGGGAGTACTGCCCTCCCTGACCGGCTGGCTGCTGTTGGGACTGGTTACCCCCATTCCCCCACCTGAATCCGGGATGGTCTCTTCGGATTCCAGGTTGAGGACGGTCATACCAAATCCCGTTGACATCCATCAACGGTTCCGCATCGTAAGGGGCTGGTGGGAGTACATCCAGAGGCTGATCCGGCTGATATACCACCATCTGTAAGTCTGGAGATGGTGGTGACTGGTGAGAGGGCTGCTGCTGCTGGTACGGCTCCGCCTGTACAAGGTGAACTTGTCTAGGCTGCTGCAAGGAGCTGGAGCGCTGGGACGAGCTGCGGCTGCCGCCGGAATCGCCTCGCGACTGAAGACGGGGCTGAGAAGCCGTCTGTGCCTCTTGAAGACACAAGAGATGGGTCTTCACGTCACTCAGAGTTTGTGCCATCTGCTCCATCTGAGTTATGCCCTGGCACTGCTTCTTCTCTATTATTTCCATGCGGTCCAACTTCTCGCTGATAATCCCCATGTCCGCAGCGGCCGACTCTGCCTGTGCGGCAGTAACTGCGGACGAACTGGATGGACCTACATCAACCCGTGCTATCCGCTGGTATTGCACGGGTCCTGGCGGCTGCTGAGATCTCTGTGTGTACAACCGAGTCTGGGACATCACCATGTAATTTTCGGCCATCTCCTCGTAAATGGCCCAGACTTGGTTGTGGTCCTTGGCAAAGTAGGACCCGCCGCAAGAAGCATTCACCAGACCCTGAAGCTCTGGCGTCATCCCACTAAAGAAGCTCTGAACTAGGTTCGGCTTGGAAATGTCGTGGTGTGGGCATCTATCCAGAAGCTCTCTGAACCTCTCCCATGCCTCGTGAAACTGCTCGTTAGGGAGCATGGAGAAGTTGTTGATCAGGGCCCTCGCTGCATTCGTCCGTCCGAGTGGATAGTACTTGTTTAAGTACTCGGTGCGGAGCTGCTCCCAGGTGTATACAAACTTCCCTAAATGCTTCAGCCAGGCGGCTGCTCTATCTGCCAGTGAAAAAGGGAAGGCCATCATCCGAATCGTATCCTGGTCCACATGGCGGTCGTGGACAGTGCTGCAGATCATCAAAAACTCCTGGAGATGGAGGTGGGGCTCCTCGGTGGCAAGTCCGTGAAAATGAGGAAGCATCTGCAGGGTATTCGGAGGGAACTTGAAATCCCCCACGATAGCAGGTACCACCACCCAATGGTGCATCAGTGTGGATCCGGGGTTGTGTAACTCCCGCATCGTTCTCGGTGGTCCTGCTCCGGCGGCGGCTGCCGCTGCGGCAGCCGATGCTGCGGCTGCTGCAGCTGCTGCCTCTGCATCAGCATCAGGGATGTCCTCAGGCTCGCTCTGATCTCTCTCTTCTCTGAGTCGCTCCAACTCCCTTCTCATCTCAATCATGAAAGCTCCCTGATCGCGTAGCTGCTTCTGTACTGTTTCTAATGATGCGATCAGGGTGGAGTTGATCGCTCCCTGGTCTAGTACAAAATGTTCTGGTTGTCGGGAGTCTGGGTCTGAACTGTCGGCTCCGGCCATAGTGACGTCTGCAAAATCAGATGAGCCCAACTCAGGTTCTGTCAAATCAATTCGTCTTTCCTCGGGCTCATGTCTCTCAGTAGCAAAAGAAAGGGGATCGAGGGAGAACAGGGTGGAATCGTACTCGGGCCCGGAGAGCTGGTCTTGACTCTCACGGGCCAACCTAGATGGTGAAGTAGACGTGCCTGAAAGCGGTGCAGCCAGAGGCTGCCTAAGAGATCGTCTACCCATCATCTTAATCTGGCGAGTTGGGCGGATGGGATCTGGAGAAAATATGATCGCAAAGCAAACCCCCGGTTCACCAACGCAACACAATCTGAAGACCGTGAAAGCTCGGTCAATTTATCTTGTCAATTTTATTGGGTGAACACATAGAATATCAGAGCGATTACGTGACCTGCTGGGATACCCGATACTCTCTCAACCGACTGTCCCGCACAGAAGAGTCGGTAATCAGTCGAGATGAGCACCGGAGGGCTTTACCTAGTGTTCGGGTCACTCTCTCGCACAATCAAACCAAACAATGAGGGGGTTGCTCTCCCCAAGACAATTTTTTTAGGTGAAGTGTCTTTTAGGGTCAATAGTGTTATCCAATCCCAATTTTTTTTTTGGTTTTTCTTTTTAATTTTTTTTTCAAAATAAATACAAGCGGCCTAACGAATTTTCCGATTCTCCTGATGATTAAGCCAAAAACAGAGGGAGAAAACGAAAAAGCCGATGCGCGAAGAAATCAATGATGCATGCAGAGAAAGAAATGCGTACCTTGTCTCCAGCACTCTACATGCAAGTGATCCGCGCAGAATTTAAAGACAGAATAAAACTACCTAAATGGTGCAGCGAGGAAAAACCGAGTCCTAGATGAGCAATTCCTAGCGCAGAACCGTCTAACTCAGTCACTCGCCCTTGATCCAAAGAGTCCGGTCTTGGCCCACCCCTCCTCTTCTCGACAGGTCGAGTTCAGGAGTAGCGCTTGCGGGGCAGGCTCGCGGCGCGTAGGTTCTCAGGAAAGCGACTAAGTTATTTTTATTATTTATTATTAGTAGGTCCAATTAACGATCTATAGGAACAGATAAGCAATTAAGTGTGGGGACCCTACTAATTACGGCACAAGCAAGAGAAATTCCTAAATCTAGGGGCTCGAGAAAAACCGCATAAACACCGGAAAAGGCAGCTAGCTATCAAAACCGCAGAAAAAGCCGCGAAAATCCAAATGGGTCCCCCGAGCACACCGGTACTCGGCGAAACAGACCCGCTAAGTTACAAGTGTCCACAAATGTCCAAGTTCTAAATTATTACAGAAAGAATATTGTTCTCTCTCAAAAATAAGAATTCCTTCTTCTTCTCCCTGTTCTTCTTCTTCCTGTGCGGGTTTTCAAAAATAAACTCCAAGTTGTCCACGCAGTACCTCGCACAAAAATCAAAGAGAGAGAGAGTGTGTCAGAAAACAATAATAATATAGAGAGACAATATGGAGAAATGACTACAAAGCCATGCTCCCCGGCAACGGCGCCATTCTGATAACCGCCCGAACGACTAAGGTAAAGGTAAAGAAATGGTCGTCGCGACCTCAATCACTCGGGCTAAGTATATCAAGAAAAATCAACCACTCAGAACATGTAAAACTAATCGAGCACAAAAGAGAGCGGTCCTGCTATGAGATTAACCTGGTATAGCACCCAGGGTCGAACACAAGGAGCACAGATTGACCTTGCGGCCTACGATGTAATCAGAAATCCGAGAGAGTATTTTTTAGTGTTTTTAAGGGTTTTTATATTTTTTTTTGGGATTTTTGGAATATAAAGAAAACAGGAAAAGCACACAAACAATTAACTTGAACAATTTATTTAATGCATTAAAAAGCAAGCAAAAATTCAGACAAAAATATTTTTATGTGTTTTATATTTTTTTATGTTTTTGGTGAATTTTTGAGATTTTTCTGATGTTTATTTTATTTCCTAAAAATCAAACAGTGCGAAAAGCAAGGGGTACTGTCCAGCCAGGCCCAAAACCCAAAGATAAAATATCTAAGGATCTCAAAGGGACCTGGAGGTAATTTTCCTGTATACTAGAGAAAACAAGGAAAATTTGAGCACCAAAATTATTGTTTTTGAGTTTTTAAATTATTTATTATGATTTTTAGGAGTTTTGAAGTGTTTTTAAGTTTTTAGGGTTTTTACTCAATGAAAAATAGCCAAAATTGGCTAGAAAATCAAGGAACACAAAATAAACAGTAACTAATTTTTTTTAGAATTTTTAAAAGGGTTTTGATATTTTTTTTGGGGGTTTTTGACTCTAAACAGTAGCAAAAATAAGGGTTTTTGAATTTTTAAAAATAGCAAATGAAATCAAAAATGTCCTCAAGAATCTACAAAAATCCTACACCATGGCAGGAGCCATGTGTCAAATTTTCGTTGGATTTGGAGGTGATTTGATATTTTATTCAAAAATCAAAAGGGGGCACTGTGCACAGGGACCAAAGTGCAAATACCCAAAGTTCTGGGGGTCAAGGTGCAAAAATCCCAGCTAAACACGTGCGTGGCGCGTGCCTGGGGCACTCAGGGGCCTTCTGGTAAGAAAAACTAAGTCCTTGGACCTTGTGGTAACTGGTACCAAAAAGTCCAGGGGCTCGATCGCAATTAACCCACTAATACACGCACATGCTCAAATAAAACGCTCACAGGGGTATAAAAGCAAATACCAGAAAGTTTATATTCATTCCATAACCCAACAGAACTACAGGATAAAGGACGCAAATAGCCCAAAAGTACACGTGACGAAGCACGTGGGCTCACATACACAGGGGCATAACTGCTAATAGAGTAAGTACGATGTCCTTAATGCAATTATTCCAGAAAATAAACAACTTAATTCAAAAATTACAGGACTAAAATGAAATCAAACAAACAGAGGGGCCTAAGATGAATTTACCCCTTTTATTATTATCGACGGCCTGATGTGCGTCGCGTGGCTGATCCAACGGTGGAGAACGGGGCGGCGCTCTTCTTCTTCAGCTCTTGGGCCAGATCGACGGTGTAGAGGTGGCCACGTGGGTGATCGGTCGGGTCAGGCGCTGGGGGCCTTTCTCCTCTGTGCTGACGGTTCGGATCAGCCCCTCGAGATAATCAACGGCTGCTGCTCCTCAGTGGATGGACGATCAGGATCGAGACTGGAGCGGCGGGGCTGATCGGACGGTGAAGGAGGATGCAGGAAGAACACTCCGCCGGCGAGCTTCGCCGGCTTCGTGCGCCTGCAGTCGTTCTCCTCAGCTGCTGCTAAGTATCGGAACAGATCCGCGGAGACGTCCCGCAGCTGGTGAAGGCCTCAGATGACCCGGCCGAGCCCTGGAGGGGCTCCGGCGAGGTCGGCGGCGACGGGCTTCTGGCCTGGATGTAAGGGGGGCTCAGATGCCCTCCTTTTGACCTGCAAAAGGCACCAGAAGCTTCGCGGGTCGAGGGCAAAGTGCCTCGACCCGAAGAAGCGAAGTGAACGTGGACTGTGGGTCGGGGCGGATGAGCTCCGGCGAGCGGAGGATGGTGGAGCTCGACTCCCAGCTCCGGGGTGAGCTGGGTTGAATGAAAGAGCGAAGAACGTGCGTCGGAGGATGGCGAAGGTGTGTGTGGGTTCCAATGATCGATAAAGTGCGCGATATGGCCGGAATCAGGGGAACTCGTCGGAGATGCGATTTGGGCGAAATGAAAAATTAAGCTAAATGGAAGGGCTAATCGGCTACCTGGGTGATGCGAGAGACTGTGCTGGAGCTTGGCTAGCTCCTGGTCGTAGCCTCGAAGGGCGTCAAGGCCTGAGGCTCGAGCTCCTGCACGCGGCGGAGCAACGGCGGCGCGAAGCTGCCGGATCGATGGTCGGGGCACCCTCTCCTCACTGCAACAGGGGCAAACGCGAGCTGTCACCTCGGTGATTGCTCTGGAGGTCACGGGAATGAAAGTGGCGAGCCAAAGATGAGGCGCGGAGGCGGCGGAGGTCGGGATATATATGGAGACAGGGCAGATTAGGGTTGAGTGGAGGCAGCTATGGAAGGCGTGGATCCCACGGCGAAGGATCCGGCGAGGATGTCGGATGAACGGCGAAGAATCCGGGCGCGGGGTTCGTGGGGGCGACAGGCTGGAGACGCGTGGAGAAATCGACGAAGTCGGGTCGGGCGCGAGTCGACGCAAAAGGAAAGAGTCCGCGGGGGAGTTGACCGGGGTCAACAATCCCCCGTGGACCAATCAGGAGCTGCCACGTTTTTAATTTTTTGTTTATTTAATTTAAGGTAGAAAAAGGCCGAATTAAGAAAAACTCAAAACATGAAATATTTTTCTTTTATTTTTTTCTATTTTTTGGTGATTTTTAATTAATTTTTGGAAATAAAAATAGGGTAGCTATATATATATAGGTATATGTACACTATATAGATTTTAATTTTTGATTTTTTTATTTGTTATTTTTATGTATTTTCATGCCCATTTTACATTTTATTTATTTACATCATAAAATAAAGAACAAAATGGTATTTTTATTTTATTTTAATTATTTATACACAAGGGTGAAATAAATAGTTGTATACATTTATATACATGGTATCTATACAATGTATTTTTGTATTTTTTTAATTTTGTAATTTTTATTTGATTTTTGTTTTGTTTCTTGTTATTTTATGTATGTACAATATGTAACATAGAATATTTACAAAAAGTTTAGAAAATAATTTTATTTATTTATAGGGTTAAATAAATAAAGGATGATGGTCTATATACATGGTGAAAGGGCATTTTTGGAATTTTGATTTTTAAATTTTTATTTTGTTTTTAATAGTTTCTAAATATATATACAAAATGTATACAAGCATATTTTTGGGTGAGGAAAATATAATTTTATTTATTTACAAAAGTATGTACACATGAGCTCCTATCTCCCTCTACTTTGGCTTTTATGCGGTCAGGCCCATGCTGAGCCCTCCCTTGGGTTAGGTTGCTCAATATTTATTCTAAATATTTCCCTCTTTTTCTTTTTACTCTTTATTCTTTTATTTTTGCACAAAAGCATGCTAATTACAGGTTTTTACACAATGCATGCTTTTGGTAATTATTTGTATTTACACATATCTACATGTATTTGCAAAGGTTTTTGTAGCTAAAATAGGAGAATAAAGAGCGATGAATGGGTATTCATCAATAGTGTACAAATTGGTTAAAAGCTTGTTGTTAAACCAGCCATAAGCACATGGAGCACTTTAGTTTTGCTAACACCTTAACCATTTGTGAAAGAATGCCATCATGGTAAAAATTCCTTTTTGTCTACATGCATATTTTTCCTCTAAATGTTGAAGCAAAAATGAATTAGTTTTACGTAGCTGGTACCTAGGTCTCTCTTGAAATTGTATCAACAGATCAACTATCGACTGAAACAAGAGTCAAACATTGTGGGGGCGGAAGTCTCTCCGATCATGATATGATGAGACAAGGTAAAACTTGAGTTTAAAATTGTCAGGGTCCACTCATATTCAAATGCTACAGTTAGATTATCCACCAATGTCTACGTATTGGCATCTGTCCTTGATGTGGTCCTCTGCATAATTGTTTAAAAGAGTAAAAATTAAAGGAGTATATTGTTTTTGTAATGATGCACTAACCAACCAATATTATATTTGTGTTGCCTGCAGTTGTACTAATATGATTCGTATGTACACCCATCTATTCTTTTTTGTGAGATGAGAATATTCTTCTCATCCATCTTAGCTTTCGATTTGTATATTAAACAATAATCGATGGAAAATCGATGTTGAACAGATATTGCCGTTAAGCCATAATTTCCATGGTATTCTATCTTTGGATTTGTATATGATGGACACACACATGTAATTTGAGCCACATAAGTGAATACAAACGAGGGGAAATTAGTGCATATACTTCCAGAAGTCTGCATATTTAATCTATGCGGGATTGTTTGGGGAATACTATGGGAATCAAATCAGTTTCCTACATTTCACAGAAGAGCAGTTTGAACAGCATTATAATTTATAAATCCCAGAGCAATACGACAAAAATGTTTTTCTCGCATGGGATACTGAAATGGAGGTAACAAAAGTTATTTCAATTTTTTATTCTCTATTGCAGTCTAAGACCATGTCAATCATCATCGTCTCTTAAAAATTGAAGTACCAATGATCCCTAATTCTTGCTAAATCATACCATAATTCACATCCTATTAATTCCACCCAAAACCCCTGTTGCATAACAAGGAACTGGAGCAACGACATTGATGGATAACTTCATGCGATGTTTGCGCACATGCACCCCAGACCCATGTGTATTCCACGACTACTCTGATTCATAAAGACCTTCACATGTGTGCATGCCACACACAACTATTTCGGCAACCCAAACGTAGAGTAAAGCGAAAGTCCAGCACATTCTGATAATCAACACCGGAATCCAACCCATAGGAAACCAAAATTACGGAAAACGATAGCAAAGATGGGGGATCCGTACTCAAGAATAAAAGTGCGGAAAACGACAGCAAGAGGGGATGATCCGTACCTTGTGGAAGTGAGGAATGAGTCCCCAGCGGAGAGATCGTCGCGTGGGCACCTTCGGCTTTGCAATCGGGCGCTCCGGCGACCTCGGGTGACTCCGGTGAGTTCTAGGGTAGAGCTCCGGAGGTTGGAGGAGTAGAGAGAGTGGTTTGGTCGACCTAGCCCTAGAAAAGCCCCATTTTATACATGGGTTTGGTTTGTAGGATCCGGGTTCAGATCACGATCCGATTACTAACCTACGATCGTAAAATGACCATATCTCCCTCATCTGATATCGGATTTCGACGTTCCTAGTACCGTTGGAAAGATCTCGACGAGCACTACACGATGTACTCATTCTTTGAATTTTTGGAGCTCTGTGTAAGTACAGATTTTGCAATTAATCTCAGACTTCAGAAATTTTTGCAATTTAGTCTCTGTTCGGGGTTTCAGGGTTTTACAATATGTGTCTTCAGATCAATAAGGCATCTTTTAAGCTTGTTAATCTTATCGAGCTTGTCTAAATTTTGACACTTTTTCTCAATAATTTCCATATGATCCAACTTCTGACAGATGATCCCCATATCATCTGATGAGGATTCGACAGGAATCGGAACAGCAGAAGATAGATTCCCTTCAATCTGTGCCACTTAGAAATGCTAGTGATAAGTAGACGACTTCATATGATTGTAAACTCGAGTCTGGGACATTGTGGTATAATTCTCTGCCATTTTCTCATAAATGTCCTAGACTTGGTCTTCATGTATCGAAAAATAAGATTCACCACAAGCTGCGTTCACCAGTCCCTGTAACTCTGGTGTCAGCCCACTGACGAAACTCTGTACAAGAGTTGGCTTGGAATGTTCATGATGGGGACACCTATCAATGAGCTCTCTGAAATGGTCCCATGCTTCGTAGAACTGCTCGTTCCAGATCGTGGTGAAGTTACTAATCATGGCTCTAACAGCATTCATTCGACTGAGAGGGTAATACTTTTTCAGATAGCTATATTTCTATGACATTGTATAATTTTTTGTGGACATGATGCATGAATGGAATGAAAATGGAACGAAAAAAATTACAGTATTTCTTTCTTTACTTTTTTCCTGCAAGTTTGGTATAGCTTGTTATTTCGAATGTAGAATCATATGTGTGGATGTGTATTTGCTGAGTATCTGGACCCTGAGGGCGTCACACAGATCATGTGCCTTCAAGAGATACAAGCAGACTCTAACAGGTCTTCGAGATCACAAGCTGACTCAAGAAGCCAAGACCGAGGCATACTTCTGAGGCCTCCAGTACATCACATTTACCATGTGCATTCTGAGCTGACTCATTAACCTACGGCGTACCTGCAACTTCAGCATATTCCATCATCTGATGCTCAGATGGTGGTGTATCAAAGTGATCAACCCTTGGCATCCATGCCCCCACCATACTCTGAGATGCCTAAGTCACTGACTGAGGTCAATGAGATTTGGTACAATCAGCCGCAGCAACCAAGGTTTCGTCATGATCATCCTAGTTTCTATTGGTCTATAGGAGGTGCATCTTCCCAACAGCCACCGCAGGCATTGATGGGGCAGAGCAGAAAGTAGCAACAGCATTCCGATCCTCATCAGTATCGACAACCTCAGTGGAGGCAGAACACTTATCAGACTCACTATCAACAACATTATCCTCCACAACAGCCAACTCCGCAGCAACCTCAGTATCATCCAAGCAACTCATGTGGGTCTCATGGGCCTTTCCATGATAACACAATCTTAGAATACCTCTCCAACCATATCACTGATCAACAGACATCTTTTAGGTGAGAAATGGATGAGTTTAAAACTCATGTCACAGATCTGGTCAAAGGGAAGTCCTCGCTTCCTGTTCAGATAGAGCCTAATCAGAAAAATCTGAAGCAAAAACCAGAGCAGGTAGATTTAACCGAACTCACCCTCCAGTCATAAAAAAGGCGATAAAAAAGGCGATAAAACTCACGATCCAAACTCACGATAAAACCAGAGCACTCTGCTTAGGAAAAGGCGATAAAAAAGAAAACATCAAAAAGATCCAGAATATCTGATGAAAGAGATTATCGACAAGTTCACGATCAAACTCACTCTTTCAGAATCCTTGGCACACATCTCTCTTCTGCAGAAAGGCCTTAAAGAATGAACTATAGTCTGTAGAAAGAAGAGGAAACACAACCACTATTCTGAGATCATGTGTTGACCAAGGAAACATGTTAAACTATTCAGAACTATCTCCCAGCCAAGAGATCGGATATGAGAGCGTCGTATGTCACATGCGAGATCCTCGATCAGACTTTTGATCGGACACTGTTAGATAGTGAATCTTTGATTAATCTCCTTCCATTTTCCTTACTCGACAAGTTCGAGTTCGGGCCTTCTCGATCAAGCCAGATGATATTGCAGTTTGTTGATAGATCGGTGAAGAGGCGTAAGGGTATAATCGAAGACGTTATCGTCACTATTCATGGTTTGCAATTCCCAGTGGGCTTCGTTGTGTTGGACATGACAGTCCCTGAATGCGTGACTGATACCCCGATTATACTAGGACGACCTTTTCTGGTGACTACAAAGGTTGTTTCCGATCATGGTACCAGGAAGGTGTACTTTCGCGTCCAGGGCAAAAGTATACATATAGAGACGATCCAAGACCAGAATTCTAGAACAATTGAATCAGAGCGAGCGTCTAATGATGAATCCAAGATTCATCAGGATTGTAACTTTGTACAAACAGATGATGAGGCCGTCTGGGCCAAACCTAACACCCAATCTTTCATAATACCTTCATTCGAAGCTGAGATTCAGACATCAGATGATGGGAGGTTGGAGAACACAATCCTAGAGCCGATTAGCGAAAATCTTGACGGAGACGAGTCTTATACCTTTATTAATCATTCATATATTCTTTATCCCTCTGAGTCAGAAGTGAACAATCAAAACTTCGAGTTACCTTTAGATCAGTCAGATTCGGAAGATGCTGATTGGCAGTGTTTTGCAGAATTTATATCACTTCAGACTCCATCAAAAGATCCTACAACCAGTCTAGAGATCAAATCAAAAAATAATATCTAGCAATGTCTAGATCTTTCTGAGTCAGAGCAGGCCGAGCCTTCGCATATCGATCTAGCAGCCTATACCCAGGCCCTAATCAAACCTTCTCTCCCTGTTCCTTCTCCCCCTGAGCTTAAATCGTTTCCTCATAGCATAAAATACCAAATGCTTGCTGGCGAATCTAAAATTTTTCCGGTCATCATCTCTTCTGATCTGATCGGTGAATAAAAATCCCGCCTGATGGTGATTCTGAAAAGAACCGCAAGACGATCGGGTGGTCAGTAGATAATCTCCATGGGATTAGTTTGTCTCTATGCTCCCACCACATCTTTCTCGAGGATGATGCCAAGGCATCTCGTGAGTTTCAGCACATACTGAATCCAAATCTTCGAGAGATGGTTATGAAGGAAATATCCAAGTGGTGGAGAGCCTATTTTATCTAGCTCATCTCCAACTCGAAATGGGTTAGTCCTTTGCATGTGGTACCCAAGAAGACGGGTATCACTACCGTGATCAATGAGGACGAAGAGGAGATCACTAACCGAGTACTGACTTCTTGGCATGTCTGTATGGACTACACATGTTTGAATCATACGACCAAGAAGGATCACTTCCCGCTATCGTTTATTGATCAGATCATCGAACGGATAGTCGAGAAGAGCCATTATTATTTTCTTGATGGGTACTCGGGATATAACCAAGTGGCTTTCCTTCAGAAGATCAAGAAAAGACAACATTCACATATCCGTTCGGAACGTATGCTTTCAAACAGATGCCCTTTGAACTATGTAATGCTCTGGCTACATTCCAAAGGTGTATGCTTTCGATATTCACGGACATGGTGGGACATATCTTGGAGGTCTTCATTGATGATTTCTCAATCTACAGTGATGACATTGATTCCTGCCTTTCTATTCTAGACCGAGTGCTTCAGAGGTGCACGGAGGTTAACCTCGTACTTTCTTGGGAGAAGAGCCATTTCATGATGACTCAGGGGACGATCCTTAGTCACATCATATCCAACAAGGACATGGAGGTAGACCCAACCAAGGTGGATATCATTAAGAAACTCAATCCACCATCCAATCTGAAACAACTACCATCTTTCCTCGGGCATGTCAGTTTCTACGGACGTTTCATACGAGACTTCAGTAAAATTTCCTGACCATTGTCTGATCTTGTAGAGAAAGACACCGAGTTTATCGTCGACGATAAGTGTCTTTCAGCATATGAAAATCTTTAGAATATGGTTGTATAGGTTCTTGTCCTTCAGCCACCCGATTGGTCTATCCCATTCGAGATCATAATGGACGCCTCCGATTTTGCCATTGGGGCTGTGTTGGGATAGAGGAGGGATGAGCTTCCATTTTCCATACACTACCTAGCAAGATTCTGCCCAGCAGAATTACACAGTTACAGAGAAAGAAATGCTAGCTGTATTATTCGCCTTAAATAAATTTAGGTCCCACGTCTTAGGATAAAAAGTCACAATTTGCACTGATCACACCGTCATCAAGTATCTAATGGATAAGAAGGATTAGAAGTCGTGTCTAACCGGATGGATCCTTCTACTCTAGGAGTTCGATATTATTATCAAGGATAAGCCTGGAGTCAAGAATGTGGTGGCAGATCACCTCTCCCGGTTAGAAACACGTGAGACTTCTGAGTTTGATGCGCCTATCACTGAGACCTTCCCTGATGAGGCGATTCTTGTTGTCACCTTGTTGCCATAGCATGCCAATATTGTGAACTTTCTTTTTACTAAGAAAGTTACACAAGGTTGGTCTAGACAAAGACTTGAGACTTTCCTTGCAAAAGTCAAGTCTTACCATTGGGAGGATCTGATCCTTTATCATGAACAAGCGGATTTAGTCTGGCATCAGCGTATTCCTCAGGAGGAATACCAGAGTGTCCTCATGTATTGTAACATATTAGAAGCTGGAGGACACCATTCAGAGAAGAGGACAACACAAAAGGTGCTCCAATCCGGCCTTTGATGGCCTACACTCGTTACGGATGCCCACGCATTCGTAAAGAGATGTACTGACTGTTAAAAAATGGGCACTTGTGGATATAGAGATATGATGCCAATGCAACTGATTCACTTATGTGAAGTGTTTGATGCATGGGATATTGACTTTTATGAACCTGTTTCCTAAAAGTTAGGAGTTCGAGTATATCCTTCTAGATGTAGATTATGTGAGTCGTTGGGTGGAGGCTATTCATGACAGAGTCACTGATGCGAACACAGATTGCAAGTATCTAAGGAAACACATCATTACACGGTTCGAGGTCCCTCATATTCTGATATTAGACGGGGGTAGCCACTTCATCAACGACAAGGTAAAAGCACTTGCTAACGAGTTTGGTATAGACCATCAGATTGCTACTCCATATCATCCTCAGACGAATGGTCTAGCCGAGGTCTCGAATAGGGAGATTAAGACGATCTTGTAGAAGGTTGTTCGCTCAAACCGAAAGGATTGGTCGCAACTATTGGACTCGGTTCTTTGGGCCTATAAGACATCCTTCAAGACTCCATTGGGTACATCTCTCTTTCGACTCATTTATGGTAATCCATGCCACTTACATATCGAGATCAAGCATAAATCCTCGTAGGCAATGAAAGAAGTGATCTTTGGTTTGGATGATTCTGAAGATCAGAGGCAGATTGAACTGGCAGCCCTAGAAGAATTGAGAGACGAAGCCTTCACGAGTAGCCTACACTGCAAGGAGAGGATGAAAGAGTGTCATCATTCTCACATCAACCAAAAGTAATTTAAGCCGAATTAGAAAATATGGCTATTCGATGCGAGATTAAAGCTGTTTGCGAGAAAACTCCAGAGCAAGTGGAAAGGTCCTTATCTTGTGCGAAAAGTATACGATAACAGTAGCATCGATATATCTGAGTTGTTGTCTGATTCTATCGTTCGAGTCAGGGTCAGTGGTTGAAATCCTTTCTCAATCATGAACCGCCCACCGTTGAAGTTGCCCCCATCTATTTTGTATGAGATGATCTTTTAACTCTTACACTTTGCGTCTCATACCTGATTTTCCAGATCACTTGTATATACTCTAGATTTCATTCTTTCTCCCTTCCATTTGTCTTACACCTTTAGGTTCGTCTAGGATTTTGCTATACTTGGGATGTGCTTTATCTTAAATATAGGGAGGTGTAGACACCGTTATGTTCATCTCGTTATGTTCTATTATCCCTGTTGTTGCTTATACTTAGGGTGTGCTTTACCCTAAGTATAAGAGGGGTAATATCGATCATGTCATTTTTTATTGTCGTCGATTTTTGTATCATCTTCTCCCTCGCTTGTCCATCAACTTTTGATCTTCGTCTCTATACTTAAGGATATGTTACCCTAAGTATAGGGGTGACAAGCTGATCTATTGAGTATGTACATTCTCTTGACCTCAATCATCTTCGGTTTTGAGTCTTCTATCCTTAAGATTACTTGAAAGTATAGAGGATATGATCGACTTCTATTCATTTATTCATTATTCTTTTGAGTCATTGTAGTATAAATTCTTTTCACCGATCTATACTCAGCCTAAGTTATGTCTTTCTTTATCAATTCTTTGATCATTATGAGGACATAGTTCACGATAAGTATATGGGGATGTCGTATATGTATGCTATATATACGTTAGAAGCCATAACTCGTACTTTATTGTATTTTTAATAATATGGCTCTCTAAAAGTAAGGGTGTATATTTTAGATTTTTAAAATCCACAAGAAAATCGTAAATATGACTTATAAAAGATAGCTTATAATTGTATTTAAAAAAATGTTATAAAATTCTTGTATAAAATTGTTAAAAAGTAGAAAACAAAATGATTGTAAATCGTGTATAAAAGCGTAAAAGGTTGCATATAAAATGTGTATAAATACTTTGTAAAGATACATAATTTTTGTAAAATTTGTATAAATCAAATTAATAAACTAAATTTTTCAAAAATACCCTAAAAATTGAAAAGTTTTAAAATTCAATAAAAAATTGCAAAAGTCTTTTAATAAATCACTTAAACCATTTAAGCCGAAAATTCTACCTCATAAAAAAATTGTTACATTCATTAGCATTTTTCAGAACAAGTTATGTTCTTGAACCGAATGGATCTAAGTCCAAGAGATGGAGCTTGGTTTAGGCCTTAATCCACTTAATTGTAAAGAGACTTTATTAGGAACTGGAATTGAGACTCTTCAAGTCTTTTCGACTTAATTCTTTTGGTTCTATGAGACTGTATTCGGAATTCAACTTGAAAGTGCTTAAGTGGGAAACTTGGTGTCATCCGTTCAACTATTCTCCATTTGAACCAATTTTGAACTCATGTACTCTACACTTTGATCGACTGGCGTGGGGATACGAAGGGCAATACATTTCAGTGGTGCGTTTCCATCCATGTCTGGCGATGATGATGTCTTAAGATGGGAGAGATTGGGGTTGAAATAAAGTTTCGGATGAGGGAATGATTTGCTAGCACAATTTTTTCTAAGACCTCAAAAAATGGACGGAATGAAAAGATGCTATATCTGTCGGGACATAAAAGACATATGCAGTGCAACAATCATCTCAACCAAAAAGAAGCCGAATACACCAAATACCCAAAATAACTACAATGGTCCGAGCTTCAGAAAAGCCTGCATGTATTAGTGGAGACTTGGCTAAACTAGCAGGCTTCACAGGAGATGTGACTACATTGATCGCACTCCAGAGTTCTCCTCTTTCTTCTATCTTCTCCCTTTACTCGATTGTGGATACAACATGACCTGACCTTAAAAGGAAATACCTCCCTCCTCGAGGATTGAGTTGCAGGATAAGGGCCCAATGGGAGTGTGTAACTAGGATGGGTGGTTTCTTCGCTTCTTTAAGTATGAGGAGCTAAAAGTCTTCACACACAGTACAAGGTGCTTTCAAAGCTGAAAAGTTTGCATGATGGATAGGTGGATCTGAGTTCGCTATTAAGGTGAACCTAGATAAGGATTTGTGGAACTTGAGGTTGTTGAGGCTTAAATCCTAATTCTAGTAGAGTCCCGACACACTATTAATCCAAAGGTCTGAATCCAAGTTCCAGATTTTGGGTGAAGTGAGATTTAGTTTAAAGAAACAAGCATGATCTAAGTTCTTTTATTTTTCTTTTTCTTTTTGCTTGCACTTATTTATAGAATAAGTGTTTGCTAAAGGACCAACAAAGATAAAGTATAGGAGAATGATGAATCCATGATTCATTGCCTTTATTCTTTCATTTTGGCTAAAATCCTTGGTGAAATACATATAAATAATCACTAATTCCAACCAATTACCATTCTAACCATAATTGTTAATATTATATATTTAACACTTATTTTACCAAAAATAAAAGAATAAAAATTTAAAAAAAAAGAAAAGAAAAGAAAAGAAGGTTGTAGATATAAAATATATACAGATTGATCCTAACCTCGAGATTAGGTCAATATTGATCGGACCAACAAGATAAATAAGTTGGGGGAGTTAAGGACCCTAACTTATAAAAATATCGAGAAAACAAAGACAAAAAATATAATTTACCCATTTATGACATTGTTAATATTTCATCTATTTTATTCATCATTAAAATCATCTCAAATCTAATCACTTCTTTTATAAATTTTAGCACAAAAATATAAGTTATTTTATAAAAAAAATATCAAAAAAATAAGTGATTTTTACACCCATGACCCTGAGTAATATCGCAATAACATTCATAACCCTCCATAATCGCGAATTACACCTAAGACCCTGAATAAATGCTCCGTTTTACACCCATGACCTTCCGTTAGTTGAGTTCATTAACTCAACCAGATATTGAGTTAATCTAAACTGTCATGATCTAACGGTTATGATTAATAAAAAAGGAAAATATTTTTTCCCATGGATTTGAAGGCTTGCAGCAGGCATGGAGACTAGAAGGGAGCGGGGCTGAGGCACATCTAACAGGTAGGAGGAGGGACTTATGGCAGACGGTCGGGGAGCTAGAGGACGGCCATTCGAGAGTTGGAGGGCGGTGGGGCAGAGGCCCGTAGGGGGTTCGAGTGCCAGTGTGGGGCGGTCGAGCAGGTGGAGGCATGCCAGGGCAGTGATGGAGGGCGTGCTCGAGAAGGTGGGAGAAGCTCAGCGCGGGTCGGGGACGGCGCGCTGCGGAGCAGGGGGGTTGCTGCAACGAAAGGCGGGGGGGAGGGGGGGCTCGAGCAGGTGGGAGAAGTTCGACGCGGGTCGGGGACGGTGCTGCGGCGGGGGGGGGGGTCGAGCAGGTGGGAGAAACGGCGCGCTGCAAGGTGCGCACGGGGTGGGGTTTTATCGGGGACGGTGCTGTGGGGTGGGGGGTTGCTTGGAGACGGTGATGCGGGGGGGGGGGGGGGGGGTTGCTGCGGGGACGGTGTTGCGCGGGGGTGCTGCGGGGACGGTGCCGCATGGGTGTGCAGGGGGGTTTGCTCGGGGACGGTGCTGCGGTGGGATGCATGCCTGCTCTGCTCGGGCTCTTCGAAGCAGGGCAGGAGGACGAGGTGCTGATCAGCAGGAGAGGGAAGCCCCAGCCTCAGCCTCCCATACGCCTGCAACACCTCCAACCCCCTCAGCTTCCGCCTTCCTGCGAACCTCAACTCCCGCGTCAGCTCCTCTCAGAAGATGGAGAGATCCATGGCATGTTTTACAAATAAGAATGAGCTTTAGGGATAATTTTATCTTTTTTAACGGAAACCGTCAAATATAACGGACGTCCACAACGGAATATGACACAGGGTTATGTCATGTAAGAGTTAAGCATTACTCGGGGTTTCCCATGTAATTCGCAATTATGCAGGGCTATGAATGTTATTGCGATATGGGTGTAAAAATCCAAAAAAAAAAGACAAAGGGAACAAACGCAGAAGAAACTGGATCCCAAGGAAGCTTCAGACGATCACGTTCCATGTATTATATATGACTTCCACTCTAATCCGCGCCCACCAAAATTATTTCTGAGCTCCCTCTAAAGTCCAACTCCAAGTACCCCCACTCCTATATAAAATAGGAAGCACTCCCCTCCAAGTCCCCGCCACCCCTCACCCCCTTTCCATGCTAACGAAGAAACCCAAGAGGATGGGCTTCATCAGCTTGACCCCTCCCCAGCACCACGCCCACGGGCCCCTCCTCGAGGAGATCCCCTCCCTCTTGCGCCTCTACAAGGACGGCCACGTCGACCGCCTCCCCCTCGTTCCCGATGTGCCCTCCTCCCTCCACCACCACCCCTCCGTCTCCTCCCTCGACGTCCCCCTCGACCTCTCCTCCCACCTGTGGGCTCGCCTCTACGCCCCGCTCCACGCCACCCAACCCCTCCCCGTCCTCCTCTACTTCCACGGCGGCGGCTTCTGCGTCGGCTCCCCTTCTTGGAAATGCTACCACGACTTCCTCCTCAAGCTCTCCTCCCGGGCCAACTGCACCATATGCTCCCTCGCCTACCGACTAGCCCCCGAGCACCGCCTCCCCGCTGCCTTCGACGATGGCCACAAGGCCCTCTTATGGCTCGTATCCCCTTCCTCGCCCGCTCCCGCCTGGTGGTCCTCCCGCTGTGACCTTGCCAATCTCTTCCTTGCCGGCGATAGCGCCGGCGCCAACATCGCCATCCATGTGACGTCGAGATCTGCGTTACCAGTCTCTGAAAGCATCAGAGGGCTCGTACTGATTCAGCCCTTCATCGGCGGGGAGGTGCGGACATGGTCGGAGGAGAACTTGCATCCGGCGGCGGGGTCAGCGCTGACGCTGGCGACAGCGGATGCATACTGGAGATTGGCGCTGCCGGCAGGGGCGAGCAGGGATCACGAGTGGTGCAACCCATCGGTGGAGGGGGTGAGGGTGGAGAGGGTGATGGTTTGCGTGGCGGAGATGGACATACTGAGGGACAGAGCGGCTGAGCTGTGCAGGAAGCTCAGGGCGGCGGGGAAGAAGGTGGAAGAGGTAGTGCATGGAGACGTGGGCCACGCGTTCCAGGTGGTCGGAGGGACGAGGGTGGCACAGAGGAGGGCCGACGAGATGGTGGGGCAGATTAGGAGCTTCATCGACAGAGAGATTGGCCGGTAAGGAGGAGAAGAGGATCAATTTTAAAGATGTGAAGATTTTCGAGGTCGTGGATAAATAAGCAAGAGGCCAGGGCTTTTTTTGGAAAGAAAAAAATTGATTTTACGTGGTCCGAAGATGCATTAATATGCATTTCTAAAGCAATGTTCCATTTTGGGTTTTCTATTTTATTTTCTTTCTTTCTTTTTGTTTTTCAATGCAGAAATTATGTTGTTGTATCGCCAAGTGGGTAACGAAAGAAACAATTAAGTCAAAAAGGCTGCATATATCGGCAGTAAAGTGAGAGTGAAAGTGAAAGGTCGATCCTCCAGAGGTTGCATCTACATATATATGCATGTTCGCAATTTCAGTGAATAAAAATATAATTGCATCTACGTATTCATATTTGGTCCTACCACTTACCAAAACGTTTCAATGACACTTGTAGACCTTTTTTTATTGTAGTTACATTGTGAACTCCCGTGTTCAAATCCACCGGTCAGAGGAAGTGATGTTTATTCATAGTGCAACATTGCGACATTATGGTAGCGTTTGGTTCGCGGGTTACCTGCGGGTTAGGGGAGTTTACCCCCCTTAACCCACATCCCCCTCTCTCCCCGTGGGCTCCACTTTATTCCCTTTTTAAAAAATTAAATAAATCAATTTTACATCATCAATCCTATCAAAAAATAATATATTATACTATCATATCATGTAAAAATTATAAACTACTCCACTTCTACTCCCTTTTCCAAACTTCAATATAATCACATCACAATAACTACTCACTTTTTCAAACTCCAATACAATCATATCACCCCAAACCACTTCTAACCCACCCACAGTTTAACCCTCTATCCAAACATCAAAACACAAAAACGGATTACCCTCTACCAGTTTAACCCACCTTAACCCGCCAACCAAACGCACCCTATATGTTTGTTCTACTGCCTTTTTCATGTTCAAACTACAATCTTATATAACCTGTGTATCTTTACGTCTACCTTTGTTATTAAGACCCACTTGTAGAACAATAATTTTGATCGTCTAATGTCTACAAATAGCAAGTATATATATCGACAATTTTAAATTATATATTTATTTATTTATTGACCATTCTGTTTTCGCTTGTTTTTCATCTTCTTCGTCCAATTGAAACTTTCCTCCTCCTTTCTCTCTGGCTCTCTCCCCACACTAACTTTTTATCAGATGAAACTATGGGGGCGAGATCATCAGAGAACTTGCGATGCGATGAAAGTAGGAGGATTGTCTATAGTGAGTTTGCAATAGAGGAGAGGAGATTAGGTTAATAAGAACAGGGCCTCGATGTTCGTGATGAGATGGATCTTCAAGCAGAGAGGCTCATGGTGGAGGGGGTTTGGTGAGTTTCAACCCACTTGGTGAGCCCAATCTTACATGAGCTCCTCACCCCTCTCATCTACAAGTCCTTTCTTTCATTGCAAGTGTCGTCACTCCCCTCCCCTATTATAAGCTCCCCCATTCCCTCTCCTACCCACTCCAGTCGCATGTCACAAGGCGTATTGTTCTCCTCTATCTCATCATTTGAGTGTTCCTCTTCTTCATCACAGTCGCCTTGTAAAAGTCAGTGAAGTGTTGTCGTAAATTTGTAATATATAAGAATATGTCCAGTAGCTCATCAAGTTCTGCGTTTTGACCAATGGATTTTAGCAGTGGGGGATGGTGTACAATAAAGAAGTAATATTGAAGGTCTTAAGTTAGTAATAATAATGAAGAAAAAGTAGAGAAAAATTTTCTATACTTTTAGTTATAGAAATAAATATTTATACATCAAACTCAGACTCGGACCACTTGAACAGAAAAAGATTGTCAGCCTTCTCCTTCGACCACTGAATCAAGACAATAACGACAGATTACAGAGGGAACTTCCGGTTCTCTTCGCTTTCGGAGCAAATCAATTGAATTTTATATGGTGTTTCTTAGCGTCTACATCTAGTAAACAGTCACGCAAACAAAGGGCAACTACATGTGTTCGTCATACGTATGGGCTTTATATAAAAATACTACTACTATTCAATAGTTTAGAGCTTATTTAAAACAAAAGAAACAAGTGGAGGAAGACTATAACCAATTCGTTGAAATTCGTGGTTACCTATTAGCTCACCAACTTACCAATTGCAATAGTATAAAAAATGATGATAAATTTTTGGATCAAGCTCTTCTCGAACTTGACCTAGCTCGGGAAGATTTTGAACTCACACTACAACAAAATTGAACTACAGTGACGGTTTTGAAAAAATATGTCACTATATTAACCGTTGTTAAATATATAATGACGATGTTATTCATTGTGAAATGAGTTTTCGTACTCAAAATTAGCAACGAATATCATATCTATCGTTATATCATTAGCAACGATCCACATAGCAACGTTTATCTGTTACTATTTTTCCAAATATTAACTAATCGTCCCTATTTTTATTTCAAAACTTTGCGATGATTAATTAAAATTTTGAAAAATAGTAACGAATAAGTGTCGCTATGTGGACCGTTGCTAATGATATAACGACAGATATGATACTCGTTGCTAATTTTGAGTACTAAAACTCATTTCACAACAAATAATATCGTCATTATGTATTTAACAACGACTAATTTAGTGACTGAATTTTTTCAAAACCGTCACTATAGCTCATTTTTTTTGTAATGTCACAATACATGCAGGACTACATGTTGAAACACCATATTTTGATAATAGAACAAATCATTGTTTTAAACTAAAGGTAGATGATTTATATGCTAAATTGAAATTTATTGCAGAAATCCATCTGATATAATGAATGTATCCTTTAATCTATTTCTCAGAACGTCGGAAAGCTTTTGGTATTGGATCAACTTATACTCATCGAAGGCCATATCGATATCGATATCGTTTCGATATCGCGTCGATATCGATATATCGCCGATATATCGCTATATCTAGGAATCAATCTGAAGAAAATGTCTGAAATCGGATATATCGATATATCGATTTCGATATCTGTCTCATGTCGATATTGATATATCGGTGATATATCGCCGATATATCGGGATACGGCCTTCCATGCTTATACTTGTTGTAAATAGGATTGCCATTGCATATATTAAACAGTAAATCATCAGATCCAAATGAATTAACAGAGAAACAACACCGAACAAAAATATATTAATCGTGTGTTTCCCAATCATTATCCGATTATAAAATGCAAACAGGAACCGATTAAAAGAACAGAAACATAAATAAGACGGGCATGATCCAGAAAGGGTAAAGCAATAAACATATTGCGGCAACCAAAATAAAATAAAGATCAGTTTAGAAGTCACCGAAGCGTCCATGAAATGGACTGTCCTTAGAGAAGATATCGCCCCCACAATACCGGTGCGTAGGGTACTGGCGATCCGCTCCCAGGATACGACGGCTCACGATCTTCGTCGGCGCACACCAACGTGATCACCCTCGATTGAACCTCAGAGAACTGCAGCCGAGAGAAGAAGAAGAAGTTCGTCCGTGAGAGGAAGAACCAGAGAGAGAGACGACACGAGTGGTTTTTCTTGCGAGTGAAGAAAGACGGCGTCGGGTGAGGGATATAAAAAGAGGGGCTCGCGTGCCCTAACGCGCGGTGACCTTTGGTTTCCAAAAACGCTCCTCAACGGGCGTGTCCATTCGAATTCCAAACCCGCGGCTAAATCGAGCCGTTTAGATTAAGTCCGATTCCCAATGTGATCGCGATTAAGTTAATTTGACTAATTAATTTAATCGATCAGCCAAATGAAACCTGCAGCAAAAGTATCGAGATCCAAATTGACTCTCCCGAGCCCGAGCCGGAGACGGAGCGGAGCGGAGCGCGCGCGCGCGTGTGTGGTCCTCCATTCCTCATCTTTACTATTGCTACAAGAGCTTGGTGTGTGGACTTATATATAAGTCCACCAAAAGTTTATTTCTCCCCGGTGTGGTATTAAACTTCCACCCAATTCAACCATGTTTCAAATTTGGGAATTTCCAACTTTCCCTCCAAACCATTTAGTTTCCCAATTGAAACCAAATTGAATGCCAATTATAATTAATAGGTTTTCCAATTAAAACCTATCTACAATTTTAATACAACAATCCTCCACGAATTCACCAATTTGAAAAAAGATTCAAAAGGATTTAAAAGACTTCATCCGGTTGCCCACACTTTGCTTTCAGTAAAGGTACCTTCCGGTTTAAACCTCTACCTGAGTTTACTACTTTCACTTTAACAGGAACGAAGTGAACTACGTCTTGAACTTCAGACCTTGGTGTTAAAGTATATGGTTGAAACAACAAAGCGTTGTTCTTGGTACAATCTTCAGAATTGATGCTCTTAAAAGCCATGCACCCTTATCCTGTTTCATGAGTATGTTCAGGAAAGACCATCTTCCTTTAACTGCGGCCCACAGTAACACTCACATAGGTAGCGTTCTCCAAGGATGCACTGTTAACATCCTGTCCAAAGGCTTGAACCCATTCAGAGCCTATGCTCTTCCTAAACTTGCAGCTTAAATGGCACTCAGGCTTCCAGGGATAAGACACTCAAACTTACGCATTAAAGTTAGAGTGCCAACCAGTTCTCCAGACAGCTTGTTATTACCAAATTGAACCTACTTTGTGGGATCTCCACTCAGATAGGTTGGGTTGCTACTGTAGAGGAACTCCTAATGGGTCTCAATCCAATCCCAAGCCTAGACTTTAGGACTAAAGATCTATCAAGTCCCTTAGTCAACGGATCTGCCGTGTTGTCTTTGGATCCAACAAAATCCACAGTCAACACTCCTCGAGACACGAAATCCCTTAACGTCTTAAGTCTGATTTGTATGTATCTCCTTGTTTTTCTGATTGAACTTTGAACTCGTGATCTTGGCAATTGTGGTCATATTATCACAATGTACCGAGATCGCAGGAACAGGCTGACCTACCATGGGAATCTCAGACATAAGTTCCCTTAGCCATTCAGCTTCAATTCCAGTGGTGTTCAAAGCACACAGCTCGGCCTCAAAGGTGGATCGAGCTAGAATGGTCTGCTTCACAGACCTCCAGGAGACTGCACCGCCTCCAAGGGTAAATACATACCCTGTAACACCATTACTCCCTGACTCCTCTACTTTTCCTATCCAGCTTGCATTACTGTATCCTTCTAGTACAGAGGGATGTCTAACATAATGCAAACTAAGGGAAATAGTTCCCTTCAAGTACTTCAGTACTCGATCCAGAGCCTCCCAGTGAGTACGGTCAGGACAGCTAGTATATCTACTCAGCTTTGCAACCGAGAATGAAATATCAGGTCTCGTGCAATTTGCAAGATACATTAAACTTCCTATCACTTGTGAATACCTTAGCTGGGCTATAGGTACTCCACTTTTATTCTTAAATAACGTTTTGGATGAATCAAAAGGAGTGCTTACAGCTTTGCAATCTTGATATCCAAATTTCTCAAGTACCTTCTCAACATAGTGAGATTGAGAAATTACAATCCCATCAACTGACCTTGTCAGTTTGAGACCCAAGATCACATCAGCAACACCCATGTCCTTCATCTCAAACTTGCTACTCAAGAATGCCTTAGTCTCATTAATAATCCTCATATGTGATCCAAACAATAATATGTTATCAACATATAGGCACAAGACAATACACTCATCACCTTTTACCTTGGAATAAACACACTTGTCGGATTCATGAACCTTAAAGTCACATGACAAAATAGTCTTGTCAAATTTTTCATGCCACTACTTTGGTGCTTGTTTCAATCTGTAAAGGGATTTGACAAGCTTGCAAACCTTTCCCTCATTCCCAGGAGTCACAAGCCCATCAGGTTGATCCATATAGATCTCTTCCTCAAGATCGCCATGCAAGAAGGCGGTCTTCACATTCATTTGGTGGATAGAGAGATCATATACAGATGCCAATGCTATGAGCATCCGGATTGTAGTCATCCTAGTCACAGGGGAATAGGTATCAAAATAATCGATACCTTCCTTTTGCCTAAAGCCCTTGGCAACTAATCTGGCTTTGTACTTTTCAATTGACCCGTCAGGTCTAAGCTTTCTCTTAAAAACTTTACTTGCACCCAATGGTAGAGCACCCTTTGGGTAAATCAAACAACTCCCAAGTTCCATTAGCCATAATGGAATCCATCTCAGATTTGATGGCATCCTTCCATTGTTTTGCTTCAAATGAAGCCATGGCTTCCTTGTAACTTGGTGGATCACCCTCGATCTGGTAGACAACGAAGTCGCTATCCAGACCCTTGGCTATCCGAGGTCTTTTACTCCTCCTTAGCTCATTCTCTTCAGAAAGATCATTGGGTTCAGGTTGAGTCTCAACCACCACATTCGATATCCTTTCCACTTGATCTGGAATAGATCCTGATGTAGAGGCGCCCTTAATGGTCAGATTCTGAGGAATCCCAGTCTTTAATGGGAAGACATCCTCAAAGAAGGTAGAATCACGGAGTTCAACAATAGTGTTGACATCTATGCCCGGTATCTCGGACCGAATTACCAAGAACCTATATGCATAGCTATTTTCTAGGTAATTTAAGAAGACCGCATCAACAGTTTTAGGACCAAGTTTCTTTCTCTTGTGTTCTAGGACTAAAATCTTAACGAGACAGCCCTACACTTTGAGATATCTTAAACTTGGTTTCCTATTTCTCCAAAGTTCAAAGGGACACTTTTCCATATGTCTTGGAGGCACCCTATTCAGAATATGGCAAGTCGTATTCAGGACTTCTCTCCACATATAGGTTGGAAGTCCAGAACTCTGTACGAGAGCATTGATCATGTCAGTTAAGGTTCTATTTTTCCGTTCTGCTATCGCATTTGATTGCGGTGAATATGGGGCTGTAACTTCATTAACTATGTCAAAAGATTTGCATTGTTTATCAAATAAGTTAGAGGTATATTCACCTCCTCTATCTGACCTAAGGCGTTTAAGCACTTTCCCTTTTTGTGTCTCAGCCTCATTCTTAAAGATAAGAAATTTCTCTAAGACTTCATCCTTGTTTTTCATTAGATATACATAGCAGTATCTACTGCCATCATCTATAAAGGTGATAAAGTATTTCTTATTGTCTCGGGTCAACACACCATTAAACTGACAGATATCCGTATGCACTAGATTCAAGATCTCACTATCTCTAGAGACAGACTGAAAAGACTTCTTAGGTGTCTTAGCTTGCACACAGATTTCACATTTTTTAGTTTTATCAATAGTATGTTTAGGGATCAACTCTAAATTCATCATTCTTTTAATTGAATTTAAGTTTACATGTCCCAATCTATCATGCCACAGATCACAAGATTCTAGATTATTCACAACATGAGAAACAGAACTAGAACATTCAGTACTCAAAACATTCATTTCATTAATGTTTACTGAATCACATTTAATTCTAAATAACAAATCAAAATCAGCCAAATAGCCTTTTCAATAAAAAATGCCATGTCTCAGAATAACAACTTTATTACATTTAAAGTTTAACTCAAAACCATTTATAACTAAGATAGAGCCAGATAACACATTCTTCTTGATGTCAGGAACATGCAGCATCCTGTGCAACGTTCAGACACGTCCAGAGGAGAACCTCAAGTTGACTTGTCCCGACCCTAGCACCCTGGCTGCAGAATCGTTCCACATCTTCACAGTCCCGCCACTGCAGGTCTGATAAGAAGAAAACAAAGTACTGTCAGAACAGATATTTACATTGGCTCCCGTATCCACAAGCCACTCATTTGGATCATGGATATGGTATAGTTCAGGTTTTACAGAGACATACCCCTCGCTAGCCCCGAGTCCCATAGTAATCATGTTCACTTGTGGACTCCCGTCTGTAGCCTTAGGTTGAGCCTTCAAGGACGGACAGTCATTCTTCCAATGGCCAACCTACTTACAGTACTAGTAGGGTTTATTCTTTGCCTTTTTCTAGATCTTGCCCTTTGGTTTCATTTTATTGTTATTGGGACCCTTTCCCTTATTATCCTTACCCTTCGAGGTAATGAAATTAACCTTAGCCTGAATATCAACAGGAAGCATAGGTTTTTGTTTCCTGTGTTCTTCTTCTATGGCAATTGCCACCATCAAGTCATCCATAGAAATTTTCCCCTTTCTGTGTTTCAGGGTCATATCGAAGTCTTCCCACGACTTGGGGAATTTTTCTATTATGCACATGACCTGAAACTTCTCTGGAAGTTTCATTTCGGCATCCTCTAAACCATGGAGCAGGAGTAAAAACTCGTGTGCCTGTTCAGTAACTGACTTTCCCTCGGCCATAGAAAACTTCAAAAACTTAGCTACGGAGTATTTCTCAATACCGAGGTCTTCGGTATTATACTTCTGATCCAAGTCTTCCCATAGCCCCTTCGCAGTCTGCGTGGATGAACAATATACATCAAACAACGTGTTGGACAGAGCCAACAAGATGCAAACATGACATATACGGTCGCGTTCCTTCCACGCAGATTGCGCCTTGTGGCTATCGGGTGAGGGATTTTCCGCCTCCACCGTAGGACAGTCGGTTTCAAGCATCGAGATTAACCCTATGGTGGTTAACCAGATCTTCATGTGTTGTTGACAACGCTTAAAGTTCTGTCCTCCAAATTTTTCAGGTATACCCGTCATATCTACCCTTGATTTAAACATTGTTTCCGACATTCTAGAATCGGGTCGGGATATCTTCTCTAAGATTGTTGTAAATAAGATTGCCATTGCATATATTAAACAGTAAATCATCGGATCCAAATGAATTAACAGAGAAACAACACCGAATAAAAATATATTAATCGTGTGTTTCCCAATCATTATCCGATTATAAAATGCAAGCAGGAACCGATTAAAAGAACAGAAACATAAATAAGACGGGCATGATCCAGAAAGGGTAAAGTAATAAATATATTGCGGCAACCAAAATAAAATAAAGATCAGTTTAGAAGTCACCGAAAAGTCCATGAAATGGACTGTCCTTAGAAAAGATATCGCCCCCACAATACCGGTGCGTAGGGTACTGGTGATCCGTTCCCAAGATACGACGGCTCACGATCTTCGTCGGCGCACACCAACGTGATCGCCCTCGATTGAACCTCAGAGAACTGCAGCCGAGAGAAGAAGAAGAAGACGTTCGTCCGTGAGAGGAAGAACCAGAGAGAGAGACGGCGCGAGTGGTTTTTCTTGCGAGTGAAGAAAGACGGTGTCGGGTGAGGGATATAAAAAGAGGGGCTCGCGTGCCCTAGCGCGCGGTGACCTTTGGTTTCCGAAAACGCCCCTCAACGGGCGTGTCCGTTCGAATTTCAAACCCGCGGCTAAATCGAGCCATTTGGATTAAGTTCGATTCCCAATGTGATCGCGATTAAGTTAATTTGACTAATTAATTTAATCGATCAGCCAAATCATCGGATCCAAATGAATTAACAGAGAAACAACACCGAATAAAAATATATTAATCGTGTGTTTCCCAATCATTATCCGATTAAAAAATGCAAGCAGGAACCGATTAAAAGAACAGAAACATAAATAAGACGGGTATGATCCAGAAAGGGTAAAGTAATAAATATATTGCGGTAAACAAAATAAAATAAAGATCAGTTTAGAAGTCACCGAAGCGTCCATGAAATGGACTGTCCTTAGAGAAGATATCGCCCCCACAATACCGGTGCGTAGGGTACTGGTGATCCGCTCCCAGGATACGACGGCTCACGATCTTCGTCGGCGCACACCAACGTGATCGCCCTCGATTGAACCTTAGAGAACTGCAGCCGAGAGAAGAAGAAGAAGATGTTCGTCCGTGAGAGGAAGAACCAGAGAGAGAGACGGTGCGAGTGGTTTTTCTTGCGAGTGAAGAAAGACGACGTCGGGTGAGGGATATAAAAAGAGGGGCTCGCGTGCCCTAGCGCGCGGTGACCTTTGGTTTCCGAAAACGCCCCTCAACGGGCGTGTCCATTCGAATTCCAAACCCGCGGCTAAATCGAGCCGTTTGGATTAAGTTCGATTCCCAATGTGATCGCGATTAAGTTAATTTGACTAATTAATCTAATCGGTCAGCCAAATGAAACCTGCAGCAAAAGTATCGAGATCCGAATTGACTCTCCCGAGCCCGAGCCGGAGACGGAACGGAGCGCGCGTGCGTATGTAGTCCTCCATTCCTCCTCTCTACTATTGCTACAAGAGTTTGGTGTGTGGACTCATATATAAGTCTATCAAAAGTTTAGTTCTCCCCGGTGTGGTACTAAACTTCCACCCAACTCAACCATGTTTCAAATTTGGGAATTCCCAACTTTTCCTCCAAACCATTTGGTTTCCCAATTGAAACTAAATTGAATGCCAATTGTAATTAATAGGTTTTCCAATTAAAACCTATCTACAATTTTAATATAACAATACTTAATAGAAGTTGTTGTGTACAATATGAAAAACACTCGTGGAAGGTTCATTTATTTATTGCTATTGGGTCAGTTGGTAACAAATCGAGTACAAGGTATTAAAATAAACCAAGCCTTCCATGAATAAACCACTCACCAAACACTTCCTTAGTCCCCTGCACATGTAAGCATTCCATTTCATTGGTACACCCTTGACAACTCGTTGTCCGCGAGAATTGTATTTACTACTGCACCAGTACCATTCGTTGTGCATGGGTTTTTTCCTTCATTGTTTACTAGTACTTGGCACACCATTTCACTATTTGTTTAATATTCAAGAGAATGTAATTTCTTTATTATTGCATTAGTACTTCATGTATGTCGGTACACTTTTGGTATTGGTCTTTGACACTAAAAAATATTGGTATTTGCGACTACTATTGTGGTAGTATAGAAACTACGATTTTTACTTATGATAAAAAGTGATTGTTAGTGTCGTGGGCATACATGAAAACCAACGGGTTTCATATGAAATTACAACAAACAAACCTAAAGATGAATTAATACTACATAATGGTAAGTTTGACGATCAACTACATGGACTCAGATAGGCTATGCAAATTTTTATTCTACTTATAAATGTATTTTCCACTTTATATTTCAAATTAGCTTATATTTTTATTTTTATTTCCGGGACCCTAAAATGCATTGGAACTTATGTAATTAGATTCTAAACATCATTAGGATCGCACACGAATTTTCTAGAAAATTTTCTGATTTTTTTCTAGTTTTGATGATTTTTGAAGTGCCAGGGCATTTGTATCATTATTTGAAAATCTAGGGGTTCTAATGTAAACAAAACTAATATTAAGAGTGTAATTGCAATAAAATAAAAGCACTTGGATAGATTTGCAATTTTTGCAATTCAATTGTTTAATGGGTAAACTATAGAGAAAATAAAAAGAGTGCATAAATTGCAAAATGATCCTTTGAGGACTGAAAGGAAAATAACAGAACTTGAATTTAAAAAAAGCATAAATGTTATGGAATATAAACTATGAAATTGGAAATTTGTGAAAGATAATAAAAAGTTTTCTAAAATTATGTTGGGTCCAAAATAACTAAAAAATTACTAAAATAAAATTTCACAAAAAAAGTCCCTTGGTCTCTAAGACCAAGGGATGGGGAGTGCTCGTTCCTCGCAATGGCCTTTGTGGAGGAGCACGTATTGAACGGAGATTCCCAGTGGTTTAATTTAATTGGATCTTTAAGTGTTGATGCAACCTTAGTTATCCCTCAACAAAAAAATTATTTAATTCTCAAGCCAAAAATAAATCAAAGATACGTAAGAAAGAGAAATTGTAATTTATTTACTTGTATAACGTACAAGATCAAACTCATGGAGGCTACTGAAAAATCACACCTAATCTGCTTCTTTATTCCTGCAAAGGAGAAAGAGAAGAATTCATGGTCGTTGTATCGACCAGGTGAGTTCTGCCAGAAAAGATTAAGGTTTAGTTAATCTTTTTTATTTTATTTATACTCCTAAACTTAAGTGTATAGCGGTTAAGCATGGGAGTGTCGAACTCAGGGAGGCAAACTGTTGGAAACTAGGATTAAACAACAGATAAACTAAGGTAAAAGGATTCCTAATTTTTATTTTTATTCTAAGGATTTTATTGGATTTTTGTTTGAATTTTAATGAATTTTATATTGTTTTTTAACATTTTAAGCATTTTGTAATTTTTATTTTAAAAATGTTTTATGATTTTTATTTTGTTATTTTGTATGATTTATTTATATTTGCTATTTTTACAAAATTTAATAGAAAGTTTTTAGATTTTTTATGGCTTTATATTGTTTTTAAGGTTGAAGTTTATATTTTTATTAAAAACTATGAGGAATTTTAAATTTTTAAGATAATAAAAAGTAGAAAAATATTTCTATTTTTTATTAGAACGTAGATGAAATTATCTTTAAAATGATATGTTATATATTTCTAGACGATTGTTATTTAGTTAGTTATGATTTTTACAAGGTTTAAGGTATTTTATATTTTTTATGATTTTTTTGGTTGTTATATTTTCTAGTATTTTTAATGAATTATTTAATGCTAGAAAATTGTTTTACTTTTCAAAATTTATTTAATATTATATAGAGTAAAATATAGTATTTATATGTATTTTTATTATATTTTGATATTTCGTACTTTTTATTATGTATAGAGTATGGATATGGTTTTATTTACAGTTTACAAGGGTATAGGTGCGATTATCTGGAAAATCTGGGCGTGACTGAAAAATACAGAAGCTGGAGGGCTATCTATGCAAAACATCCAGGAAAGCACGTATTCTATCACGTACTTTAAGCCGCGACGGATTTTCTTGCAAATCTCAGAACCTCCGAGGGTGTTTATGCAAAAGACTCAGAGATCACATGCTTGAGCACGCGATGTCTCCTGAGCAGAATCCATTTGTAATAAGCATAGTGTTCGGGCGATATTTCGTAAATTCACCAAATTTCCAGCCAACGCTCATGCAGGGTGTGTGTGCCAATTGCTCCAGGAAATCACGTGCGTGTGCACGTGATCGAGCTTCCAGGACCTTTAAGCCTCGACGGTGGGCGGTTGGCAGGTGCGTTAGATCGAGATCGATATGGGGGGGGGGGGGGTTGTGGAGGGCTTGGTCAGTCCACGTGGTTCGTGCTCTATCGTCAGATGATATTGGACTTGAGCCTTGGATGCCAGGGTTGGGCAGAGTTGGCCCAATCCGGACTACCCCTCCTTCCAAGCACCCCAATCCTCCTCACAGTTTACTATTCAGAGGGGGCACCTCTGCTCAACCCAACCCTACCCAACCCTGCAACCAAACAGGGGTGAAATCTATCCTTCCCCTAATTGCGAAACGCGACAGTGCTTCAGTTCTAAGGCAACCGATCTCTATCTGTGGGCGATTCTTCGGTTGCATTCGTATCTGCGAATCCGCAGTGATTCTTAGCGATTAGAAGCACAATAATGACGGTTTTCGGATTTCAGATCTACTTGCAGATGTTTAATCTTCTAGAGACAATGGCGGTGGAGATCTCGATCTGGATTAAATAGATCCGATTCAAAGGAATCAATTGTGAGTCAAACAACAAATTACCTGCAAGTGATATGATTTTTGTAGATTCCAATGGATTTGCATGTGGTTCATTTTTAGGCAATGAAGATTATAACGGTTCTCGGGTTCATCATTGATCCGATGCTTCGTATCGAAGATATCACCTACTTTTGATGGATCTCAATCGATGCTTATTTCCAGGAGTGCAGTTGTCTTGCTGAAGCACTGATCCGAGGTGATCTTTCAAGCGACGGTTTTTGCAGATACTCCTGAGATTGACGATGATGTTGTATCGTCGGTCTTCAGACTCTCTAAAAATGAAGGCATGATTTTTGGTGGACTCGACCGAGAGTCAGGGAATGGACGGATGCGGGGAGAGCTCCTGTCACCAGTTCTCTCAGCCAACACTGGAACTTGAAGGTGGAAGAATGGAAATGGTGAGTTCCGTCAACGGAAGGAGGTGCGAACTTATATAGAGGAGGAGGGATGCCTTCACCGACGGGCGGTAAGGGGAATGGGAGGAGGTTGGCGAACGGATGGCCAACGGCCGGTCGTTAATCGGTTGAGCGGTTGGACGGAGAAGATGGGTGGGAGGAAGAAGAGGAGAAGCGAATGAGGAACAGGTCACTCAATGTCTGTGCCAACTGATCAATGTGCGTCATGCCCTGGCACTGGTTCTTCTCGATAATCACGATGCGGTTCAGCTTCTCGCTGATGATGCTCATATCAGCAGTCGATGACTGCCTATGATGTGGCTAATGAACATGTGGAAGGACCTGCATCGACTCGTGTTATCCGTTGATATGACACGGCATGGGGTGAGGGCTTACCCTGAGTGTAGAGACGGGTCTGGGACATGACGGTGTAGTTCTCTGCCATCTCCTCATATATGGCCCAGACATGGTCTTCGTTCTTGGAGAAGTAGGAGCCCTCACAAGAAGCGTTCACAAGCCCTTGCAGCTCATGTGTCAGCCCACAAAAGAAACTCTGTACTAAATTGGACTTGGATATGTCATGGTGTGGACAACAGTTAATGAGCTCTGAAAATGGTCCTACGCCTCATGTAATTGCTCATTGGGGATCATGGAGAAATTGTTGATCAGAGGCTCTAGCTGCGTTCGTCTGGCCGAGTGGATAGTACTTGTTCAAGTACTCGGTCCGGAGCTGTTCCTCGATGGCTAGCTCATGGAACTTAGGCAACAACTGAATCGTCTAAGGGGGAGGTTGAAATCTCCCAGAATCGCCGGAAGCTGAATCCAACAATGTGTAAGAGTCACACCAGGGTTGTGCAACTCCCTGATCGTTATGACTGGTTGAACTGGCTCTTGTGCCTCCTCTGGATGTGGTCCATCTCCTCCTCCGAGCTCTGCTATCTCTCCACCGTATGGTCGGTTCGGCTCTCTACAGTCAGCTCGCATCTGGGCCATCTCTCTGTGTATATCTGCCATGAAAGCCCCATGGTCTTTGATTTGTCTCTGCATCGTCTCCAAGGAAGCTAACAGGGTGTTGTTGATGGTGCCCTAGTCTAATACATATGTGGTGGTCTGGGGTTGTCCGTATGTGCGTTCTCGTTGCTGGCCATCTCTTGGGTCTCTGCAAAGGCAAAAGACCCGAACTCATGTGCCGTCAAATGAACAAATATCTGCTCTGGTCTATACTCTATCACCTCAGGACTGGTAGAAGAGTGGTCAAGGGAGAACATGGTGGAATCGAACTTGGGTTCGGAGAAGCGGGTCTGGGCTCTCGCGAACCAACCTAGATGAATGAGGCGGAGTGATCGAAAACGGTGCAGCCAAGGGCTGCCTAAGGGATCTTCGGTCCATGATCGTGATCTGGTGGATGGAATCTGGAAACAAGCAAGATCAGCAAACAACCCCCAATTCACCTACTCAACACTGAGAGCTGATGACCCGTGAAAGTTCGGTCTTTTATCTTGTCAATTTTATTTAGGTGATAATTTAGTCTGACAAAGCGATTAAGCAAGCTGCTAGGAACCCGAAGCTCCCAAGAGACTGGCCCAATCCTAAAGTTAGATCTTTCATAGCCAGTACAAGTTGCGGACTGTTTACCGGCTACCCGTTCAACTATCTCTGCTAAGGATATCGTGGCTCGCTTTACCTGAAATCGGAGCGATCCTCACTGGAGAACGACTAACCCCAAGACCAGTAGTCTAAAGAGAGTTCAGATATGGCTCTAGCCTAGTGTACGGATCACTCTCTCGCACAATCAAACCAAACAATGAGGGGATTGCTCTCCCAAGATAGATTTTTAAGTCGAGTGTCTTTTAGGGTCAAGTGTGTTTAGCAGTCTCAATTTTATGACTGTCACCTTTTTTAGGTATTTTTCAATAAGCAAACAAATGTCTAACGAACTTTTCAATTCTCTGATTATTTATCGTCCAAAAATAGGGGGAAAGAAAGTCGAAAAAGTCGATGCGCGACTAAATACGATGATGCATGAAAAGTAAGAGATGCGTACCTGTCGCCAGCACTCTATGCAGGGTGATCCGCGCATAAATTGAAATACTGAAAGTGATGCAAGAATAAAATGGCCTTAGAAGAGCAATTTCTACACGAGAAGAACTGTAGCTAGCTAATTAGACTAAGTCCGGGAGTCCGATCTTGGGAACCACTCGGTGCCTACCACAACGGGTCCTTCCAGTGCTGTATGTGGTTCCTCACAACACGTGGACTTGAGTCTGATTAAACTAACCTTTTATTATGATTTATTAATAAGGTCCAATTACGAACTATGGGTGCATGCATATAATTACGGATTGGGCCTTAATCAATTACGTTACAATCAGAGAAATTCCCAGTCTAATAGCCAAATTCTTCGAGAATCAAATAAAAATGAAAGTCGCTAAAACTAAAATCGATGAAAACCGCGGTGAGGTCCCTCGAGCACATCGGTGCTCGGCGAAACAGACCCCGATATAGCCAAGTATCCAAAACTGTGCAAGGTCCTGGATTATTACAATAATAATAAACTATTCTAGCAACTACTCTATGAATTTTAACTAAGTCAGCATGCGCCTACTCCTCCTCGAGTACGGGTCTCCTCCAAAGCGGTCCTTGGGCGGTTCCTCGCACAAAAAGTGAAACAGAAACGGGTCAGAAAATAGTTATAACAAATAGAGCTAGAAACAGATAAAAGATAAAGTCTGAAAACCGACTACTAAGTCGTGCTCCCTGGCAACAGTGTCATTCTGGTGAGCACTCTGACGATCGAGGCTAAGTGATATCAAAGGTCGTTGCGACCTCAATCACCCGAGCCGGACTCAACAAGAAAAATAAGACCACAAAATAAAACAATCAAAGCACAAAATCAAATGTAGCGATCTCCGCTATTTATTTAACATGGTATAGCGACCAGAGTCAAACACAAGGAGAAAGAGCGAAGCCTACGAAGTAGTCGAGAATCAAGAAATACAAGACATATTTTTGTGGTTTTTTAATTTGCAATTTTTATTTTCTAATAAGAAAAAGAATATGAAAATAAAGGAAAATAAACTTCCACAATTTTTATTAAAGCTAAAATGGTCAACAACTGGAAATAAAAATATTTTTATATTTTTAAAATTATGCAAGTGTTTTTGTTTGATTTTATGGATTTTTTCAGATTTTTATATGATTTTATAAAAATAAAATAAAGTCAAAATAATAAAACAAAGTACAACCTAGACTAGGAGACAACTTTAAAATATCTAAATTGCCCCAAACGCCATGGTTGTAATTTTATGTTAAAATAGACAATAAGATCTAACTACATAAACTAGAATCATATTTTTTGATTTTTTAGAATTTTTATGATATTTTTAATCTTTTTGTGATTTTTAGGTGTTTTATAAAGGATAATGGAACAAAAACAATCCTGAAGTTAAAACACACTAAAGCAATACATAGGAATTTTTATAGAAATTTTGGCAGTATTTTTATATTTTTTGGTATTTTATAAAAAAGACAGACACGTTAGGGGGTTTTGATTTTTATAAAATATCCAATAAAATCAAATTGCGGCACAAAAATGACCAAAAATAATACACAGTAGCAAGAGCTACTGGTAATTTTTAGGGAATTTTTGGTGTAAATTTGATAATTATTTGATTTAAAATAAATCACACAGGTTGTAGGGACCAAATTACAAATAAAACTAAAGTTTCCATACTGAATAATAACACATATATAAAGTCCAGGGATATCAGTCCAAAATTCTCACAAAATCCACACACATGTCAATTAACCACGCACAGGGGCATAAATGCAAATATAGAAAACTTTTCATTCAATCACTAACCATCACAAAGTTCAGGAAGAAACATGCAAAAACACCACTAGGCACGTGATCGAGCACGTGTACGCAAACTGGGAGGACTAAAGTGTAAATACTTTAAACAATAGGAACTAATAAGCAAATAGTTCAAACTACAACTTTATTTGACAAACTAGGAAATAAAGCATAAAAAGAGTAGAGAAAGAAATGCAATATACCCTCGCAGGCGCATATGGAGGGTGAGGGTGGCCACATGGAGGGCTCAAGAGGCGTGCGAGCGTACGGCTGCGATCCTCTGTTGTGTCAGATCTGACGCCTCAGGTGCGGTCGGGAATGTGGGGCTCTGATGCATCAGGTGTCAGATCTAACGGCCGATAAGGTTGCTCCGTCTAGCGATGATGATGCGATCTGGAAGAGGTGATCCGATCCAACGACAGAGAGGGCGTCTGGAAAAACAGGGCCGAGGCGAAGTTCACCGGAGCCTAAGAAGTGATCCTCAGCTCCGATGGTCAATAGGGATGGTCAGGAGTGATCGCTAAGGTCACCCGCGTCTAGTGAATGGGTCTGATGAAGAAGACGATGGTCGGATGAGCGGGACGGAGAAGGTGTCCTGGAGTTGCTTCGGCGAACCCTCTAGAGGATAGAACGAAGGCCCCCAGCATGCGCTAACACCTGCAAAGGATGGCTTGACTCGGGGCGAAGCTCCAGTCGAAGGTTATTCGAAAGAAAATGTAAAAAAGCAATGTGGGTGGGGGTTGATCTCCGGCAAAGGTGGTATAGGAGATCTAAGCCCTAATATCGACCTAAAGATCGAAGTTAAGGATGATCAGGTTGCGGTGCGAGGTGGAGGGTGCGTCGGGGGTTCGATCAGAGCGGGTGGAAGCGGGTAACGAGGCTCCAACCAGCTGGTTGGAGGAGATGGGAGTGTGGCGGTGCTAGATGAAAAGATCGGATCGAAACGGGAAAAGCGAAGGAAATGGAAGATACCTGAAGATCTGGAAGTGTACCTGGGCTTCAGGCGAAGATGGCTGATGGGGTAATGGCCTCAACCTCGATGTGGAAGGTGGGGGAGGCTTCTCGCAACGGATCTCTGGCCACGAAGGGTAAGCATTTTCTTCTCTGCATCAAACCGAGCTCCGAAGGGCTCTCCGAGCAGCTGTCACTCAGCTGGAGGTTGCTAGGGGTCGAAGTGGAAGCGAGGAACGAGCTGCCGCTCCAGGAAGGCGAAGAAGGGACTTTATAGGGTTCTCAGGAGGCTGGAGGAATCAGGGCAAGGGCACGCAACCCAAGGAAGATTCGCGCCTTCCTAGGGATTCACGAGGGTATTGGATTCAAGGGGAAGCTACGGGCGAAGAATCAAGGCGAAGGGATGTGTGACCCGATTGGGAAAATAGGAAGAAATTGGTCCGGCCATGAGGATTCGGATCTGACCCAAGAAGGAGCCGTTGACCTTGGTCAACAAACCTAGTTGGTCAATCATAAAATAGAATTTACAAAATACTTCTAAATTCAATAAAAAAATAATAAATGATTTTAAATCAAAAAGTGTATAAAATAAAAAAAATGTTTTTAATTTTTCAAACTGTTTTCCGTGATTTGTATTTATTTATATGAAAAATAATTTAATCTTTATATAGTATAATGTATTATATACAAGTATAATATACCTATGTATTTTGTACAATTATTTTTATATTTTTATTTTTACACAAATACCCCAATTTTTATATTTTATTTATTTATAACATAATTTTTTGAGTTAAAATAATTTTTATTTTTTTATTATTTATTTATAAGTATATAATGAATAAAGAATGGTGTAGGTATACAAGTATTTTGTACAAAGGAGAGAGGATCTTTATTTTATTTTATTTTTTTGATTTTTGTTTTATTTTTATAAATATATACAAGGAGGTAAAAAGAACACATTATTTTTATTTTATCCAAAAATAATTATTTAATTACACAATAATATGTCCAATATAGAGTAGGCCCTATCTCTCTCTACTTGTTTTATTTGGCGATCAGGCCAATGCTTGGCCTTCTCTTGGGTTTGGGTCACTCTGTATTTATTCTAAATACCACCTTCTTTTTTATTTTTCTTTATTCTTTTATTTTTACACAAATACATGCTAATTAAGTAATATTAACAAATGCATGCACAATGTTAACTTATTGTATTTACATCTATTTACATGATGCTTTGCCAAAATAAATAGCTAAAATAAAAGAATAAAGAGTGAGAATCAGGGATTCATCAGCCCACCACCCCTAAGGTGATGTTGACTCGTCGTTAATTGAACCAATCGTCAACAAGATTAGAACTTGCTATGTGCAGTCCAATATCTCCCCAATAATACAAGGACACGATATTGGGATGACTACGTATACAGCCTTATCTTTCGAGAAGCAAAGAGTCCGATCTAGATGCGCTTGTATGCAAGAGCTGTCACTTCGAACATGCGTCTCCTAGATACAATCCCCGGTAATGGAATTCTTCACCTTAATGGGAGACCATGGATGTCACGTATGTGATCCTCCATATCACATTCAAAATTTAATTAATTATTGTGAATTATATTGACATAATTAATTCTTTTAAGAGAAATAACAACTCTAACAGAGTGTTTTAATTTTAGTTAAATTCCAATTAACCTAATCATATTAAATTAATGATCTAATTAATATCCAACAACATTATTTTTTATTACTTGAAATATGGTATTATCTCAACTACAAATTATTCGAATTTTAATAATTAGAGAAATACATCATGATACCTTCAAACATTATCCCTTCCTTACCCGCTGTCATGGCCAATACCGACATGAGTGGGACATATCACTCATGTAGCAACCTACTACCCTCGCTCTCCCCGATTAGACACCATATCCACCATAGGTCAGGATAATGCCAATTGATCACTTTATACTTTCGATGATAATCGGTCCTTTAATCGAAGTTAAACCATATAATAATAATCAAAACCCTTTTGATAATATTATAAGGAAATTTTCTAAACAAATTCTCGATCCTATTCAAGCAACTTTGTTTGTGGAATTGTTGTAACCAATTGTGATCTAGATCATATCTAATCAAGTTGGTTATGGTCAATGTCATTCAAGGAAATAATCATCATATTTAAATATTTACAAATATTCATAAATAATTATTCAATAAATTAACCATTTAATTTCACTAATTGATTAAATGACAACACAAGGTTCTGGATTAGGAAAGTAATTTTCAGCAGTGGCCCTCTATTAAAATTAGCATATCTCAATCAATTTAAATACAAATCAAGCAAAATAAGTTTCCAAAATTTGCTAATTTGATTTACAATAGAATCCAAGTAATTTGCACACATTTCTAGGCATTTCAAAATAGTAATTAATTCTTTTTATCATGTCAAGATTCGTTATCCCCGAAACAGTGGATACATGTTCGCTAAAATGATCGTAACTTGAGCAAACATGTTCCAAATCACACAAACTCAATTCCCAAGGTTTCTTTATTTAATGGGGAACATAATACTCATGTGTTTAAATAGTTTTAAATGGGGTAAAAAAATAGGGTTGCATGAATGAAATGAGATGAAACATCACCCAATCAAAAAGTGTCCAAGTCATCTTAGGTTTATGAATCATATCTAAAACCTCCAACCTATGGATCTGATATTACTTGATGGATATGATAATATCTTTAAGTAGATCACAAAAGCATGAGGATTGCATCATATGTGATCAAGAGCGACTAGTCACACTAGTCGCTCGAGGCAACAGAATTTAAAATTCTAAACGATGAAACCACATGATCCAAGAAGATTTGTCCAATCGTTTCATCTAAATTACAAACAAATATTAGGTTTACCTCTTGAAGTGTGGTTGCAATTGAGTCTCTACAGGAAGAGACCTCATGTCTCAAGTCTGATTTGACGGAGGAGACGCTTGCGAGCGCGTTAATGAGACGCGTGCTCCTCGCAATCCATATTGATAATCCAGGCGACGAATCTCCTGATCTTGTCTAACGAGATCCGATGTATTATTCACGAGAGAGACGCACTGAAGGATATGGATATCCACGAGCAAACAATCCGGCAACGTAACAACAATGCTGCGACGATGGCAACTCTCTCTAGGGCTCCATGGTAGATGACCACAATGAGAGAGAGAGAGAGAGACTTGGCGTGTAGAGAAAGAGACTGAGAGAGTTTGATTCCTCTTGGATATATGTGTGTATATTGTAAAAGGCAAGGGCTACCCTTCCTTTTATACTAATTGGATGTATATGGATCTCAATCCTTGTGCCCTCTTAATCCAACGATTTAGATTAAGAGGTTATTAATCAATGGTCACGATTTATCTCTACAAATTTACAACAATAAATTTAATTAAAATAAATTAAATATGTCTCTTCATCAAGATAAAAAATTAATTCATTTTAATTTCAATTATAATAAATAGATAATAAGGGAGGCAACCACTACCTTAAAAAGAAGGTGGCCATCCCCCCTTGACTTGGTCCTGGTGGACGACCACCTTATTGGTGATTTGCCTTCCTTGATATATATATATATATATTTATATATATATATATATTACATAGGATAAAATGCAACAACTATTGTTGCATTTATCTTCACAAAAATAAACATCAATCATGCCATTGACAAATATAAATCATATTCATATATACAACACAAATATGTCAATTGGATATACAATTAATTGTTTATTGTGAATCCAATTCACAACAACATATAATTTGTAACTCTATTTACAATTAAATCTCTCCATCATATTATAAATCATATTTATAATATCCATGACTATTGTGGATAGTGATATCCACATTAATCATATCCTTGATAATTAAATCATATTTAATAATCTTGGATCTCTATTCTCATGTGCCCAAATAACATAAATCACATTCACATTATTCGCATCTTTGGTAATTAAATCACATCTTTGGTAATTGAATCAAATAACTCTCCTTGCAACATGAATCAAATTCATATTATTCATGATAATTAAATCACATTTAATTATCAATATCTCAATATTTAGATACATAATATCAAAAATGAAATTATCCATGAATTCTTTCAGGGATATTGCATTTTCTCCGTGGATACTTGGAGATAAGGACATGGCGATTGTAGTGTTCCATGTATAATGACTTGGATATTGAGATCACATCTCAAATCCAGATCTCGGGACCTCCTATAGATGTTTGATTAAATTAAAGTTGTTGGTCTAATCTTCTCATTATATCTGAATCACATTTAGATCAAGGTCCAACACTTTGGACCAAGATCAGATCACTTCTCTATGAGAGGAGTCATTGAAATCCAAACATGTTTCATCACTCCCTCGGAATGGACGCATCATGGTTATTCAATCATTTATAATTACATCACCCTTAGGTATTCCTAATACATGTACATCCTGTTGATGAATATGTGATTCGTCACTCTAAAAGTTGAAAATAGAGCTTCGTTCTCGAGAAATTAGTTGTATATTTCTATTTATTACGCATTCTTTACTTTCATGCAATTAGAATTAAGGTTTTCATTTTAGCATGCATATGTGCATTAAATAGGGAGCCAAATTCACTTGTAAATATTCACCTATATTAGCTAACTTCACATACCTATTTTACACTAACTCCAAATCTAATAAAATAAACTTTATAGTGTATATATTACTAATACTAATAAAAGAAAAATATCAAAAAAATACTAACTTGTAAAATTGACTAATAAAACCTGAACCCTAGTTTGAGATTAAGAGCATTAAAATGTGCATGTCTCTCTCATACTGTGTTTGATTTAGGTCTATTCACTTTTAAAGTAATGTCCATTTAAATACCTTCAAAACAAAACCAATTTCATAAAAATCAGAGTTCGTATGTGAAACTTCAGTTTTGGGCCCCTGTTGTATATTGTATATATTGACCATGACACCCTTTATTTTCTTAATTATTAAAAATCCAAAAAATATATTAAATTGTAAATATTTCTTTCATATTTTATTAAATTTTATTTGATTTTTTCTTTATTTAAAAATGATAAAAAAAATACAAAAGATAAAAATGTGGTATTTTATATCTATAAGGTACCCCTAAAAACACACTTTGTACATATGATTTATTTTGATTTTCGATCCTTCACAAAAGTTGTAGATATCGTCGAGAGGAGCAACTTTTATGTTGACCACTTTTTATTTTACCTATTTTATTATTTATTATTTATTTTTTAATATTTTATTTTTTTGGGAGCGATATGTGGCTGCTCCTAGAGTCGCCACGTGTCCCCTGTATTTTTTTTATTTTTTTATTATTTTCATAATTTTATTTCTTTATTATTTATTTATTTTACTTAATTATTTATTTACATTTATTTTATTATTTTATAATTTTTTATTCTACTTTATTTCTTTTCTCTTCTTTATTTTTAGTAGCTGATGAATACTCATTCATCACTCTTTAATCTTATATTTTAGCTACAAAAACCTTTGCAAATACATGTATATTCATGTAAATACAAATAATTACCAAAAGCATGCATTGTATAAAGTTTAATAATTAGCATGTTTTGTGCAAAAATAAAAGAATAAAGAGACAAAAGAAAAAGAGGGAGATATTTAGAATAAATATTGAGCAACCTAATCCCAAGGGAGGGCTCAGCATGGGTCTGACCGCATAAAAGCCGAAGTAGTAAATATACCTGTAAATATCACATAAATATTTTCCTTCAAAAATGGAATAAAACAGGCTTGTACATATTTGTATATATTTGTAAATACAAAATCAAAACAAAAATTGAAAAAAATTAAAAAGAAAATAAAAAGAGTCATTTGTACATATTCACCATGTACATACACCAACACCTATCTATTTATTTAACCTTGTAAATAAATAAATTAATTTCCATAAAATTTGTACATATTCTATCTATTATGTTGTAAATCAATAAAATAAAAACCATAAAAACAAAAAAATCAAAATAAAAAGAACAAAATTAAAAATCAAAAATAATATTGTACATATACCATTTAGATAGATGTATATATCTATTTATTTCACCCTTGTATATAAATAATAAAATTAAAATTAAAATACCTTTTTACTCCTAATTTTATGCTATAAATAAATAAAATATAAAATGGGGATAAAAATGTACAAAAATAACTAATAAAAATAAAAAATCAAAAATTAATATTGTATATATACCTATGTATAGTACTATAGTGAACATACCTTATTTTTATTTAGAAAAATTAATTAAAAATCACCAAAAAATAGAAAAAAATAAATATTTTTCATATTTTGAGTTTTTAATAATTCGGCCATTTGCTATTTTTAAATGAATATGCAAATCTTTTCCACGTGGCCTGTCCCCATTGGTCCACGGGGACGTTGACCCCCCGGTCAACTCCCCCCAGGACCACCGAGCCCCGGATCCGAGCCCGCGACCCGACTTCTCAAACTTTTCCCGACTCGATCTAACACCTGAATCCGCAAACTCCAGGCTCGTCTTCATCTCCATGCATCCGAGATCCTCGCCAATACATCCGCGTGGGGATCCGCGCTTCGCGGAACCCTGCCCGATCCATTCTTCTCGGACCTGCACCCCTACTTAATCTGAGCTCCGCCTCCATTTCCGGCATCTTTGGCTCCCCAATCCTCCATCCCAGGACCTCCATTGCCATCCTCGAGGTGACAGCTCGCCGTTGGCCATGTCGCAGAGAGGAGAGGGTGCCCGGACCTCAGATCCGGCGTCTTCGCGCCGCCGTGCTCCGCCTGAAGGTAGAGCTCGAGCCTCGGGCCTCGATGACCCACGAGGCGATAACCCAGAGCTCCCTGAGCTCAAGCTAAGTCGACCCATCCGCCCAGGTAGCTCCATTTCCTTCTCTATTTCCCGAATTTGTAGTTTCACCCAAATCGCCCAGTCGCCGTTCATCTTCGATTCCAATCATCTCAGCCTTCATCACGACCATCGGAGCACCCCATCACGATCGCCTTCTCCCCGCGCACCTTCTCCACCCCTTCATCCAACCGAACTCGCACAGGAGCTGGGATTGGGACTCCTTCGCCGTCGTATCGCCGGAGTCCCTACGCCCCGCCGCACCGACCACATTCACCCCCGCTTACTGGGTCGAGGCAACTTGCCCCCGACCCGCGAGTCTGTTGCACATCTTTGCAGGTTCCCAAGAGCCCATCTGAGGGCATTTACATCCAGGTGCAGCAGCTTGACCTCCGCCGGACTTGCCTGAGCTCCTTAGAGCTCCGTCGAGTCATCGGAGGGTACCAGTCGACGCGGGAGGCCAAGGAGCTTCTCTTCCGATCATCAGTGGCCTCCGAGGAGGTCTCCAGCGCCAGCACGAGCCCGACGAACCTCGCCGGAGCCCAGTTCGTTGAGAGCCCTCCGTAGCCGTCCGATTCAGCCCCAGCTCCAAGTCTTCATCGAGCCGTTTTACACTAAGGTCCCTGGACTTTTAATACTTGTTATTAAATAGTCCAGAAACCGTAGTTTCTTTGCAAATTGGTCCCTGAGTGCCCAGGTCACGCGCCTCGTGCGTGTTTTCTTGGAAAAATTGCACCGGACCCCCTGGAACTTTTACTATTTGCGTACAGGTCCCTATGCATTGTACCTTAGTTTTGATTTTTAATAAAATATTAAACCAACTCCAAATGCAATGAAAATTGGACTATAAATTTTGGAGACATTTTTTATTGCATTTATTATTTTTAAAAATTCAAAAACACACTTTTCGTTACTGTCTAGCTTTAAAAATCACAAAAAAATATTAAAACACCTCTAAAAATGACAAAAAAATTAGGTAATGTTAATTTTGCTTGTTTGATTTTTTGACCAATTTTGGTCATTTTTGGATATATAAAACTCATAAAAATTGAAAAACTCCTAAAAACCCATAAAAATTTTAATAATTAATTAAAAACCCCAAAAATAATAATTTTGGTGCCTAAATTTTCCTTGTTTCTTCTTCTTTACAGGAAAATTACCTCCAGGTGTTAATAGGGCCATTTTGCATTTTAAATTGGCCCTTGACACCTGGCTAGACAATACCTCTTTTTTCTTACTTTGTTTGACTTTTTATAAAATTCAATAAAAATCAGAAAAATACCAAGAATTACCCAAAAACAGTAAAAAATATAAAAAACATAAAAATATTTTTATTTGAATTTTTGGATGATTTTTGAGTAGGTTAATAATTGTTTGTTATTGGTTGTTTCATTGGTTTCTTTATTTTCTTCATTGATCAAAAATCCAAAAAATATATATAAAAATTAAAAATCCACCAAAAATACATTTCTTTTATTTTATTCCTTTTTAGACTACTTCGTAGGCCGCAAGGCCATTACGTGCTCATTGTGTTTGACCCTGGTCGCTATACCAGGTTAATATAATAGTGAGACCGCTACTTGAGCTTATTTGATTTTTGTCCGATTTTGGTGGCCTATTTTTCTCGATTGATCACCCGAGTGATTGAGGTCGCAACGACCGCATGAGATAAACCTGATTTACCTCGCTCACTCAATTTTTGTGGTCATCAGAATGGCGCCGTTGCAGGGGAGCACGGCTCAGTAGTCGTCTTTTTCCGCGGTTTTTTTTCGCGGTTTTCTGTATAGACTTTTGTGGATACATTTTTCTGACATTGTTTATATAATAATTTGGTCTGATCACTCTTGTTTGCTTTCTTGCGAGGGCCCGAGGACCGAGGTGGCTCTCTTCAGAAGCCGAGCAACCGCGGGAATCGGAGACGGCTCTCTTCTTTACAGAGCCGCAGGAGGACGCGAGGAGCGAGCACGAGCGCGGTAGCCACGGAATAGCTGCGGAGTAGCATAGCTTAGATTAGGATTTATTTCCAGCTTTATTTGAACAATTGTTGTAATAATACAGGGACAGCAGCATGACTTGGACTGAGACTTTTCTCGGGTCTATTTCGCCGAGCACCGGTGTGCTCGGGGGACCCTTAAACTTTTCGCGACTTTTTTGCGGTTTTTCGTTTTTCGCTGCCTTTTACGGTTTTACACGGTTTTTATCGAGCCCCTAGATCTAGGACTTTCTTCTTGATTGTGCCGTAATTAGTAGGATCCACACACCTAATAGACTGCTTGTGCCCGTAGATCGTTAATTGGACCTACTAATAAAATATTAATAAAAATAGCTTATTCATTTTCCTTCGAGCCTACGCGCCGCGAGCCTGCCCCATTAAGCGATACTCCTGAACTCGACCTGTCGAGAAGAGGAGGGGTGGGTCTAGACCGGACTCTCTGGATCGAAGGCTGGTGACCAGCTAGACGGTTCTATCGAGTAGAAATTGCATGCTTAGGACTTGGCTTTTCCCGCTGCACCATATAGGTAGTTTACTTTCTGTCTTCAATTCTGCGCGGATCATTCTACGGAGTCAGGTATGCATCTCTTACTCTGCATGCATCATTGATTTTCGCGCATCGGCTTTTTCGACTTCTCCCCCGTTTTGGACTTAATAACCAGGAGAACCGAAAAATTCGTTAGGCGTTTTTACTTTTATTGAAAAATACCTAAAAAGAAAAATCATAAAATTGGGACTGCTAAAACTATTGATCACTAAAAGACACTTGATTTAAAAACTTATCTTGGGGAGAGCAACCCCCTCATTGCTTGGTTTGATTGTGCGAGAGAGTGACCCGAACATTGGGTAGAGACCTCCGGTACTATTCTCGACTGATTACCGACTTCTTCTGTGCGGGACAGTCGGTTGGGAAAGTATCGGGTATCCCAACAGGTCACGTAATCGCTCTGATATCTTGATTGTTCACCTAAATAAAATTGATAAGATAAATTGACCGAGCCTTTACGGTCTTCAGCTCGCGTTGTGTTGGTGAACCGGGGGTTTGCTTGTGATCATAGTTTTTCCAGATCTCATCCGCCTTACTCACGAAATCAAGATGATGGGCAGACGATCTCTTAGGCAGCCTCTGGCTGTACCGCTTTCAGGCGTGTCTACCCGCTCATCTAAGTTGGTTCGCGAGAGCCGAGACCCACTCTCCGAACCCGAGTATGATTCCACCCTGTTCCCCCTCGACCCCCTTTCTTTCGGTTCGAGAGACCAGTGCCAGAGGAGAGACTAGCATATTTATCGGCACCTGAGTTTGGATCGTTTGATTTTGCAGAGACTATGGCCGGCAGTTCCGATGATCGCAGTAGAGGTCCACAGCCCGAGCATTTTGTTCTGGACCAGGGTGCGATCAACTCCACCTTGATCGCCTCCCTCGAGATAGTGCAGCAGCAGTTGAGGGATCAGGGAGCTTTCATGATCGAGATGAGGCGAGAGCTTGAGCAGATGAGAGCCGACCGCGAGAACCGCGGAGGAGGACCCGACGATGCGGCAGCTGCCGCAGCAGCCGCAGCAGCAGTAGCAGCAGGAGGACCACCGAGACCGATGCGGGAGAACCACAATCCCGGATCGACACTAACGTACCGTTAGGTGGTGATACCAGTGATCGTGGGGGACTTCAAGTTCCCCCTGAACACTTTGCAGCTTCTACCCCGGTTTCATGGGTTGGCCACTGAGGAGCCTCATCTCCACCTTCAGGAGTTTGAGATGATTTGCGGTACTGTCCACGATCGTCAGGTGGACCAGGATACCATCAGGATGATTGCCTTCCCCTTCTCTTTGGCAGACAGAGCAGCCACCTGGCTGAAACATCTGGGGAAGTTTGTCTACACTTGGGAGCAGCTCCGTGCCGAGTACTTGCACAAGTACTATCCACTCGGGCGGACCAATACCGCGAGAGCCCTGATCAGCAACTTCTCCATGCTCCCCAACAAGCAGTTCCATGAGGCATGGGAGAGATTCAGAGAGCTGACTGATAGATGCCCGCACCACGACATTTCCAAGCCGAACCTCGTGCAGAGCTTCTTCAGCGGGCTGACACCAGAGCTTCAGGGCTTGGTGAACGCTTCTTGTGGCGGGTCTTACTTCGCCAAGGATCACGACCAAGTCTGGGCCATCTACGAGGAGATGACCGAGAACTACATGGTGATGTCCCAGACCTGGTAGTACACTCAGGGCAGACCCCAGCAGCCACAAACCATGCAGTACCAGAGGATAGCACGGGTCGACGCCGGTCCTTCCAGTTCGTCCGCACTAGCAGCAGCACAGGTTGAGTCATCAACCGCGGACATGGGGATCATCAGCGAGAAGCTGGATCGGATGGAGATTATTGAGAAGAAGCAGTGCCAGGGCATCACTCAGATGGAGCAGATGGCACAGACTTTGAGTGACTTGAAGACACAGCTCATGTGTCTCCAGGAGACACAGACGGCTTCCCAGCCCTGTCTTCAGTCACGAGGCGATACCGGCAGCAGCAGCAGCTCATCCCAGTGCTCCAGCTCCCACCAGCAGCCTAGACAGGTTCATCTTGTACTGGCAGAGCCGTACCAGCAGCCGCAGCCCACCTACCAGTCACCACCATCTCCAGACTTGCAGATGGTGGTATACGAGCCGAATCAGCCTCTGGCAGTGCTCCCGCCACCCTAGTACGACACAGAGCCGTTGATGGATGTCAACGGGATTTAGTATGACCGCCCTCAGCCCGGTATCTGACGAGACCATCTCGGATTCTGATGGGGGACCGGAGGTACCCAGCCCCCACAGCAGCCGTCAGGACAGGGTGGCCAGTACGGCCATCAGAGAGAGCAGCCTCACCCGCAGTAGCAGCCCCCAGTGTACCCATCACAGCAGCAGCAGCAGTCGTCCTATGGTCCTCGTCCCTATCAGCAGGGACAGTCATGGAGGCGGGAGCAGCCTCACCAACAGCAGCAGCAGCATCACCCATACCCCTCTCAGCCACAGCAGCAGATCCAGCAGCCTCACTACCAGAGAGGCTACCCGTCGGGTTCCCATGAGAACCCTGTCTTGGATGATATAGCCCACATTCTCACAGATCAGCAGGCTACTTTTCGACGGGAGATGGACGAGTTCCGCCAGGAGATGCGGGACATCATGAGAGGGAAGGCCGCCATCCCTGCCCAGAATGAGCCGAACCCCTAACAGGCTGAAGAGGAAATCTGAGCAGGTAGTTTCTACTGAGTATACCACTCCTAGTGATACTTTTGGTGATATGTCTGCATATCTTTTTGATACTGACTTTGTCACACTTAGGAGCGGTAGGATGCCAACAGGCGGCGCCTCGTCTGAGCTACATCATGAGGATACACCTAGAGCGCCTGACGAGGAGGAGGAGAGCGGTACTGAGGCCGCTAGAGACGATGACGGTGGTACTGATGCCACCAAGGATGCTGATTCCACAAGCGGTGCTGAGGCCACCGTTTCACCAGTTCGAGGAGGTGGTACTGAGGCCACCCACTATGCCGAGCCAGAGTGCGGTACTGAGGCCACGAGTCTTCCAGTTGATCCAGCCGATGGTGGTGCTGAGGCCACCCGTGTTTATTCTGAGAGACCTATTGTTTTTCCTACTTCTGATGTATCTCGAAACTCTGTTGTGAATAAAGGAAAAGGTTTGGTTTTTTCTGGTCCCACTGTGGTGCTTGATGTATGTGCGGATCCGGCCGTCGAGCCGTCTAGACCTTTTCCTAGTCCTTCATCTGAGAAAGACCATGTGATCCCCTTCCCTAGAGCCCTTCAGACGGGGAAGGGGAAGAAAAAAGAAAATCCAAAAAAAGAGATCAGGAAGAGTTCAGCCAGCAGATGATAGATCGATTTCACATACAGCTGACTCTTCAGGAGGCTTTGCAGCACATCCCCCTTCTTCAGCGTTCCCTTAGAGACAGAACCACAGTCAGGAGGAAGAGGAGGAACCACCACTCAGAGATCCATGTGCTGACGAAAGCCACGTGTTTCGCGATCCAGAACCGTCTGCCGGCCAAGAGGCCAGATTCAGGAGCCCCTTATGTCAGATGCCACATCAGAGAGCAGAGGTTCGACCGTACTCTATTAGATAGCGGATCGTCGATCAACCTCCTTCCGGCAGCCCTTCTCGACTGCTTTGAGTTGGACACTCTTAGACAGAGCAGAACAATCCTTCAGTTTGCTGATCGATCTGTCAAGAGGCCGAAGGGGTTGTTGCGAGACGCTGTCGTCACGATTCAGGGCCTGAAATTCCCCGTGGACTTCGTAGTGTTGGACATGGAGATCCCTGAGTCCGTGACCGATACCCCCATCATTCTAGGTCGCCCATTCTTGACACAGCCAAGGCAGTGACCGATCATGACAGCGGGAAGGTATACTTTCGCGTCGAGGGTGAAAGTGTACAAATAGAGACGGTCGAGGACAGCAGAGCTAGAGACAGATCATGCTCAGAGACCACTTCAGATACAGAGCAGCTGACAGATGCAGGGCTAGACATCCACCAGGACTGTGACTTTGTGATCACAGATGATGAGGCAGTTTGGGCAGACCCAGCCGCACAGGCCATCCTCTCATTTTCAGATTCCGCTGATGCAGAGACGACAACAGAGGAGAGCATGGAGAGCACATTCCTGGTCCAGGATACTTCAGAGGCAGCAGAGCCGGTTCGCGACCGCGACACAGATTCTTGTGATGATGGTGGTGTTGATGCCACCTTAGAGGATACAGATCCCTCGGAGTCAGAGTCTGATTGGGCAGATTGTGATGAATATATGCCAGATCTGATTTCCACTGAGCCTGCAGATGGGGAGGAGGTAGATGCCGAGCAGAGTAGAGACAGTTTAGTTGAGCAGCCTTCTCCAGATCCAGTTTGTGAGAGAGAGTTCTCATTCTCCTGGGCAGATTTGGCCGCATACACTCGGATTCTTCAGAAGCCAGAATTGCCAGCACCAGTTTGTCCAGAGCGGAAGCCTCTACCTGCGTCGTTGAAGTATAGGTTCCTTGCGGGTGAGCAGGAGATTGCTACACGAGTACCCACTTCTTGGCGGGTTTGTGTTGACTACAGGAGACTCAACCAAGCCACCAAGAAGGATCATTCCCCCTGCCCTTTATTGATCAGATTATTGAGAGACTGGCAGGGAAGAGCCATTATTGTTTTCTGGATGGGTACTCGGGCTAAAACCAGGTGGCCATCGCTCCTGAGGATCAGGAGCAGACCACCTTTACCTGTCCCTTCGGCACATACGCCTTCCGACGCATGCCATTTGGGCTATGCAATGCCCCTGCAACTTTTCAGAGATGCATGTTGTCGATCTTTTCGGATATGGTAGGGGAGTGCTTAGAGGTCTTCATGGATGATTTCTCGGTTTACGGCGACGGATTCGACTCCTGTCTTGACTGCCTAGACCGAGTACTTCAGCGATGTATTGAGGTCCGCTTAGTTCTTTCTTGGGAGAAGAGTCACTTTATGGTGACTCAAGGGACGGTGCTTGGCCGCATCATCTCCAACAGGGGCATGGAGGTTGATCCGGCCAAGGTTCATGTCATTAGAAAACTCACACCAACGTCCAACTTGCGGCGGTTACGGTCTTTTCTGGGGCACGTCGGTTTCTATCGGCAGTTCATTCGTGATTTCAGTAAGGTTGCCCGGCCGTTGACTAACCTGCTGACGAAAGACATCGAGTTCCTTGTCGATGACAAGTGTCTTTCGTCGTTTGAGACTCTCAAGCATTGTATTGTTGAGGCTCCTGTCCTCCAGCCACCAGATTGGTCTCTCCCATTCGAGATCATGACGGACGCCTCCGATTTTGCCGTGGGGGCTGTGCTGGGACAAAGGAGGGATGGAGTCCCCTTTGCTATCCACTATGCTAGCCGCACCTTGGATTCCGCCCAACGGAATTATACAGTCACAGAGAAGGAGATGCTAGCAGTAGTGTTCGCCCTAGATAAGTTCAGATCTTACATCATGGATCTAGAGTGACTTTGTATACTGATCATACCGCCATCCGATACCTCATGGCAAAGAAGGACGCCAAGGCCAGACTGACTAGATGGATCCTTCTACTCCAGGAGTTCGACATTGAGATCAAGGATAAGCCTGGAGTCAAGAATGTGGTGGCGGATCATCTCTCCCATTTAGAGCAGCCTGAGGAGTCTGAGCAGATTGATCCTATTTGTGAGACCTTCCCAGACGAGGCGATCCTTGCTATCGCCTCACTCCCATGGTATGCTGATATTGTGAACTTTCTCGTTGCTGGGAAAGTTCCACAAGATTGGCCCAGACAGAGGCTTGAGATCTTCCTCGCGAAGGCCAAATCCTACCACTGGGAGGATCCCATCCTTTACCACGAAGGAGGGGATAGCGTCTGGCGTCGGTGCATTCCTCAGGAGGAGCACCATAGCGTCCTCACTTACTGCCACAAGCTTGAGGCAGGAGGACATCATTCTGGGAGGAGAACATCACAAAAAGTGCTCCAATCCGGCTTGTGGTGGCCTACCCTCTTACAAGGACTCTGATGAGTTCGTGAAGAGGTGTACTGACTGTCAGAGGATGGGTACTTGTGGACAGCGTGATATGATGCCGATGCAGCCCATTCACTTCTGTGAGGTTTTTGACGCATGGGGCATCGATTTCATGGGCCCATTCCCTAAGAGTCAGGGATTCGAGTACATTCTGTTGGTCGTAGACTATGTGAGTCATTGGGTTGAGGTTATCCCCGCCCGAGCCGCTGATGCCAGGACAGTTTGTAGATTTTTGAGGAAGCACATCATCACGCGGTTCAGGGTACCTCGAGTATTGATTTCATATGGGGGGTCTCATTTCATCAACGACCAGGTGAAGGCACTTGCTAGCGAGTTCGGCATAGACCATCGAGTTGCCACTCCATACCATCCACAGACGAATGGTCTAGTCGAGGTGTCGAACAGGGAGATCAAGTCTATTTTGTAGAAAGTCGTCCGCCCTGACCGAAAGGATTGGTCACAGCTTTTGGACTCGGTCTTGTGGGCATATAAGACGTCTTTCAAGACACCATTGGGCACATCTCCCTTTCGCCTCATTTATGGCAAGCCGTGCCATTTACCTTGTTAGTATTTATGAGACGTTTCTTATTATAACCCCAGTAAGGGGCTGTTCTGTATTTTTCCCTTTCTTGTACTCTCTAGGGTTTCTAGGGTTTTCCTATATATGGAGCCCTAAACCCATTGGAATAATCATCGAAAAGCATAATTCTCCACATGGTATCAGAGCCTCTGTCTGACCTAATCCCTCCCTTTCCCCACCCGCCGCCCCTCCATCCCCCTCTCGTCATGCGCGCGCCTCAGCCCTAGGTGACCCACCCGCGCCTCCACCTTCCTCCCCACCGTACCCCCCCAGCCCCCCCCCTCATCGCCATCTCCCTCCCAGCCATCTCCCCGCGCATCCGCCTCATCGCCAGCACACATCGCCATCTCCCTCCCGGCCTCCACGCATCACCACGCGCACCCCTTCATCGCCAGCACCACGCGCACACCACGCATCGCGCGAACGCCATCTCCCTCCCGGCCATCTCCCCGCGCATCCGCGCGGCCATCTTGCTGCGCATTGAGCCCACCAGGCCCTTCCTCCGGCCGCGCCATCCCTCCCTCCAGGCACCCTCCCTCCGCTAGGCATCCAGGTGCCCTCCCCTCCGCCAGGCCCGTCCTCCCTCCGCCAGGCATCCAAGCGCCCTCCCTCCTCTGCCTATCTGATTCCCTCCAGGCAGCCCTCTCTACAGGCATTCGGGTGCTCTCCCTCCAGGCAGCCCTCTCTCCCTCCAGGCAGCCCTCTCTCCAGGCGCCAGTTCCTCCGCCTAACTGGCCACCAGACGTCTACTGCCCCCCCCCCCCACAGGCGACTCCATGGCGTTCTCGGCTATCCACGGCGTTCAAAGATCCTAGCCGTCTCCTCTCGGACGTCCAGCGCACCTACAGGCGACTCCAGCCCGTCCCCAGACCATTTTTTTGCAGCGATATCTCACAAGTTGGCCTCCTCAAACGGTACTCCTTGCACGACGGTCTGATTATTAATAGCCTACTGTTGTTCTCATAAGTTCTCATGATGATTGAGATAGTCTAGACTATCTACAGTACTCTATTTTCTCTACTGCTCATTATACTCGACCACCATGACATCTAGTTCCACGTCTATGGGCTCCAAGCCCATGTATACGACACCTTCAATGATGAATCAGGGCACTACTATCAAACTGAAGGGATCCGAGAACTATGTCTTGTGGTCTCGGTCCTTCAAGGTTTTCATTGGTGGCCAACGTAAGAGCTATGTTCTTACCGCTGTCCCACTGGCTGCGACAGACAAGGATTATGACACTTGGTATACTGATAACTGTCAAGTCATTACATGGTTGACAAACAGTGTTGATATTTCCATTGCATCAATCTCCTCTATAAGGAGACTGCCAAGGCGATGTGGGAGAGCCTTGAAAATACATATTCCCAACAGACAACAAAATCTAGGCTTTCTGATATATACACTAAAATTTGATCTACAAACCAAGGCGACACATCTTTGATCGAGTATTACAGACTGCTGACAGACCTATTTGAAGAACTTCTTATCTTTCAACCTGCCTGTTGTGATAAGCAGGTAGGAGAACGGGCAGAATGGCAGGTTTACAGATTCTTATCAGGTTTACATCCTCGATATAAACCTGTCAAAGATCAATTTCTAACAGCTACAGCATTGCCTAATCTTGAGAACATTTTTGGTCGTCTACAAGAGCTAGAGTCTCCACCTCCTCCTTCGTCCGGCGAGACATCAGCACATTTTGCAAGAGGAAGATCTTTTCACTCTAGAGGACGTGGACGCGATTCTAGCCAGGGACGTGGTCGAACTTCGGGTCGTGGACGAGACTCATCACGTGGTCAAGGACGTGATCGTTTCCCACCTTGCACTCATTGTGGTCGCATGAATCACCTGTCAGACAGGTGTTGGGCCAAATTTGGCATGCCCCCTAATGCCAACAATGCATATGAATCTGATAGTTACTATGATGCATCTGAACAGCATACTGGTGATACTCAGCCGTCTTTTACTGCCTCAGAATATGCACGATTAAGACAACTACTGCAGAATACTCCCACTGATACTACTGCTCCTGCATCTACTGCCAGTCTTGCAACAATCTCCAGTACTACTGCCAGCACTGCTTCAACATCTGCGCCTGCCTGGATCATTGATTCAGGAGCATCGACTCATCTCACAGGAGAAGGTAGTCTTCTGTCCTCTACCCGACCTTCTTTGGTCGTGAAATCAGTTCGGGTTGCCAATGGCGATTATTCGCCTATCACTAGTGTGGGCACTATGGAGTTCTCACCCACACTACGACTAACAGGGGTTCACTGCGCTCCTGCCTTCCCTCTAAGCTTATTATCTGTTCATAAGCTATGCATTGAACTTAACTGCAAAGTGATATTTGATAAATCCTGCTGTTATTTTCAGGACATCCGGACGAAGAAAATTTTTGGTGGGGGGCATGAGAAGAATGGACTATATTATTCTTAACATTCCTACAGACTCTGGTTTTACGGGTGCAGCTTCCATCTCCTCCAATCCTCTACTATGGCACCTTCATCTTGGACATCCATCCGCTAAAGCTCTCTCTATGATGTTCCCTGAACTTTCATCGCTGAAACCTTTTGAGTGCGAGGCATGTCAGTTTGGGAAGCATCATCGAGCCTCTTTTCCTGCTCGTACTGAGCCCCCGTCATTCTGTTCCTTTTTCATTAGTTCATTGTGACATTTGGGGACCTTGTCCGGTCCGAACACTAAGTGGTCACAAGTATTTTGCAGTCTTTATAGATGACTTCAGCAGGTTATCTTGGGTTTTTCTACTCAAAGAACGTTCCGAGATTAATCTTATCATAAAGAACTTCTTTCATTATGTTAAAATATTTTCTCCGCTAACATACAAATTTTTCGTTCTGACAACGCATTAAAATTCACCCAACATGATCTTACCTCCTTTTTTGCCTCTGAGGGAACCATCCACCAAACTTCTTGTCCCTACACGTCCCAACAAAACGGGATAGCAGAACGGAAACTAAGGCATCTTCTAAATGTTGCTCGCTCTCTTCTATCTCAGATGAAGGTCCCCAAAACCTACTGGGGTGATGCTATTCTCACAGCCGTCTACCTAAATAACAGAGTACCCTCGCCTACTCTTCATGGGTCCACTCCATTCTCCCTTCTTTATCCCAATGATTCTCCATTTCCTCTTCCTCTGCGGATTTTTGGATGTGTGTCCTTTGTCCATAAAATTTCAGATTAGCGACAAACTCTCACCACGGGCAATCAAATGCGTCTTTCTAGGCTATTCCCGAACTCAAAAAGGGTACAGATGCTATGATCCTGCAGGTCATCGGTATTACATCTCTGCTGATGTAACATTCTTTGAGCAAACTAGCTTCTTCTCTGATTCTGTAAATGATATTTCACTTGATCTTCCTTCACCACCTGTCGTCCATAAACAACGTCACGTTCCTACACCACCAGCCATCCCTTTACAGGTCTCGTTGCTACAGGATAATATGCCTTCTTCGACTGTCCCCTACAAGAATGTCCCGGATGATCCTCTAGAGCTCCCCATTGCTCTACGAAAGAGTTGAAGACGATGTGCTACTTACCCAATATCCAACTACACATCCACATCTGGCTTATCTTCCAATGACCGTCGGTACGCGGATGCTCTTATGACTGTCTCCATTCCACGAGATCACATTAGTGCTCTACAGGACGCTGGTTGGAAACATGCAATGAATGAAGAAATGAATGCACTCACTTCACAAGGACATGGGATCTTGTTCAATGTCTGAAAGGTATTCGACCTGTAGCATGCAAATGGGTCTTTACGACTAAACAATCCCCAGATGGAAAAATTGATAGATTAAAAGCTCGCCTCGTAGCTAAAGGTTTTACACAAACCTATGGTGTCGATTATTTTGAGACATTTTCTCCTGTTGCACGAATGGGGTCTATCCGAACTATTCTATCTGTTGCTGCAAACAAATCTTGGCCTCTCTTTCAACTTGATGTGAAAAATGCATTTCTTTATGGGAATCTTGATGAAGAGGTATATATGCAACAACCTCCGGGCTATGAAGTCGAGGGGGAGTATGTATGTCGACTTCGCAAGGCCATATACGGTCTCAAGCAAAGTCCAAGAGCATGGTTTGACAGGCTTACTACAGAAATAAACACTCTTGGTTTCCAGAGAACGACATCTGATTATTCTGTATTTGTCAGGAAAAGAGCAATTGGAACCGTTATACTTGCAGTCTACGTTGATGATATGGTCGTCACAGGTGATGACTACAATGGGATATCAGAAACCAAGGCCTTCCTTCAAAAGGTATTTATTACTAAGGACCTTGGACCTCTACGCTACTTCTTAGGCATAGAGGTACTTCGCACTACCGAAGGACTTCACCTCTCACAAAGAAAGTACTGCATGGACATACTTACTGAAGCAAGATTTCTTGGATGCAAGCCCTCTGGTATCCCTGCTGACCCAAAGAAGCATGCCACCTTATCTGATTCAGTCTTTGAGGATGTCTCCCGATATAGAAGCCTTGTTGGTAAACTTCTCTACCTTACTATAACCAGACCAGATATTTCTTATGCAGTAAACAGAGCAAGCCAACATATGGAACAACCATGTTACAGCCACTGGCAGGATGTCCTCCAAATTCTTCGATACTTAAAGGAATCTCCAGGTCGTGGACTCTTCTACAAAGCAAATGGACACACAGACATGGTTGCCTATGCTGATGCTGATTATGCAAGCTCTCCAGAAGATCGACGCTCGACTACAGGCTATGCTATGATGGTTGGAGGAAACACTGTTACCTGGAGAAGCAAGAAGCAGACTGTTGTATCCAGGTCAAGTGCAGAAGCAGAGTACAGGGCAATGGCACAGGCCACCTGTGAGATCACATGGCTATTAGCCTTTCTTCAAGAGCTGGGTATTAATGTCACTACACCTATTGCCCTGTATTGTGACAACAAGTCTGCAACCTACATTGCCACAAATCCTGTATTTCACGAACGAACCAAACACATAGAAATTGATTGCCACTTCGTACGGGATGCAGTCAAGATTGGAAGAATCACCACTCCACACATCAGCATTGATCTACAGCTTGCAGATGCCTTCACAAAAGCATTACCAAAGAAACGCCTGTCATGGATTATATCCAAGTTGGGCATGACTGATAAATACGCTCCAACTTGAGGGGGAGTATTAGTATTTATGAGACGTTTCTTATTATAACCCCAGTAAGGGGCAGTTCTGTATTTTTCCCCTTTCTTGTACTCTCTAGGGTTTCTAGGGTTTTCCTATATATGGAGCCCTAAACCCATTGGAATAATCATCGAAAAGCATAATTCTCCACATACCTGTTGAGTTGAGGCACAAGTCACTATGGGCAGTTACAGATATTCTTTTAGATCCAGATAGTGTAGGAGACCAGAGGAGGGCAGATTTAGCAGCCCTGGAGGAGCTTCGTGATACCGCCTTCTCAAACAGCCTACAGTATAAGGAGAGAGTGAAAGAGTGGCATGATTCTCACATCAGCCACAAGCATTTTGAGCCTGGACAGAGAGTATGGTTGTTTGATGCTAGGCTTCGCCTATTTCCAGGGAAGCTACAGAGCAAATGGAAGGGACCTTACCTTGTGAGAAAGGTACACGACAACGGAAGCATTGATATATCTAAGTTGTCTTCTGAGAGTACCTTTCGAGTGAACGGCCAGCGGCTCAAGCCATTTCTAGATCATGAGCCGCGGGTCGTTGATGTTGCACCGATTCATTTTGCGTGAGATGTGGTCTTTTGACTCACATCTATTGCATCTCACGCCTGATTATCACTATTCTCCCGACCTGTATAGATCCAGTTGTCTATATCACTCTATTCTTTAGTCCCACATCCCTTTTTCTCATCTTATGATTATGTTATACTTAGGGTGTACTTTACCCTAAGTATAGGGGGGATGTAGGACCTTCGGGTATTCTTTTTATCTTTCTACCCCTGTTTTGCTGCCTATACTTAGGGATATTTCACCCTAAGTATAGGGGGGGCAGATTCTGTACATCCTTCACTCAGATTTCCCTTCAAGTACAGCTTGCTATACTTAGGATTACTTGATCCTAAGTATAGGAGGAAAAGCCGAAACTCTTTTGATCTTCTATTCATTCTAATCTTTGATTCATCTCTGTATATAGCCATTCCTTTTCACGTCCCTATACTAAGCACGAGTTATGTCTTCTTCATCGCTCTTGATCACTCTGAGGACATCGTTCGAGCTAAGTATAGGGGGGTGTATATATTTCATATATACTTTAGCCATAACTCGTACTTTGTGTGAGTGTGTGAATAAATAAAAAATTGGCTAAAAACTCTAAAAATCACAAAAATTAAAAATTTTCCCTGTAAATAATCATTCTTTTCGTGCACATACATAGCTAGTGTACAAATAATTTTTGTAAAAATGACTGTAAAATGATTTGTGTAAAGGATTTGTAAATATTTTCATATCAAAATTATGTATATAATACAAAATTTTTCCAAATTGTTTTGAAAACAAAAAGTTTGCAAAAACCTTGTGTAAATGTTTGTAAATATTTTTGCAAAACTTGCATTCATGCATATATCCATGGTTTCAAAACATTTTTCAAAAATTTGCACGATTGTAAATATTTGTAAATAGCATCTTTGTAAATATTTGAATAGTTTTTCCTGGATCATAGTTGACATTAGCCTGGAATTAAAATTGGGAAATGGAGCTTGATTAAGATCTTAATCCACCTAATTCTAAGAGGAACCTTATAGGGCTTAGGGTTAAAGCTTTTCAGGTCCATCGGGACTTAATTCTTTGAGTCCACTAGGCTATGAGCATATGTCATCTTGATGAGCCTAAGTAGAGCACTTAACAACACACGCATGACTCTTAGAGACAATGGCTTGACTTGCACCAACACTTTACACATAGCTCTCCGCGGATGAGGTGGTAAGGAGGCAGTTTCCTTTGGCTTGGGGTAGCATATGAGGGTAGTACTTCTAGGCGGAACCTCTCTTCTTCTTCTAGTGAAGGAAGTGCGCCTCAACTTGGTCTAATGGTGATGAAGGCTAAAGACAGAAGCCGTGGGTTGCAATAAAGCTTCAAAAGAGGGATAGTCTACTGGCTCAAGAGGAAAAACTCCTTGTATATATGTTGCACCATGTAGATATGTTGTACAGTTGCACATGAAAAAAAAAGTGCAAAAAGAAAAAGAACTCCAAAAAAGTGGTGGGTTGGATTGAAAGTTTAATAACCCCACCGGAGTGTATATAGTCAAATAAAGCAAAACCTTATGGTATCAATGTTACATCTCATGAAGCTTGCAGCGGGAGACTTAGCTACATTGGTTGGGCTCCCAAGGATACATGGCTACATTGGCCATGGTCCATTCTTCATCTTCTTCCCCCTCTTCTTGAGCCGGTTGCACTTGAACTTAGAAGGGAATACCCCGCTTCTCGAGGAAAGAGTTGCTAGACCGAGGCATTAGAGTTACCAGGTTGGAGGAGGTTGTTTCTTTGTTACTTCTGAGGTGGGGAGCTACATATCACTTACACTGCATGGAAAGATTCATGGTCATTAGAGTTTGTGTATGTAGACTTATTCTGATCTGGTTTATTGAGGAGTCTTGTCCATAGATTGGTGGAACTTAGAGGCTGTTGAGTTTTAAGCTTAAGTCCAAATAAGGTTCCGACATATTAATAATCCAAAGATCTGATCGAGCTCCATATTTCAATTTAATGAAGGCGAGTTTAATAATCAACCTTAATCCATGTATATTCCCCTCTTTTTCTTTCTTTTTCTCTTTTTCACTTCTTTTTCAAATAAGTGTTTGCTAAGGGGCTAGCAAAGTTAAGTATAGGGGGGTGATGAATACTCATTCATCACTCTTTATTCTTATATTTTAGCTACAAAAACCCTTGCAAATACATGTATATTCATGTAAATACAAATAATTACCAAAAGCATGCATTGTATAAAAGTTTAATAATTAGCATGTTTTTGTGCAAAAATAAAAGAATAAAGAGACAAAAGAAAAAGAGGGAGATATTTAGAATAAATATTGAGCAACCTAATCCCAAGGGAGGGCTCAGCATGGGCCTGACCGCATAAAAGCCGAAGTAGAGAGAGATAGGGAGCTCATGTGTGTAAATATACCTGTAAATATCACATAAATATTTTCCTTCAAAAATAGAATAAAACAGGCTTGTACATATTTGTATATATTTGTAAATACAAAATCAAAACAAAAATTGAAAAAAATCAAAAAGAAAATAAAAAGAGTCATTTGTACATATTCACCATGTACATATACCCACACCTATCTATTTATTTAACCTTGTAAATAAATAAATTAATTTCCATGAAATTTATACATATTCTATCTATTATGTTGTAGATCAATAAAATAAAAACCATAAAAACAAAAAAATCAAAATAAAAAGAACAAAATTAAAAATCAAAAATAATATTGTACATATACCATGTAGATAGATGTATATATCTATTTATTTCACCCTTGTATATAAATAATAAAATTAAAATAAAAATACCTTTTTATTCCTAATTTTATGCTATAAATAAATAAAATATAAAATGGGGATAAAAATTTACAAAAATAACTAATTAAAAATCAAAAATCAAAAATTAATATTGTATATATACCTATGTATAGTACTATAGTGTACATACCTTATTTTTATTTTGAAAAATTAATTAAAAATCACCAAAAAATAGAAAAAAAATAAAATAAACATTTTTCATATTTTGAGTTTTTTATAATTCAGCCATTTGCTATTTTTAAATGAATATGCAAATCTTTTCCACGTGGCTTGTCCCCATTGGTCCATGGGGACGTTGACCCCCCGGTCAACTACCCCCCCCCCAGGACCACCGAGCCCCGGCTCCGAGCCCGCGACCCGACTTCTCAAACTTTTGCCGACTCGATCCGACGCCTGAATCCGCAAACCCCGGGCTCGTCTTCATCTCCATGCATCCGAGATCCTCGCCAATACATCCGCGTGGGGATCCGCGCTTCGCGGAACCCTGCCCGATCCATTCTTCTCGGACATGCACCCCTACTTAATATAAGCTCCGCCTCCATTTCTGGCATCTTTGGCTCCCCAATCCTCCATCCTAGGACCTCCATTGCCATCCTCGAGGTGACAGCTCGCCGTTGGCCGTGTCGCAGAGAGGAGAGGGTGCCCGGACCTCAGATCCGGCGTCTTCGCGCCGCCGTGCTCCGCCTGAAGGTAGAGCTCGAGCCTCGGGCCTCGATGACCCACGAGGCGACGACCCAAAGCTCCCTGAGCTCAAGCTCAGTCGACCCATCCGCCCAAGTAGCTCCATTTCCTTCTCTATTTCCCGAATTTGTAGTTTCGCCCAAATCGCCCAGTCGCCGTTCATCTTCAATTCCGATCATCTCCGCCTTCGTCACGACCATCAGAGCACCCCATCACGATCGCCTTCTCCCCGCGCACCTTCTCCACCCCTTCATCCAACCCAGCTCCCACAGGAGTTGGGATTGGGACTCCTTCGCCGTCGTATCGCCGGAGTCCCTACGCCCCGCCGCACCGACCACCTTCACCCCCACTTACAGGGTCGAGGCAACTTGCCCTCGACCCGCGAGTCTGTTGCACATCTTTGCAGGTTCCCAGGAGCCCATCTGAGGGCTTTGACATCCAGGTGCAGCAGCTTGACCTCCGCCGGACTCGCCTGAGCTCCTCAGAGCTCCGTCGAGCCATCGGAGGGTACCAGTCGACGCGGGAGGCCAAGGAGCTTCTCTTCCGATCATTAGTGGCCTCCGAGCAGGTCTCCAGCGCCAGCACGAGCTTGGCGAACCTTGCCGGAGCCCAGTTCTTTGAGAGCCCTCCGTAGCCTTCCGATTCAGCCCCAGCTCCAGGTCTTCATCGAGCCGTTCGTTCGTGGAGTAGCAGTGACCGTCAGATCCTTGGAGGGTTGATTGGGACCGTCCGATCAGCGAGGGCATCCCACATTGATTCTCAGCCGCCCGATCCGCCACGTAGCGAGACCCCAGCCGCTCGATCAGGACCGAGGACCCCAGCGTTGGGCGCCACCCTTCCCCGACCGTCGGATATCACACGTGGCGCCCATCTGACGACCGACCTAATAAAGGGTAATTTACCCTTAGGCCCTCCTCTTTTTAGTAGTTAGTGTTTAGTCCTGTAAATATCGCATTTAGTTGTTTTTGCTTTGGTACATTTGCACTTAGAACCTGTTAGTTTGGTTGATTTGCTTTTATACCCTTGTATGCAGTGGTGCACGTGCTTCGTCACGTGTTGGTTTGGTTTAATTGCATGTATAGGCCTATTGTTCTAGGGTGTTACTGAATGAATGAACTTTTTAGTATTTGCAGAAATATCCCTGTGAGTGTTAAATTTTTGCATGTGCGTTATATTTTTGGGTATTTTACACTAAGGTCCCTGGACTTTTAATACTTGTTATTAAATAGTCCAGAAACCCTAGTTTCTTTGTAAATAGGTCCCTGAGTGTCCAGGTCACGCGCCTCGCGCGTGTTTTCTTGGAAAAATTGCACCGGACCTCCTGGAACTTTTACTATTTGCGTACAGGTCCCTGTGCACTATACCTTAGTTTTGATTTTTAATAAAACATCAAACCAACTCCAAATGCGATGAAAATTGGATACATGGCTCCGACCATGGTGTAAATTTTTCTATAAATTTCGGAGACATTTCTGATTGCATTTATTATTTTTAAAAATTCAAAAACACGCGTTTTCTTTACTATCTAGCTTTAAAAATCATAAAAAATACTAAACACCTCTAAAAATTACAAAAAAATTAGGTAGTGTTAATTTTGCCTTGTTTGATTTTCTGACCAATTTTGGTTATTTTTGGATATATAAAACTCATAAAAATTGAAAAACTGGTAAAAAACCATAAAAATTCTAGTAATTAATTGAAAAACCCAAAAATAATAATTCTGGTGCCTAAATTTTCCTTATTTCTTCTTCTTTACAGGAAAATTACCTTCAGGTGTAAATAGGCCATTTTGCATTTTAAATTGGCCCTTGACACCTGGCTGGACAGTACCTCTTTTTTCTTGCTTTGTTTGATTTTTATAAAATTCAATAAAAATCAGAAAAATACCAAAAATTACCCAAAAACAGTAAAAAATATAAAAAAAACATAAAAATATTTTTATTTTAATTTTTGGATGATTTTTGAGTAGGTTAATAATTGTTTGTAATTGGTTGTTTCATTGGTTTCTTTATTTTCTTCATTAATCAAAAATCCAAAAAAATATAAAAATTAAAAATCCACCAAAAATACATTTCTTTTATTTTATTCCTTTTTAGACTACTTCGTAGGCCGCAAGGCCATTACGTGCTCCTTGTGTTCAAACCCTGGTCGCTATACCAAGTTAATATAATAGCGAGACCGCTACTTGAGCTTATTTGATTTTTGTCCGATTTTGGTGGTCTATTTTTCTCGATTGATCACCCGAGTGATTGAGGTCGCAACGACCGCATGAGATATACCTGATTTACCTCGCTCACTCGATTTTTGTGGTCATCAGTAGCCTACTTACTTTACTTAATTTTTATTTATTTATTTTTCTCTTCTCCCTTTACTTGTTCTCTACTCCAAGTTACCAGCCAAGCCACTTTCTCCACCACACCTCCATTTCTCCACCTCTTTTATAACTTCTCCTCCTCCTCTTTTTATTCCCCTCATCCCTTTCATTCATCTTCATCTGTCATTCCACGAGACATGATCGAGGCTCGTTTATGTCGTGAGGTGACATCTCCTCCTTAGACGTCGAGCGACGAAGACCAGCTGACGAGATCTGTGGGTCTTCACCTACATTGCAGTCCTTTCCACGTCACTGCGCAGCTTCAAAGGTCCATCCGCCAACTTTCTTGAGGCGACGATCGGAGTTGCAGCATAGCTCCTCCAAAATCCGGCGAATCACAGGTAAGTATTCTTATCCTTCTCATTCTTCTCATTTTATTATCTAATATTTTTTTGTTGTTATTTTATACCATACCACCATAAATCATCACAATCATTTTCATTGCCATCAAACACCACCACCATCATCATCACAACATCACCACATCATAATCAATTTTTTTATGTTTTTGCACATCATCATATCATCACCATCACCAAATCACCAACAATTCCAACCTTTCATCTTCACTACTATTCTCTGTTTACAAAATTTTCAAAAAAAAAATATATAATCAAAATACAAAAAAAGTTTCAGCTCGTCTATTCTGCTGCTGCCACCTACGATCGCCCTTCCTCGCCACAACCACCTGCGGCCTTCCTCCACGTCAACCACTGCTACACCAGCCTTCTAGTCGCGACACCTCCCTTCGCACGCACCGGCCACTACCCTCCAGAATCTGCCATACATGCTGCCCGTAGCATGCCAGTTTCCCCTTGGCCTCGACATATGCATCACCATCATAAGCAGTCATCAGCCCTTTCCTGTATCATGCCCTAGAATTGGGTTCATCTTAGAACCCATGTTCTTCATACTTCATAGGTCCACCTCTTTCTTTGGAAAATTACATTTTCTTCCCTTCAGGTTTTTAAAATTACGAAAGTGCCCTTAGGTATATTTTATTTCGTTGCATATTAATTTCTATATTGCAAAGATACCCCTGACTTTGAGCAATAATTTGGACATTCATTTCGTATCAATTTTTAAATCAAAAATTTTATATTGTTAGGATTTATTCTTTATAGATTAGATATTTATTTGTGATTTTTTTGAGCAGTAATTAATTAATTTAAATTTTTTTGGAGAAAATTTGCACATTTTACCCATTTCAAGGTCTTAAATTCATATTTACTTAAATATTACTCCAAGATTTGTGAAAAAATTAGACATTATGCACATGGATGTGTTTTAATTACTTTCCAAATTTCATAAAAAAATGGATATGTTTTTTTTACCTAGAATAAATTATTGAGTGATTTGTGTAACTGATTTTTAACTAAATATATGAATATCATTTTTCTGAAATTTCAGGTCTTTAGATTTCTCATTCAAATATCTATTTGAGACAATTTTTCTTCTAGATAACTTTATTTCTTCGATTTATTACAAATTAAAAACTCATAGTCACTCTGTTTCCAATAAAAAATTCATATTAATAAATTTCAGAAAATTCCAAAAATATTACTATAGCTTCATTTCATCATGTTTAACTTTCAGTAAAATTTTATAATTTTTGCATTATGTTTGCATGAAAAAATACATTAAAAAGCCCAAAATTTTGCTTTTTCGTTGTTGCGTCTTAAATCCAAAATTCCTCAAAAAAATACATTTTGCATTCACTATTGGATTAGGGTTTCAGAAAAAAATACAATTAGGCTAAATTGGTTAATTTTACATTAAAATTAATTTCGCTAAGTTGTGTGTTTCCTTAAACCTAGTTCAATAACATTGCATTTTTTATCGCTTAAAGAAATCACAAAAAAATCTGCTTGGAAAATCGTGTGCTAATTTATCTAACTTGATATGAAGTTGTTCTTTTGCCTCCTTGAGTCAATCCTGAGGCTTGTCCATGTTAAAAATATATAAAACCACACATTAATTAATTCATTGATTCATCGATTCGTGTCGTTAAATTTTTATCGATCCTGATTGCTTGACTACAACAATATGACACGATTAAATAAGGTGATTCGTGGTCTATAACCTGTATACTGGAAGACCAAGAATAATCCCGAAGTTTTAGATCTCATTTAGATTTTCTTCTTCAGTATTTTATCATTAAGTTTCTCATTTGACTATTAGGAGTTGGTATCGATCATATACTTTCCAAAGCATATATCGTACCCAGGTATTGATTATATACTTTCCAAAAGCATATATTGAACCGACAAATTCAATCAAGCTTCCAAAGCAAGACGACCGTAAACGGAATTTGATTCTTCCTAATATCTCATGAGTGAGCTCATGTCTTCTGATTCGGTAAATGAACATGTATGATCCCTTTGAGAGATCGTATTACTCATATGTCCTTGTATGCATACCAGCGCCCCGGTGTATAGACCTTGATTAGGTCTTCAACCTATTTGGTCTGCCAATGTACATACTCGGACATATAGTAACTCAACTATCTCCGATCAGAGGATACATGCTTATATCGTGACAACATACGACATAGGGCTTTGGTTATCTCGATCTTATTAAGTCAACTCTTTGACCTAACTTATCTAACACCTCTAAATCTCTATTCCTATGCAAAGAACCTGCATCAAGAGGTCGGTTAGATGTCATACTTTAGAGAAAGGATTGCCATCTCCTTCTCAGGCTAGAGATCATCTAATAATAATCTTTTGGCGGTGCTTTACGAGTCCTCAATCTAACTCTTTAGATATTCATCCAAGAACCAGCCTCTATGATTCAACAATTGAATCATACAGTTGTATGATCAGTAAGATGGTCATGGTACATAACCCTAATTGTACTAAGGGACCTATTATACAAATTAGCTATTCTTCATTTCAGATTAGTGAATGATATTTGCAATAACATTTATTATTTAATGGCTCGTCGTGGGCTCGCATGTCCAACAATAAGTAGGGCTAAGACTGAATATATGGAGTGCACTTTTGATGGAAGCAATAGTGAAGGAATTGAGGTGAAGATTGGTGACGACAACATTTAAAAGAAATATTCTTTTAGACACCTTGGGATCTATCTTGTAACAAGATGGTGAAAATGGATGGAGATGTTACTAATAGCATAAATACAAATTGGACAAAGTGGAGATGAGCCTCTACTATACGTTGTGATCAGAATATTCCTTTGAAAATCAAAGGAAAGGTTTTACAAGCAGTCATGAGACCTTCTATGCTATATGGATCTGAATGTCGGTCTGTGAACCATACACATGTGCAAAGAATGACAGTAGCATAAATGTAAATGCTAAGGTGGATGTGTGGACACATACGTAAAGATCGGATTTGGAATGATGTAATCAGAAGAAAAGTTAGAATCTAATTGAGGATAAGATGCAAGAAAATCACTTAAGGTGATTTGACCATTAACAAAGGAGGCCAGCTGACGCACCAGTGAGGAGATGCGAGTATTGGAATGTTGATCTAGATAAGAAAGGGCAGGGAAGGTCCAAGAAGTGTTTAAATAAGACTATATGGATCTTAATTTTTTGTATCTAAGCTCGAGAATGACCCAATATAGATCTGAATGGAGGCAAAGAATCCATGTAGCTGACCCTACTTAATGTGGGAAAAGGCTGTGTTTTTGTTGATATTTGAAATAAGTCAATCGATATGATGTTAATAGAGTTATCTAAATTTTGATAATGTTTACAATATTTCTGATGTTAATTTTCAGTGTTTTTAAGACATTCTTGTTGTAGTATGTACGTGTGCCAAGGACACCCTTTGTTTTGAGAATCTTACACCATGACCCCTAAAATCTTGTCAATATCCGATTTTATGGCTTCTGATGACTCATATTCGGTTGCCTCGAGTTCTTTGAGTAATTGATAGAGGTGTTGTTTCTCTCATTATCACTTTACATTTCTTTATATTTTTGTGGATTTGATGACTCTTGATACTTATGGTTTTCATTCTTGAAGCAATATCAGTGATTTCTTACTTGTTGGGCAAAACTGGGAATAAAATTCTTATTAGGTTGGGAAAGACTATACTTAGAAGAGGGAAACATAAACAACATGTGCATTTTTTCTTTTTTACTTGATCATGCTGTATGTTTCCTAATGTCCAATCTCTTCATTGTGTAATAAAAGTGTACCAATGGGAAAATGTTTTATAAAGATTATGGATAATAGCGATATCCTTTAACAAGTTTTTGTTGGTGGTTTGATGGGGGGAAGAGGAAGATGCTAGGGCACATACCCCTAGTGATTGATGCTCGTTGGCGAAGATGCTTTGCTAGATGGGCAAATAAACAACCAACAAAGAAAAAGGGCCAGATCTGGAAAGCCACAAGAAAGAAAGTGCATAAGAGAGAGCCACTCTCACAGAAGTTAGAGAAAGACAGGAGGGGAGGATAGGAGAGAACGGGAAAGAGGAGGGGAGTGCAAAAAGCTAGAAAGCTTTGGAAGTTGAAGCGCTGCAAGAGAAGACATATTCTGTAAAGAGTTAATGCTGCATGTCTAGCAGGTGTCTGTGAGAGGGAGTTATTGCCGCATGACTGACGAGTGTCCTCAACACGTGTTGAAGCTAACAAAGGGGAGGCAGGGAGGGTAACAGTCACATGGAAAATAATGTATTCGAAGAGGGAGTTCTTGACTGGGAAATGAAGAGCGGGGGAGGGGTCCATATGTGGCAAGTAGGGATAAAAACAGTTCGGATACAAATACGAATATATGTGTTACCATATCCTTATTCTTTTGAAAATTTGGATATGAATACGGTTATGAATATCATACGAATGTGTAAAACATAAAATCATATACTCAAAGCACGAATACGAATGCACAACGAATATGATAATTAAGATACATATATTTGACAATGAATATGAATTAATATATAAATATTATACATATTCAAAAATACTTAAAAACAATAAGCATTTTAAGTTCATAACAATTCTCAATATATAAAAAGTATAGTAATTATTTTAATAATGAATATGTTCATAAAAATAACTAAATAATAAAAGAAAATGCAAAGTATAACTAAATAATAAAAAAGCTTATCAAACTTACTTCTTTTATGTGCCATGTAGGTATTAGTATCATCTATAATTTGAATAGCAGTATGAATTCGTAGTCGTATTTATATCCACATTCGTATCCTTAAAAAAATGAATATTCATATTCGTATCCTAAAAAATTTGAACACTCGTATTCGTTAAAATCAAGGATACAATATTCATAGTCGTATTCAACGAATGTTGAACATTTGTATGCGTATTCGCATTCGTATTTGCTAGATACGAGAAAATGACATCCATATCATTTGTTTGACGAATACATATACGAATAGATACATATATATATTTGTATTCGTTTTCATCCCTGTCAAGAGTAAGGAAATATACGAGAGAATCCAACTTTAGTTATATTTATAGATTATAAAATGATTAACCATGGTCTAATACCATTATGACCTATTCGTTTGGAGAATAAGCACTGCAATAAAGGATCAATTCTCTGCCTAATATGGTTCTTAAAAGTACGGCTATTCCTATCTACATTCCATTATTTCACCTTATTTCATTATTATTCTTATCTTTATTCAACCTTATCTATCCTTATTTTAGTTTATTCTTCTAATTCCTTCGATGGAGACCTTTATTCCCCTGCTTCCCATTTTATTCCTCAACTCCTCTTTGTAAAGCTCCGCCGAAAGCCTAACCGTCGTTCGATCTCAACGTCGCTACTAGGTCTCTCCATCAACGACCAGTTGTCGTCTGGAGCATCCAGGCAGTGCCGCCACCTAAGCGGTGGGTTCCGTAGCTCCGTCCCCTCCTGAGTGTACGTAGCCGAGCCTCGGCACTCGGATCTTCACGGCCAGTTCTAGTTTCCTCCATCCGCCATCTCTCCCACTGCCGTAAACCACTTCTGACGATGCAGGTACTCGTTTTTTCTCGGAAACCCCAAACCATAGATCTTTACCTTCCTGTTTTCCAGTACCAATTGTTTCTGATCACGTGCTCTTGTTGGTCTGTGTTACCAGGCAAGCGACAGGTTCAACATCAACTCCCAGCTCGAGCATCTCCAGGCCAAGTACGTAGGCACCGGCCATGCCGATTTGAACCGATTGTGAGTATTTCGCTTCGTAGTTCTCTATCAGTTTGGGTTCTGAAAACTCTTTCTTTGGTTGGGTTGGGGATTCTTTGGAAGAGATGTTCAAGTACTTTGAAGGAAATATGACTTCTCTGGAATCAACCCTGACTTTCTTTTCATATTTTCAATTCCGCGAAGCTCATATAGAAGCCTAGTTGTCACAGTTCTGCAATTTGCATTCCAAGAAAAAAGACCTGGTACTTAGTTTTACGTTTGCACGGACTCACGCTTGCATGCTTGTAGACTTACATATACGTGCACACACGGTGTGGGATCGTGTGTTCATGTGCACATCTGTATTTCAAATACCACATGATGTTACTGAAATTACTGAAAATTCTATGAACCAACTGGCAACAAATAATACAAGTTCGTGTGGAAAGTGGATGGGGATGGTTGATCATTTTTTTGAAAGGAAAATGGACATCTACAGTATAGTTGTGTGTACAAAAACTTCATCATTATTCACAAGATTACTAGTACATTGCTCTATAAAACAGAAAATAATTACACAACCCAATTTTCGGCTAGTTTACTAACACACACAATTACATTTTCACCATAAAAATAATCTTGATGGAAGATCACCTTGTTTCTTGCTAACCACAATGCCGACATAACATCTACAACCCTGATTCTCTCCTCCTTTAAAACCCACCATTCAAAACCAATAGACCCCTAAACACCTGCAACATAGTCCATTGCAACCACATGGTTGCAAAAACTCTCCGACTTGACCACCTCCTCATGTGAAAGAGTTCTCCATTGTTCACGCATCTGCCTAAAATCTCTTTATAAGAGATCAATGTTTTTTGCTGCTCCTCTAACTTCAAGGCAGTCCTCCTAGTGGCCAAGCTGTCCACCACCAAGTCCGACAAAAAAGATACCACATTCCCAAACCCCTCTTCCAGTAACCAGGTTTGTTCGAATATGAAGCAAGAGGAAGGGTCCCTCCTAGCGTTAATGTCGAGACGGGGGGGGGGTGATCCGATCACGATACAAGGAATGGAGTATTGATGCAACATGAGAAACTTTACGTATTTTATTTTTTAAATTTCGTTTAGTTATGCTACATGACATTTTTTTAAGTAATTGAGTTTGAATTTTCATTTTTAATTGATTATGTAAAAAGGCCCATTATATAAGGCCTTATTATATTTTTTTGTTTTGTTCTATTTAAAGTAAGTAGTTGTATGATTGGTGGGATTTAGCTTATATAAAGACCCCCCTACCCTATGGAAAAGGCAATTGAATGAGAAATAATTATTCCCTCCACTAATTCTCTCTCCCTCCCTTCCCCTCTCTCTCCCCGTAGCCCTAACCCCCTTCTTTGTTCCCTAATCCAGCCCTAACCCGTCTCCCTACCCACATCGGCTCTTCCCATCTTCCTCCCCACCCGCATCCTCACCACTGCCATCGGCTCCCTTCCTCCGACATGACCTTTCCCTTCTTTTCCTAACTCCATCACGTCACCCAACGCCTCTCGTAGCCCCCGTCAACACCGCGCTACGCCTCTGCCATCTTTCTCCAACTTGATTTCGTCATGGATATACCACCGTCCCGCGCATTGCTGCTGGATCCTTTCTGTATTGCTGTTGCTGCCACACAACCCGACGTCGCCACCGACTAGGTTTGAAGCATGCTCGAAACCCCTTGCTGGTTGTGTTACGAGCGCCTCTCCATGTATTACTCTCTGTTCGGATGATATTAGGAGAGTGGACTGTTATATTGCTGATTGGTTTTGTGATTCGTTGAGATCCAAATTTTCGCAACATCATTATATTTCTCTATTAATCTTTTAACTGCTTGGGTTTTCCAGAATTTGTGGTGAAACTTGTGCTGAACTCGTGATTCCCATGAACAACAATCATTTTCTATTTTTTTAAGGTTCATGTCAGGGCATCGTTTTCTCATCGTTAGGTCCAATTATTTCCAAGGATCCTGCTCCATTCGAGTGAATCCATCCACTATTACGACAATTTCTAGCGACTATCACTCACAAGAAAAAGCATAAGAAGATTTGAGAGATGAATCTCCTTTCATTTCAAAGAACCAAGAACCATACACCTTAAGGTATATGTCACAGCATGTTAGTGGCTATCAACTCCCACCTCGACATGGTCCTAGGCACGATGACAGATTGGATCGAGGCATCCACCTTGATGTTCCAAAATTTAATAGAGGATGAGCCTCTGATGTTTTTATGGATTGGATCCAAACAGTCGAACACTTCTTCGTATGGAAGAGTATGCCCAACGAGCGAAAAGTACAATTCGTCACGATCAAACTTAAAGGACATGCTCTGCTGTGGTGGGATCGTTTGCAATCGGAACGCAAACGGAAGGGAAAGGGTAAGATCTGCAATTGGAGCAAAATGAAAGCCAAACTGAAAACAAAGTTTGTACTTGAAGATTACAAGCGAGATCCATATGTACGATTGCAATCTTGGAGACAAGGTATCATGATCATAAAAAAGAATACACTGAAAGATTCCAATCTCTCATGCATCGCAATCGATTGTAAGAAACTTCTGCCCAAGAAGTCACCCGCTACATGCAGGGACTTCATCAAGTTATCCAATATGAACTTTACCTCCACAACTGTCAAAACTTCGATGATGCCTATAAGCAAGCTGAGCAGGCTGAAGCTAAGCTTGCTAAAGCTCAGACAAGGAGAATGTCTTTTTCGGTGAACCCCGTCCCACGAACTAGTGTCCCTATGACCACCTCCAAGCCAATAGTTTCCTCATCAATGTCACTCAACTACCGATCCACCGTCAATGCCTCGTTAGCTTCTCGATTGGCCCTTCTTATAAGGATGAGGTCTGGTGCCATGTAGCTCCTATGGATGTCTGTCATGTGCTACTTAGAAAACCTTGGCAGTTTGAGCGGGACACCGAACACAAGGTGAAATTGAACACGTACTCATTTCTAGGTACGTGTGACCCTTAGGCCGCAACGCGAGGCCCTTAGCCGTTGACAGGTGGCTTCTCTTTGATCTACGGCTACGCAATCTGGTAAAAACACTCCACTGTCAAAGCCTTCGACTTCTGCTCCTATATTGTTAATGGAAGCCCAAACATTCCAACGAGAAGTTCAGGAGAGCTCCATTATTTACGCATTTGTGGGACGTGAAGTGAACAAACAAGAGACGACCTTACCCAAAGTTCAGCGCGTGCGTGCACGCGCATGTTGAGGTAAAACCATTCATTCAGGATTTTACAGACATTATGCCTGAAGAATTACCTGAAGGATTACCCTCGTTACGTAACATTCAACACCACATTGACCTAGTCCCTTGACAAGCTTACCACATTTACCACATTATCGGATGAGCCCGAATGTACACGAAGAGATAAGCAAACATGTTACCGATCTTCTGCGACGTGGGTATGTTGGAGAGAGTATGATACTGTGACTGTTCCTGCTCTACTTACGCCAAAAAATGGCACATGGAGGATGTGTATGGATATCCGTGCTATTAACAAGATAACAGTCAAGTATCGCTTTCCGATTGCATGCCTTGATGATATGCTCGACATGCTATCGGGTGCCAAATTATTTTCCAAGATGGATCTTTGAAGCGGGTACCATCAGATTCGCATCCGGCCTGGAGATGAGTGGAAGATTGCTTTCAAGATCCAAGAGGGCCTTTATGAATGGACAATAATGACATTCGGCTTGTCCAATGCTCCCAGCACTTTCATGCAAACCATGAATCATGTTTTGCGGTCCTTCATCGGCAAATTTGTTGTTGTGTACTTTGATGACATATTGATCTATAGCTTGACTAAAGACGACCACTTAGCCCACTTGCGGCAAGTCTTATAAACCTTGAGAACCCACCAATTGTTTATCCACCTTAAAAAAATACTCCTTCATGTCTGACACGGTCCTCTTCTTGGGATACATTGTCACTGCCGACGGACTCAAAGTTAACCCCTCCAAGGTTCAAGCCATTCAGAGCTGGCCAACACCCTGAACCCTCATCGAGATTCGTAACTTTTTGGGGTTGGCTTCTTTCTATCAATGTTTCATCAGAAATTTTAGTGCTTGTACTGCTTCATTAATCGATTGCACGTGTAAAGGTGCATCAATCTGGACTCCTGAAGCAGAAGCAAGCTTTCATAAGCTAAAACATCAATTGACCAATGCCCTTATCTTGGCACTTCCTGACTTCTTCTCGGTTTTCGTAGTTGACTGCGATGCCTCACTTATCGGGATTGTTGCTGTCTTGAGTCAGGAAGGACGACCCGTGCATTTTTCAGTGAAAAGTTGAATGAAGCTCTGTCATGATATTCCACATATGATGTTGAATTCTACGTCGTGGTGTAAGCTCTCAAACATTGGAGGCATTATCTAATTCAGCGTGACTTTGTCCTTAACTCTGATCATGATGTCTAAAGATATCTGAACTCTAAAAAAACCCTTAACAAACGTCATGCAAAGTGGGTTAGTTTCCTCCAAGAATACACCTTACACCTTAAGTACATGGTTGGTACCTTGAACCGCATGACGGATGCGTTAAGCAGATGAAGACATGTCTTAGCCACAATGACAATAAGCACAACGAGATTTGATGCTCTCAAGAATCTTTACCTCATTGATCCCAACTTCGGACCCATTTATGCAGTTGGCACCGGCCAAGATTCGGCTGCCACTTATGTCCTTCACGAGGGATTCCTGTTCAAGGCACGCCGACTGTGCATTCCTGCCACTTCCCTTTGAGTGAATCTCATTTCAGAACTGCATAACGACGAGTTAGCTTGACACTTTGGAAGGGATAAGACTGTGACTCTCCTTAAAGAGAGATTTTATTGGCCGCAATTACGGAAAGATGTTACAGGATTTGTGCAAAAATGCCAAATATGCCAGAGATTCAAAGGCTACAAGCAGAACACTGGGCTTTACATACCTCTACCAATCTCTCTGCGATCGTGAGAAGACATCACCATGGATTTTGTGTTGAGCTTACCCCTCATGATGCGAAAAGTTGACTCTATTTTTCGTGGTTGTGGATAGATTTTCTAAAATGTCACATTTCATTGCATGAAAAAAAACTTCAGTTGCAGCTCATGTCATTGATTTGTTTTTCGTGATGTTGTTCGATTGCATGATGTTTCTCGTTCTTTTACTTCGGATTGTGATACCGGATTTTTGAGTAATTTTTGACGCATGCTTTGGTCTCGTCTCGGTATTTATTTGCAATACATCACTGCTTATCATCTACAAACAGATGGACAGACTGAAGTAGTTAATAGATCTCTAGGGAATTTGTTGCGATGTCTTGTAGGGACTCTCCATCCAAGTGGGATATGATTCTTCCCCAAGCCGAATTCGCGTATAACAGTTCCGCTAATAGATCCACTGGTAAATCATCATTTGAGAGTGTGTACGGCTTTCCAGTTCACCAATTTCTAGATCTTACCCCCACAACCATGCATGGGAGGATTAGTGCAACAACTGAGGACTTGGTTGAACACCTAACCCATACCCATACTGAAATCCGAGCCAAACTCCTAACCATGACCCATAAATACCAAGTCCAAGCCAACCTACATCAGAGAGAGAGAGAGAGCGAGTTTAGAGTTGGAGATTTAGTGATGGTCCACCTAAAAAAAGAGAGGTTTCCTTTTAGTGTCCACCAAAAATTGAGTATCCGAAAGATTGGTCCATTCCGAATCCTTAAGCTAACTGGGCAGAATGCCTATCTACTTGATCTACCACTGGATGTCCAGATGTCTCCAGTTTTTAATGTTTCACATCTCTTCTTATATCATGGATATGGACAAACATATGCAACAACACCAGTAGGTTCCGTTGATGATACGCACTAACCACTAGTTGCGACTGATGCCGATCAGATAGAAGATATTGCTAATGTGCGAGATATGATGACGAGGCGTGGCCTCTTCCGACGTTATCTAGTCAAGTGGAAGGGACGATCTCTGACAGATTGCGCATGAATTGACGAGGATGAGCTTCGACAGCTCCGCCCTGATATACTCCAGAATTATCACGACGCCATCTCGATGGAGCGAGATTCTTCCAATAGGGAGAGATGATGCAACACGATAAACTTTACATGTTTTATTTTTTTAAATTTCATCTAGTTATGCTACATGACATTTTTTAAAAGTAATTGAATCTCAATTTTCATTTTTTATTTGATTATGTAAAAAGGCCCATTATATAAGGCTTTATTAACCTTTTTTTATTTTATTTAAAGTAATTAGTTGTATGGTCGGTGGGATTTAACCTATATAAAGGCCCCCCACCCTATGGAAAAGGCAATTGAATGAGAAGTAATTATTCCCTCCACTAATTCTCTTCTCTTTTCTTTCTCTCTCTCTCTCTCTCTCCCTTCCCCTCTCTCTCCCCGTAGCCCTAGCCCCCTTTCTTTTTTCCCTAATCCTGCCCTAGCTCGTCTCCCTACCCACTCCACCTCTTCCCATCTTTCTCCCCACCCGCATCCTCACCACCGCCACCAGCTCCCTTCCTCCCACATCACTTCCTCTTCTTTTCCCAACTCCATCGCGTCACCCAACGCCTCCTGTGGCCCCGTCAACACCACCCTACGCCTCCGCTGCCACCGTCTTTCTCCAACTCGATTTCTTCGTGGATCTACCACCGCTGGACCCTTTCCGCACTGCTGTTGCTGCCCCACAACCCGACGCCGCCACCGACCAGGTCTGAAGCGCGCCCGAAACCCCTTTCCGGTTGTGGTACGAGCGCCTCTCCATCTATTACTCTGTCCTGATGATATTAGGAGGGTGCACTGTTATATTGCTTATTTGTTTGGTGATTCGTTGAGATCCAAATTTTCGCAACATCGTTATATTTCTCCGTTAATCTTCTAACTGCTTAGGTTGTCCAGAATTTGTAGTGAAACTTGTGCTGAATTCGTGATTCCTTTGTCCAGAATTTGTAGTGAAACTTGTGCTGAATTCGTGATTCCTGCGAACAACAATCGTTTTTCTATTTTTTGTAAGGTTCCTGTCAGGGCATCATTTCTCATCATTAGGTTCAATTATTTCCAGGATCTGCTTCATTCGAGTGAATCCATCCATTGTTACGGCAATTTCCAGTATCTGCTTATTGTTTTAGTTCTCATTTTTTTTAAATCATTTCATTTCTGTTCCCGGAGTATTGCAGTGCATGACATTTCCTTGTTCATTAACTTAGTCACTTAGTTCAAAACCTATTCAGGATTGAAGCTTAGTTCAAGAGTATGAACAACTGCAAGTAGGTTGCATCAAGTACATGAGCAAATTGTTACAACTCTAACACCTCCACCGAGTCATCGACATCAGAAACCAATCAATGCGGGATCTTGATGACGAGCTGCCCATGTATTCTTGCTATTGGTTGCATCCAACACTTCTAGAGCAAGCTCTTACCACCTCCACAAGACGTGAAAATCGTGGGTCCTGTTCTCCTCTCACCCTAGGTTGATCGTCTAAGTACATGGGAACATTGAAGCCACCACAAATAATCTAGGCCCACACTGGATATCTCACTTGCACTTCCCGTTTCTTTGCCCACAACACACAATTGAATTCACAAATGACCTTGAGACTCTAGGAATAGACATCACAACAATTCTTGTTTGATCCCTCATGCTATTCAGAGTTAATGGCATAGAATGCAAAAAATCACCTCCACCAAGTTGAACATCTCACCGTTTCAAGCTACCACAGTGCCACAAGAACTTTCTTTCACCAACACCACCCTGAAATCCTTGAGGCGAGGGCCCGAAATGAGTTCCACCTCACGTTCTCCCAGTACTCCACCTTGGTCTTATGCATACATATGATATCCAGTTGTGACGCTTTAAGTAAGGACTCAACTGCTGCTCTCTTCTCCGGTTGACCCTGTCTACATATATTCCATGACACGTATTTCATTTGGAAACCAAGGGGCTAATACTCACAATACTCTGCTATGTTCTCGGATTACTCAAAATTCTGATCTTTGTTTGAAACTTCCTATTTACTTTCAAACATTGAAACATACACTAATCATCATGAAATTTGGTATGCATAAATTATATGATGTATTCCAGCAACAAGAAGAGAAAAATCCCCGATCCAATGTATGAAACTCTTGAAATCCTTTTCCAAACACATATAAGTCCAAATTGTTTCTAAAGGCTCTTGCCCATCCAAATCAAATCCGACTATTTTCGAGATAGATACGGAGATAGATACGCAACGTACTCATATGTATATCTAACCCAATAAACAAAAGATCAACCCAAATAACATCAAATTATCAAAAGATTGTGTTTGTATCAAACCACAACCACCATCAGGATCCACATTGAAAACATGTAGATCTGCCCATCATAAATAATATGATCCTATTTTGTTTCCATGTTATTTATGACCTTGAGACTCTAGGAATAGACATCACAACAATTCTTGTTTGATCCCTCATGCTATTAAGAGTTAATGGCATAGAATGCAAAAAAATCACCTCCACCAAGTTGAACATCTCACCGTTTCAAGCTACCACAGCGCCACAAGAACTTTCTTTCACCAACACCACCCTGAAATCCTTGAGGCAAGGGTCCGAAATGAGTTCCACCTCACGTTCTCCCAGTACTCCACCTTGGTCTTATGCATACATATGATATCCAGTTGTGACGCTTTAAGTAAGGACTCAACTGCTGCTCTCTTCTCCGGTTGACCCTGTCTACATATATTCCATGACACGTATTTCATTTGGAAACCAAGGGGCTAATACTCACAATACTCTGCTATGTTCTCGGATTACTCAAAATTCTGATCTTTGTTTGAAACTTCCTATTTACTTTCAAACACTGAAACATACACTAATCATCATGAAATTTGGTATGCATAAATTATATGATGTATTCCAGCAACAAGAAGAGAAAAATCCCCGATCCAATGTATGAAACTCTTGAAATCCTTTTCCAAACACATATAAGTCCAAATTGTTTCTAAAGGCTCTTGCCCATCCAAATCAAATCCGACTATTTTCGAGATCGATACACAACGTACTCATATGTATATCTAACACAATAAACAAAAGATCAACCCAAATAACATCAAATTATCAAAAGATTGTGTTTGTATCAAACCACAACCACCATCAGGATCCACATTGAAAACATGTAGATCTGCCCATCATAAATAATATGTTCCTATTTTGTTTCCATGTTATTTATGATGGTCTATTTGCAAATGGGTCTACAACTAAATTGATGGTTGAAGAGAAAATAAAAAGAGGGTTTGGTGTCTTTACATTGGGAAAACATCCTCAAATACCTATAGGTTGGACATGCTGAGACCCCACGTGGTGTTCTGTCGGTCATTGCACACATGCTAAGACCCCACGTAGGGAATGACCATATTTCAGATTTTGGAGAGATGACTGGACAGGGGAGGGTACTCTGGGAGGAAGATTTCCCAGGCTGGAGGCTATGGCGGCAGAGAAAGATGCAACTCTTGCACATGTGGCGGAACATGGGGCGTGGGGGCCGCGTTTCGTCGGCGGCCTCTCGGACCAACATTTTGGACTTCACGAGGATGCTGGTGGAAATTCTTTCGCCAAGGGAGCTGTCACAGGCGGCGGACCATTTTGAGTGGGATGGGGGGAGGTTCTCGGTCAAGAAGGTTTACATGTCTCTGCGAGGGTCAACGACGACTGAGGGGTGGGACGAGGAGCTGTGTCAGGATATGAAGATCATCTAGACGTCACGAGTTCCTTTAAAGGTGAAGATTTTTGTGGTGCCTCAGAAGAAACATGATATGTGATAAAGCTAGGAGGGGAAGAATGTTTAGCATCGAAGACGCGAGGTGCGACATATGTCAGGACTCTATGGAAGATGTAGATCACCTGTTCTTTGGGTGCGCTACATCGATGCAAGTTTGGAGGGGCACGGAGCTCGCTTGGATTGAGATCATTGCGACTGATGCTTTCTGGAGATCAATCCGCTCTATAGGCAGGGGTTCGTCGGATGATTGCTCTAAGCCTTTTGCGGTGTTGTGGGCCATTTGGTTGAGACAAAATGATGTGATATTAAAAAATCAGAGATTTTACTGGGAGAATGTTGTTTCCAACTACAGGGCCTTATATAATTTTTGGCAAGGCACTAAATGTCGGTTTCGGTCACCATTTCGGTATCGACCAAAACAGAATTTCGATGGAATTTTGGTGGAATTTCGACCGGAATTTCGGTCATTTCGATCATTTTTTGTACTAGGACCCCCATATTTCGGTCATTTAGGTCGAATTTCGCTGAAATTTGAGGCCATGATTTTTGGACATCTCTGTAATGTAACTTTTATTTCCAAGTATTAATACAATCTGTGGTGACTCCCGACTCGGGAGCTCACCCTCTTTTGCATTTCAAAAAAAAAGGTTGGACACCTCTTCATTAAGCTTTCTCCTTCATTCCATGGAGGGAAGACCTATTTTGTGGGTGTAGATAGAGGGTGACGATTTTTCAAACTTATGAATGTTATCTCCATCTTTTCTTATATAGAAATCAAGGCAGATGGAATCCTGATGGGAATCGTTGTCACCTCAACTAATTCCCCCATTATTTCAAACTCTCTCTTTTTTATAATTTAAGCCATTATCTCCATCATGATGTCAAATGAAATTTCAACTTTGTTTTTTTACTAGTCGCATCAATTTTCAATTTGAACCAAAAAAATATGCAGCTTGGTAATAAAGTAAAAATCACCAATTAATTTTATCCAATTATTTTTTTAATTTTATTATCCGCAACTAGTAATTTTTAATTAAGTTTGCTATTTTTGAATTGATTATATGAATAGTTTCTAACTAGCTTGGTTCACAATTTCTACAGTAGGATCAATCTTATTGGATTTTTATCTAGTAATTAGATCCGCTAACATTTCAGAAATATCACATGACCCCCTCTACCAATTTTTATTGGATTTTTATCTGGTAATTAGCTGGTCGGCCATCTTCAATTGTCGTCCCATATTTATTGCTTTGTTCTGGTATCATTAATGTTTATGAATGGGTCATTAGGGAGGATATGAAGTTTCTTTTGTCCGTCGTCATCAGGTACTTTAAAAGCTCGTGACCAAAGTTTATAGTAACCCTTGTTTTTGATAGAGATTCTTTTAACAATTAGAATCTATATACCTTATTTAAACTTGAGTTTTCACCCATTATCTGACACGTGGTTTCATGAGCACTTCGCGTTTTCTTCCGGCACACTCCCTAATGTTGCGTGCCTCTCGTGTTTTCTCTCCTCACAGTCACGTTTTCATCCCCTCGCCCCCACCCACCGCCCCTCCCCTCCCACTGCTCGTGACTCTTAGATCCAACCCCTCCAGTCGACTCCACCATCTCGCAAGTCCCCATCCTCCCGCTCTAACAAGATCGTCAACCCCGAGCCCTGACCTCCGCTTGAGGACTCTGCCACCCTCGATAACCCCAAGCTCGGCCCCTTCCTCCTCAAGCTCACCCATAACACTTTTGTGTCTGACGAGGGACCTGCGAAGCCTCTTGACTACATCGTCCGCGCCTCTAGATTCTTTGAGCGTAGCGCTGCCAATGACGGCGATGAACTCCACATATCCTTTGAGCTCGCCATGAGCCTATAAGTCACCGCTACCATCCTTAGTACCTTTCTTGCGCTCTCGGCACACACTCCTTCAACAACAAACACGTGGGAATCCCCCATCCTTTTCCCTCTTCCTTGAACCATTTCACCCTTCCGCACTTCTGCTCTGCCCACCTCTCCCACACCCTTCGCCCACTTCTTCCACCATCACGATCGGCATCAACTTCTCTACCAGCTTCCACTTCATCTCCACCGTTTAACTTTTCATCCCTCAACACCTCCTCGCCACCCTCCAGCTTCCCCTTCATCTCCACCGTTGAACTTTCCATCCCTCGGCACTTCCTCGCCACCCTCCTCCACTCAGTCGCCTGCGAGAGGAGCCTTTTCCACATCACCAACCATTGCATACCTGAATTGAACTCAACGTTTCCAATCGCTTTTGCCCGCTACGGACAACACATCCCGTGGGTGGAGGTACCAGTTGTCGGGAGCCATAACAGCATTTTTTGTACTTAAGAACCTGTAATGGAGTTGCGGTGAGCACAAATGAACTGTATAGTTCCCACAAAAATCTCCGTGTCTTTCTTGGGGGGCAACTGAAGCTAAATTTTCTATTTTTCTGTATTTCGTAGTCACCACTTGGGTAAATGGGTAAAAGATTGTTGCTCTGCGACAGGTAGGTCATGGATCATGGTCTTGGAAACAATTGATTGAAAAAAAAGATAAGATTGCATATCTGAGGTCCCTGTCCAACAAATTTTTTTCAGTTGGAAGTTATTGATTGAAAAATGATTCCAGACAAAATCCTAATAAAATCAAGTTCAGAATGTATTAATTGTAACGCTCGGAATAACATGAACAACACGTGATACTTGGTTTTCATTTTTGGGTAAATTACAATTTGGGCCTCCATCTATGGGTCAGATCCCAAAATAGGTCCCGATCTTTAAATTGTACTGATTCGGGTCCCAGGACCATTTAGGAAATGAAAATTTTGGGGTTCATGATGAATATGCCCATGTTAGGAAGAGAATGGGGGTTGAGCTCCAACTTTTAAACAAAGGCATACTCGTCATTAGCCTCAAAAAGTTCCTTACATTAATGGCCCTAGGACCCGAATCGTTACAATTTAAAGATCGGGACCCATTCTGGGATCGGACCTATAGATGGGAACCCAAATTGTAATTTACCCTTCATTTTTCTATACCCTTCTTTCGTGAGATGTTATGAACCAAATTTGTACGAGAAGCTGAGATTTTGATCAATGAGCTTCATCGAGGCGTAGTTACATGGAGATCAGAAGCACGATCATTAGATAGAGCATCTAACATCTGTTGCAAGTCTTCAGTGTCGCCATCGAGATCCGATATAGCAGAGGCATCAACAAATTGGAAACCAAACCATCCATTGGAGATCGAGTTGATCGGCATCGCCTGAATGAAGCTTCACTTAGAGCTACCGAGAATTGGGGGAAGAACACGTCCGAGATATAGATTATTTCTCTACTGCACAATCACGTCATGCCATACCGAATCTCGACCATCTTCCGCTCTAGCAACACGCATGTCCTTGCACATGAGAAGGGAGAAGATATTTTGGGGGTAAATTACACCAAGAGCCCTCAAACGTCTTGTATTAACAAACATGCTTTTTGCAAGTACGTGTACTACACTATTCGTATGCCCATACTGTGAGTTGATGATAATTTGCTCGAATACCCATCAACATTGTTCTTCTCACAATCAGGTTTCCATGTGGTCAATTCACTTGACAGCACGATAACTTTGTGATTGTTGCACCAATACCCCCGCTTTATTGCTTATTTATTGTGCACGAATACTTTCTATATAAATCCCTATATACCCTTTATGTTGTATTGAATACATGATATTTATTAAATATGTATTAATTAAATACATAAAATAATATAAATATAATAAAATACCCGACATATATACTATATAGTAAACAAAGTATTTTCAAAAATATTATCATTTTCAAACTTTAATAAATCAAAAAACCAAATTCAAAAATACAAACAAACTTATAAAATACATAAAAAATACATATAACACTCTAAAAATTCTATAAAATATATCTTAGTTGTATTGTGCTAATTCGTAAATGAAAAATCAAATAAAACTAAATAAACAAATTTCAAAAATAATAAAATACTTCAAAACTTTGAAAAAGTCACAACTAATTAAAGAAAAGTCGCAAAATGCGTACAATAACTATTTTTTAAGTTACTTGAATGTCACATACAATAAAAACAAATTTGTCCATGGGAAGTGTGGAAACATCGTTGGAAGGTGGATTGACAGGATCTGGTCTGTGTCCATCTTCCTGAATATTGTTTTGGTGAGCAACACGTAAAGTTTCACTAATATATAATTGAAATGCAACTTTCAGAATAGTTGGAACAATGAAGTGACCATCTTGCTCCATTCCATAGAAACTGAAAAATTGGTGTTCATTATGAATATATTTTTCTTAACAAGATAGTCTATCGGTTTGACTAAATTTATTTCGTGTATCATGAACTTACTCAACACCTACGGCAAAATATATATTTCCTTTACTTTTCTATTGTATCTAAAATCTTCTGATTTTATGTATTGTATTATTTTATTTTATTTTATTTTTATAGTTTATCACATGTTAAAACTTAACACAGTTTTGTTTGGACTCTTTGAAAATGCTGCTCACTATAATCTAATGAGCTTCATCGTCTAATAATGTTAAAGTTCCACCATTTTATGATGTTTTCAATTATCTTTTTAATTTCCTTATATATAATTCTTATTTTCCAGGTATTCACTTTAGGAGTTGAGATATTGTAAATCATTTTATATTTGAATCAGGAGTTGAATCTGTAAATGTTTTTTTTTCATATTTAATACATAACTATAATATTGATCATGTTATAACAAAGGAATTCAACTATAAATTTATTAAGAAATTAACATATTTATAAATATATATTCTTTCACTCCATTACTATATGTTAATATAGCAATTTTGATTTATTCTTTGATATGTTGCTCTTAATACATATTTAAGGATATCAAAATTTCTTTGGAAAAGTCTATGGATAGTGTAGTTAGTACATAATTATAATTTTTCATTATATAAACAGATATTTTGCTTTAAATCAATACTATGATGAACATCATGCTCAGCATCGTCTTCAACTTCGTGACTGACAGGATCGTCTACTGTCTCATTGGCCTTTGTCTTCAGCTTCGATACCTTTTATTGCTCACAAAATTCTTCACCCAATTTACCATGAGATTATAGAAGTAGTACTTTTATTATGGTAAAACAAAAGATACTACGAACGGATTTATAAGTTACTTTCTCATTTCTTACAAAATTCTTCTACCAATATACATCGACATATACTAAATAAATCATCGCCGCGAAGCGCGGGTATCATCCTAGTAGATGTAAATACCAAGGTATAAAATGTGAATCTGAGGGGGTTTCCCAAAATACAAGGCTAGACGTATGACAGTTTTTAGAACGAAAGTGTAAGATCAAGGCAAAGTACACTAAAATAGAATCATTAAAATAGAATCATGTCAAATATTAAATTTGATTAAAAACACATTTAAAAACAATTTACAGTAGTAAAAGAATGCAATGTATAAGTGGTGGAAGCATTCGAGCTTAAACATCCAAACATTAAGCCACAAATTTCAAAAAGATCTAGTTCCAACTCCAACTTCCATGGTTCCATCTAAAGAGTTAAAGAGTATGGACTACTGAAGTCTACACTTAACACGAAAAATATAATACTAACCCAAATTCTAAGTATTCAAAGTACTAATATAGTTGCAAGATCACAAAATTTTCTCTGACTTTGCTTCTTCACAAATGCAAATTGCGATTTCAAGATTTATATCTCATACGGACACACAACAACATCAAGTGACAATTAGTTTTAAAAAGTATTATAATAATTTACTGTCACATACATAGTCACATAAAATACACACTGTTTAAAATAAATTAATAAGTATCAAATAACTATTATACTTAATACTAAATAATACAATAACAAAATGAATAGCTATTATACTAAGTAATAAATAACCAATGTTGTAAAAGTCACCCGACTATCCCGACTAGTATGTCCGACTAGTCTAGTTAGTGGGGTGGCCGACCGAGTACCGACTAATTCCGACTAGGTCCACTAGTCAACCACCTTTTTGCTTAGAGCTACCATATTTTCTTACTTTTTAAAAGCAAACTTATATCTAATATGCTTAATCATTTATTTAAATCCAATTACTTCTTTTGATTCATTATGATAGTAAAAATATATATAGATCTATATAAATATATTATAATATATATGTATAAAATGACTTATATATTTAAAAAATCAAACCCGATTAAAGCCGACTAAATCCGATTAAATCAGCCCGACTACCGATTAATCCTTAGTCAATAACACCGACCGACCGACAACCGACTACCGACTTTTGCAACCTTGTAAATAACACAACAAAATAGCAAATAAAAGAATAAGAATAACAAATAACAAAATATAAACCTAAACGTCAAAGACAAACCATGGGTGCTTTACCAGTGTAGGCGCAGATGTGGATGCAGTCTAGGGAAGGTTGCTTTAGCCATGAATGTTGCATTGGTGGAAGCCGTGGAAGCGACACCGGTATGGTGAAAGGTGTGAAGGCAGCAAAGGTTGGAGGGCATTGGAGAAGGCATCAACAACAACGATGTTCATGCAGAGAATACACGTGCGAGAAGAAAAGATGGTCGGGTAGGAACTTAATTCAGCCACGAAGAGTATTTTGGGCAAGCATGGTTCACGCGAATTTTACATGACCCACTTAAAAGGTCTCTTAAGAGAGGCATGCACCTCATGCTTATCTTGGCATCCTCGCACCTTGGCTTTGCCTCTCATAGACAAAGTGCACACCTCAGGTTTTAAGGCTGAGGCTTATGTCTCAAGGTGATTTTGAGGAGCCTCGACTCTCGAGAAGTACACCTCTGCACCTCGAGGAAGCGCTTTTTAAAATCATGTAGAAACAAGCAGTTTTGCCTATGGAAAAGTCTCATTGGCCATGGTGATCGTGAATAGAAAGAAACCTATTTTCAGATGACTGTGGCCCTAAATAGGGTTCACATGGAAGGGGTGACCTAGACAGACCTAACACCTATGTTGAGTCCGACGATGATGTTTATGATTTCGGTGGGGGGACCATGGGTTTAGGACTACTGCTCTTACACCCTGCTTGGGAGAATATGAGACTTATTTACTATGAAATCCTAAGACCCCTTTATATAGAAAGAGAGAGTGTATTGTAGGTTTACCGGGGAAGATTAAATAAAGAGTCCAGAAAGAAAAGGAAATTACAATACACGTGTCTCTTGAAAATTACAATATATGTTCTCTTTCACAGACATGATATATTGCGAGAAATATCATTTTCCATGTTATGTATAACTTGGGTTGAGCATGGTGAATTTTGCATCTATATCACAAGAATAATGGTGTAGGATGAGGCGCATGTTGTTGAATGAAGTCTGATATCTTCACAACGACCTGTATGTTTTTTGTTGCATAATAGAATAATATGTCATTAGTCCTTTATATAAATCGCCAAGAACTTCTTTATGCTTGTATTTATTTCTTTCAATTACAACAACAACCAAAGCTTTTCCCTGTAATTAAGTAGGGTCGGACTACATGGATTCTATGCCTTCGTTCAGATCTATCTTGGGCTAGTCCCGGGCTTATATCTAAAAAATTAAGATCCCTTCGTATATGTCTCATTCCAACACTTCTTGGGCCGTCGTTGCCCCCTCCTTAGCTGGCTCAACGTCCCAAACTCGCATCTCCTAACTCGTGCATCAGCTGACCTTCTTTGCAAATGACCAAACCATCTTAAGCGGTTTTCTTGCATCTTATACTCGATCGGAGCTACACCAACTTTATTTCTGATTGCACATTCCGAATCCAATCTTTAAGTGTGTATCCATACATCCACTTTAGCATTTTCATTTCTACCACTGCCATTCTCTGCACATGTCTATGGTTTACAGGCCAACATTCAGATCCATAGAGCGTAATGGGTCTCACAACTATTGTGTAAAACTTTTCTTTGATTTTTAAAGGAATTTTTTTATCACTGAGAACAACAAAGACTCCTCTCCACTTTGGCCATCCTGCATTTATTTTATTAGTAACATCTCCATCAATTTCCCACAATGTGCAAATAGATCCCAGATTCCCTAATATCTAAAGGAATCTCTTTTCCGAATGTTATTGTCACCAATCTTCACCTCAATTCCTTTGTCATTGTTTGCCATCAAAGGTTCACTCCATATGTTCAATCTCAGCCCTACTTATACGGAATCATTTAGTATCCAATGCATGTCTTCAAATCTTAAGCTTCTCATTTACTCTATCTCTAGTCTCATCAATCAACACAATATCTCAGCAAATAACATACATCAAGGTATATCCTGAATGTGACTTGTCAACTCATCCATAATCAAAGAAAAAAGAAATAGACTCAAAGTTAAACCTTGATGTAAACCAATGTTGATGTCAAAATAGTCAATCTTACCAGACTGGATCCTTACACAAGATAAAGCCCTATCACACATCCTTTATGAGGTGTATAGGACATGCACTTGTCTCTTCTCCAAAACCCTCCACAATATCTCTTGTGGGACAGAATCATAAGCCTTCTCCAAATCAGTAAAATCATATGGAGGTTCTTCCTTTTAGCTTTATAAATCTCTATTGTTCTCCTCAGCAAATGGATGGCTTCAATAGTTGAGCGACCTGACATGAATCCGAATTGATTTTCTTTTACTTTAGAAACTTGACTCAACCTTCTTTCAATCACACGTTCCCAAATTTTTATAGTGTGACTCATCAGCTTGATACTTTTGTAATTTGAACAACTCTGAATGCCTCCTTTGTTCTTATAAAGAGGCACCATGATATTTCTCCTCCAATCTTCAATCATTTTCTTGCTTCGCCAAATAACATTAAATAAATTCGTAAGCCAAGTCAAACCACGCTCACCTAAAACTCTCCATACTTCTACACGGATGTTATCCGGTCCTACACCTTTCACAGGTCTCATAACCTTCAAAGCCTCCTCTACTTCTTTTCTTTGTATTCGTCTATAGCTTGCACGATTCAAGTAACTTGCATTACTACTAGATCACCAAATGTGATTTCTCTATTTCCTTTCCAATGAAAAGTTTATGGAAGTACTGCTTCCATCTAGTCTCTATGTCCTTCAGATTAGCAATCACGTGACCTTCCTCATCCTTAATGCATCTCACTTGAGAAAGGTCTTTGGTCTTTATTTCTCTTGCTTTGGCCCAACTTGAATATATTCTTTTGACCCTTCTTAGAGTCGAGATTTTTGTATAAAACTTCATAAGATTTTGACTTAGCTTTGCTTACAACTTTTCTTTGCTTCCTTCTTCGTTATCTTGTAGTTTGTGACAATTTCCTTTGTTCTATCCTTAGACACATCTTAAAGCACACTCTTTTCATTTTGAGCTTCTATTCTCTTTGACTCGCCTAGCATCTCTTTGGTCGCTCCACCACCAAGTCTCCTTTTGCCCTATAGCTCTTCCCTTTGACTCGCCTAGTATCTCTTTGGCCACTCCACCATCAAGCCTCCTTTGGTGCTGAGCTCTTCCCTTTGCTGCCTAGCTCTTCCTTTGGTCACCTTTTGGAACTAGCATTCATCTCACATCTCGTTAATTCCACAATTCCCAATGAATAAGTATTTCATCCTGATTGCTTTAGTTGAAGATTCCACCATCTAGTATCTAGTTGTCTTGGAAACCCTTATTTTCTATACCATCCATTTTATTTGCACATCCGTGACTAATAAGCGATGTTGGGTTGTCAAACTCTCTCTTGGGAATCTGGGATTACTTTGCAGTCTTTACAACACAACCGATCTCTTCTCTCAACGTAAAGAAATCTATCTGTATTCTAATCGGGCCACTCTTATAAGTAACTTAATGCTCCTCCATCTTCTTGAAGAGTGTTTGCCATGGAAAGATCATATGCCGTTACAAAATCCAGAATGATTTTTCCTCCCCTTCATTTCTATCCCCGAAACCATGGCCTCCATGAACACTAGCATAACCCTGAAGCATCTTTCTCCACATGTCCATTAAGATCTTCAACTCAGAACATGTCCATTAAGATCTTCACTCAGGCAAATCATCTCTCTGTGTGGGATTTCTTGCAAAATCTTATCCAGATCCTCCTAAAAAGCTTGTTTAGTCCTTTCATCTAAACCAATTTGTAGTGCATAAACTGAGATGATATTCCGAATTTCTTCTTCAAGCACCAATTTTAGCAAAATAATCCGATACTAGAATTTTTGCACCTCAACCACACAATCCTTTAAATCCTTATGGACAACCATGTTGGACATGCGAGCCTACAACGAGCCATTATCCTCCAGTTGAAGATTCCACCATCTAGTTCTACTGATCTTGGAAACCCTCATTTTCTACACCAACCCTTTTATTTGCGCATCCATGACTAATAAGCGATGTTGGATTGTCAAACTCTCTCTTGAGATTACTTTGCAGTCTTTACAACATAACCGATCTCTTCTCCTCAACTTAAAGAAATCTATCCGTATTCTAATCGGGCCACTCTTATAAGCAACTAAATGCTCCTCCATCTTCTTGAAGAGTGTTTGCTATGGAAAGATCATATGCCGTTACAAAATCCAGAATGATTTTCTCCCCTTCATTTCTATCCCCGAAACCATGGCCTCCATGAACACTAGCATACCCTGAAGCATCTTTTCCCACATGTCCATTAAGATCTTCACTCAGGCAAATCATCTCTCTGTGTGGGATTCCTTGCAAAATCTTATCCAGATCCTCCTAAAAAGCTTGTTTAGTCCTTTCATCTAAACCAATTTGTAGTGCATACACTGAGATGATATTCCGAATTTCTTCTTCAAGCACCAATTTTAGCAAAATAATCCGATACTAAAATTTTTGCACCTCAACCACACAATCCTTTAAATCCTTATGGACAACCATGTTGGACATGTGAGCCTACAACGAGCCATTATGTAATAAATGTTATTGCACATATCATTCCCTGATCTTAAATGAAGAATAAATAATTTGCATAATAGGTCCCTTAGTACAATAAGGGTTATGTACCATGGCCATCTTAATAATCATACAGTTGTTCATTCAATAATTGAATCATAAAGGCTGGTTCTTGGATGAATATCTAAAGGATTAGATTGAGGACTCGTCAAGCACCGTCAAATGATTGTTAAGAGATGATCTCCAACCTGAGTAGGAGATGGCAATCCTTTCTCACATAGGCTGATATCTGACCGACCTCTTGATGCAGGTCCTCTGCATAGGAATAGAGATTCAGAGGTGTCAGATTAGTTAGGTCAAAGAGTTGACTTAACGAGATCGAGATAACCAAAGATCTATATCATATGCTGTCACGGTATAGGTACACATCCTCTGATCGGAGAAAGATTTATTACTATATGTCTGAGTATGTACATTTGGCAGACCAATAGGTTGATGACCTAACCAAGGTCTATACACCAGCGCGCTGATGTGCATATAAGGGCATATGAGTAATACGATCTCTCAAAGGGATCATACAGGTTCACTACTGAATCGGAAGACATGAGCTCACTCATGAGATATTGGGAAGAATCAAATTCCATGCACGGTCATCTCGCTTTGGAAGCTTGACTGAATTTGTAGGTTTGATATATACTTTTGGAAAGTATATGATCAAGACCCAGGTATGTGGAAAGTATATGATCGATATCAACTCTCAATGATCAAATGAGAAACTTACTGGTAAAACCCTAAAGTAGACAGTGTGAAGTTGATCTAATACTTCGGGTTTATTCTGAGTCTTCCAATATGCAGGATGTACAAGCATTGGGAATACCTGAGGGTGATGTGATGATAAACAATTGTATAACCATGATGCTTCCATTCCTAGGGAGTGATGAAACGGGTCTGGATTTTAGTCACTCCTCTCAGTAGAGAAGTAATCTGATCTTGGTCCAAATGTTGGACATTGATCTGAATGTGATTCAGATGCAATGAGAAGATTAGATTTGCGGTCTTGATTTAATCAAGCATCTATGGGAGGTATGAGATCTGGATTTGAGATATGATCTCAATATCCAAGTCACTATACGTGGAACAATACAATCGCCCTGCCTTTATCTTCAAGTATCTGCGGAGAAAGCGCATTATCCTTGAAAGAGTTCATGGATAATTTCATTGTTGATATATGTATCCAAGCATCGAGAAAATTAATAGTTAAATGTGATTTAATTATCATGGATAATATGAATTTGATTTATATTATAAGGAGAGTTATCCGAGATAATTAAATGTGATTTAATTATCAAAGATGTGAATAATGTGAATGTGATTCATATTATTTTGACACATGAGAATAGAGATCCAAGATGATTAAATACGATTTATTATCATGGATATGAATAATATGGATAGTACTATCCATACTAATCATATATATATATATTATAAATGTGATTTATAATATATAAGAGAGAGCTATTTGTGATTTATATTTGTTGATTAATTATTGATGTGAATTGGATTCACATTGGATGATTAATTAAAATATAATTTACATTTTGTTTTGGGATGTGAATGTGATTCACATTTTTCCAATGGCATGATTGCAATATTTCACAAGATAATTATGAATTATTTTTGTGAAATAGTTTACAACAATTGTTGTTGTAAATCCTGGAGGGAGATATCATGAGATAATGTATCTCAGGAGATAATGAGATCTCACGAGATGTTGGTAGCCATCCCCCCTTTTAGGGGATATGATTTATCTCCTCATTATCTCCAAGGATAATTAATTGATTTAATTTGAATTTAAATATATTGATTTATCGATATATATTATATTAAATTAAATTAATTGTTGTTGTGTTTTTACAACAATATCATAGACATTGAAAGAAACACAAATCATTCTCAACCATTGATTGTGTTTTGTCCATGGATTGGGATCCATGGACTCCCAAAACCCTATATAAGAAGAGACATCCCTTGTTCTTCATGAGACATGATAAATGAATGCTCTCTCTCTCTTCTCTCTACACGCCTACTCTCTCTATCTCTCATGGGGCCATCCACCATGGATGCCTTAGAGAGATCCTCCATCGCTGCAGTGTCGTCGTTATGCTGCTGATCGTTTACTCGTGGATCTCCGTCTACTTCGGCGTGCCTTGTTCGTGAAGAAGACGTCGTATCTCGTTTGTCGAGATCAGGAGATCCGTGGCTTGGATCATCAATATGGATTGCGAGAAGCACACGTCTCATCCACGCGCTCGTAAGCGTCTCCTTCGTCGGATCGGACTTAAGGCAGGAGGTCTCTTTATTTAGAGACTCGATCGCAACCACGCTTCAGGAGGTAATCCTATTACTTGTTTGTGGTTTAGACGAAACGATCCGAGAAGTGTTCTTGGATCATGTGGTTTCGTCACATAGAAAATTTTAATTTCCGTTGCCCGAAGCGACTAGTGCGACTAGTCGAATGCGATCATCACGCTTCCGTGATGTGCTTGAGGATTTTTCCCATATCCTTCAAACCACTCCAACACCGTTTCTTCCCTTATCTTTACATGAATACCAAAGTTTAAAGCCTGTCTTCTCAATCTCCCTTGCTTTCTCTCCAATCCATTTAGTCTCTTGAAGGCATAGTATTTGAATCCTCCTTCTTTCCATCGTATCTACTATCTACATTAATTTTCCAGTTAAAGTGCTAATATTCCAACTACTTATTCGCAACTTCCTTTGCAACCTCTTTTGGACTGGCTTCTTTACTCGCATCCGTCCATCATCCGAGAACCCTTGTACATTTTGGACTTCATCCAGGCGGTGATGCATTAGAACTAGCTTATTTACTCGCATGCATTCCTTATGTGAGAATCCTTGCAAATTTTGAACTTACATTCATGCTGCGATATAGCGATCCTTGCCAATTTTTCATTGCATTCGGCAATGCAATGCATTGCAAGTAAGGAATGCCTCAACGAAATCTAAATATTTGCTTAAATCCATGTTGAATAAGTTCTTTTAATTGTATTGTTAAAAAATGTTTTGATTTCTCAGTTTTGTTAATGCAACTCTATTTGAATCAGTGAATGGGCAGTTAATATCCAACGTGACAGCTATGCTTCATATATTGGCCACTATCCCATCCTCGCTTACTTTGCTCTTGCTGAAAACGAGTCTATTGGGAGGGAGCGCTACAATTTTATGCAGGTTCTTTTTCTTTTGTCCCGTTGATGCAATCCTTTTCCCATTTTTCTTTCCGTAGAATTATTTACTACCCTGTTGCTTTTGGAATGACCTTTTTGAAAAAAGAAATGTGAACTAGCAGTATTTTTGCTGGAATAAAAATATAAAATTAGCCAATGAGTCATTGCATAGAGGAGCATGATGTGATGGCTTGGAGCTTCTTTGCAAGATAAATGGTCTTGTAGAATGACATGCACTATTTCAGAAGTACATGTTTAAACTGACTTGCACGAGGTTTTCCTTGTTTTTGGTCATGTTGGTTTCAGGTAGTTGAGATTTTTGTCTGATGTAAGACTACTAATGGAAGTTCCATCAAATGTGATCTTCTACCAACTGCTGCATTTTCCGTAAAACTGTCAATCCTTAATGCATTTTTGGATATTCAATATCATGTGATCTCTCACCAATTGCTTTGCTTTCGGTAAAACTGATAATCCTTAAAGGAAGTTTTGAATATTTAATGTCGATGAGATAACTTGGAATCTGTTCAACAAGCTATATGGAATGGATTTTTTGCTTGTAGGATCGCCGCCAACATGTTACGATTGAGGTAAAATTACTACGCGAAGACTTCATTTGTACCATTAGGAGAAGCTTGGGGCCTTGGGATACATCATTTGTCTTCGTAGAATTCAGTTAAAAACTAAGAACAAGTTGAATTGCATGTACCTCCTGCTTGAAGGTTTCCCTCACTTGAGTCTTGCAACAGTGTTTAGCATGTCCCTTGCTTGAATCTTGAAGGGGATACGAAGTGCTTGTATGGACACACCTCCCTCTTTTTTGCTATAAGCTTTGGTCATGGCAGCCAATCTGAATTTCTCATGTTTCCCAGAAATAACAATAAGTGAGATCTTCATTATTCCCCTCATTCACTTATTAACTTCAAAGTTGTCTAACAGCATTTGGTTCATGTTTGCTCAAGGAGTTAGATGGTTTTAGCTCATTCTTGGGATGTTCAGTAGATTTTTAGCATACTTCTGGTTACATGGTTTGATATCATTCCTGGGATGCTTAGTAGATCTTTAGCATACTTCTGATGAGTCACATCCTAAAATCATTTCCTGCTTGAGACCTCGCACATCTACTCTTTGAACCTGCTTTGATTTTACAGAAAACTAAAGGATTACTTGAATTTATCCTTTATCCCATATTATTGTGTAATTATGAAAAAAAATGAATTGCGGAAGCGAATCAAAGTAAGAACAAAGAATAATAACACTTTGATTTTATGTAGAACCCTACTACCTGTTGTGCGGGATGAAACCATGGAAGAAAACTAAACGGGCTGTTTTTTCTATTCTTTTTCTCAATGATTACAATGGATATGAGGTTCTATTTATAGCCCCACCAACACATCAAAGTTCCATAAATAGAAGATATGGTACTAAACATGAGAATGGTGTAGTTGGATCTTGGAGTTGGAGAGATCCAATTACCCAACAGACATCTCAACCCTTCGCTATTCTCAACACTCCCTCTTAAGCTGGAGCATGCAATGCTCAATTTCCATAAGTAAAAAAACACTCGCATATGAAATACATGATAATATAGACCATCTCAACTCAACACGTACTCTGCTGGTGTCTGATGATGATAATGCTTCTCAGATCATGCTAGTGAGGAGGAAATGGGTGCTGGAACACAAATGATGATTTGTTGAGCAATCTGGATAGATGTCTGATTTTTTATGAATCTACATCGATCAGAGTCACTGATATTGCATTAAATCTTCCTCATGGAGCACTCTGGCCCACAACATGTCTTCTTTATGGAAGATGGCTCCATCTCTATAAAGGTTCGAATAAAGAAAAGTCATGTGATATCCATGCACAAATCCAGAAAAATGGCCTACTCTTATAGGGACCTTGAGTTGGATTTTCTCCCATAAGAACCTCATAAGGATTTTGTATTGTAGTTCATGGTCAATAAAGGGTGGAGCTTACAATGAGTCTCTCTGGAGATCTCTAAGAATGACCACTCCTATATAGAATGCCTCAAACAAGGGTAGAGCTTGAAAAATCTACTCAACACTCCTTTCTCCCATACTTGTTGGAAACATAAGGAATAATGGACAAAGTTGGGAGAATAAATAAAGTGTCGGGCCAATCAAGAAGCTTCCCATCTTTCTTTTTTGCTACTTTTTTATTATCCGATTTCTTAATGGTTTTTTTAACAACCATTATCTATCTTCTCCTTTTTCTTTCTTTCTTTCATTTTTTTTTCTTTTTTTATTTTAAGAACAATCTTGGTCAGTTGGGCTCATATAAGTTATTGAAATATAGAAATGCAGAAACGAATCGATAACCAAGAATAAAACATTGAACACTCAGGATTTTACGTGGAACCCTATCCCCTAAGGAGCAGGATGAAACCACTGGAAAATGCCTCAAGGATCGGATCTTCTATTAAAATTTCTCAATAAATACATGGGGTATGGAGCTCCTTATAAAGCCCCACAAATAGATTGAATCCCACAAACAGTAGATGTGAGACTAAACATAAGTGGGTGGTAATTTAACTTGGAGAAATCCAATTGCCCCTCTATTACGTACTCCAATAGTCCCTCTCAAGCTGGAATCGAGAAAGCTGCAACTTGCAACAAAAGAAAGTATACAACACATTATTACTCGATACATCTGAGAGAGATGGGGATAGACGCACCCCGCTCCGATGGGGATAGAGACACCTCGTTTGAAGTAATTGTTGTTGGTTGAAGATCTCGTTCGAGGGCGGGTCTGCGACAATCATGTCACTTGGAAAGAACATCTGTTGTGCATGTATTAAAAACGTGCCTCGAGGCATTTTTCAAGGAAAAACACCTCGAGGCTATAGCCTCATTCAGCTTCAGTGAGGCGTGCGCCTCGAGGCTTATGAGACGCTGCCTCATTTGTGTGCTGATTTTTTATATTTTTTTCTACAATATTTTTTCTTTTCTTTTTGGTTGTGGGCTTTTTATCTTTCGTAGACAAGTATTTTCAAGTCCTTAAGCTCACAATTCATTGAAATGCATTTTTTAGTTTATTAAAGTATTAAGCTTATTTTTATTTTGTTATGCATGTTCTTTATAAATCAATATGAACACAAAATTGAGTCTTGAATTCTTAAATCTAATGCCTCTACTCTTTAGTGTGAATCAAGCATAAATGCTTTCTTTATTAAAATGTTTGGTTATAACATGCAATATTCCAAGTATTTTATCCTCGAATCCTTTTTTTAAAATTAAAAGTGATAACTAATTCACTGCTTACTCTCTTATTCTTCTCAATTGAATGGCACAAATATCTCACCTAATTTTGAAAACAATGTGTTACATCTGGCCCCTTTAGTTTAATTTTATTCAAAACTTTAAATTTTACAGAGAGTTACCCATTATTGTGCTTGCATATCTATATTTACTTGACTCCTTACAGATTTAGAGTCCAAAAAAAGAGATTTATATAACAACTTGGATGTTTAAACCATAATGTTAGACTTGAAATGTCATGGAGTTATGTATTTAATCATAACTATTTAATTTCTAGAACTTGAAGATTGTAATTACAATTAATTATTATGTTTTATGGAAAAAATTTTCACGAGTGAGGCTTACGCCTCGATACTCCTCGAGGCTTACACCTTGAGGCAATACTGGAAAAGCGCTTCGATACGCCTCACGCTTTTTAAAACCTTGGTCGCTGTGACAACCAGTTCGTGCCCGGAGTAGAGTTGCTATAAAGGAAGAAAGTCCTTCGCAGAGTAGTTGTCAGCGATAGAGACACCATGATAAAGTAGTCGATTCTCGGTGAAGGCGACTGACATTGGTAATAGTCTGGAGTATCATTCTATCAGTTTACGGGTGATAAAAGTCCTGCAGATACATCTCAAGAAGAAGAAGAATATATACCCTAACTCTCCTTTTCTCTTATACATGATATAATAAAAGCATGGCTCATCAAGTTGGGAGAAACCAAAAGAAAATATGTATTTTTTTATTTTTTGTGTATTTTTTGCACAAATCATTCTCCTTTTTTATAGCCATCTCTCTTTTTTTCTCAGTTATTCTCTCTCTTTTTTTGTACAACTTTTTTATGATCACATTTTTTCTTCTTCAAAACTTCTCTTTGCTTTTTAGTCTGTTCTCTTCTTATTCTTATTCACAATAACAACGAAGCCTTTTCCCACATTAAGCAGGGTAGGCTACATAGATTCTTTGCTTCCATTTAGATCTATCTTGGGTCATGCTCGGACTTAGATCCAAAAAATAAGATCCCTTCGTATAGACTCATTTCAACACTTCTTGGGCCTTCCTCGCTCTCTCTTAGCCGGCGCAACATCACAGAACTCGCATCTCCTTACTGGTATATCAAATCACCTCCTTTGCAAATGACTAAACCACCTTGAGCGATTTTCGCTCATCTTATCCCCGATCGGAGCTACACCAACTTTCCACCTCATTGCATCATTCTGAATCCAATCTTTACATATGTGTCCACACACCTACCTTAGTATTTTCATGCTACTGCCATTCTCTGCACATATTTATGGTTGACATGCCAACATTCAGATCCATAAAGCATAACATGTATCCCAGTTGCTTTGTAAAATTTTCCTTTGATTTTTAAAGGCATTTTCGTATCACAGAGAACGGTAGAGGCTCCTCTCCACTTTAACCAATTTTATTAGTAATGTCTTCATCAATTTCTCCATCATGTTGCAAAATTGATCCTAAGTATCTAAAAAATCTCTCTTCTGAATGTTATTGTCACCAATCTTCACCTCGATTCCTTCACCATTGCTTCCATCAGAAGTGCACTCCATATATTCAATCTTAGCCCTACTTATACAAAATCCTCTACTATCCAATGCATGTCTCCAAACCTCACGCTTCTCATTTACCCTATCTCTAGTCTCATCAATCAACAGAATATCATCGATGAATAACATGCACCAAGGTTTCTCATCTTGAATTTGACTTATCAACTCGTTCATGATCAAAGTAAAAGGAATGGACTCAAAGCTGAACCTAAATGCAGATCAATGTTGATGCCAAAATAATCAGTCTTCCCAGACTGTATCCTTACTCAAGATGAAGCCGTATCATACATATCTATTATGAGATTAATGTATACGACAAGTACTTATCTCTTCACCAAAACTCTCCACAATATCTCTCATGGACAGAATCATAAACCTCCTCCAAATCAATAAAAATCATATGGAGGTTCTTCCTTTTAACTATATAAATCTCCATTGTTCTCTTCAGCAAGTGGATGGCTTTAATAGTTGAGCGACTTGGCATGAATCCAGATTGATTTTCTTTTACTTTGGAAAGTTGCCTCAACCTTCTTTCAATCATAAGTTCCCAAGTTTTCATAGTGTGAATCATCACCATATACCTCTGTAATTTGAACATATGTTGAATGTCTCATTTGTCTTATAAAGAGGTACCACGATGCTTCTCCTCCAATCTTCATGCATTTTCTTGCTTCACCAAATAACATTGAATAAATTTCTAAGCTAAGTTAAACTACGCTAACCTAAAACTCTCCAAACATCCATATGAATGTTATTAGGTCCTACACCTTTCTTAGGTCTCATAACCTTCTAAGCCTCGTCTACTTCCTTCTTATGTATTCATCTACAACTGCACAATTTAAGTAACTTTCACTACTAGCTAGATCTCCCAAAGTGATATCTCTATTTCCTTCCATAATGAAAAGCTTATAGAAGCAATGCTTCCATCTAGTCCCTATATCCTTTTGAGTAACAAGCACGCGACCTTCCTCATCCTTAATGCATCTTATTTGAGAAAGGTCTTTGATCTTTCTTTCTCTTGCTTTTGCCAAAATCTTGTAAAACCAATCGCACATGTACCATCACGGAAAGATGGGTGCCTCCACACCACCAAGCCCTCCCTCAGTCCCCAAAGTGCCAATATTCCAACTATCTATCCTCAACTTCTTTTGCAACCTCTTTTAGACTAACTTCTTTACTCACATGTGTCTATCATGCAAAAACCCTTGCAAATTTTGGATTGTATCCGATGATAATACAACGAAACTAGCATATTTACTCGCATGCGTTCCTCATGTGAGAACCGTTGCAAATTGTGAACTACATCTAGGCAACGGTATAGCGTCCCTTGTCAATTTCTCATTGCATTCGGATGATGCAACACGTCGCTAATAGGGAACGTCCCAATGAAATCTAAATGTTTGTTTAAATCCATGTTGAAAAGATCTGATTATCTTGGGGTGAATTCAACACCATTAGGAATTCGTCTCTGACTGTTTTACGTTGGTTGTTGGCTATCTAATGCAACCCTCCTCATTTACACGAGCTTGGGACCAATCATGGCTCAGTTAAAGTATTGCATTTGTTGGGAATACTTTAACTAAACCATGTCTGGTCCCAAGCCCTGTGGATGAGGAGGGTTGCGTTAGGTAGCCAACAACCATCAAAAAACAGTCAGAGAAAAATTCTTAAATAATGTTATCAAAAACACTATTTAGGAACCTACCTCAAGACAATCAAATCTTTTCACATGGATTTAAGAAAACATTTAGATTTCATTGGGACGTTCGCCCGATTGCAATGAGAAATTGACAAGGGCTACTACATCACTGATCTCAACAACACCATTCTCCTAAAAAAAGTTCTAAAACTAATTCTTCCTTATGTACCTAATTTATGGAAGATCGTTGAATTTCTACTTACCTTCCTTCAATTTCATGTTCACATGGAGATGCTCTCATTATTACATCACTTCACGAATTGCCTTCTTCACTTATTTCTTTGCACATATCATTTGTCCAATTAAGGGGGACAGCCATGGAGCTGTTTTTTTTTCGCTCAGAGTTTCTCTTATACTTATTCACTCCACCGCCCCATTTCCTTTACTGTCCGTGAACATTCTTTAGGCACATCTGTAACCTCGTTATAACCTATTACCTCAATTTCTCATTAAATTCAATATTTCGTCAATGTTCCAACAATATCCAAATCAGCTTCCTTGGCATCTTCTCTTAGAATCATTTATTCAGTTTTCAAAATTTCACCGAAATTCACATCACTTTGTACACCATTTGTATCTCCAAGAGATTCCTTGTATGCAACGATGTTGATTAGCTAACTTATCAGATGGAATGACCTTGCCATCATTACAGCACAGTCGATTTCATTTAAGCAAAATTGTCACACGTCCTGAAAAAATGTCCTTGTTGAACCAATCTTAAAAGGGATTGAGTGTTCATCTTTTTCTTGAAGAAAGTAGTTATTATATGTTAGAGTTAACATGTTTAATGTTTATTTTATTTTCCCATTGGACCTCTTTTGAAATTTTCCCTTGCAACCCTAGACACCTCCTCTTATAAACAAGGGCCCAAGTTTCACTGCTTTATACGATCCTAGATTTGTGTTGTGAATTGTGATATCCCACGAAAGCAAAAAAATCAAACACAATGAATTGACAAAGGCTTAATGGGAATATAATGTTCCCTTCCAATCCCCTTACACAGGAATATTGCGTGCAAGGATCCAACTATCAGCAGCAAAAGTAACCCATAGCCAACAATGGCAACCGAGAACACCACTTATCGTCCATTTGTTTCCTGATTTCAAGGGCCTATGATTTGTACGATCAGCCCTTGTGTCATCTAAAATTAGAAGCAGCCCATGGCCAGAGCCCGACTTCAAGGGCTCAGGATTTGGGTGATCAGTCTCGTTTCAATGCACATGAGTACTCCGAATGTTCATATATAATATGTGAACAGTTTATGGCTACACTTCCTTGATCGTCGATCTTGACTTATCTTCATGATCATCGTGGAAAATAGATCAAATCTTGGGAGACAACCATGTGTCTTGTCTCCATTGTTTTAAAATCACACCTCGAGGCATTTTTCCATAAAAATTACGCTGAAGCTACAACCTCGGATGCCAACCTGTGGCGTAAGCCACGAGGCACTGAGGCAGTACCGAGGTACCTGAGGCAGTGAGGCGACACCAAGGCGCTACCTCGGTTCTGCTATATATTCTTTTGGAAAAAAACAAAGTAAACTATTTTAAGTTATACTTTTACTGTAATAGTAAATGCAATATGGCTTAAATAACCATGATTAATAACTATAAGACCTTGGAACAACCAGTGAATCCTTAACACATTATTTCATCAACAATTATTGCATTAAAATTTTTTTATATATGTATAGTAATTTTAATATTAATATAAACATGTCTTATCGTACCCACTTAAATAGTCTAGTGGTAAAGCAACATGCCTACTACCCAAAAGATCATGGTTCAAATCCCCCTTGTGAGGGTCGCGTTAGGTAGTCGACAACCAACTTAGAAAATAGTTTCAACATGGATTTGAGCAAGAATCCATGTAGCTAACCCTACTTATAGTGGAGAAGGATTCATCATTTTTATGAGCATTTCTCATTAAAGATATCCTATTGTTTGTATAATACAGTGAATATCGTATATATTTAAGAGATTTTATGTTTTTGTAAGAATATTGTGGAAAAGAATAAAAGACTGAATATTGCGCACTTTATTCAGGTGGTCTAGGGGTCATTATATAGGACATAACCCTAGAGAGCTCAAAACTGGGAAAATACATACGTACCCTATGGGGGGTTACAATTAGGGATGAGCATTGGGCTGAGCCGGCCCACCCCGGCCCGAAGCCCAGCCCGCATAGCCCGGCCCAGCCTGAGCCCGAGTTATTTATGGGCCGGGCTTGGGCCAAAGATGTAGGCTCATTTAATAATTGGACCGGGCTCGAGCTTAGCCCGGCCCAGCCCATTAGGCCTGATAGCCCGGCCCGCATAAAAGCCCAAAATTAGGCCCGATAGCCTGACCCGCATAGAGCACATATGTGTCTAGACTTTGATATCTCACTTTGATATATTCATCTGGATTTAACGAGGGAGTTGACGACGTCGACAGATTAATCCACTTGAGGTACATTTTCAATCTATTTGTTTATTATTATTTGCACATGTTTCTATAATATCTCTATGAAAATCTTTCCATTAGATATTGTAGAATCATAGATATGACCAAATCCATGCAAAACAGTAGGATAACTAAATAATAAAGACCTAAATAACTAATAAATACTTCGTAACGAAGATTACAATCAAAATAACCAAATGAGGGTACACCAAGTTTATGGGCCCATCAAGTCTAGACTCATAAGTTTTTGGCTGGTCCATGCCCAATTGATTTTTGAGACATTATGGGCCGGCCCGGCCCAGGCCCGACCCATAATAATTGGGCTGGGCTTGGGCCTGGGCCTTAAAAAAATTTTAGTGGGCCTAGGCTCGGCCCAAAGCCCACAAACATAAATGGGCTTGGGGCCTGGGCCCTGTAGGGCCGGGCCCAGGCCCGACCCATGCTCATCCCTAGTTACAATGAAATAAATAAGAACCATAAACTACATTGACACTCTCCCTCAAGTTAGAGCATATATATCAACCATGTCCAACTTGGAAGTTATCCACGAGGGGCTTCTTAGGTAAGGCCTTCGTGAATTTATCTGCAAGCTGAAGATATGTAGTTATGTGAGGTGTAGTAATCTTTTCAGTTCGTACTACATCACAAATAAAATGGCAGTCAATCTCTATATGTTTGGTTTGCTCATGGAAACACATGATTCATGACAATGTATGTAGCAGATTTGTTGTTACATTATAGTGGAATAGGAGTGGTGACAACAATACCAAGTTCATGTAGAAAAGTCAATAGCCATGTGATCTCACATGTAGCCTGAGCCATCCCACTTTGCTTTTGCACTGGATTTGGATACAACAATCTATTTCTTGCTCTTTCAAGTGACAAGGTTTCCATCAACCATTGTAGCATATCTTGTGGTGGAGCGGCGATCCTCAGGTGAACTTGCATAATCTGCACAACATAGGCAATAACATCAATATAACCATTTACCCCATAAAAGAGGCCATGTCCAAGGGATTTCTTCAAGTATCGTAGGATTTGGAGGACATCCGTCTAGTGACTGTAGCAAGGTTACTCCATGTGTTTGCAAGCTCTAGTCACTACGTAGGAAATATTTGATCTGGTGACAATAAGGTAAAGGAGTTTGCCAACTAAGCTTATATATCGTGTAATATCTTCAAAAACAGGGTCAGAGGATGTGGTGTGTCTGCGGATCTCCATGAATACTAGAGGGCTTACATCCCAGTAATACAACTTTAGTAAGGATGTCCACATAGTACTTCCTCAGTTAGAGATGAAGTCCCTCTGTAGTGCATAGTACTTCTATGCCCAAGAAATAGGGCAGTAGACCAAGATCCTTGGTGACAAACACCTTCTGGAGAAAGGCCACGATCTCTAGTACCCCTTTATCATCATCACCTGTGACAACCATGTTATCCACATAAGCAACAAGTATAACAATACCAGTTGGCCGTCTTCTGAAAAACACAGAATAGTCATAAGTTGCTCTCTGAAAGCCAAGATTGCCGATTTCTACAGTAAGTCTATTGAACCATGCCCTATTGGTATTTTCAGATGTTTATTAAAGACTAGTTTTTGAGTATTATGCAAGATGAATGCTTAAATTTGACATCTTTCATATTCATATTTACCATTAACATGTCTAATTATTTCAATAGACTCTTATTATTTACACCCTTAAACATATTAGAAATTGCATGTGAATTCGAATGCTCCTATAAGAAAAAATTTGGGATGGGGCCGCTGTCCCCTGCAACCCCCTCAAGGGGTGGGGGGGCAACTTGGGCCCACCTAGCCCTGCCAGTTTCGCTGATCGGTTAGCGAGGCCCTTGTACTGGTAGGGTATGGTGGCACAAGAGGACGTCCGACCGTTCTTCATCTGGGTTCCATAGAACATACTGTTAGGATTCAATCATATGATTCATATCAACAACTTATATCTTTAATGACAACTATAACCAAACCCTTTTGATAAATATTTTAGTGATAGTTATAGCCAATGATTTCCTTTTAAACGGGTAGAAATTTAATAGAAAGGTTTATGACATTGGCATATCTTAATTTTTCATTTTCTTATCTTCATAATATCATCATATATTACATTGTTATATATCATATGTTTGTCAGATTAGATTATTTCATCAATAAATATATTTATTATACATTTTGTAATTTTTTTCTATACAAACTGAGGCTTACACATCAACTACCTCGAGGCTATGCCTTGCCTCGCTTATAGGGAAAAATGCCTTGTTCCATATTTCATTTTTTCAAACCTTGATGCCGACTACTAAACTTCCTGCTCACGTGCCTTCCCCATCATCCTGTATGCCCTAAGTAAATCACGAACATATGTTGATATCATTGTTGATGTTTATGTACATCAGTAAACTTTACAAGATAAAGTGCAGCTCCTTAGGATATTGTGGTATAAGAGACTCGTTATTAGACCCTTCAGAATTATGGAATCCATATCCTTTAGTTTCTTGTTTAGGAACCTCATTATTGTTATGGATTCTATGAGATCATTTACTTTATTCTTATCTTGACTCTTAAGTCATCCTCTAAGAATCATATCCTTAAAGATGAAATCTCAAGGTTATAAAATAGGTATCCAATATCATCCTTTACATATCCAATGAAGTGACACTCTCTAGTGCGAGATTCTAGCTCACTGGCATCCACATTTCTATCATGTACCAAGCAACCCTAAAATGCTTAAGTGTCTAACACTAGGCTTGATCCCCAAACCATGGCTCTTGAGGGGTTGTTGTGTATGGATTTTCTTGGAATATTATTAGAGATATGTATTGCAATATCTATTTGATACACCCAGAAACTAAGAGGTAATTGTGCTAAGAGTCATTATTGATGTGATCATGTTAAACATGATCTTGTTGTATCATCCTACAACTCCAATAAGATGAGGTGTTCCTGGAAGAGTGAGAGAAAAAATTCTTTTCGCTAAGGTATTCTTTAGATTCATCTGATAGGTTAACTATCTTGGTCAGATCGAATTATCTTCATCTCCCTTCTAACTTTGGTTCTCAACCAAATTTATGAAATCTGTGAACATTTCAAAGGTTTCTAAAGTGTAAAGAAGAAAATCTATACCACGAATGATCATTAATGGATATCACATATCATAAATGTTCATTATGGTATAGAAGGTGCACATACATCAATATGTATGAAGTCTTAAATACTTTGCATCTTACACCTTTCTCAGAGAAGGGTGCCTTGACATTCTACTCTGAATACAATATTCATCAACTTTTAGAGAATATAAAGTTCTATCTTTTACTAGTCCATTGATCTTATCAACGGACATATGTCCATGCCGCACGAAGAGAGGAGGCACACGAAGAAGGGCTGGAGGTATGGTTAGGATTTCTTTAGCTCAGGGCTTCAGTTTAGGATCCCTGCTGTAATACCATGTGGAGAAAGAATTCTTGTTGTGTTTATTCATAGAGCCTATTGTTTCTCTTATATAGGATAGAGAAATCCTAATGTATAAATTACATATTACGGATAAAAGAAATAAATAACTGTAAAACAATGATACAACATAAAACTCTTCAACAGTGACGAAGTTTCCTCTCCACTATTCCTTTCCGCTGAGAGGTATAGGGACAAGGAATTCCCTGAGAGGTAAATAATGACACCAAATCATGTTGACTAAATTCAAAAGCATTATCAATCCTCATCAAGGTTCAGGAAAACGGTATGCCTATGCGTTCGGACATGCCACCGAATACTGAATAAGCGATACGTGGGGGTATATGCAGGGTTTATGTTCTACACGGTTTCTAATTTTTAATTTGAAATAAATAAATATTTATGAATAATACTACTACTAAATTTATGTTTCTAAGTGGAGTTAAAGAAGATATAAGAAAAAACAGTTCATATTAGATGGTTGAGTATATGCTTTTAATTGCCTAACATTTAATCACAAAAAATATTCAGCAATAAAAACATCACATATTAGATGATTCATAACAACAAAACTTCATTACACTTACATACACTACATGAGCAAAACCTCAATCAACATATATTAAAATATTTGACGATGCATTGCATATATTCATGAGAAAGATACATGAGATAAACATAAAATATTACATATATAATGGTATAATGAATTGCGATTGTATACAAATGCATGCCATATTCTTACAATTGAATGGAGGAAGAGGAAGATCTACAGAATTGAGTACTTGAATGAGAGGATTGGAAAGGAGATGCTAGAGTAGTATGTGGGGTATATGTGGCATATACGGCCCACATATGCAGAGAGGGCGTATAATGCTTCTATTCATGAAATCGGTTCGGTTTGTATGCTGCACGGGCATATTCGGCCGCATATGTGGCCAATGTGACCAATTTCATGAACATTGGTCCTCATAGCTTGAATACAAGCTGATAAAAAAGTTTTAATGAAATGAAAAAAAGGAGTTGGCAATCTTATTAATCTTTGATCGTTCCTTTATTAAGTAGACCCATGTTATTAAGTAGACCCAAGAGCATCTGTTACAATTATCAACAATAATCACAAAATATCTTTGACCACCCGTACTGCAGATCGGACAAGGTCCCCAAGTATCACAATGAACCAGAGAAAATGGTAAAAATCGATGTGGCTCAACCCTAGATAGAAAGGAAGTCCAATGGTATTTCTTGAGTTGACACTCCTTGCAGTCAAATGGCTTTAGTGTAGAGAGTTCGTGTAACATCAAGGATAAAGCTTTGGCAAAAAGATGTCCGATATGCAAATGTCATAGGAACAAATCAGAGGGGATGGAAGCAGCACCAACAAAGGTAGAATCTGTAGGGATATCAAGATATAAGAGATCATTCTTTTCATGCCCCTTACCCAAAATTTACATCATATGGATGTCCTGAAAATAACAACAGAGTTCGTCAAAAATCGCAAAACAATTCAATCTAACACACAAACTTATGAACAAATAACAAGTTAAAAGAAAAGTTTGGGTTAAAATAAACTCCACTAAGATGGAGTTTGGAAGAGAACACCATGGCCCCAATTATGGTAATAGGGTAATGAGCACCATTGGCGACTCGGACTGACTTCATAGTAGAAGAAGGTTGGGAGGAGGTCAACAATCTACCTTCTCTAGTCAGGTTAGTAGAGGCACTGTAGTCAATAATCCAGAGCAGGTGTCATGGTAGTGTCTGACTTGTCTATCGTACCTAAGGTAGTAGCCAAATATGCATTAGGAGCATTGTCAACAAAAGATGCAATGGAGTTTATAAGCAATTGCATCTCACGAGGGTAATCGGTGGCAGTGAGTTGGATTGTTTTCCCAGATGGGTCTTGTTTAAAAGAGGACTTTGTCCAATATGTGCACGAGCTAGCATTGCTTAGAAGGGTGATTCGATTTCTAAAAGTGAATGCACGGAGAATAGCCAGTGTCACAACTACGCTTTGCCTGGAATCTTGTCCATGATCTTGGCCTGAGTCATGGCAATGTCCCCGACCAGAGCGATGGCCACGTCTACTATGAAAGTTGTTGATCGTCGCACTTTGAAGAGGCTAGGAAGGTAGAGTTCTCTGAAGGGTGCAAAGGAGAAGCTCGGCCAACATATGTCTCAATCTCTTGAAGATGTCCAAAGATAACCTTGAGGGTTGCGAATGTATCAAATGTGAGGTTCTGATCATTCACATTTTGATAGCAAGGATGTAATCCAGTAAGGAATCGGTAGACCTTCCCTTCTGATCTCTCTGTAACCTGTTTTTGACTACAGGCAGGCTGGGAAATAGCGAACTCCTTGTAGAATGCAGAGAGAATGAAATAGTATTCCATAAGAATGGATTCACCATAAGATGTGACCAAATCCACATATATATATATATATCAACAAGTTGAGACTTCGTAATCTGTTGCGAGTATGTCTGTACCGGTACGTCCCACATCTCTTTTGTTGTCTCCTTGTATAAGAGGTTCGCTTCAATATGAGACTCTACGTTGTTGGTCATCTGCGTCATGACTAGATAATGTATAAATGATGTAGTTGTCAACATCCTTGAGTTTGATGGTGGTCTTGTACCATCATAGAAGACGTAGCATACATGGACTTGGTCTTGTTAGGGTTGGATGCTATGGCAGTTAGAAATCAAGGGGAGCAGGCACCTTCGTTAGAAATTGAGGGGTTGACACCTTTGTAGAAATTGAGGAGGGTTCGACACCTATGGTAGATACCTTGCAGTTGGGGAAAGATCTATCCCACATACGGTATTGAATGGAGGGTTAGACACCTCCAATGGAAGGCCTTGTGTGGCCTGGCTGCTACGTGGCTTGCCTTAGAAGACCTTGGGTGGCCCAATGCTAGGGCGGTGTGATGGTGCTCAAAGAAGAAGCGCCAACAATGGAGATGCAAGGCTAGGAAAATCTCACGGTGGGCGACGCTCAAAGCGAGGCGACGATTTGATGCCCCAACAATGCTGTACAACTGCAACCTAGCAAAGCTATACCGCACAAAAGGCAGTTCTGACATTGGTAGTGAGATGCCGTGCAAGAGTGCCGGTGACATGGCGATGAGATGTTGTTCGAAACGCGGCGATGCCTGTGGGGAGATGCCGCTCGAAGGGAAAGGTGGCTGCTTGGGAGCGAGGCTAGATGTGGTCGGGAGTAGGTGGGTACGAGCTATGGTCTAGGACCATTGCTCTGATACCATGTGGAGGAAAACAGTAGATAATGAATCGCTTCAAATATGAGACTCTACGTTGTTGGTCATCTGTGTCATGACTAGATAATGTATAAAGGATGTAGTTGTCAGCATCCTTGAGTTTGATGGTGGTCTTGTACCATCATAGAAGACGTAGCAATACATGGACTTGGTCTCGTTAGGGTTGGATGCTATGGCAATTAGAAATCAAGGGGGAGCAGGCACCTTCAGTAGAAAATTGAGGAGGGGTTAGACACCTATGGTAGATACCTTGAAGTTGGGGAAAGATCTATCCCACATACGGTATTGTATGGAGGGTTAGACACCTCCAATAGAAGGCCTTGTGTGGCCTGGCTGCTACGTGGCTTGCCTTAGAAGACCTTGGGTGGCCCAATGCTAGGGCGGCGTGATGGTGCTCAAGAGAAGCGCCAACAATGGAGTTGCAAGGCTAGGAAAAATCTCACGGTGGGGCGACGCTCAAAGCGAGGCGACGATTTGGATGCCCCAACCAAGGTTCAGAAATGTGGCCCATGCGGCCGCATATGCGGCCGTATATGCGCATGCGAGCACCCAGCCGAACCACATATGCTATATGCAGCTATATGCGGCAGAAGCACACAAACGTGGCGCATAAACCGCATATGCGGCCGTTTATGCGATCTTATATGCAGGTGATTCATTTAAGGATCCGGGTAACCAAATGAATTTCTGGGTTTCCGCTGCTGCCTTTCGACTCCCCCTCCCCTTTCGAAATTTTCTGGAACTCGACAAACCCTAAACCTCCGCCTTCGTGAGCCTCAGTCAGCCTCCACCGTGAAAGCTCCTGGAAAGCCGCAAGCACCTGCACTGCGCGGCCTGCGCCTTCGCCCTCACCTCCTCCTCCGGCCTTCCACCTTTTGGCCTGCGCATTCACCCTCATCTCCTCCTCCCACCTTCCGTGGCTCCGCGTTCGCCCTCATCTCCTCCTCCCGCTTTCCATATTGCAACTGCATTTCCGCCTCTTATCACTGATTCACCGTGAATAATAAGTATACATCTTATCTCTTTGTGCATTTTTTTCATTCAATTTATGCGGCTTATTTTTTTATGCATGGTTTCTTCAAATTTATGCTGCTTATTTTTTTATGCATGGTTTCTTCAATTTAGGCATGTCTCATCTAGGTTGTTGTATGGCATTTTCTTCAAAAAGAGGAGTAAATTGTCAATATCACGAGTCTTCGCAACATGGATTTGATTGTAGCTAGTGGCTTTACCAAAGTCGAAAAAATTGGTTATTACAAATCAAATGTAATCTATGGTCTTGCAATTATATAAACCTACTTAGGATTACCCCAATATCATCATACAAGAGGGGACATATTGCTCCATATCTCTTGTTACACATTGGGCCCTATTTATGTTTATTCCCATGTGTTAATTTACATTGGCAAAGGAAAGATCCTTTTGCATATGGAGTATCAACTTTAATTAGTTCTTTAAAACCTATTTTTTTTACGCTCAAAAAAAGGGGGAAGCTCTCAGCGGTGTTCTCCCAATGTATTAAAAAAGGAGAGTAAAATGTATTTACAAGAGAAGAAAAGCAACTGCCCAAAACAATAATCCGGTTGGTATCCAAGAATAGATAACCCCCATCGTAAACAGATCACGCTACCCAGAAGACCAATCAAGAAGAAAACGCGTTGTCGAGATACATATATTCTCCCTGTAGAACTGCTGCCGATCAAAAAGTGCGTCGTTTCTTCCCAACCAGATGCTCCACAAACGTGCAATCGGGTCCAACAGTTCCACCCTAGATCGACCCCTAGAATTCACCAAGCTCTCGTAGAACGAAGCAAAGGTCGAAAAATTCAGCCAGCCCAAGTCATCCCAGAGAGCACGAACACGACCACAATGAAAGAAGAGGTGCTCGATTGTTTCCCTCTCCGTGTCACAGAGACCACAATTGTGCGAAACATTGGGAAACATAATTGCACAACAGTCTCGGAGTTAACAGTCTACCACGCCGAAGGAGCCAGAGGAATATGCCAATCCGCTCCGGAAGCTTGAGTCCCCAAAAGAATCTACAATCACGGAAGAAGGTAGCGTCATCCCCCACAGTAGGAGTAATAAGAGCGTGGTATGCCTTCCTGCAAGAGAATGAGCCGTCCTTCCAAACCAAATGATCACGGCCCACAGTGGGCTTGGAAGCGTCCGTGAGGGTAGCCATCAAGGAGATGAAGTCGTCCAATCACTGGTCCGATAAGTTAGCAGCAATCATAGGGCACCAACAGCCACCGTCCAAGCAGGAGGCCACAGTAGCGTCTTTGTCAACCACCAACGCGAACAATCGAGGGTACAAGTCCTGGAGAGCACACCTCCCGGTCCAATCATAGTGTGAATGGAATATTAATCTCATAAAGATAGTTTTTACCATACTAGAATAGTGATATCTCTCATTTTTCACATTTAGCTCTATTATGGTATCTATTTGCCTATGCCATAGTTCAAATTTGTCCAGGATTTATTCCTTTATAAATGAATTATCAACTGTGCTATTAGTTTTGAAAATCTATTTAATCTATATTAGCATCTTAGTTGGAAAATCAGTTTCATAAAGATAATCTTGACCATAATAGAATATGTATCACTATGTTAATTCGATTTTCAAGCATATACAAGCCTTACAGATTTGAATTATTAATATATTGAATTTCACTTCACATTTTTTTATTTTTATGCATGGTTTCTTCAAATTTATGCTGCTTACAGATTTGAATTATTAATATTTTTATTTGTGTGCCTGTAACTAATTGAGGCCTTTATTTAGTTTTCCTGTAAGTGTGAATGGATTAATTTATTAAGGGAAGAATCACCTAACGAAGAGGGGTCCGTCTTCTTCTTTTTGGGATGGGAAGAATCTTCTTCTATTTTGTGATATCATAATAGTAGATAATATAGCAATAAATAGTACATATTTTGTGATCCGTAAATGTCCATTATTATTTGTGTACTTCTTGCAAAACACATGTACACATACATTCTTGATAAGATTACATTTTGTGCTTATTTTTAATGACACATAATTTTTGTCATGTTTAGGTCGGTTGTCACAGCTACCTCTTCCACACCTACTACGGCAGAATCTACTTGCTATGTTCCACCTGGATCTATCGATCCGGGGTGGAAATATGCATATCTTGTTGAAAGAACCGATTCGAACATGGTTGCATGTCACTTGTGCGGCAAGGTCATAAAGGGAGGCATCATTAGAATGAAACAACACCTTGCACACATCAAGGGAAACACGAAGGCATGTCCAAAGGCCGATGCAAATGTCCACAAGGAAATTAGAGATTATATAGAAGATATTATGAAAAAGAAGAATGAGAAAGTTGTTAGTTTGAGAGAACTACGGGAGGAAGTAACAATCAAAGCATCTGACGGATCTTCTAACCAGCCATATGAAGGAGGAGGCGATGCAAAGACCTCGCGTTTCTGAAGATGATGTGTCTTTGGGTGCAACAATGCGACAGATGGTGATTAAAGATGCCTTAGCCAAAGAGGAGCGCGCACGCGTCAACAAGTTTGTGGCAAAATTCTTTTATGATGCTGACATTCCCTTCAATGTGGTGACCAAGAATTCCTTTATCCGAATGTGTGAGGCAATTGGACAATACAGAAGCGAATACAAACCACCTTCATATTATGAAATTATAGAAACTTTGTTGAAGGAGGAAGTGGATGAAACAAAGGAATATTTAAAGCATCACAATGAATCATGGAAGAACAGTGGTTGTTCAATAATGACCGATGCGTGGACTGATATGAGGGGAATGAGCATTATGAACTTGTGTGTGAACTGTGACTTGGGCACACCTTTCTTGAAGTCTGTTGACACATCTGCTGATTCTCACACGACTGAATACATCTCTTCTCTGTTAGAGGAGTGTATCAAGGATGTTGGAGAAGACAATGTTGTACAAGTTGTTACTGACAATGCTTCTGCGAATATGGCAGCTGGGAGGCTTCTTAAGACCAAATATCCAAGGATATTTTGGTCTTCATGTGCGGCTCATTGCATCGATCTTGTACTTGAGGAGATTGGTGAGGAATCAAAGATAAAAAAATGCATCACTAAAGCTAGAACTCTCACTTTCTTTATCTACAGTCATGCAAAGACTTTGAGCTTGATGAGACAGTTTACCCAGAAGGGTGAAATTGTTCGGCCAGGGCAAACAAGGTTTGCCACCACTTTCCTTACATTACAGAGCGTAATGGACAAGAAGGAGAAATTACGGTTGATGTTCTCTTCTGATGAGTGGAGGGAGTGTAAGTGGTCAAAACAAGAAAAGGTGAGGTGGCTGCATCCGTTGTCCTCAGTTCATCATTTTGGAGCCAAGTATCCTTGACGCTGAAGATCTTCTCTCCACTTGTCTACCTCGTACGTATTGTTGATGGAGAAATGAAGCCATCAATGGGCTTCGTATATGGAGGATTGGAGGATGCAAAAAATGAAATAAAGGCTATTTTTAAAGATGTTGAGCATTCATACAAACCCTTTATAGATGCCATTACCTTGAAGACAAAAGGAAGATTGGATAACCCCCTCCATCTTGCAGCTTTCTATTTTAATCCCTATTATTTTTACAGGGATAGCGATGCAATTTCTAAAGATAGCTTCGTCGTTGATGGTTTAATGGAATGCATAGAATTTTTATCCTGAGTTTGAGATTCAGGATGCCATCACGAAGAAAGAAATTCATATTTATCGAAGGGGAGAAGGAGCGTTTGGAAAGCCAATGGCTGTCAGGCAAAGATCCACCAATGATGATGATTTCTATCCTGGTAATATATCTCAAGCTTATTATCGGTGTAAAAGTTCTTAAGTTAGGTTTATTATTTTACAAAATATAACTGTCTAATCTCTTGTAGCTCATTGGTGGTTGCTATATGGTTCTCAAATGCTTTATTTGAAAGAAATGGCTTTGAGAAATTTGAAGCTGACATCCTCTTCTTCTGGCTGTGAGAGGAATTGGAGCTCATTTGCAGCGGTATAACTATCACCATTTGGACGTACAATTGAATATATTCATTAAGTGATTGTAATTTATAATTAATCAATTTTATATATTCTTAATGCAGATTCACACAAAAAAAGGAACAAATTAGAAACCAAGAGATTGAATGATTTGGTTTTTGTGAAATTCAATTCAAAGCTAAAAGAGCGTCCATCACTAATTGAGAGAGATCCATTTGTTTCAAAGGACAGAACACATGTTATGGATTAGATTGGTGCCAGTGAAGAAGAAGAAGAAATCTTCCAAGGGTTAGGGTTCACATGGAACTTGGTTGCAGAAGCAAGTGGGGCAGAAGAATTTGTTGAGAATAGGAGCCAAAGGAATACGGAAGCTTTGGCAACTTTGGATGAAGAAGAAGAATTTATGAGTGACTCAGAAGGCGATGATGATGACATTCAAACAATCAATTTTGAAGATGATTTAGATTAGAATTTAGGAATCTAATGGAAACATGTACTTTTTTGTCTCAGACATCACAATTAAGAGCATATCTTTAATATTTTTTAATGCAAACCGCATAATCCGCATATACTTCTGCATATCCGCTTACTCGCTCGGGACCGCCTGACCGAACGAATACCGCATACTGACTTTCTGAACCTTGAGAACCATATAACAACCATCAATGAGCTACAAGAGATTAGACAATTAATTTCTTGTAAAATAATAAACCTAACTTAAGAACTTTTACATCGATAATAAGCTTGAGATATATTACCAGGATTGAAATCATCATCATTGGTGGATCTTTGTCTGACAGCCATTGGCTTTCCAAACGCTCCTTCTCCCCTTCGATAAATATGAATTTCTTTCTTCGTGATGCATCCTGAATCTCTAACTCAGGATAAAAAATCTCTATGCATTCCGTTAAACCATCAACGACGAAGCTATCTTTAGAAATTGCATCGCAATCCCTGTAAAAATAATAGGGATTAAGATAGAAAGCTGCAAGATGGATGGGGTTATCAAATCTTCCTTTTGTCTTTAAGGTAATGGCATCTATAAAGGGTTTGTATGAATGCTCAACATCTTTAAAAATAGCCTTTATTTCGTTTTTTGCATCCTCCAATCCTCCATATACGAAGCCCATTGATGGCTTCCTTTCTCCATCAACAATACGTAAGAGGTAGACAAGTGGAGAGAAGATCTTCAACGTCAAGGATACTTGGCTCCAAAATGATGAACTGAGGACAACGGATGCAACCACCTCACCTTTTCTTGTTTTTGACAACTTACACTCCCTCCACTCATCAGAAGAGAACATCAACCGTAATTTCTCCTTCTTGTCCATTACACTCTGTAGTGTAAGGACAGTGGTGGCAAACCTTGTTTGCCCTGGTCGAACAATTTCACCCTTCTGGGTGAACTGTCTCATCAAGCTCAAAGTCTTTTCATGACTGTAGATAAAGACAGTGAGAGTTCTATCCTTAGTGATGCAATTTTTTATCTTCGATTCCTTACCAATCTCCTCAAGTACAAGATCAATGCAATGAGCTACACATGAAGACCAAAATATCCTTGGATATTTAGTCTTAAGAAGCCTCCCAGCTGCCGTATTTGCAGAAGCATTGTCAGTAACAACTTGTACAACATTGTCTTCTCCAACATCCTTGATACACTCTTCTACCAGAGAAGAGATGTATTCAGCCGTGTGAGAATCAGCAGATGTGTCAACAGGCTTCAAGAAAGTTGTGCCCAAGTCACAGTTCACACACAAGTTCATAATGCTCCTTCCCCTCATATCAGTCCACGCATCGGTCATTATTGAACAAACATTGTTCTTCCATGATTCATTGTGATGCTTTAAATATTCCTTTGTTTCATCCACTTCCTCCTTCAACAAAGTTTCTGTAATTTCATAATATGAAGGTGGTTTGTATCCGCTTTCGTATTGTCCAATTGCCTCGCACATTCGGATAAAGGAATTCTTGGTCACCACATTGAAGGGAATGTCAACATCATAAAAGAATTTTGCCACAAACTTGTTGACGCGTGTACGCTCCTCTTTGGCTAAGGCATCTTTAATCACCGTCTGTCGCATTGTTGCACTCAAAGACACATCGTCTTCAGAAACACGAGGTCTTTTTGCATCGCCCCCTCCTTCATATGGCTGGTTAGAAGATACGTCAGATGCTTTGATTGTTACTTCCTCCCGTAGTTCTCTCAGACTAACAACTTTCTCATTTTTCTTTTTCATAATATCTTCTATATAATCTTTAATTTCCTTCTGGACATTTGCATCGGCCTTTGGACATGCCTTCGTGTTTCCCTTGATGTGTGCAAGGTGTTGTTTCATTCTATTGATGCCTCCCTTTATGACCTTGCCGCATAAGCGACACACAACCGTGTTCGAATCGGTTCTTTCAACAAGATATGCATATTTCCACCCCGGATCGGTAGATCCAGGTGGAACATAGCAAGTAGATTCTGCCATAGTAGGTGTGGAAGAGGTAACCATGACAACCGACCTAAACATGACACAAAAATTATGTGTCATTAAAAATAAGCACAAAATGTAATCTTATCAAGAATGTATATGTACATGTGTTTTGCAAGAAGTACACAAATAATAATGGACATTTACAGGTCACAAAATATGTACTATTTATTGCTATATTATCTACTATTATATATCACAAAATAAAAGAAGAAGATTCTTCCCATCCCAAAAAGAAGAAGACGGACCCCTCTTCGTCTCAGGTGATTCTTCCCTTAATAAATTAATCCATTCATACTTACAGGCAAATTAAATAAAGGCCTCAATTAGTTACAAGTTACAGACACACAAATCAAATATTAATAATTCAAATCTGTAAGCAGCATAAATTTGAAGAAACCACACATAAAAATAAAAAATGTGAAGTTAAATTCAATATATTAATAATTCAAATATGTAAGGCTTATATATGCTTGAAAATCGAATTAACATAGTGATACCTATTCTATTATGGTCAAGATTATCTTTATGAAATTGATTTTCCAACTAAGATACTAATATAGATTAAATAGGTTTTCAAAACTAATAGCACAATTGATAATTCATTTATAAAGGAATAAATCCTGGACAAATTTGAACTATGGCATAGGCAAATAGACACCATAATAGAGCTAAATGTGAAAAATGAGAAATATCACTATTCTAGTATGGTAAAAATTATCTTTATGAGATTAATATTCCATTCACGCTACAAATATAGCTTAAATAGGTTTTAAAGAACTAATTACAGTTGATACTCCATATGCAAAAGGATCTATCCTTTGCCAATGTAAATTAACACATGGAAATAAACATAAATAGGCCTCAATGTGTAACAAGAGATATGGAGCAATATGTCCCCTCTTGTATGATGATATTGGGGTAATCCTAAATAGGTTTATAGAATTGCAAGACCATAGATTACATTTGATTTGTAATAACCAATTTTTCAACTTTAGTAAAGCCACTAGCTACAATCAAATCCTTGTTGCGAAGACTCGTGATATTGACAATTTACTCCTCTTTTTGAAGAAAATGCCAATACAACAACCTAGATGGGACATGCCTAAATTGAAGAAACCATGCATAAAAAAATAAGCAGCATAAATTTGAAGAAACCATGCATAAAAAAATAAGCAGCATAAATTGAATGAAAAAAATGCACAAAGAGATAAGATGTATACTTATTACTCACAGTGAATCAGTGATAAGAGGCGGAAATGCAGATGCAATACGGAAAGCGGGAGGAGGAGATGAGGGCGAATGCGCAACCGCGGAAGGCTGGAAGAGGAGATGAGGGTAAACGCGCAGGCGGAAGGCAGGAGGAGGAGATGAGGGCGAAGGCGCAGCCGCGCAACGCAGGTGCTTGCGGCTTTCCAAGAGCTTTCACGGTGGAGGCTGACTGAGGCTCACGAAGGCGGAGGTTTAGGGTTTGTCGAGTTCCAGAAAATTCGAAAGGGGGAGGGGAGTCGAAAGGCAGCAGCGGAAACCCAGAAATTCATTTGGTTACTCGGATCCTTAAATGGATCTCCCGCATGTAAGACCGCATGAACGACCACATATGCGGTTTATGCGCCCGTTTGTGCGCTTGGGCCGCATATGGCTGCATATAGCATATGCGGTTCGGCTGGGTGCCCGCATGCGCATATGCGGCCGCGTATGCGGCCGCATAGGCCGCATTTATGAACCTTGATGGTTTTCAAACGCCTTATTTGAAAGAAACAGTTTTGAGAATTTTGAAGCTGACATCCTCTTCTTCTGGCTGTGAGAGGAATTGGAGCTCATTTGCAGCGGTATAACTATCACCATTTGGATGTACAATTGAATATACTCATTAAGTGATTGTAATTTATAATTGATCAATTTTATATATTCTTAATGCAGATTCACACCAAAAAAAGGAACAACCTAGAAACCAAAAGATTAAATAATTTGGTTTTTGTGAAATTCAATTCAAAGCTGAAAGAGCGTCGATCACTAATTGGGAGAGATCCATTTATTTCAAAGGTCAGAACACATGTTATGGATTGGATTGGTGCCAGTAAAGAAGAAGAAGAAGAAATCTTCCAAGGGTCAGGGCTCACATGGAACTTGGTTGCAGAAGCAAGTAGGGCAGAAGAATTTGTTGAGAATAGGAGGAGCCAAAAGAATACAGAAGCTTTGGCAACTTTGGACGAAGAAGAAGAATTTATGAGTGACTCAGAAGTCAGAAGGCGATGATGATGACATTCCAACAATCAATTTTGAAGATGATTTAGATTAGAATTTAGAAGCTGGTTTATAACTTTATATATTTGAACATTCTACATTCATAAACATATTTTGATATAATGAACTATGTAGCTTTTTATTGTGGTACCTTTTTTATTTTTAAAAGTATGTTTTTGTAGGAATCTAATGGAAACATGTACTTTTTTTATCTCTGACATCACAATTAAGAGCATATCTTTAATATTTTTTAATGCAAACCGCATAATCCACATATACTTTCGCATATCCGCTTACTCGCTCGCGACCGCCTGACCGAACGAATACCGCATAACGACTTTCTGAACCTTGGCCCCAACAATGCTGTACAACTGCAACCTAGCAAAGCTATACCGCACAAAAGGCAGCTGTGACATTGGTAGTGAGATGCCGTGCAAGAGTGCCGGTGACTTGGCGATGAGATGTTCGAAAGGCGGCGATGCCTGTGGGGAGATGCCGCTCGAAGGGAAAGGCGGCTGCTTGGGAGCAAGGCTAGATGTGGTCGGGGGGTAGGTGGGTACGAGCTATGGTCTAGGACTGTTGCTCTGATACCATGTGGAGGAAAACAATAGACAATGAATTTCTTGTATTATGCAAAGGGTCTGGGGCCTCTTATATAGTGTGAAACCCTAGAGAGCTAATTCCCGCATGCTATTCCAAATTGAAAATCCCCCAAATCAATCAATGTGATGGATAGTGTGGAAGTGTGTGAATATGCGAGGATGGTTCATTGAACATTATGGGGGTAGTGGAGGTGTTTTGAAATGTGAGGGGATCTCAGTCGCATGGCTTCCATCCAACTGTGTACAAGGGAAGGGGTGATGATAACAGACTGAGCGGGAGTGGGATAAAACTTGAACTACCCCCAAACCGTCCCACCCTGCAGGTTGATAAACCCTGAGTTATATTTCTCTCTACAGTTATCTTTGCAAATTACCCTATTTTAAAGAAAAAATCCCACACGGTTGAATTTGTAAGTAAAAGAGGTTCAAAGAGAAGCCTTCTGTTCAAATTACTATGTAATTGATTTCCGTTCTGGTGTTCCTCAAAATCATTCCATAGTCTTTTGGAGTGTTTGACCACAAATCCATATATGCCCCTCTTAGAGCGGAAAAGGGCATGGTTATTGTTCGATGATCTATCTGAAGGCAAAAGAGTTTACATGCCAAAATCAACAAGGAACATGCAAAGCAACGGAAAATTATATTTCAGCTTTATTCGGGCCTTGTTCCTGCAAGTGTTTCGGTAGTGGAGCAGAAAATTTATGCATGCTTCAGAACAAGTCTCGATTGATGTTCTCACCGGTAGGATCTAGAAATAGTGATCAAACCCTGGTCGGAAATTCAACGGCGACGATGAAATTGTCAATAGTGGTTCTTGATGCTAGTGGGCATTATATAAGGGCAATGAATCCCATGATTGTTTTCAGGATGGAGCTTTGAGGGCAACACAACTGTGTCATGATGATGGAATGGAGCGAGGAGGTTGCGGCATTGCACGGTTGTGGTGTTGAGGTTGTTCAAGGGCATCAATATGGAAACACAATGGTGTTGTCGCAAGGGAAGGAGGTTGTGGCGTTGCGTAAATTGATTGTAGAATCAGTAGTGTTGGGCATTCGAGTGTGCTGAGGAGCGATCCAAGCACACAATCAATCGAAAAATATCACGGAGAAAACACCAATTTTATGGGGATAACATCACCGGTGTAGCTGGGAATAGACCAGTGGCAAAGAGAGATCTCATTATGTTGAAAACTGGAGTATAGAATATAGACAACCCTAGGAGGTAATGCTCTCTTGGAAATAGACTATCAGATAATCCACGCCTTACCATAGTTCACATGGTAAATGGATCCTAGTCGGATCCTAAACATCTATAAGATCCATTTACAAAATGCATCAGATCATAAACGGGTTGAGCCTTGAAGGCGTATCTCAACAGAGTGTACGAGTGATCCAGGAGTGGTGGGGTTTAAGTGAGAGGGTGGCAATGGATTCAGTAGGGGGAACGGTGACTTTTTTATAGGTGGATGAGATTGTGGCTTGTTGGTGGCAGGAGGGGGGTTGCTGGTGGCAGGTGTGACTGAGAATGGAGGGGCAATGCCTGCTGCAGTTGGCATGCGGTTTGGTTCCTGAGGGAGAGGGATGCTCGGACTTGCTTAATTCTTTTGCCTATTTCACAACCTTCTGTGCATGTAGTATAATCTCTATTTGTAATGCCACATAAAATTCCCCATAATTCTACAAAAGGGAACATGAAAAAAAGTAGTCTTACCAGGAGCCCCTGCATAAATTGTTTTACAGAAGAATTCCAATTCAGTTCCCAACCTTTTATTTAATAAAGGGCCTGAATTCTTTATTGCTTTAGGCTATCAGTAAGATGAAAGTTTGGATATATGGGATTGCTTATTTGGTCAGGTTATTTTGGTGGTTATTAATCCTTCCATATTTATAATAGGGTTTGTTTCGTGAAGAAGTCCTGATATTTTTCCTTATGTTCTAAATGAGGGTTTTCAGACTGAACTTAACTTTTTTTATTGATAGTTATCATATTTTCATAAAGAAATTACTGATTGCATCATATCTTACTTTTGATTGGTGCAGACATATTTTTCAGTTTTCTTGACATTTTTTAATGTGAATCTTGAAAGAAAATCCCTGCCTAAGTAGTTGAATTTACATTACTTGCAGAAAATGTTGTTGCCATGCGGCCTCCCTCCTGACAAAGAAGAAGATTAATGTTTTTATATTCAGTTTGCGTTGTCTAAGCTAGGTATCTTCTGTATTTTTCAGAAATGGATCCGGCAGTTGTTTGTCTAACAGGAGTTTTTGAACCGGCAATATCTTATTTTTCCTTCACATGAATAACTATCTAAATTAGTAAGCTCTTGAAATTCGCCAGACGCCAAGTCGTAAGCTTGTGTATGTTCATGTACGTGTGTTAGTTGCTTGGCATTGCTCCTAGTGTTTCTGAAAAAAAAAAGAAAACATTCCTCGGTTCCAGGGTATTTGGCTTTTGATATAGTTGTTTGCTATTGATACATTTATTCCGAGGCTTGGAATCCGTTTAGAAAATCCCCATTAAAGTGAGGAGATGCTTGGGTTTGATATGGATATTGTTATTAGGCATTGGTGAACTGTGAATATCATCGTGAATGAGATCAACATAAACATGCTGACGAAGCTGGGACACTCTGTGGAGATATAGTTTAGGGATTGGTCTTCTCTGCAGTGCAACAAAAAGTGGGAACTCGAGAAGATCCAAAGGGCCAATAGATTAATCAATCTAGATTTATGAAGCTTATGGGATGCCATGGATAGAATCGAGTTCGTATAAGCATCATGCACGATCAACAAATATGTATTAGGATTATAATTGGGAATAGTAGAGTCATGCTTGTAAGAAATTTTGTGTAGGCAACTACCATATATGGTAGTTGTCAACATTATTTTTTATTTTTATATTGTGGCTCATGATTAATTATGAAGGGATGCATCTCTTGAGAAGTTGCATTTGGTGGTTACCTTAATGGATAGGTAACTATCATGTATTATAAATATAGATTGGGGTCCCCTCTCCCTCAACCAAGGGAATGCAGATCCATTACTCAAACATATTAGGCAAGAGTTGAGAAGGAGAAGGAAATCCCATCTTCATCACTTCATTTCCGCTGCGATGGCTTCCGGTAACCCTTAAGTATCTTGGATCTATTCTATTTTAATTAGTATTATAGATCTATCTTTAAGACCAAGTTATTAGATCTATCAAGTTATTAAATCTATCAATTGGTATCGAAGCTTTTTTGACTCGATTCTTGGGATTTAGAGATATGAATATCTTTTATTAGTTGCTACTAAGTTGTTTTCTAAAGGAATAGTACGGATCTTTCATGTACTATTAGTTGCTATTAGATAGATAACAAAATATGTATCCTTCCAGAGTTGTTATCCTTTTCAACTTGCCGGATACATTTTTGGAACTTGTCCGGTTGCTTTACGTTCTAATGAATTTTCATTGGATGTCAGATAATTGGGTTTCCAGTGTTTTTTCATTACAATAGACTTCAAGTGCAAGCACTTCACGTGTTTGTGATTTTAATTCAGTTTTTTTACCCGTTTCTTTTGGGCTATTTGAGTCCTCATTTAATTCCAACCGTGCATATTTTTTATTTTATAATGTACTTTCATTTAATTCTAATGAATAAAATCCATCCCGTACAAGTCAAATCCGTTGATTTTTTTATTGCACGGATTAGATTCTTGTTAATGCATTAATCTCTTTTTTATACCTACATCCGTGATACCGTGTTCTTCCTAAAAAAATAAGTGTTTTTCCTTAATAAAGGTTGAAAAGCGTTACTAAATGGACCTTGTTTTTGGTAAAAAAAGGCTTTCAATCCGTTTTTGAGAACTTACGGATTGCACTTTTGCATTTTTTTCGTTTTTTTTAAAACGGAACAACTTGATTGTTCTGCATCCGTTGGTTTTGTAATCTCAATGATTGAGTCTTTTCTAGAATCATATTCATAAGTTTACGTTGATCTTTTGTGGTTGCCTTGCTAAAATTAAATTGTTTTCCCCCATGATCTTTGAAACACCATAAGATGTGCATAGATGGTGTGTTATTCTCGAAAGGTAGTTATTAAGTTGTTTGTGATATCGGATTGTTCAAATTAGTTCTCCATCAATTGGCAATTATTGGTTGTATCCTAGAATAATCACAGTTTGTTGGTTTATAATGTCAATAATTGCATTATGTACTGGAGTTTAATTAATCTGATGACCTCTGTTTTTTTGTATCATGAGGTTTGAAGTTTTGTTATCAATTGTATTGTCATATTCTTTTATGATATTTTTTTAACTTTTGATTATTTATTATTTAATCAACTTGTTTGATGCTGTAAGTTGTACAATCGAAACGGGAAGATTGGCCACAACATCTACTCGTTTGTATTGTACATTTTTTCACTTTAAATAATGAGCAATTATTGACTAGTTATATTAGAGTAGCCACAACATCTTGGATAACAATGTCAATAATCGCATTAAGTGCTAGAGTTCAATTATTTGAACTAATGACATCAAATTACATCTACATGGTGGAAATAGCTTGATTAACTCCCTTTAAAGTCATTCGGATAAGTGTATACAATTGAATCAGAAGGAGTAGCCACAACATCTGATCGATTCAATTTGTATATATTGTTTCTTGTAATAAGTAATTATTGGTTAATTATCCAAGAGTAGCCACAACATTTAGGATAACAATGCTAATACTTACATTAAGTGACTGAGTTAATTGGACATTCTTTTTGGAATGAGAAAAATAAAATTTTTTGTTAGTTATTCTAATGCCCACATGTACGGAATTTCTTTGAATATTCAAAAAATTTATTTCTCTCATTTATTAAGAAAAATCAATTGTATATTACAATTCTTTAGCCACAACAAGTCTTGTAATGATAGTACATTGATTTCTCAAAATATTAAATAAGTTAATATTTTGAATTAGGTTTTATGCTTGAGTTATTTGCTTATTGTGGTTGTCTCGTTATGATTTATTGCAGATAGTTCAGCTTTCATGTCTACTCAATTCAATGTCTTAAATTCTGTTTCGATTGTTGAATGTCATGTATGTCATGAATCTAATTTCATTGATGTTCCTATTAATATTTGGTGGATTGATTCTGGTACTTCAATCCATATTTCTAACTCCATCCAAGGCTTTCTGAAAACAAGGATGCCACTAAAAAATGAGCAAAGCGTTTATATGGGAAATCGCATGACTTCACATGCTGAAGCGATTGGGATGCAACGACTCATTTTGGAAACTGGCCATGTACTTGATTTGAAAAATGTATTTTTTGTACCCAAGTTCTCTAGAAATTTAATTTCAATATCTAGACTTTGTAATCCTGGATACAAATTTTCATTTGAAAGTACATCTTTTCAAATGTTTAAGAATGACAAGTTGATTGGTACAGGTGGCTTAGTGGACTATTTATATAAATTACATTTAGATCCACATTTTGAAAATAATATCCTTGTTTGCAATGTAGTTGGTAAAAAGCGAAAACGTAATAATGATCGATCATCAATGCTTTGGCATAAAAGATTAGGTCACATCTCCATTAAAAGGATCAAGAAATTAGTAAATGATGGAGTAATTAATACTCTAGATTTTACTGATTCTAGTGTTTGTTTGGAATGTATTAAGGGAAAACATACCAACAAAAATGCTAAAGGGTCGAGGAGAAGTACTAATCTTTTAGAAATTATACATACTGACATATGTGGTCCATTTCTTATAGAGTGTTTTAGTGGTCAAAAATATTTCATCACATTCATAGATGATTTCTCACGTTACATGTATTTTTATCTTTTATTTGAAAAATCAGAAGCTATAAATGCTTTTAAGATTTATCAAATAAAAGTAGAGAGACAATTAGAAAAGAAAATTAAAATTGTGAGATCAGATAGAGGTGGTGAGTATTATGGTAGGTATGTTGGAGGAGAACAAAAACTTGGACCATTTGCGCGATTTCTTAAGGATAAAGGCATTGAACATCAATTTTCAATGCCTGATGAGCCAGATCAAAATGGTGTCGCCGAATGACGGAATCGCACATTAATGGATATGGTTAGAAGTATGATGAGTAACTAGTCATTGCCTTTATCCTTTTGGAGTGAAGCTCTAAAGACAGTCGTATATATATTAAATAGAGTTCCATCAAAAGAAGTTCTATCCACTCCATTTGAGCTTTGGAAGGAATGGAAACCAAGATTGGAACACATGCACGTTTGGGGTTGTCGAGCTGAGATTAGAATCTATAACCCACATGAGAAAAAAAATGGATATGAAGACTACAAGCGGGTACTTCATTGATTATCCAGAAGCCTCTAAAGGTTATAGATTCTATTGTCCAAATAAGGAATCGAGTATTGTAGAATCAAAGAATGTTATATTTTTGAAAAAGTGAGAATAGTGGGAGCAAGATGGTAATTAAAGAAATCATACTTGATGAATTATCGGATCTTCTTATACCACTAGAAAGGGAGGAGCAAAATATTCAACATGATATCTTGGATGAGTCACAACATCAAGATATTGTTGTCCTTCAAGTCCAAGATATTCCTTTGGTTGAACCAATGGTGAATCCTCCACTACCTGAAAATGAAGTTGAAATAGTACCAATTGTTCAACAAGATGTTGTTACAACTAGATCTGATTGGGTAATAAAATCTACAATCTCATCAGATTTTATAACATACCTACAAGAATGTGACAATGACACCAGAATTTCAGAGGACCCAATATCATTTTCACAAACCATGAGTGGAATTAATTCTACTAAATGATATAATGCCATTAGGGAGGAGATGAATTCTATGAGTGCAAACTAAGTATGAGACTTGGTAGAGCTATCCAAAAGAGCGAAATCTATTGGTTGCAAATGGGTCTTTAAAACTAAGAAAGACTCATTAGGTAACATTGAGAGATATAAAGCCAAACTTATGGTTAAAAGTTTCACTCAAAAAGAGGGCATAGATTACCATGAGACTTTCGCTCCGGTATCACGAAAGGACTCATTACGAATAATCATGGCATTAGTAGATCATTATGATTTAGAGTTACACCAAATGGATGTGAAAACGACCTTTCTTAATGGAGACTTGGATGAACATATTTACATGCGACAACCTGAGGGTTTTATTTTAGATAATAGCAAGAATTTGGTTTGTAAATTAAGGAAGTCTATATATAGACTAAAACAAGCATCTCGTCAATGGTACATTAAGTTCAACAATACAATAACTTCATTTGGTTTTGTTGAGAACATTGTTGATAATTGTATATATCTTAAGACGAGTGGGAGTAAATATGCTTTTCTAGTCCTTTATGTAGACGATATTTTACTTGCTTGTAATGACCTTGGAATGTTGCGAGATACAAAGATGTTTCTTTCTAATAATTTTGAAATGAAAGATATGGGTGATGCTAAATATGTCATTGACATTGAAATTCATAGAGACATATCTCATAGAGTACTTAGATTGTCTCAAAAGGCCTATATTGAAAAGTTATTAGAAAGATTTGGGATGAAATATTGTTATCCTACCCTAGCACCTATTGGTAAAAGGAGATAAAATTTTTTCATTCAAATGTCCCCAAAATAATTTAGAAAAGGAACAGATGAAGGACATTCCATATACATCTATCATTAGGAGTCTAATGTATGCCCAAACATGCACTAGACCAGATATATGTTTTGCAGTTGGAATGTTGGGTAGACATCAAAACAATCCAGGCATGGATCATTGGATAGTGGCAAAGAAGGTCTTGCGATATTTGCAAGGAACTAAGGATTTTATGCTGATCTACCGTCATTCAAATTCCTTAGAAGTTATTGGCTATTCGGATTCGGATTATGCAGGAAATAAGGAGGATAGAAAATCTACCTCTGGATACATTTTTCTTTTTGCTGGAGGTGCTATTTCATGGAGAAGTGTGAAATAATCACTTGTCACATCAAGTACCATGGAAGCTGAATTCGTAGCATGTCATGAGGCTACTACACAAGCACTTTGGCTAAAGAATTTCATTGCGGGTCTCAAGATAGTGGATTCAATCTCAAGTTCATTAAAGATTCATTGTGATAATTCTGCAGCCGTATTTTTTGCTAACAACAATAAGTATACGCATGACAGAATGAGAATCAACACTAAATATCTTGTTGTTAAAGAGAAAGTTAGAGATCATTTAGTATTGATTGAACATATAGGTACTAAGTACCTGATTGCAGATCCTATGACAAAGGGTTTGTCGCCTAGTGTATTCATCAATCATGTAACTGAAATGGGCCTATCTAGTACCTTGTAATAATATCAATACATCCATGTGTGTACACCTTAAGTTTTGGTATAATGATCTAGTTGTTTATTGTCTGTTATATTTCAGTTGCATGCAATTAATGAACAGACATAAAGAAAGGACCCGTGTTAATATTTGGATATTAACACATAAAGATTTGTCATGTTAAGCAACTATTGATATTGTAATGCTTGGAAGGATATATCTGCTTGAAAGGTATCTACCACCAAGATTCATATTAATAGAGCTTAACTAGACAAATGTAAAGCAACAAATTTGATACATGAGCCAAGTGGGAGAATGTAAGAAATTTTGTGTAGGCAACTACCATATATGGTAGTTGTCAACATTATTTTTTATTTTTATGTTGTGGCTCATGATTAATTATGAAGGGATGCATCTCTTGAGAAGTTGCATTTGGTGGTTACCTTAATGGATAGGTAATCATCATGTATTATAAATATAGATTGGGATCCCCTCTCCCTCAACCCAGGGAATATAATGCAAGAGGATCCATTACTCAAGTATATTAGGCAAGAGTTGAGAAGGAGAAGGAAATCCCATCTTCATCACTTCATTTCCGCTGCGATGGCTTCCGGTAACCATTAAGTATCTTGGATCTATTCTACTTTAATTAGTATTATAGATCTATCTTTAAGACCAAGTTATTAGATCTATCAAGTTATTAGATCTATCAATACTATGTTAGACTTAGATTGAATGCAATCCTTAAATTAGATTTGATCAAATTTCATTAGGAACTTGATTTATTGAGATTGAATGAGAATACGATTGAGATTGATTGTTATTGTTAGAGTTTATTTTCTATTTTATTAAATTCATGCACTCCTTCATAGTCATATATGTATTCCCTCTTTTTCGCTCTCTAAGAACACTATATAAAATACACTAAACTCATGGAACAGACACAATGATTCATTCTCTTCTCCACATAGTATTAGAGCAATTATCCTAGACTGGGGTTTTAAAAAATTGTCACCAGTTTTGAGCCTTTCCCTTCTGCGAACTACACCTATGGGGCCCCTCCTAGCTAGGGCTTCATCAACAACCTTAGCATCGGATGTGGCACTGTCGGCAGTGCTGCCAGTAGATTGACTGTCACTTGCAACGTCGCCCATGCTGTTCTCCAGCCACCTGCAGTTGTCTGCAATGCCACCCATGTTCTCCAACCAAATGCAGCGTCGCCTACTGGCTCCAACATCTCCATCGATGCCCTATTGTCAACCATGACTCCTTTCTACAGCTTCAACGACTCATGCCTTTCTTTTAGCATTGATTTCAACGTTGCTAGGACCCTTACGAACCCTGTGATATGCTGATTTATCACAATTTAGACCTCGTGCGCATACATTCAAGAGATTTAGGGCACCTTTTTTGCCCTCATATGCTTACTTGATCAACAACATGACTTCTTTGATCTATCTATCTGACCATAGTGACATCTACTCTTACTGAGACAAAATCCTTGTCCACTAAGATATTCTTGATGAGGCAATGCATTACTATCAACCTTAAGGGTACTGACAACTATGTTATCTGGTCTCGTTCTTTCAAGGTGTTCATCGATGGTTAGTGAACAATCTATATCTTGACTACAAATCCTCCAAATGAGAAGGATAAAGACTGATCGCTGGCTTACAGACAACTATCAGGCTATCAACTGGATGATCAACAACGATGAGGCACATATCACCTTAAATCTTTTTTTTGAGGACACAACCAAGTAGATGTGGGAGGATCCTGAGCAAGCGTACTCCTAGGAGATGATGAAGTCACGTCTTGTTGACATCTACATGCAGATCTGGTTTGCATCTCAAGGTGATTCTACCCTAGTTGAGTATCACATGCATCTCACTAGCTTGTACAAGGAGCTTGCGATTTTTCAACCCTCATGTTATACCAAATAGGTACATGAGCGTTCAGACCGGTAGGTGTATCACTTGCTTGTTGGCTTGTATCCTTGACATCAACTAGTGAAGGAGCAATTTCTAATATCCAACACACTGCATGTGCTAAAGATAATCTTTGAACGTCTTAAAGAACTAGCGACATCTGATGCACAACCTTCTACTTTACCTTCCACAGAGAACTCTGCTCACATTGCATCATCTGGGAAAGGACAATGACACAACTTTCGAGGAGGTTGTGGACATGACTCTAGCCGTAGTTGCGGACAAGATTTTGGCCGTAGACTTGGCTTAGGCCGTGGTCGTAGACGTGGACGAGATCCTACTGCTCCTTAATATCCATAATGCACTCATTGTGGTCGCTGGATTCATCCGTCTGAACGATGCTGGTAAAAGTTTGGCATACATCCTTATCTAACAAATAATGCTTATGAAGTACTTATGATAGTGAAGAGGTGTCTCTGTTTAATCGAGAGACGGTTGATGAATCCACATTTCATCATCTTTATTCTATCATTTTGGCACCAAAAACCCTAGCAAATGCCTGTAAATAGCCTTAAATCAAGCATCTTAGCATTCATGCATGTGCATCTAAACAGTGTGTAAATTACTGTAATTAAGGCCAAAATTATAGAATAAATAAAGAAAAGAAAAAGAATAAAATATTGTAAATATTTTATGACCCAAAACCCCTGAGACCTAGGCATCTTGATGAATAGGTCGACAAGGAATAAAGTAGGGGGAGATAAGGTCAGGAACACAGATAAAATACCTATACATTTTATTCATTCTTTATTCTTTTTGGGACCTATTTTTGGTTCCACTTTTTATACACCAAATAAGGAAACTTTGTACATGAAAGTTGTAGATAATAAAATAAAGAAAAATACAAAATTGATTTCACAGAAAAATAATGTACAGATAAAAAGTTATGGTCTGAATAAAAATCCAGAATGCCAACTTCCCAGACCCGTATCTCACAAATAAAAACTCCAAATGCAGCGTACTCACCTTTAATTGTATATAGAAGAAAATAAGCTAATTAATGGCGGTGGTTTCGCATTTGGTAGAGCTACGGTTTAAAAGTTGAGTTTTGGACCCTCATTGTACATTGTACCGATTAAAATATTCAATTTATTATTTATCTATTATTTTTACAATTTTATATTTTCATAATTTTGTAAATAATACTTATAATAATTATGTATATTAAAATCAGAATAAAAACATCATTAAAACTCAAATAAAAATACTTGTATATATTTGATACATAGGTATTATACATACACTTATACCTATATAAAATACAATTCTATTTTATTAATTATACAAATTATATCAGAAAAATAAAATAAAAATATATACGCGTATATAAAAGTATTCTACAATTTTATAAAATACTAAATAAAAATAATAAAAATAAAGATACCTAAATAAAAATAGAATACATTAATACAGAGATATAGATACCTATAAGGGTATAAATGCAAACTTGTAAAAATAAGTCTCATAAAAATAAATAAAAATCACCATAAATTAATTCATAAAATAATAAACATTTTCTATTTTATAATTTAAAATTAATTAAATCATTTGATATTTTTAATCGGATTTAGAAATTCTTTTTCCAGGGATTTTCCTGGTTGGTCCACGTGGACCAACCAGGTGGCTAGGAAAGTTGACCCGACCGGTCAACTCTCCTGCCTCCTCCCTGCTGTGCGCCAGACTGCCCGCCAACCCACTTTTCCTCGATTTTTTCGCCACGATGCGTTGCTCGAGGAAGCCTTGACCCTTCATGAAAGTGGTACCTGGAACTACCACCTAGCTCGCCAGCCTATCAGATCCTCTTGGATCTTCTCAATCTGCCCGTGATCTTTCCTCGAAACTCGCCCGTCGACCATCTTCAAAACCAGCCCCCTTTCATCCCTTTCTCTTTTGAACCGACTTTAGGGCGCCAAAACCCTCCGGGCTTGGATCGAGCGGAGCTCCAGTGACAGGGCATCCTCTCCACGCTTCAGTCGAGGTGCGGTGAGCACCTAAGATCGAGTTCCACCATCTCCGGCCATCTCCTGGCCGTGAGGTTCCAACTTCGGGTACACCACCCTCGAGGTCGTTTTTCTTCCTATTTTCTTGCTCATTAGGTAGCTGTTAGTCCTAGCTTTGATTTCGTGCTTTTAATTTGCCATTTAAACCGTTGATCGGACCCGATTTCACCATCAAACACTCGCCGGAGCCCTCAAGCTCCGGCCACCATCTCCGCTAGTCCGCTCCACCTTTTCCCCCCTTTTTTGCTGGCCCCTGGACCCTTTTACTGCTGCTGGTATCTTTCTTGCAGGTCCAGGGCGAGGAGACCCCCGCGAGGGGTCGATTTTTGCAGACGCCGGAGAGGAGAGCCCGCGCGCCGCCACTGCCGCCGTGCGCGCCTGTGCAAGAACGAAGGGGTAGGGGCGTACAACTGCCGTCGATTCCCCCTCCCCGTATTTGATCCCGGCCGTCAACCTAAGGAGGAGACCCAGCCGTCCGATCGAGCGCCATCTTTTAATCCTGAGCGTCGGCGTGCGAAGGGGTATCCGCCGCTGCAGTTCCGACACGTGGCATAAGTGGACGATCGAGCACCGTTGGATCTGCCAGCCTGCTGGGTATTTTGCGTACATTGCCCAGCGTTTTTGTGTTATTATCTTTTAGTTTATAATCTTTCAACGGCCTTTAAGAATTTGTGTAATATTTGCAACAATCCCCCCCAGGGTTAGGATATTTCCTTGTAGTCCCAGAACTTTCATGCTCAGCTTAAAACTTTGGGGATATTTTGCATAACAACCCTTGAAACTTTCGGATATTACAGTTAGGTCCCTGCCAGGCGCGTGTATAGCACGTGCATGGTTTGGATATTTTGTGCTAAAGTCCCTCCGGATTTTTGTAATTGCATTTTGGTGCTAAAAATTTAAATATTCAGTTCGATATTTTGTGAAAAATTGCGTGCATGCCCCTGGATGTTTTGTAAATTGCATATATACCCCTGCCAGGACTGTTTAATGTTTGCATGCTTGTTGGATTTATTTGAATGATCATTTCATATCCAAAAATTCTCAAATTTTGAAGTTAAGTTTCTGGATAAGTGTACTTCAACGCCTCATATTTAGTTTTTGATTTTACTTTATTTTCATATTTATTAAAAATCAAAAACAGCCTTTTTGTGTACTGTCTACCTCAGAAAATACCAAAAAAATAGTAAAACACCCCCAAAAATTCCAAAAAAATTCCCTAGTGTTTATTTCATCCTATTTTAGTGTCAGTCCAAAATCCACTAAAAATCTCAAAAGAAAAACACTAAAAATTTAAAAACACTCAAAAACTTCAAAAAAATATATAAGATCAAGGAAAACTCTAAAAAATACAAACTCAGGTTCTTTTTGTTCCTCATTTTGTTCTTCTTATTCGAAAAATAGTGTGAAAAATTTTGGTTGCTGTTTGATATTTTTAATTCCCATTTTTTATTACAGCCAGCATTGTTTCCACTATTTTGCCTTATCCCAGTAATTAAAAATACCAAAAACACCTTGAAAAATCCCCAAAAATCACAAAAACAGTGGAAAACCACAAAAATACCAAAAAGATTTTATTTCTGAATTTTTGGATATTTTTGCACATTTTCATAAATCTTTTACCTTGTATTTCATTACATTGTCTTTGCTTTCCAATATTGAAAAAGAAAAAGAAAAATATAAAATATAAAACATAAAAATCAGAAACTTAAAAATCAAAATACAAAATTAAAAATTAAAATAAAAGAAAAAAAAATTAAAAAAAAAATTAAAAACCCACAAAAATACTTTGTTTGCTTGCTTGGTGTAGACTTATCACACACACACATACTTGTGCTTGCATTTGCTTGAATTACCCTGTTTGCTCCCTGTGTTCGAACTCTCTACGTACTTGCATCTATACATCTTTTATGTAGAGTTAAAAATAAATTTTGACTCCACATTATTTCTAATTTATTGATCTTAGTGTGGGTTGATTGTTGATTAATCACATTTTATTGTGGGTCGCCACAGCGACGTATTTAGACCCTCGATAATCTGCGGTTATCAAATGGCGCCGTTGCCGGGGAGCAACAACGAGTAGTTCTCACTTTGTTTGATTGTGTTGATTGTTTACCAATAGCATCCTTTTCCGTCTCTTACAGTTTTGATATATCTGTTGAGCTATCTGACCATTTCTTTTCTTGTCTTCTTGCGAGGGACCGCGGAGCAAGGCGGATCGCCTAGGTGACCCGAAGCAACCTTGGGAAGCGGAGTCGGCTTTTCTTAAGCCAAGCCGGCAGGAGAGAGAGCAGGAGGAGTGAGAGAGAGTGCTTAGATTAGTTGCATTTTATTTCCGTGAGAGAGTGACTTTCATAATTTGTAATAATACAGGTACTTTGGACTTGGACACTACCGGGCCCAATTTCCAAGTGTTTGTTCACTTGGGGGCTCACCGCAGTTTTGTGTTTTTCGCGGTTTTCTCGGCTTTATTTCTATTTGTTTCACGAGGATTTAGCCCCTAGACATAGGAATTTTTGTTGACTGTGACGAACTAAGAAGCTAAGGCCCAATCCCTAATATCTTGCCTGCACCTATAGAGCGTAATTGGACTTGGCTAAAATTCACTTGAAAAAGCTATCTGACTTGAACTAGAGCCCACGTGCCGCGAGCCCACCCTGTTAAGCGCTACTCCTGAACTCGAGTGTGTCGAGAAGAGGAGGGGTGAGCCAAGACCGGACTCCGGGCTCTTTTCTTTGTCATAGCTACTTGTTCTTCACGTTAATAGAAGTTGCTCATCTTAGGACGATTTCCTCGTGCATGCATATAGGTAGTTTAAATTACTGTCTTTCAATTATGCGCGGATCACTTTGCATGTAGAGTGCTGGCGACAAGGTACGCATTTCTATCCCTGCATGCATCATAGATTTTGACCGCGCATCGGCTTTTCCGCTTTCCTCCCCCTGTTTTATTGAACTTTAAATAACAAGGAAATTGGAAAATTCGTTAGACGATGTTTGCTCAGAAAAACACCTAAAAAGTGAAAACAATAAAAATTGGGACTGCTAATGCAAACTCGACCTTAAAACTCATCCCACCAAAAATTGTGTTTTGGGAGAGTAATCCCCTCCTTGTTTGATTTATCTGCTGCGAGAGAGTGACTCGACACTAGGATAGAGCCACATCTGAAATTTTAGTTGACTACTGGTCGTGGTTAGTCGTTCTCCAGTGAGGATCTCTCCGGTAACCGGTAAAGCGGACCGCGATATCCTTAACAGATTGAATTAGCGGGAGCAACCGGGTTACGGTCCGCAATTCATACTGGCTGGGAAAGATCTGACGTGGATTGGGACAGTCGGCAAGGAAAGTAGGATACCTAACAGCTCGCTCTAACGCTCTGATAGATTGACTGATCACCTAATAAAAATTGACAAGATAACAGACCGAACTCTTACGGTCATCAGCTCAAGTGTGGAGTAGGTGAAACTGGGGTTTTGATTTATCATCCTGTTTGCATTCCAGATCTCATCCGCCTTTCTGTAAATCAAGATGATGGGACGGAGATCTCTTAGGCCGACCTTGTCGGCACCGCTATCCCGCACTCCTCCTTATTCATCTAGGAATACCTCGGAGAGTCCGCTCTCCGAGCCTGAGTTTACATCCACCCTGTTCCCCCTCGACCACCCTTCTCATTCTTCTTCCATCAGTCCAAGAGTGTCTGAATACAGTACTTCACAGTGTTCCGCTCATTCGACAGCACCTGAGATGGCCTCTTTTGCTTTTTCAGAAAATCCAGCCATGGCAGACAGAGGCGAGCATGAAGATGATCATGAGCACCCTCCGTTCATATTTGATCAAGCAGCCATCAATAACTCCTTATTAGCATCCCTGGAGACTATGCAGCAACAGATCCGTGACCAGGGCACATTCATGGGTGACCTTATGAGGGAAATTGCTCAGATGAGAGAAAACCGGGAAGGTGGTGGAGGAGGAGGACCAGATGCAGGAGGAGGCGATCCAGACGGCGAGAGACCGCCACAGACTATCATGAGGGAATTTCACAACCCAGCTGCATCCCTCACTCACCGATGGATTCGACTCCCGCCCATCCGCGGAGATTTCGAGCTTCGGTCCCATACTATCCAGCTGCTACCCAAATTCCATGGGTTGCCGACCGAAGAGCCGCACCTCCACCTCCAGGAATTTGAGATGATTTGCAGCACCATCCATGATCGATTGACGACCGAGGACACAATCAAGATGATCGCCTTTCCATTCTCTTTGGTTGACAGAGCCGCCTATTGGCTCAAACATCTTGGGCGTTTCGTCGACACATGGGCAGATCTCCGGACCGTATTCTTGAAGAAGTACTATCCTCTCGGCCGGACCAATGCAGCTAGAGCAATGATCAGCAACTTCGTCATGATCCCTAACGAACAATTCCATGAAGCCTGGGATCGATTTAGAGAACTCATTGACCGGTGTCCACATCACGACATCTCCAAGCCCAACCTTGTGCAGAGTTTCTTCTGTGGGCTGACACCGGAGCTGCAGGGGCTTGTTAACGCCTCTTGTGGTGGATCCTATTTTTCCAAGGGTGAAGATGATGTCTGGGCCATCTATGAGGGCATGGCAGAAAATTCTACAGTGATGACCCAGGCCCGTGTCTACACCCAACAAAAGCCACCACAAGGAAGTGGAACCTTTCAGAGGATCGCTCGCATCGATGCCGGTCCCAACACAGTGTCAGTTGCCGCAGCCCAAGCAGAATCAGCCGCAGCCGACATGGGCATAATTAGTGAAAAGTTGGACCGCATGGAGATCCTTGAGAAGAAACAGAATCAAGGCATGGCCCAGATGGACCAAATTGCCAAGGTTATGAGTGACCTAAAAACCCAAATGCTATGCATTCAGGAGGCCCAATCTCATGCCCAACAGCCTCCTAGGTCACAGGTTGCCTCCAGCAGCAGCAACACCAACCAAGGCTCTACCTCATACCGTCAGGTGAATCACATCCAGTCAGAGCCGGTTCCGTTGTTGCAGTACCATCCAGAGCAACCGCCATCTTCCGACATGCAGATGGTGGTTTACCAGCAGGAGCAGCCACTGGCAGTTCTTCCTCCACCCTCCTTTGAGCAGGAACCATTGATGGAAGTCAATGGGATTTGGTATGACCGATACCCTCAGCCCGCAATTCGTAGGGATCACCCCGGATTCCGTTGGGGGAATGGTGGATCCTCGTCCCAGCAGCATCCTCCTGCCCATGGACAGCAGAGCAGCCAGCAGACACAGCAACAACAGCCCCAGTATGCCCATCATCAGCAATACCAGAATGGTCCTCGTCCCTCCTATCAGGGACAGCAGTGGAGGCAGCGACAGCAGCCTCAGCAGTCTTATCACCATCCTTCCCCCCAGTATCAGCAGCAACAGCAACAGCCCCATTTCCAGCAGGGACAGACATCCGGTTCTCAGGGTCCAGCCTTTGAGAACCCGGCCCTTGATGATCTTGCCCGCTTTCTATCTGAACAGCGAGCATCTTTCAGGCAAGAAATGGATGAATTCCGGCAGGAGATGCGGGATATTATGAAAGGCAAGGCCGCCATACCCGCTCAGATTGAGCCTAACCCGAACAATCTGAAAAGGAAGCCTGAGCAGGTAGAGTTTACAGAGGATACCTCTCCTAGTGATTGTTTGAGTGACATCTCTTATTCCTATCATGATGCTGATTTTGTCACTACTAGGAGCGGTAGGATGCCAGCCGGCGGCGCCTCTTCTGAGCGACAACCAGAGGCAGAATCAGGAGCGCCAGAGGAGCCAAGGAGCGGTGCTGATGCCGCTGATGATGATGTTGACGGTGGTGCTGATGCCACCCATGATAAAGTCCAGAATGACGGTGCTGATACCGTCGTGATACCAGATGAAGACGGTGGTGCTGATGCCACCATGTTTGATGAAGAACCAGAGAGCGGTGCTGATGCCGCAGAGACAGGTGCCAGTGGTGGTACTGAGGCCACCACCTCTACTTTTGTCGAGCCTCCCACTGTGAGGTTACCACATTTTGTACCCCTGGACTGTGGTAACAAAAAGAACAAAAATATGAATAAAGGAAAGGTTCCTGTTCAAATTAGAGATCCATATGTATTGCATGATGATATTTGTGTGGATTCTCCACCTTCACAGGCACAGGGACCGTTTCCTAGTCCTCCATCTGAGGAGGCCCCTACCATCCCCTTCCCTGAGGCACTCCGCCGAGCGAAGGGGAATAAAAATGAAAATCCTAAAAAGAAACAGGAGGTAGAGTTTGGCAATCAGATGATTGACAGATTTCACATTCAGCTAACTCTACGAGAAGCGTTTGAGCATATCCCTTTCTTCAAGAAGAATTTGAAAGACACAACTACTGTCCGAAGAAAGCGGAGGCACAGAGACCAAATCCATATGCTCACTCATGATACTTGCTGCACCATCATTCAGAACAAGCTGCCAGCCAAGCGACCAGACGCAGGAGCTCCCTATGTCAGATGCGAGATTCAAGAGCAGCAATTTGATCGTACTCTATTAGACAGCGGCTCCTCAATTAACCTCCTTCCGGCTGCCTTACTCAAGCAGTTCGAGTTTGGCCCTCTTCTTCGAAGCAGAACGGTCCTTCAGTTTGCTGATAGGTCGATAAAGAGGCCGAAGGGGTTATTGAAAGACGTGGTCGTTACCATTCAGGGCTTGAAATTCCCCGTGGACTTCGTTGTGTTGGACATGGAGATCCCTGAGTCGGTAACTGATGCCCCCATCATATTAGGACGCCCATTCTTGGCCACAGCCAAGGCGGTGACCGACCATGATTGTGGGAAGGTATGTTTTCGCGTAGAGGGCGAGACCATACAAATAGAGACGATCGAGGAAACCAGAACCAGAGAGTTAGAATGCTCCGAGCAGTCGAGTGAAGCCGCGCAGATGACAGAGGACGAGCTAGACGTCCATCAGGTTCGTGATTTTGAGATGACTGATGATGAATCTAACTGGAAAGACCCTGTAGCACCAACTCTCGCCTTGCCTACCGATTCATTGTATCGCAAGCTCATGGCAATCGAGAGCCGGGAGAGCACATTCCTGGATACGGATACACCTGAGGCTGACAGTGTGGTGACGAGTGGTGCCGATGATTTCAGTTCTTCTGCTTCTGATCCCTCCTATTCAGATATTGAGTGGGCCTATTTCGATGATCCGTTGTCTTGTCTGATTCATTCTGAGCCAACAACCGTGACAGAGTGCGAGCCCGTACAGTTTATTGATAATTCAGTCAGCCGCCTTTCGTCAGAAATTCATGCAGAGCGAGAGTTCTCCCATACAGACCTGGTAGCATTCACCCAGACATATCAGAAGCCAGATCTGCCGCCTCCCAGTTGTCCTGAAAGGAAACCTCTACCGCAATCAATGAAGTATAGATTCCTTGCAGGTGAGCCAGATATGCACCCAATCATTATCTCAGCAGATTTGACTGGAGAACAAGAATCTCGTCTGATGGAGGTTCTTGAAAGAAACCGCAAGGAAATCGGTTGGAATATAGCTGATCTCAAAGGGCTGAGCCCGAAGCTGTGCTCCCACCACATCTATCTCGAGGATGACGCTAAGCCATCGCGTGAGTTCCAGCGACGGCTGAACCCGAATCTTCGAGAGGTTGTCATGAAAGAAATTTCGAAGTGGTGGAGCGCTGATTTCATCTATCCCATCTCCGACTCTAAATGGGTCAGTCCGTTACATGTGGTACCCAAGAAGACGGGTGTCACTACAGTGGTCAATGAGTCTGGAGAGGAGATCGCTACCAGAGTACCAACTTCTTGGAGGGTCTGTGTGGACTACAGACGATTGAATGAGGCCACCAAGAAGGATCACTTCCCACTACCCTTTCTTGATCAGATTATCGAACGGCTAGCCGGGAAGAGCCATTATTGTTTTCTTGATGGGTACTCTGGATATAATCAAGTGGCCATTGCGCCCGAAGACCAAGAGAAAACGACATTCACCTGTCCGTTTGGGACATATGCTTTCAGACGGATGCCCTTTGGTCTATGTAACGCTCCGGCGACATTCCAGAGGTGCATGTTGTCCATCTTCTCGGACATGGTGGGTGACTGTTTAGAGGTCTTCATGGATGACTTCTCGGTCTATGGCGACGGGTTTGATGCTTGTCTTGACTGCCTAGATCGTGTGCTGAAGCGCTGCATAGAGGTCAATCTTGTCTTATCCTGGGAGAAGAGTCATTTCATGATGACTCAAGGGACGGTCCTTGGGCACATCGTCTCCAACAGGGGCATGGAGGTCGATCCTGCCAAGGTGGATATCATCAGAAAACTCAATCCGCCGTCCAATCTTCGTCAGTTACGGTCTTTTCTGGGGCATGTCGGTTTCTACCGACGGTTCATTCAGGATTTCAGTCGAATTGCCCAACCGCTCACTGACTTGCTGACCAAAGACACCGAGTTTATTGTTAATGATAAGTGTCTTGCGGCATTCGAGACTCTCAAGAGTATGGTTGTGTCAGCTCCTGTCCTTCAGCCACCCGATTGGTCTCTTCCATTCGAGATCATGACGGATGCTTCAGATTTTGCCGTTGGGGCTGTGCTTGGACAGAGGAGGGATGGATTACCGTTTGCCATTCACTACGCCAGCCGGACCTTAGATGCCGCTCAAAGGAATTACACTGTGACTGAGAAAGAAATGCTGGCCGTAGTCTTTGCTTTGGATAAGTATAGATCTTATATTCTCGGATCTAGAGTGACTATTTACACCGACCATTCCGCCATCAGGTACTTAATGGCCAAGAAGGATGCCAAAGCACGTCTGACCAGATGGATCCTTCTACTCCAGGAATTTGATATTGAGATTAAGGATAAGCCTGGAGTCAAGAATGTGGTGGCGGATCATCTCTCCAGATTGGAGAATCTTGAGGAATCTGAGCCCAGCGCACCTATCACTGAGACGTTTCCAGATGAGGCGATCTTGGCTGTCACCTCACTCCCGTGGTATGCCGACTTTGTAAACTATCTTGTTGCCAAGATAGTCCCTCAGGGTTGGCCCAGGCAGAAACTTGAGACCTTCCTAGCTAAGGCCAAGTTTTACCATTGGGAGGATCCCGTCCTTTATCATGAAGGAGGGGATAGTATCTGGAGGAGGTGCATTCCTCAAGAAGAACAGCATAGCGTCCTCACATACTGCCACAAGCTTGAGGCAGGAGGACATCATTCTGGAAAAAGGACAACACAAAAGGTGCTTCAATCCGGCCTATGGTGGCCTACTCTCTTCAAGGATTCTGATGAGTTCGTGAAGGGATGTACTGACTGTCAGAAAATGGGAACCTGCGGACAGAGAGACATGATGCCCATGCAACCCATTCACTTCTGTGAGGTTTTTGATGCATGGGGGATTGATTTCATGGGCCCATTTCCTAAGAGTCAGGGATTCGAGCATATTTTGCTCGCTGTGGATTATGTCAGTCGATGGGTTGAGGCCATTCCCGCCCGAGCCGCAGATGCGAAAACCGTGTGCAAATTCTTGAGGAAAAATATCATTTCACGGTTCGGGGTACCTAGAGTTTTGATTTTAGACGGGGGGTCTCATTTCATCAATGACAAGGTTAGGGCCCTTGCTGACGAGTTCGGCATTGACCATCGGGTTGCCACTCCTTATCACCCTCAGACTAATGGTCTTGCCGAAGTATCGAATAGAGAGATAAAGACTATCTTGCAGAAAGTTGTCCGCCCAGACCGAAAGGATTGGTCACAGCTTTTGGACTCGGTCTTGTGGGCCTATCGGACCTCTTTCAAAAATCCATTAGGGACATCTCCCTTTCGTCTCGTCTATGGCAAGCCGTGCCATTTGCCAGTGGAAATCAAGCACAAATCTTTTTGGGCAGTTACTGAGTTACTTTTGGATCCCGAGAGTATAGGAGACCAAAGAAGAGCAGAATTGGCAGCCCTGGAGGAATTGAGAGATACAGCTTTTTCCAATAGCCTACAGTATAAAGAAAAAGTGAAGACATGGCACGATTCGCATATCAACCATAAACAGTTTGAGCCAGATCAGAGAGTATGGTTGTTTGATTCCAGGCTGAAATTATTCCCAGGGAAATTGCAGAGCAAGTGGAAAGGTCCGTATGTGGTTAGGAAGGTACATGACAATGGCAGCATTGATATATCCGAACCGTCATCTTCGTCCACCTTCCGCGTCAATGGTCAACGCCTGAAGCTATATCGAGATCATGATCCACTGACCATTGACGTTGCCCCCATTCTTCTGGTATGAGATGTGTCCTTTCACTCCCATCATCTACATTTTATACATGGTGATCAACTCCTTCTGCCGCTGTACAAATCCATCTGTTCATATCACTTTCATCTGTTGAGTCATTTTCTTCTTTTCTTCTTTTCTTCTTTTCCATCTCTATCTTCTTCATCTATGAAAAAGGTGCCGCCCTTGTAGACAGTTCCCCAGACTTAGGACGTACTTTGTCCTAAGTATAGGGGGGTGTGCACCCCGAGTTTCTCTATTCTTTGATCCTCTCCATTGTCTCCTCTTCTTGTCTATACTTAGGGATATCTTACCCTAAGTATAGGGGGAGACAATCTGAGTACGATCTGTTCATTCCCACCCTTGACCCTCCCTGCGTTGTGTACAGTCTGCTATACTTAGGAGTATCTGATCCTAAGTATAGGGGGGACGGTCAACTTCTCATTCATTGATTCATTCATTCTTTAGACTTGCCTATACTTAGTACGAGTTATGTCTTCTCTTTTCTCTCCGATCTATGAGGACATAGCTCAAGCTAAGTATAGGGGGGTCGTATATACTGTGTATATACTTTAGCCATAACTCGTACTTTCATATTTTCCTAATAAATATGGCTAATAATTCATAAAAGGATGTGGTTATTCCTCAAATTCTTTTTGTATTTACTGATTAATAAATCAGGTGAAAATATTTTGTTACATGTCTTCAACCTTTGTAAAAATGTGTGGTTTGTAAAACTTCTTTTCTTTGTGTGAAATAAAATGTTTGAAAAATGATTTGCAAATGGTTTGAAAAAATGGTTGCAAAAATATTTGAAAAACCTTTATATATACTGTTTTGAAAGCCTTTGCAAAATGATTTTCAAATGTGTGTACATGCTTGTAAAAATTATTTGACAAAAATTGTGTGTCAAATAAGTTTGAGGAATACTAACATCACACCAAAATCCACTACCTATATATATATGTATTAAATTGATCACTTACCCTTGTGAATTCTTAAAATCCACTTCTTGTATATATAAGAAGCACTCCCGTGTACATAGCTTTCACCTAGTTTTCAGCCAAAACTTTTTGTTTTCAAAAATTCCCAAAAACATTTGCAAAAATTAAAATCCAAAAACATCTGAAAAATCGTTTTGAAAAATACAAAAAAATGCATCTGCATGTGCATCATCATCTTTTCAAAAATCCATAAAAAGTTCAAAATCTTAAAAATTGCAGCACAAAAATATTTCTTGCATTGCATGGCATGAGCATTTTTTCGGATTAAGTTTGATAGTTGAACAAGTCTAAGTAAAGTCCGGAGATTGGAGCTTGATTGGATCTTAAAATCTACCTAATAACAGGAACCTTATAGGAACTGGGTTTGAGGTACTTCAGGTCTAGTTGACTTAATTCTTTGAGGATCACGGGACTTGGTTCAATGGATTCTTGACTGCCTAAGTAGAGTATTTCGGAGCACACGCACGACTCTTGTTGATAATGACCTAACTTGGACACCTGCACCTTTCACATAGCTCTCCATGGATGAGGTGGTAAGGAGGCAGTTTCCTTTGGCTTGGGGTAGCATATGAGGGTAGTACTTCTAGGCGGAACCTCTCTTCTTCTTATAGTGAAGGAAGTGCACCTCAACTTGGTCTAGTGGTGAGGAAGGCTAAAGACAGAAGCCGTGGGTTGCAATAAAGCTTCAAAAGAGGGATAGTCTACTGGCTCAAGAGGAAATTTCTTGTATATATGCTGCACCATGTAGATATGCTGCACAGAAGTCCTTGAAAAAAAAAAAGAAAAAAAAAATGCAAAAATGCAAAAGAACTCCAAAAAAAGTGGTGGGTCGGATTGAAAATTTAATAACCCCACCGGAGTATGTATATAGTTCAATAAAGCAAAAGCTTATGGTATCCATGTTACATCTCATGAAGTTTGCAGCGGAAGACTTGGCTACACTGGCTGAGCTTCCAAAAGTCTATACTTCTTCCCCCTCTTCTTGAGCCGGTTGCACTTGAACTTAGAAGGGAATACCCCGCTTCTCGAGGAAAGAGTTGCTAGATCGAGGCATTAGAGTTACCAGGTTAGGGGAGGTGGTTTCTTTGTCACTTCTGAGGTGGGGAGCTACATATCACTTACACTGTACAAGTCAGATTCATAGTCGTAAGAGTTTGCGTATGAGTTGAAGTATTTCTGACCTGGCTATTGAGGAGACTTGGACAGAGTTTTGGGATTCTCAAGGACTGTTGGATTTCAAACTGGGTTCTCATTAAGGTTCCGACCGCACTAAAATTCCAAAGGTCCGACTTAAGCTCCAAACTTTGATTTTGTGAAGACAAGTTTGATAATTAAACTTCATCCAATTTTCTTCTTTTTCTTTTCTTTCTTTTCTCTTTATGCACTTATTGCATAAGTGTTTGCTAGGGACTAGCAAAGGTAAAGTATAGGGGGATGATGAATCCACATTTCATCATCTTTATTCTATCATTTTGGCACCAAAAAAACCTAGCAAATGCCTGTAAATAGCATTAAAATCATCATCTTAGCATTCATGCATGTGCATCTAAATAGTGTATAAAATACTGTAATTAAGGCCAAAATTATAGAATAAATAAAGAAAAGAAAAAGAATAAAATATTGTAAATATTTTATGACCTAAACCCCCGAGACCTAGGCATCTTGATGAATAGGTCGACAAGGAATAAAGTAGGGGGAGATAAGGTCAGGAACACAGATAAAATACCTATACATTTTATTCATTCTTTATTCTTTTTGGGACCTATTTTTGGTTCCACTTTTTATACATCAAATAAAGAAACTTTGTACATGAAAGTTGTAGATAATTTTATAAAGAAAAATACAAAATTGATTTCACAGAAAAATAATGTACAGATAAAAAGCTATGGTCTGAATAAAAATCCAGAATGCCAACTTCCCAGACCTGTATCTCACAAATAAAAATTCCAAATGCAGCCTACTCACCTTTAATTGTATATAGAATAAAATAATCTATCCAATTGTGGTGGTTTCGCATTTGGCGGAGCTACGGTTTGAAAGTTGACTTTTGGACCCTCATTGTATACTTGTACCGATTAAAATATTCAATTTATTCTTTATTCATTATTCTCGCATGTTTATATTTTTATAATTATGTATATATTACTTATAATATACATATACATTAAAACCAGAATACAAATGCAAAGAAATCACAAAATAAAAATACTTGTATAAAGGATACATAGGTGTACTGTCTATACATATACCTATACAAATAATACTTGTATTCTATTAATATACAAAACATATCAGAAAAATAAAATAAAAATATATTTATGTACATAAAAGTACTTTGTGTTTTTAGAAAATAATAAGCAAAAATAAATAAATTAAAAGACACAAAATAAAAATAAAATACTAAAATATATAGATAATACACCTATATAGGGTTAAAAAGGTAACTTGTAAAAATGTAAGTCATAAAAATAAATAAAAATCAGAATAAAATACTACATAAAAAATTAAACATTTTTTATTTTATAACCATAATTTAATTCAATCGATTTCTATTTTTAAATGAATTAATAAAACAATTTCCAGGGCTTTTTCCTGGTTGGTCCACGTGGACCAACCAGGTGTGGTCTAGAGTTGACCCCGGTCAACTCCCCCGACCAAAGCCTGCCACCTTCTGACACCGTGATTTCGCCCCGATTTCCCCCAATTTCCGAGCTCGATCCGTTCATCTTCTCCCCTCGATTCCTTCTTGGGAAGTCTTCCCCGATCATCACTGAGCCACGCCATGCTCCCAGATCACGCAAAATCTCCATCATGCGCGCGTGCTCTTGCTCCCAAAATCACGCCTCGCCACGCCTTAAATAAGAACCCTCATCTTCCTCCCCGAGGTTGAACGCCCTTCGGTCCACCCCTCGCGCTTCTTTCGTGCTCCAGAGCTCCCCGGAGGTGACAGCTCCGTCCTGGGCTCTTCAGCCAAGGCTCCCGAGGTCGGAGGCGCTTCCACCACCTCCCGCAAGCTCGCCGGTCGAGGTACCCTTCATCCTCTGGCTCCGGCCATCGAGGGCTTCCACCCCGTTATTTATCTCTTGCAATCAACTCCTGTTCGTCTTAGGATCAATATCCCCCAAAAAAATCAAAGTGACATCATCTGAATCGCTCGATCACCCACCTTGGCCGGAGTGCACCTCCGGCCCTTCGCCGCCATCTCGCTACACCTATCCCCACGCTTCCGCGAGGCCCAGGCAATTTGCCCTGGGCCTTCTCACCTCTTTTTGCAGGTCCAAGAGCTTTGAAAGCACCTGGAGGGCGATTTTGCGCCTTCGTCGGAGATACCTGGAGCGTGAAGCTCCGCCGCCTTCGCGCCAGCACCTCGACGCCCCTCCGGCGAATCCGAGCCGTCCAGTCAGTAGAAGGACCTCCCAGGAGCTTGCGGCTCCATTTTGGAGCCCATCCACCGCCGGAGAAGCGAGATCGGAGCCGGGGAAGTTCGCCTTCGCCGGCCTTCTTCCCCGTTCTTCCTCCTCGCGTCCCCACCGTCCGATCGAGCCGCAGCTCCAGATCAAGCAGTAGCCGTTGGATCGCACCACGCCGCAACCGTCAGATCGTCTTCGAGCGTTCTAATCTCCGCCGTGCATCCACGAATCGTCATCGACCGCTCAGGACACGCCACGTGGATAAGTGGTTCGCATCCGGCCGTTGGATCGCGTCTCGTCGCCCAGCCGTTGGATGCGTGCCACGCGTCTTCATCAGAGCGCTCGGGCGAGGGTATTTTGCATCTCACCCCTCGCCAAATTTTGTATTTCATTTCGGTCCATAAACTTTAAGCTGTAGTTTAAATATTTCTGTAATATTTGCACTTAGACCCCCGAACTCTGCTTATTTGCACCGAGGTCCAATCCACGTCACCTCACGTGCCCGTGCGCGTGAGGGGGCTGGGTATTTTGCAAGGACCCCCCTGGGGTTTATTTATTTCGCTTAAGTCCATGAATGTCTGCTTTAAGTTGTAATATTTTGGAGAAATTGCATTGAGCCCCTTGGAACTTTGTGATATTGCAAAAATACCCCTTCCAGGCGCGTGCGAGTCACGCACTCTGGTGGGTAAATTGCTCAGATACCCTTGCGGGTTTGGCTATTTGGTTTTAATACTTTAAATGCACGTTTGAGTGTAAACTTTTGTGGAAAAATTGCGTGTACGCCCCTGGATGTTTTAGATATTGCACATATACCCCTGCCAGGCCTGTTTAATGTTTGGATGTTTGCTCTAATTATTTAACCTATCATTTGAACTCCAAAATTTCCACAAAAATAGACTTAAGCATCTGGACACGTGTACTTCCACGCCACTATTTTAGTTTTTGATTTTACGTCATTTTTATATTTATTAAAAATCAAAAACATACTTTTTGTGCACTGTCTAGCTTAGAAAATACCAAAAAATAGTAAAACACCCCCAAAAATTCCAAAAAAAAATTCCCTAGTGTTTATTTTATCCTATCTTAGTGTCAGTCCAAAAACCACTAAAAATATCAAAAGAAAAACACTAAAAATTTAAAAACACTCAAAAACTTCAAAAAATATATAAAATCAAGGAAAACTCTAAAAAATACAAACTCAGGTTCTTTTTGTTCCTCATTTTGTTCTTCTTATTCGAAAAATAGTGTGAAAAATTTTGGTTGCTGTTTGATATTTTTAATTCCCATTTTTTATTACAGCCATCATTGTTTCCACTATTTTGCCTTATCCCAGTAATTAAAAATACCAAAAACACCTTGAAAAATCCCCAAAAATCACAAAAACAGTGGAAAACCACAAAAATACCAAAAAGATTTTATTTCTGAATTTTTGGATATTTTTGCACATTTTCATAAATCTTTTACCTTGTATTTCATTACATTGTCTTTGCTTTCCAATATTGAAAAAGAAAAAGAAAAATATAAAATATAAAACATAAAAATCAGAAACTTAAAAATCAAAATACAAAATTAAAAATTAAAATAAAAGAAAAAAAAAATTAAAAAAAAAATTAAAAACCCACAAAAATACTTTGTTTGCTTGCTTGGTGTAGACTTATCACACACACACATACTTGTGCTTGCATTTGCTTGAATTACCCTGTTTGCTCCCTGTGTTCGAACTCTCTACGTACTTGCATCTATACATCTTTTATGTAGAGTTAAAAATAAATTTTGACTCCACATTATTTCTAATTTATTGATCTTAGTGTGGGTTGATTGTTGATTAATCACATTTTATTGTGGGTCGCCACAGCGACGTATTTAGACCCTCGATAATCTGCGGTTATCAAATGGCGCCGTTGCCGGGGAGCAACAGCGAGTAGTTTTCACTTTGTTTGATTGTGTTGATTGTTTACCAATAGCATCCTTTTCCGTCTCTTACAGTTTTGATATATCTGTTGAGCTATCTGACCATTTCTTTTCTTGTCTTCTTGCGAGGGACCGCGGAGCAAGGCGGATCGCCTAGGTGACCCGAAGCAACCTTGGGAAGCGGAGTCGGCTTTTCTTAAGCCAAGTCGGCAGGAGAGAGAGCAGGAGGAGTGAGAGAGAGTGCTTAGATTAGTTGCATTTTATTTCCGTGAGAGAGTGACTTTCATAATTTGTAATAATACAGGTACTTTGGACTTGGACACTACCGGGCCCAATTTCCAAGTGTTTGTTCACTTGGGGGCTCACCGCGGTTTTGTGTTTTTCGCGGTTTTCTCGGCTTTATTTCTATTTGTTTCACGAGGATTTAGCCCCTAGACATAGGAATTTTTGTTGACTGTGACGAACTAAGAAGCTAAGGCCCAATCCCTACTATCTTGCCTGCACCTATAGAGCGTAATTGGACTTGGCTAAAATTCACTTGAAAAAGCTATCTGACTTGAACTAGAGCCCACGTGCCGCGAGCCCACCCCGTTAAGCGCTACTCCTGAACTCGAGTGTGTCGAGAAGAGGAGGGGTGAGCCAAGACCGGACTCCGGGCTCTTTTCTTTGTCATAGCTACTTGTTCTTCACGTTAATAGAAGTTGCTCATCTTAGGACGATTTCCTCGTGCATGCATATAGGTAGTTTAAATTACTGTCTTTCAATTATGCGCGGATCACTTTGCATGTAGAGTGCTGGCGACAAGGTACGCATTTCTATCCCTACATGCATCATAGATTTTGATCGCGCATCGGCTTTTCCGTTTTCCTCCCCCTGTTTTATTGAACTTTAAATAACAAGGAAATTGGAAAATTCGTTAGACGATGTTTGCTCAGAAAAACACCTAAAAAGTGAAAACAATAAAAATTGGGACTGCTAATGCAAACTCGACCTTAAAACTCATCCCACCAAAAATTGTGTTTTGGGAGAGTAATCCCATCCTTGTTTGATTTATCTGCTGCGAGAGAGTGACTCGACACTAGGATAGAGCCACATCTGAAATTTTAGTTGACTACTGGTCGTGGTTAGTCGTTCTCCAGTGAGGATCTCTCCGGTAACCGGTAAAGCGGACCGCGATATCCTTAACAGATTGAATTAGCGGGAGCAACCGGGTTACGGTCCGCAATTCATACTGGTTGGGAAAGATCTGACGTGGATTGGGACAGTCGGCAAGGAAAGTAGGATACCTAACAGCTCGCTCTAACGCTCTGATAGATTGACTGATCACCTAATAAAAATTGACAAGATAACAGACCGAACTCTTACGGTCATCAGCTCAAGTGTGGAGTAGGTGAAACTGGGGTTTTGATTTATCATCCTGTTTGCATTCCAGATCTCATCCGCCTTTCTGTAAATCAAGATGATGGGACGGAGATCTCTTAGGCCGACCTTGTCGGCACCGCTATCCCGCACTCCTCCTTATTCATCTAGGAATACCTCGGAGAGTCCGCTCTCCGAGCCTGAGTTTACATCCACCCTGTTCCCCCTCGACCACCCTTCTCATTCTTCTTCCATCAGTCCAAGAGTGTCTGAATACAGTACTTCACAGTGTTCCGCTCATTCGACAGCACCTGAGATGGCCTCTTTTGCTTTTTCAGAAAATCCAGCCATGGCAGACAGAGGCGAGCATGAAGATGATCATGAGCACCCTCCGTTCATATTTGATCAAGCAGCCATCAATAACTCCTTGTTAGCATCCCTGGAGACTATGCAGCAACAGATCCGTGACCAGGGCACATTCATGGGTGACCTTATGAGGGAAATTGCTCAGATGAGAGAAAACCGGGAAGGTGGTGGAGGAGGAGGACCAGATGCAGGAGGAGGCGATCCAGACGGCGAGAGACCGCCACAGACTATCATGAGGGAATTGCACAACCCAGCTGCATCCCTCACTCACCGATGGATTCGACTCCCGCCCATCCGCGGAGATTTCGAGCTTCGGTCCCATACTATCCAGCTGCTACCCAAATTCCATGGGTTGCCGACCGAAGAGCCGCACCTCCACCTCCAGGAATTTGAGATGATTTGCAGCACCATCCATGATCGATTGACGACCGAGGACACAATCAAGATGATCGCCTTTCCATTCTCTTTGGTTGACAGAGCCGCCTATTGGCTCAAACATCTTGGGCGTTTCGTCGACACATGGGCAGATCTCCGGACCGTATTCTTGAAGAAGTACTATCCTCTCGGCCGGACCAATGCAGCTAGAGCAATGATCAGCAACTTCGTCATGATCCCTAACGAACAATTCCATGAAGCCTGGGATCGATTTAGAGAACTCATTGACCGGTGTCCACATCACGACATCTCCAAGCCCAACCTTGTGCAGAGTTTCTTCTGTGGGCTGACACCGGAGCTGCAGGGGCTTGTTAACGCCTCTTGTGGTGGATCCTATTTTTCCAAGGGTGAAGATGATGTCTGGGCCATCTATGAGGGCATGGCAGAAAATTCTACAGTGATGACCCAGGCCCGTGTCTACACCCAACAAAAGCCACCACAAGGAAGTGGAACCTTTCAGAGGATCGCTCGCATCGATGCCGGTCCCAACACAGTGTCAGTTGCCGCAGCCCAAGCAGAATCAGCCGCAGCCGACATGGGCATAATTAGTGAAAAGTTGGACCGCATGGAGATCCTTGAGAAGAAACAGAATCAAGGCATGGCCCAGATGGACCAAATTGCCAAGGTTATGAGTGACCTAAAAACCCAAATGCTATGCATTCAGGAGGCCCAATCTCATGCCCAACAGCCTCCTAGGTCACAGGTTGCCTCCAGCAGCAGCAACACCAACCAAGGCTCTACCTCATACCGTCAGGTGAATCACATCCAGTCAGAGCCGGTTCCGTTGTTGCAGTACCATCCAGAGCAACCGCCATCTTCCGACATGCAGATGGTGGTTTACCAGCAGGAGCAGCCACTGGCAGTTCTTCCTCCACCCTCCTTTGAGCAGGAACCATTGATGGAAGTCAATGGGATTTGGTATGACCGATACCCTCAGCCCGCAATTCGTAGGGATCACCCCGGATTCCGTTGGGGGAATGGTGGATCCTCGTCCCAGCAGCATCCTCCTGCCCATGGACAGCAGAGCAGCCAGCAGACACAGCAACAACAGCCCCAGTATGCCCATCATCAGCAATACCAGAATGGTCCTCGTCCCTCCTATCAGGGACAGCAGTGGAGGCAGCGACAGCAGCCTCAGCAGTCTTATCACCATCCTTCCCCCCAGTATCAGCAGCAACAGCAGCAACCCCATTTCCAGCAGGGACAGACATCCGGTTCTCAGGGTCCAGCCTTTGAGAACCCGACCCTTGATGATCTTGCCCGCTTGCTATCTGAACAGCGAGCATCCTTTTGGAGTGAAGCTCTAAAGACAGTCGTATATATATTAAATAGAGTTCCATCAAAAGAAGTTCTATCCACTCCATTTGAGCTTTGGAAGGAATGGAAACCAAGATTGGAACACATGCACGTTTGGGGTTGTCGAGCTGAGATTAGAATCTATAACCCACATGAGAAAAAAATTGGATATGAAGACTACAAGCGGGTACTTCATTGATTATCCAGAAGCCTCTAAAGGTTATAGATTCTATTGTCCAAATAAGGAATCGAGTATTGTAGAATCAAAGAATGTTATATTTTTGAAAAAGTGAGAATAGTGGGAGCAAGATGGTAATTAAAGAAATCATACTTGATGAATTATCGGATCTTCTTATACCACTAGAAAGGGAGGAGCAAAATATTCAACATGATATCTGATGAATCCACGATTCATCGCCTTTATTCTTTTATTTTAGCTTCAATTTCTTAGTCAAACACCTGTAAATACCCATTAATTTCATAATCTTACCACTTTGCATGCATTTGTTAAAATTGCATTTTTAACACTTTTTGTACATAAATAAAAGAATAAAGAAGAAAAGAAAAAGAAAAGAAAAATAAAGGATGTAGTTATGCAATAAATACAGACTGACCCAAACCCCGAGAGAAGGTCAAGACTTGACCTGATCGACCAGGAATAAAGTAGGGGGAGATAAGGTTGTCTGTCAGAAAATCAAAAATATCTTGTAAATATTTTTCATGTATATTTGTATAAAACTTACATTATTTTATTTGTACATAATTTGACCTCAAACTAATTATTTTTGTAAATAAAAGTTGTGAATAAAATTGTGTTGTAAATAATAAAAATATTTGTAAAATAAAATATTGTATATATTGCAAATAATTACACCCAGAAAAAGCCGTAATGCAATAATTGAAACATCAATTTCGGCTCCATACGAGCTCAAATCGGACCAAACTCACTTCCATAATACTATAAATTAAATTATCTTTCAAATGGCTGTGGTTTTGTATTTTTTGGAGTTACGGTTAAAAAGTCGGTTTTCTGGGGTGTATTGTGCAGTTTACCCATGTTTTTGTTGTATATAATTATTAATATTTAGTTTTACTTAATGTATATATTATAAATATTGTTTTCAATAAAAATAAAAATTAAAAAAAATAAAATAAAAAAATCTTGTATAAAAAATTATTTCCTTATTTGTACCTATGTATATTGTATTATATGTGTATAATATATGTATACAATTAATTTCCCTAAATAAAAATGACCAAAAAAATTAATTGTCTCACATTAATTAATTTAATTTATTTAATTACGAAAATCATATGTAATTATTTAATTTATTTGATTTATTTGAATTTATTTGGTTTAATAACTTGCCTTGTATATATGATTTTATTCCACACCATATATGGCCACCATTAAGGTGGCTAATTGATTTTGAATTAATTTATTAATTTAATTAATTTATTTATTACGAAATTCGTTTTTAATTAATTAATTATTTTATTTATTTAATTATTTTATTAATCCATCCAATAAACACATTCCTTTTTTGTAAATATTTTCCTTTTTTGATTTTTTGCCTCTTTTTAATGGGCTCCTCCTCCCTCATTCACATTTGATCAATCTTTGGTGGAGAGGAGCCCATTTTCCGAGAATTTTCTTGTTGAAGAGGGTCCTAGCCTCCGATCTAGTCGGTGACAGCGGCTTGAGCTTCGTCGAGGCGACCATGGCTCCCTTCTTCCCAGTGAACTCCAGAGGCATCGCGAGAGTGACAGCAAGCGATCGCCCTTGTTGCAGTGAGGCGAGGAGGTGTGTCTGATCCCCGAGGTGAGATCCTCTTTTACTTGTTTTTCCTAGGTAATCGTAGAGTTAGATCTTAGCGTAGGAGTAGGAAGTAGTTTTTAGATTAAAATTTCCACCACATATTTTCCGCCTCGAAATCGATTTCCATCTCATTTTCCGATCCCTACATATTCACGTTCTACCTCACGCGATCTTCCACCTCCGATCACGCACGGTGATCGGAGCCCCTGGATCTTTCTCCCACTACGTTAAGATCCAACCATTCACATACTCCATTGTGTTTATAAATAAAATTAAAAAAAATGTATCTTGTTTTCTATTCCATATTTTTGCAAGATACAATAAAAAATAAATAATCTTTTGGTTGTTTTCTCTCTAACATCTCTTTTGCAGGAAAAATAAAAATAAAAAAAAAATACTTTTTCTCTCTCCAACATCTGTTTTGCAGGATAAAAAAAAATAAAAAAATTTTATCTCTAATAAATTGCTGCAGGTTACAAAGCAATAAAAAAAAAAGAGCAATTTAAAAAAAAATAAAAAAAAAATAAGCAAGTGGACGGCCCTCCATCAGCGCCAACACCCCTCGCGCCGCCCCTCCTACACCTGGGCGGATCCGCCGCCTACGCGCGGCTCCTCCGTCGACGCCCTGAAGACCTCCACCTCCTGCGTGGCTTGCCCTCGCCACCACGCCCTTGCCCAGCGCCCTTTCCTCCTCCAGCGGGCGGCGGCCCTACTCCTCCAGCCGCAGGCATCTCCAGCGGCGGCCTCACTCCCACGCGTCCTCCAACAGCCCTCCAGATCCGGCCCGCGGCCGCGCAAAGTCGGCCGACCGCGCCTCTCCTCCCTTGGCGCTGAACCTCCAACCTGCCCGCGATCCAACCAGCGCGCGGTGCCCCAGCCGCCCTTCACGTGCCCGCGCGCCTCTTCCGGCCCAGTCCCGTCCTCTCCGCGACGTCGTCCTCCTTCCAGGCGGCCGAGCCTCCATCCCACGCGGCGGCGTAACGCAGCGCCGCCCTCCTCCACTGTTGGCCCCGCGCGCGCGAAGACTCCAGTTGCGGTGCGCCCTCCCCGCCGTGTCGACCTCCTCGTCTGCCTTGAAGAAAACGTGCGGCGGCGGAGGCTCTCTTGTGAGGAACAGGAACAAAAACAAGAACGAAGGCACCAACCCTAGAAATGGGGTTTTGATTATAATATTGAAAAAAATTTCAGTGAAATCCCTGGAGTGGTTTAAAATTGCAGGTACATTCTTGAGCTCAAAGAGGCATGTGCTGTGCATGCTTTTAGTGGGTAATTTGCGTTACTTTTCCAGAATTTTAATTCTGTTATATTTCAGTGCATAAACTTTGAATAATTGCATTTACGTCCCTGACTGTCCAGACCTTGAACTGCTTGCTATCTTCATTAGAATAAAGGTTTTTATTCATCCCAAAAAATTTTGTAAAAATTCTTACATGCTCCTGCTATGCATGTGAACCTTGTATAAAGTTTTCATAGCACTTTGAATTGATTTGATATGTTTTGAAAATTACAAAAATAGTGCATGTGTTTTTACTTCTTTGTGCATTTTGTGCTTATTCGAAAAAATAAAAAAAAAATAAAAATCAAAAACCACTAAAAAAATCATTTTCTGAAATCTGACTATAGAGTTTTTAAATCGTGCTCCTTGTGTTCGACCCTGGTCGCTATACCAGGTAAAAAGAATAGCGAAGACCGCTTACATTAATTTTCATCGATTTTTATCTTCTCTTAAGTGGTTTCAATTAAATTTTCTCGTTGACCGATTCATGTGGTTGAGAACGACGACACTTTGATATTATTTATTCCTCTCTCGACCGTGTGATTTTCGCGTCGTCAGAATGGCGCCGTTGCCGGGGAGCACGGCTTTGTAGTCATTTTTCTATCTTATCTCTCTATATTATAATTGTTTTCTAACCTTTTTCTCTCTAATTTTTTTTTTGTGCGAGGTACTGCGTGGACAACTTGGAGTTTACTTTTTGAGGACCCGCACGGGAAGAAGAAGCAGGGAGAAGAAGAAGAATTTTACTTTTGAGAGAGAACAATTTTTTTTGTAATAATTTAGGATTTTGAACTGTGGACTTGGACATTTTTCGGGGTCTGTTTCGCCAAGTGCCGGTGCACTTGGGGGACCTCACCGCTGTTTTCCGTGTTTTTGATTTCACGTCATAACTTGCTATCTTGATTCGTGCGGATTTGGCCCCTAGACGTAGGAATTTTTGTTGATTGTGACGTAAATTTCTAAGGCCCAACACCTAATAGAATATCTGTTCCTATAGAACGTAATTGGACCTTAATAAAATTCACTGAAAAAGTTAGTTTAATTGGATTTGAGACCACGTGCCGTGAGGAGTCACATACAGCGCTGGCAGGACCCGTTGTGGCGGGCACCGAGTGACTCCCAAGATCGGACTCCGGACTCGATTCGGTTAGCTAACTATTGTTCTTCACGATCAATAGAAGTTGCTTGTCTAAGGCCGATTTCTTCGTGCATCATATAGTTAGTTTATATTCTGTCTTTAATTTTATGCGCGGTTCATATTGCATGTAGAGTGCTGGAGTAAGGTACGCATTTTCTATCTCTGCATGCATCATTGTGTTTGACCGTGCATTGGCTTTTTCGACTTCCTCCCCCTGTTTTTGGACTCAAATCAATCAAAGAGGAAATCAAAAAGCTCGTTAGGCGTTATTTTCTGAAAAAAAAAATCCCAAAAAAAATAGAAAATCAAAAATTAAAAATGGGACTGCTAATTGAACTTGACCTCTAAAATTAAACGTAACCAATTCCTCATTGTATTGGGAGAGCAACCCCCTCATTGTCTGCGTTTTTAATTGCTCGCGTACACACTAAGGAGTAGTGCCCAAATCCTATTCAAGCCTCTTAAGTGTGTGTACAACTTTCATTGATCACCTTAACTCTAAAATTGAAAAGATAAAGGACCGAATCTCATGGTCTTCACTTTGTGTTGAGTTGGTGAACTGGGGGTTTGCTTTGTGTTTTGTATGTCTTTGGTGTGAGTCGGTTACAATCATCTTCCTTTATCATTAGCAGTCACCTTCTGTCTCTAACCCACCCTCCCTCCCTTCTATCTCTCTCTTCGTTCCTGCCTTTTCTTTCTTTCAGTCCCTTCCATCCCCCCCTTCAGTTTCCTCTGATTACGATGGGCCACTTTCCATTCCAGCCGAATTTTGCGGCTTCTTCATTTCACGCCCATCACTCACGTTCATTCTCTCGAGAGGTCGGAACCCCATCCGACTTCTCATCTTCTCCCTACCCACCCTCCCATTTGGGACGTGCTGTGCGTGACACCCACAGAGACCAGATTGACCAAACACGAGACATGGGTGTTCACCTTGCTGAGATGAGAGTGCATCCCATACGCGATCAAATGGGGCATTGGCAAGCTTTGGATGACTTTAATCCTAAGATGATGGATGAGTACACCGATCAAGAAGCACACTCCGCTTCTACACTGAGCCCCTTCATTTTGGATTTAGAGTTAATTGATCTACTGCCTAAGTTTTTTGGGGAAATGCACGAGGAACCTTATTTGCATATTGATGAATTTGAGGATTTTTGTGTATCACGATCATATTTGGATATCACTTCTGAGGACATGATGCTGATTACCTTCCCATTCACACTTCAGAGTAGAGCCAAGACTTGGCACAGACGATTGGGAAGGAAGATTGCTACGTGGGGAGATTTACGATCATTGTTTTTGCAAAAATTTTACCCCCGACTTAGAGCCGAGATGATGCGGTCTTTTATTCGTGATTTTTCAGTTAACCCCCAGAAGCCATTAATAGATACATGGTTGCAGTTACGAGAACTTTTGAGGCGATTTCCAGATCATGGATTTTCGATGACTGACCTTATCCATATCGCCATGAGGGGGAGGACCGCAGAGCAAATATCATATGTCATTACCTCGTGTAGTGGTTCACACCATTGTCCCGACTTGGATTTTGTTGAGACCATCTTGGATACACTTTCTGATCTTGCATATACACCAGATGATTTATTTGGGACAACACATGACGGAGAGATGACAACTGTTGAGTGTGTGACACACCATGCTGATCTTGACATCACACACCGATCAGAGGATATGAATGTTGATTCTTCTCATTTGATGGATGTGTTGCCTATTGTTGAGAGTTCTCAGAGCCGGATATTGGTTGAGGACCAAATGAATTTACAGTCAGATTTTGAGCCAGTCCCGCTCTTTCACATAGAAGATTCTTCGATTCTAGATCTGCTAGGATCCCAAGAGATACATGAGGAGCCCACAGTTCAGCCATCCTTAGAGTCTTTCCAGTATCCATACATAGTTGATACAGTGTCTTGTCTTCAGGAGATCTTCTCATATTCGGAGATACATTTGGATTCATCTCAGCATAGAGAGTTTGATGAGGGACCGATTTTTCATTCAACAGAACTTGATAGTCCCGTATTTGAGCCTTGTGTCCTCCCATTTGATGAGGTCGATATATTTTTGGAGGACATGACATTTGACAGCATTGATCCCCAATTTCCTGATGATTTGGCATTACTCCCCGAGGGTTATCTGCGGGAGGATGCCATGGACCATATAAACTCGGTTTCACTTTCTGGGAGTGCATCCGATCTGTCGGATCACGAGACCGAGTATTTTGATATTTCTGATAATGAGTTTGATGATTCTCTCCTCGACGACCCTCGCGAGGATGACCCGATCTTTGAGGTATTCGATGATTTCACTGATTTGTCTACATTATATGCATCGGATATCAGCCTTTCTAGTGAGTCTCCTGATCATGATCTTCCATACTTATTCGAGACGGTGATTGACGTGGAGGATTCTCTGACCGATCCTTCCTTCTCCACGTTTGATTACTTCGGCTCCATCCTTTCACTCCATATAGACCTTGAGCCGATGATTTCTTTTGTGCTACCGGAGCCCGACTTCATCTGCTCATATCTTGATTCGGTAGTAAACACCCGCCTGACTGATTATCTGGGTGTTATCATTTACTCTGTTGAACTCGTCGTTATTCTCCCGCCGAGACTGCGACGACAGTACGGTATTCGTCTGACAGATGCCGTCCTGAACCTTGACACGGCGTTATCCTAACATTTGCGCCCAGCTAGGGGCGTAAACTCTAGCGCTCGTTGAGAGGCACCTCAACAATGATCACATCTGTATAGATCCATCTGTCCATATCATTCATCCATTCTTTCTCACACCCCTTATTCATCTCCTGATCAACCCATAATTAGGGTGCACTTTACCCTAAGTATAGGGGGGTGTCCGACTCGTGATTATTCTTTTGATTCTTTTTACCTCTGTTTTGCTGCCTATACTTAGGGATATTTTACCCTAAGTATAGGGGGGGTAAACCCAGTACATTCTACCCCTCGGTTTTCCCCTTTGTGTACAGTCTGCTATACTTAGGATTACTTGATCCTAAGTATAGGGGGATCACCGACTTCTATTGTATTCTTTTATTCGTCGTTGTAGTATACTATTCTTCTCACTTTTCTATACAAAGCACGAGTTATGTCTTTATTTCCAGCTCTTTGATCACTATGAGGGCATAGTTCGAGCTAAGTATAGGGGGGTGTCGTATATATTGTATATATACTTTAGCCATAACTCGTACTTTCATATTTTTAATATGGCTAAAATACTGTGTAAATAAAAATAAAAAAAAAAAAGATGCATAAATTTCCTCAAAATTTTTCCTTGTACATACTGGCTAATAAGTCAGGTTAAAATATTTTGAAAAATATTTTGAAAGTAGTTTGAAAATCTATTTGAAAAATCTTTTGAAAACTATTTGAAAAATGTTTGAAAACTATTTTCAACCTTTGTAAAAATATTGTGGATTGTAAAAAAATTTTTTTTCTCTTTGTGTGAAATAAAAAGATTTTGTACAACTATTTGCAAATGTTTGGAAAAATGGTTGAAAAATTATTTTCAAAAATCTATATATACTGTTTGAAAAATGTTTGCAAAATATTTTCAAATGATTGTAAATGATTGTAAAATTGTGTGAAAAAAAATATTTTGGACTATAGTTTTCAAAATTATTTGTAAAATTATTTTCAAATAAATTTGAGGAATATATGCATCACAAAAAAAAATAAAATAATAAAAAAATAATAAAAAATGAATAAAATAAAAATTAAAAAAAATCCAACTGTGTATATACTTGTATAAATTACTCAAGATGTAAATTCTTGCATCCTATTCTTGTAAAATAATCAACTCACTCTTGTGTAAATATGAATCTTATTCAAAAAAAAAAAAAAATCTCTTGTATATATTTGTAACTATTTGAAAAAAAAAAAAACTTTTGCATGTGCATTTTTTTTCAAAAATCCATAAAAATTTCGAAAATTTGAAAATTGTTTCACAAAAAGATTTTTGTTTTCTCTATGCATTGTACATATTTTCTTGCATTGGCATGTGCATTTTTCAGGATAGTCTTGACGATTAAACTATGTCTGGAATAAATTTGAAGAATGGAGCTTAGTTGGACCTTAATCCACTTAATTTCAGAGGAATCTTATAAGATGTGGAGTTAAGACTTTTCAGGTCCTAGTGACTTAATTCTTTGGGTCCACACGACTATGAGCATATGTCATCTTGATGAGCCTAAGTAGAGCACTTAACAACACACGCATGACTCTTAGAGACAATGGCTTAACTTGCACCAGCACTTTACACATGGCTCTCCACGGATGAGGTGGTGAGGAGGCAGTTTCCTTTGGCTTGGGGTAGCATATGAGGGTAGTACTTCTAGGCGGAACCTCTCTTCTTCTTCTAGTGAAGGAAGTGCGTCTCAACTTGGTCTAGTGGTGATGAAGGCTAAAGACAGAAGCCGTGGGTTGCAATAAAGCTTCAAAAGAGGGATAGTCTACTGGCTCAAGAGGAAAATTTCTTGTATATATGCTGCACCATGTAGATATGTTGTACAAAAAAAAAAAAAAAAGAAAAGAAGAAAAAAATGCAAAAATGCAAAAAGAACTCCAAAAAAGTGGTGGGTCGGATTGAAAATTTAATAACCCCACCGGAGTGTATATAGTGAAATAAAGCAAAAGCTTATGGCATCCATGTTACATCTCATGAAGCTTGCAGCGGGAGACTTAGCTACACTGGCTGAGCTTCCAAAAGTCTATACTTCTTCCCCCTCTTCTTGAGCCGGTTGCACTTGAACTTAGAAGGGAATACCCCGCTTCTCGAGGAAAGAGTTGCTAGACCGAGGCATTAGAGTTACCAGGTTGGGGGAGGTTGTTTCTTTGTTACTTCTGAGGTGGGGAGCTACATATCACTTACACTGCATGGAAAGATTCATGGTCATTAGAGTTTGTGTATGTAGACTTGTTCTGATCTGGTTTATTGAGGAGTCTTGTCCATAGATTGGTGGAACTTAGAGGCTGTTAGGTTTTAAATCCACATCCCATTAAGGTTCCGACACACTAATAATCCAAAGGTCCGACAGAGCTCCAAACTACATTTTTATGAAGATAAGTTTAAAAGTCAACATTATTCTGACTTCTTTCCTTTTTCTTTTCTTTATTTTTGTTTTCACTTATTTTTCAAATAAGTGTTTGCTAAGGGACTAGCAAAGGTAAAGTATAGGGGAATGATGAATCCACGATTCATCGCCTTTATTCTTTTATTTTAGCTTCAATTTCTTAGTCAAACACCTGTAAATACCCATTAATTTCATAATCTTACCACTTTGCATGCATTTGTTAAAATTGCATTTTTAACACTTTTTGTACATAAATAAAAGAATAAAGAAGAAAAGAAAAAGAAAAGAAAAATAAAGGATGTAGTTATGCAATAAATACAGACTGACCCAAACCCCGAGAGAAGGTCAAGACTTGACCTGATCGACCAGGAATAAAGTAGGGGGAGATAAGGTTGTCTGTCAGAAAATCAAAAATATCTTGTAAATATTTTTCATGTATATTTGTATAAAACTTACATTATTTTATTTGTACATAATTTGACCTCAAACTAATTATTTTTGTAAATAAAAGTTGTGAATAAAATTGTGTTGTAAATAATAAAAATATTTGTAAAATAAAATATTGTATATATTGCAAATAATTACACCCAGAAAAAGCCGTAATGCAATAATTGAAACATCAATTTCGGCTCCATACGAGCTCAAATCGGACCAAACTCACTTCCATAATACTATAAATTAAATTATCTTTCAAATGGCTGTGGTTTTGTATTTTTTGGAGTTACGGTTAAAAAGTCGGTTTTCTGGGGTGTATTGTGCAGTTTACCCATGTTTTTGTTGTATATAATTATTAATATTTAGTTTTACTTAATGTATATATTATAAATATTGTTTTCAATAAAAATAAAAATTAAAAAAAATAAAATAAAAAAATCTTGTATAAAAAATTATTTCCTTATTTGTACCTATGTATATTGTATTATATGTGTATAATATATGTATACAATTAATTTCCCTAAATAAAAATGACCAAAAAAATTAATTGTCTCACATTAATTAATTTAATTTATTTAATTACGAAAATCATATGTAATTATTTAATTTATTTGATTTATTTGAATTTATTTGGTTTAATAACTTGCCTTGTATATATGATTTTATTCCACACCATATATGGCCACCATTAAGGTGGCTAATTGATTTTGAATTAATTTATTAATTTAATTAATTTATTTATTACGAAATTCGTTTTTAATTAATTAATTATTTTATTTATTTAATTATTTTATTAATCCATCCAATAAACACATTCCTTTTTTGTAAATATTTTCCTTTTTTGATTTTTTGCCTCTTTTTAATGGGCTCCTCCTCCCTCATTCACATTTGATCAATCTTTGGTGGAGAGGAGCCCATTTTCCGAGAATTTTCTTGTTGAAGAGGGTCCTAGCCTCCGATCTAGTCGGTGACAGCGGCTTGAGCTTCGTCGAGGCGACCATGGCTCCCTTCTTCCCAGTGAACTCCAGAGGCATCGCGAGAGTGACAGCAAGCGATCGCCCTTGTTGCAGTGAGGCGAGGAGGTGTGTCTGATCCCCGAGGTGAGATCCTCTTTTACTTGTTTTTCCTAGGTAATCGTAGAGTTAGATCTTAGCGTAGGAGTAGGAAGTAGTTTTTAGATTAAAATTTCCACCACATATTTTCCGCCTCGAAATCGATTTCCATCTCATTTTCCGATCCCTACATATTCACGTTCTACCTCACGCGATCTTCCACCTCCGATCACGCACGGTGATCGGAGCCCCTGGATCTTTCTCCCACTACGTTAAGATCCAACCATTCACATACTCCATTGTGTTTATAAATAAAATTAAAAAAAATGTATCTTGTTTTCTATTCCATATTTTTGCAAGATACAATAAAAAATAAATAATCTTTTGGTTGTTTTCTCTCTAACATCTCTTTTGCAGGAAAAATAAAAATAAAAAAAAAATACTTTTTCTCTCTCCAACATCTGTTTTGCAGGATAAAAAAAAAATAAAAAATTTTATCTCTAATAAATTGCTGCAGGTTACAAAGCAATAAAAAAAAAAGAGCAATTTAAAAAAAAATAAAAAAAAAAATAAGCAAGTGGACGGCCCTCCATCAGCGCCAACACCCCTCGCGCCGCCCCTCCTACACCTGGGCGGATCCGCCGCCTACGCGCGGCTCCTCCGTCGACGCCCTGAAGACCTCCACCTCCTGCGTGGCTTGCCCTCGCCACCACGCCCTTGCCCAGCGCCCTTTCCTCCTCCAGCGGGCGGCGGCCCTACTCCTCCAGCCGCAGGCATCTCCAGCGGCGGCCTCACTCCCACGCGTCCGCCAACAGCCCTCCAGATCCGGCCCGCGGCCGCGCAAAGTCGGCCGACCGCGCCTCTCCTCCCTTGGCGCTGAACCTCCAACCTGCCCGCGATCCAACCAGCGCGCGGTGCCCCAGCCGCCCTTCACGTGCCCGCGCGCCTCTTCCGGCCCAGTCCCGTCCTCTCCGCGACGTCGTCCTCCTTCCAAGCGGCCGAGCCTCCATCCCACGCGGCGGCGTAACGCAGCGCCGCCCTCCTCCACTGTTGGCCCCGCGCGCGCGAAGACTCCAGTTGCGGTGCGCCCTCCCCGCCGTGTCGACCTCCTCGTCTGCCTTGAAGAAAACGTGCGGCGGCGGAGGCTCTCTTGTGAGGAACAGGAACAAAAACAAGAACGAAGGCACCAACCCTAGAAATGGGGTTTTGATTATAATATTGAAAAAAATTTCAGTGAAATCCCTGGAGTGGTTTAAAATTGCAGGTACATTCTTGAGCTCAAAGAGGCATGTGCTGTGCATGCTTTTAGTGGGTAATTTGCGTTACTTTTCCAGAATTTTAATTCTGTTATATTTCAGTGCATAAACTTTGAATAATTGCATTTACGTCCCTGACTGTCCAGACCTTGAACTGCTTGCTATCTTCATTAGAATAAAGGTTTTTATTCATCCCAAAAAATTTTGTAAAAATTCTTACATGCTCCTGCTATGCATGTGAACCTTGTATAAAGTTTTCATAGCACTTTGAATTGATTTGATATGTTTTGAAAATTACAAAAATAGTGCATGTGTTTTTACTTCTTTGTGCATTTTGTGCTTATTCGAAAAAATAAAAAAAAAATAAAAATCAAAAACCACTAAAAAAATCATTTTCTGAAATCTGACTATAGAGTTTTTAAATCGTGCTCCTTGTGTTCGACCCTGGTCGCTATACCAGGTAAAAAGAATAGCGAAGACCGCTTACATTAATTTTCATCGATTTTTATCTTCTCTTAAGTGGTTTCAATTAAATTTTCTCGTTGACCGATTCATGTGGTTGAGAACGACGACACTTTGATATTATTTATTCCTCTCTCGACCGTGTGATTTTCGCGTCGTCAATATCTTGGATGAGTCACAACATCAAGATATTGTTGTCCTTCAAGTCCAAGATATTCCTTTGGTTGAACCAATGGTGAATCCTCCACTACCTGAAAATGAAGTTGAAATAGTACCAATTGTTCAACAAGATGTTGTTACAACTAGATCTGATTGGGTAATAAAATCTACAATCTCATCAGATTTTATAACATACCTACAAGAATGTGACAATGACACCAGAATTTCAGAGGACCCAATATCATTTTCACAAACCATGAGTGGAATTAATTCTACTAAATGATATAATGCCATTAGGGAGGAGATGAATTCTATGAGTGCAAACTAAGTATGAGACTTGGTAGAGCTATCCAAAAGAGCGAAATCTATTGGTTGCAAATGGGTCTTTAAAACTAAGAAAGACTCATTAGGTAACATTGAGAGATATAAAGCCAAACTTATGGTTAAAAGTTTCACTCAAAAAGAGGGCATAGATTACCATGAGACTTTCGCTCCGGTATCACGAAAGGACTCATTACGAATAATCATGGCATTAGTAGATCATTATGATTTAGAGTTACACCAAATGGATGTGAAAACGACCTTTCTTAATGGAGACTTGGATGAACATATTTACATGCGACAACCTGAGGGTTTTATTTTAGATAATAGCAAGAATTTGGTTTGTAAATTAAGGAAGTCTATATATAGACTAAAACAAGCATCTCATCAATGGTACATTAAGTTCAACAATACAATAACTTCATTTGGTTTTGTTGAGAACATTGTTGATAATTGTATATATCTTAAGACGAGTGGGAGTAAATATGCTTTTCTAGTCCTTTATGTAGACGATATTTTACTTGCTTGTAATGACCTTGGAATGTTGCGAGATACAAAGATGTTTCTTTCTAATAATTTTGAAATGAAAGATATGGGTGATGCTAAATATGTCATTGACATTGAAATTCATAGAGACATATCTCATAGAGTACTTAGATTGTCTCAAAAGGCCTATATTGAAAAGTTATTAGAAAGATTTGGGATGAAATATTGTTATCCTACCCTAGCACCTATTGGTAAAAGGAGATAAAATTTTTTCATTCAAATGTCCCCAAAATAATTTAGAAAAGGAACAGATGAAGGACATTCCATATACATCTATCATTAGGAGTCTAATGTATGCCCAAACATGCACTAGACCAGATATATGTTTTGCAGTTGGAATGTTGGGTAGACATCAAAACAATCCAGGCATGGATCATTGGATAGTGGCAAAGAAGGTCTTGCGATATTTGCAAGGAACTAAGGATTTTATGCTGATCTACCGTCATTCAAATTCCTTAGAAGTTATTGGCTATTCGGATTCGGATTATGCAGGAAATAAGGAGGATAGAAAATCTACCTCTGGATACATTTTTCTTTTTGCTGGAGGTGCTATTTCATGGAGAAGTGTGAAATAATCACTTGTCACATCAAGTACCATGGAAGCTGAATTCGTAGCATGTCATGAGGCTACTACACAAGCACTTTGGCTAAAGAATTTCATTGCGGGTCTCAAGATAGTGGATTCAATCTCAAGTTCATTAAAGATTCATTGTGATAATTCTGCAGCCGTATTTTTTGCTAACAACAATAAGTATACGCATGACAGAATGAGAATCAACACTAAATATCTTGTTGTTAAAGAGAAAGTTAGAGATCATTTAGTATTGATTGAACATATAGGTACTAAGTACCTGATTGCAGATCCTATGACAAAGGGTTTGTCGCCTAGTGTATTCATCAATCATGTAACTGAAATGGGCCTATCTAGTACCTTGTAATAATATCAATACATCCATGTGTGTACACCTTAAGTTTTGGTATAATGATCTAGTTGTTTATTGTCTGTTATATTTCAGTTGCATGCAATTAATGAACAGACATAAAGAAAGGACCCGTGTTAATATTTGGATATTAACACATAAAGATTTGTCATGTTAAGCAACTATTGATATTGTAATGCTTGGAAGGATATATCTGCTTGAAAGGTATCTACCACCAAGATTCATATTAATAGAGCTTAACTAGACAAATGTAAAGCAACAAATTTGATACATGAGCCAAGTGGGAGAATGTAAGAAATTTTGTGTAGGCAACTACCATATATGGTAGTTGTCAACATTATTTTTTATTTTTATGTTGTGGCTCATGATTAATTATGAAGGGATGCATCTCTTGAGAAGTTGCATTTGGTGGTTACCTTAATGGATAGGTAATCATCATGTATTATAAATATAGATTGGGATCCCCTCTCCCTCAACCCAGGGAATATAATGCAAGAGGATCCATTACTCAAGTATATTAGGCAAGAGTTGAGAAGGAGAAGGAAATCCCATCTTCATCACTTCATTTCCGCTGCGATGGCTTCCGGTAACCATTAAGTATCTTGGATCTATTCTACTTTAATTAGTATTATAGATCTATCTTTAAGACCAAGTTATTAGATCTATCAAGTTATTAGATCTATCAATACTATGTTAGACTTAGATTGAATGCAATCCTTAAATTAGATTTGATCAAATTTCATTAGGAACTTGATTTATTGAGATTGAATAAGAATACGATTGAGATTGATTGTTATTGTTAGAGTTTATTTTCTATTTTATTAAATTCATGCACTCCTTCATAGTCATATATGTATTCCCTCTTTTTCGCTCTCTAAGAACACTATATAAGATACACTAAACTCATGGAACAGACACAATGATTCATTCTCTTCTCCACATAGTATTAGAGCAATTATCCTAGACTGGGGTTTTAAAAAATTGTCACCAGTTTTGAGCCTTTCCCTTCTGCGAACTACACCTATGGGGCCCCTCCTAGCTAGGGCTTCATCAACAACCTTAGCATCGGATGTGGCACTGTCGGCAGTGCTGCCAGTAGATTGACTGTCACTTGCAACGTCGCCCATGCTGTTCTCCAGCCACCTGCAGTTGTCTGCAATGCCACCCATGTTCTCCAACCAAATGCAGCGTCGCCTACTGGCTCCAACATCTCCATCGATGCCCTATTGTCAACCATGACTCCTTTCTACAGCTTCAACGACTCATGCCTTTCTTTTAGCATTGATTTCAACGTTGCTAGGACCCTTACGAACCCTGTGATATGCTGATTTATCACAATTTAGACCTCGTGCGCATACATTCAAGAGATTTAGGGCACCTTTTTTGCCCTCATATGCTTACTTGATCAACAACATGACTTCTTTGATCTATCTATCTGACCATAGTGACATCTACTCTTACTGAGACAAAATCCTTGTCCACTAAGATATTCTTGATGAGGCAATGCATTACTATCAACCTTAAGGGTACTGACAACTATGTTATCTGGTCTCGTTCTTTCAAGGTGTTCATCGATGGTTAGTGAACAATCTATATCTTGACTACAAATCCTCCAAATGAGAAGGATAAAGACTGATCGCTGGCTTACAGACAACTATCAGGCTATCAACTGGATGATCAACAACGATGAGGCACATATCACCTTAAATCCTTTTTTTGAGGACACAACCAAGTAGATGTGGGAGGATCCTGAGCAAGCGTACTCCTAGGAGATGATGAAGTCACGTCTTGTTGACATCTACATGCAGATCTGGTTTGCATCTCAAGGTGATTCTACCCTAGTTGAGTATCACATGCATCTCACTAGCTTGTACAAGGAGCTTGCGATTTTTCAACCCTCATGTTATACCAAATAGGTACATGAGCGTTCAGACCGGCAGGTGTATCACTTGCTTGTTGGCTTGTATCCTTGACATCAACTAGTGAAGGAGCAATTTCTAATATCCAACACACTGCATGTGCTAAAGATAATCTTTGAACGTCTTAAAGAACTAGCGACATCTGATGCACAACCTTCTACTTTACCTTCCACAGAGAACTCTGCTCACATTGCATCATCTGGGAAAGGACAATGACACAACTTTCGAGGAGGTTGTGGACATGACTCTAGCCGTAGTTGCGGACAAGATTTTGGCCGTAGACTTGGCTTAGGCCGTGGTCGTAGACGTGGACGAGATCCTACTGCTCCTTAATATCCATAATGCACTCATTGTGGTCGCTGGATTCATCCGTCTGAACGATGCTGGTAAAAGTTTGGCATACATCCTTATCTAACAAATAATGCTTATGAAGTACTTATGATAGTGAAGAGGTGTCTCTGTTTAATCGAGAGACGGTTGATGAATCCACATTTCATCATCTTTATTCTATCATTTTGGCACCAAAAACCCTAGCAAATGCCTGTAAATAGCCTTAAATCAAGCATCTTAGCATTCATGCATGTGCATCTAAACAGTGTGTAAATTACTGTAATTAAGGCCAAAATTATAGAATAAATAAAGAAAAGAAAAAGAATAAAATATTGTAAATATTTTATGACCCAAAACCCCTGAGACCTAGGCATCTTGATGAATAGGTCGACAAGGAATAAAGTAGGGGGAGATAAGGTCAGGAACACAGATAAAATACCTATACATTTTATTCATTCTTTATTCTTTTTGGGACCTATTTTTGGTTCCACTTTTTATACACCAAATAAGGAAACTTTGTACATGAAAGTTGTAGATAATAAAATAAAGAAAAATACAAAATTGATTTCACAGAAAAATAATGTACAGATAAAAAGTTATGGTATGAATAAAAATCCAGAATGCCAACTTCCCAGACCCGTATCTCACAAATAAAAACTCCAAATGCAGCGTACTCACCTTTAATTGTATATAGAAGAAAATAAGCTAATTAATGGCGGTGGTTTCGCATTTGGTAGAGCTATGGTTTAAAAGTTGAGTTTTGGACCCTCATTGTACATTGTACCGATTAAAATATTCAATTTATTATTTATCTATTATTTTTACAATTTTATATTTTCATAATTTTGTAAATAATACTTATAATAATTATGTATATTAAAATCAGAATAAAAACATCATTAAAACTCAAATAAAAATACTTGTATATATTTGATACATAGGTATTATACATACACTTATACCTATATAAAATACAATTCTATTTTATTAATTATACAAATTATATCAGAAAAATAAAATAAAAATATATACGTGTATATAAAAGTATTCTACAATTTTATAAAATACTAAATAAAAATAATAAAAATAAAGATACCTAAATAAAAATAGAATACATTAATACAGAGATATAGATACCTATAAGGGTATAAATGCAAACTTGTAAAAATAAGTCTCATAAAAATAAATAAAAATCACCATAAATTAATTCATAAAATAATAAACATTTTCTATTTTATAATTTAAAATTAATTAAATCATTTGATATTTTTAATCGGATTTAGAAATTCTTTTTCCAGGGATTTTCCTGGTTGGTCCACGTGGACCAACCAGGTGGCTAGGAAAGTTGACCCGACCGGTCAACTCTCCTGCCTCCTCCCTGCTGTGCGCCAGACTGCCCGCCAACCCACTTTTCCTCGATTTTTTCGCCACGATGCGTTGCTCGAGGAAGCCTTGACCCTTCATGAAAGTGGTACCTGGAACTACCACCTAGCTCGCCAGCCTATCAGATCCTCTTGGATCTTCTCAATCTGCCCGTGATCTTTCCTCGAAACTCGCCCGTCGACCATCTTCAAAACCAGCCCCCTTTCATCCCTTTCTCTTTTGAACCGACTTTAGGGCGCCAAAACCCTCCGGGCTTGGATCGAGCGGAGCTCCAGTGACAGGGCATCCTCTCCACGCTTCAGTCGAGGTACGGTGAGCACCTAAGATCGAGTTCCACCATCTCCGACCATCTCCTGGCCGTGAGGTTCCAACTTCGGGTACACCACCCTCGAGGTCGTTTTTCTTCCTATTTTCTTGCTCATTAGGTAGCTGTTAGTCCTAGCTTTGATTTCGTGCTTTTAATTTGCCATTTAAACCGTTGATCGGACCCGATTTCACCATCAAACACTCGCCGGAGCCCTCAAGCTCCGGCCACCATCTCCGCTAGTCCGCTCCACCTTTTCCCCCCTTTTTTGCTGGCCCCTGGACCCTTTTACTGCTGCTGGTATCTTTCTTGCAGGTCCAGGGCGAGGAGACCCCCGCGAGGGGTCGATTTTTGCAGACGCCGGAGAGGAGAGCCCGCGCGCCGCCACTGCCGCCGTGCGCGCCTGTGCAAGAACGAAGGGGTAGGGGCGTACAGCTGCCGTCGATTCCCCCTCCCCGTATTTGATCCCGGCCGTCAACCTAAGGAGGAGACCCAGCCGTCCGATCGAGCGCCATCTTTTAATCCTGAGCGTCGGCGTGCGAAGGGGTATCCGCCGCTGCAGTTCCGACACGTGGCATAAGTGGACGATCGAGCACCGTTGGATCTGCCAGCCTGCTGGGTATTTTGCGTACATTGCCCAGCGTTTTTGTGTTATTATCTTTTAGTTTATAATCTTTCAACGGCCTTTAAGAATTTGTGTAATATTTGCAACAATCCCCCCCAGGGTTAGGATATTTCCTTGTAGTCCCAGAACTTTCATGCTCAGCTTAAAACTTTGGGGATATTTTGCATAACAACCCTTGAAACTTTCGGATATTACAGTTAGGTCCCTGCCAGGCGCGTGTATAGCACGTGCGTGGTTTGGATATTTTGTGCTAAAGTCCCTCCGGATTTTTGTAATTGCATTTTGGTGCTAAAAATTTAAATATTCAGTTCGATATTTTGTGAAAAATTGCGTGCATGCCCCTGGATGTTTTGTAAATTGCATATATACCCCTGCCAGGACTGTTTAATGTTTGCATGCTTGTTGGATTTATTTGAATGATCATTTCATATCCAAAAATTCTCAAATTTTGAAGTTAAGTTTCTGGATAAGTGTACTTCAACGCCTCATATTTAGTTTTTGATTTTACTTTATTTTCATATTTATTAAAAATCAAAAACAGCCTTTTTGTGTACTGTCTACCTCAGAAAATACCAAAAAAATAGTAAAACACCCCCAAAAATTCCAAAAAAATTCCCTAGTGTTTATTTCATCCTATTTTAGTGTCAGTCCAAAATCCACTAAAAATCTCAAAAGAAAAACACTAAAAATTTAAAAAACACTCAAAAACTTCAAAAAAATATATAAAATCAAGGAAAACTCTAAAAAATACAAACTCAGGTTCTTTTTGTTCCTCATTTTGTTCTTCTTATTCGAAAAATAGTGTGAAAATTGTGGTTGCTGTTTGATATTTTTAAATCCCATTTTTGTCACAGCCAGCCCTATTTCCACTGTTTTGCCTTGTTTTGCTATTTGAAAATATCAAAAACACCTAGAAAAATCCCCAAAAATCACAAAAACAGTAAAAAATCATAAAAATATCAAAAACAATTTATTTCTGAATTTTTGGTAATTTTATCTTAGTTTTATAAATATTTTACCTTGTCTTGTATTCCATTGTCTTTAAATTCCAATATTGAAAAAAAAAAGAAAAATATAAAATATAAAATTATAAAAATCAAAAAAATCAAAAATCAAAATACAAAATTGAAAATTAAATTAAAATAAAAAAAAAACAAAACAAAAAATTTAAAAAGTAAAAACCCATAAAAACATCTTTGCTTGCTTGTTTAGTGTAGACTTATCACACACACACACTTGTGCTTACATTTGCTTGAACTACCCTGCTTGCTCCCTGTGTTCGAACTCTCTACGTACTTGCATCTATACATCCTTTATGTAGAGTTAAAAATAAATTTTGACTCCACATTGTTTCTAATTCATTGATCTTAGTGTGGGTTAATTGTTGATTAATCACGGTTTATTGTGGGTCGCCACAGCGACGTATTTAGACCCTCGATAATCTGCGGTTATCAGGTCATTATCGACAACAGTCATGTGTGTACGCTGAAGTACTCTACGTAGGCAGTCAAGATGATAATGAACTAGGTCTTGTGGTTCCCAAAGAATTAAGTCTATAGACCTGGAGAATCTCAATTCCATTTCCTATATGGTTCCTTTGAAATTAAGTGGATTAAGATCCAACTTAGCTCCATTCTTCGACATTATTTCATACTAATTTAAGAGTCAATATCATTTTAAAAGCTACACATGCAAATGGAAGAAATATATAGAAACACAATTTTTTTGAGGAAAAGAAAATAAAAGAACAATCTTTTTGAAAAAGTTTCCATAGATTTTTTGCAAATTTTTATGACTTTAAACATTTTTAAAGGAAGAAAAATAGTTAGTAAACTGAATATATACAAGTATACACACAAGGATTATACAAATTTTATACAAAATTTTACAAGAAGATTTTATGTATAATTTTTATAATATAATTTTATATACAACAAAAAATGTTATTTAAAGGAGGATAAGTGAGTAAGAATTTTATACATACGTGGATTTTACGAATATATATACATCCCATAGTTTATATCCCATGTGATAAAATAATTTTACAATCATTTTTCAAACCTTTTCAAAATATTTTACAAAATATCTTACATACATTTTTCAAAATATTTTGCAAAGGTTTTTCAAAAATTTTACCAACATTTTTACAAACTATTTTATAAATCATTTTAGAAATAGTTTTATAAACTGGTTTTTTAAACATTTTGCTTTCAAATCTTTTACAAGGACTTTGTAAAATATACTTAATTTTGATACAAAAAATAATTTTGCAAACATTTTACAAACAAAACATTTTTACAAACAATTTCGGAAAGACGTGTATAAAAATAGTTTTACAAAGACTTTTACGAAATAGTTTTACAAACAATTTTACAAAAGGTTTTTGAAAATATTTTATAAACAATTTTTGAAACATTTTCAAAATATTTTCACAAATTATTTTACAAATAATTTTTTAAAACACATTTTAATGAGTAATTATTGAAGGGATTTTGCGTTACTTAATGGTTGATTTTTACTTGTCTTTGTGCACGCTTGTAATCTTTAACAAACAAATATAATCTATAAACTCGATGATGCCATGAAATAAATAAAATCGAGTAAAGGGAAAGTCGGGTGTCGAACCACGAGGACTAGGTAAGTTTGTAATTTTGATTTAATTCTTTTGAACTTTGTTTGAACCTTAATCCTAGAAAATAAAATGAAATCTTGTCATTTCTCATAAATAAGAGAAAAATAGAGAAGGCAGTAGATGTATTGTGAATAATTTGAAAAGCTAGGCACTGAATTGCAACATACTTAAGATTTAAGAACCAGTAGGCAAAAAAGTACGTAAGAATGAAATCAAACTAAAAACTAAGAGAATGGCATACACACGATTTTTAAGAAAAGAAAGAAAAGCAAGGTAACGACTTGTAAGATAACAATTCTAGATGTTAAGAAATTTAATTATGAAGAAGAGGTAATATAACAAAACATACATGTCGGTATTAAAAATAGATTTGGTAAGAAAAGAGCAAAATAAAGTAAAGTAAGTTTAATGGATTTGATTCTATTGAATCAAGCACGAATCAGTGACTATGATGTTGCTAGAATAAATGTAGCAATCTCATGAGATGATAATAGATGAGGGGCAAAGGATGGATATTCGTTGAGCCAAGCGTGCGGATTGGAGTCAAAGGCACGCACAAGCTAGAGCGTGCACACGAGAGGCTGGAGGTGCGGGCTGCTAGTTGCAAGGAGGATGAACACGATAGAAGAGTGTCGAGGAATCAGATGCACGCAGAGAGGTGATGTGTGTGGGCTGCTGATCGCGTCGAGGATGACGTACATGATGCACAGCTCGCGTGAGGACGAGGAGGGTGGCCGCTGGCTGGAATGCGAGAGGAGAAGCTTTACGCATGGGATGATTGCGCTCTTGGAGAGGAGGAGTTGGCCGCATGAGAGAATGTCGGGGTGATGGTGGCATCCAACAAGAAGATGGAGTTGATGATGGTGTGGGTAGAAGGTCCATTTGGCGAAGAGATGACTTTCTTCGTGAGGGGCGTGAGTGTATTCCTTTTATACATGCAATGTGCGGCTCCTGCAATTGAAGCGAGTCTTTATCTCATACACATAAAGATAAAAAATAAATACATGCATGGGAAAGTTGCATGGGAATGAGAGAAGAATAAAGAGGGCATGCATGGGAATGGAACCAATATGGGCAGCTAGTGCATGGGAAATCATTTGGGTATTTTACATCGTCCATCCTCCTCTTTTTCTTCCAATAAAATGTTAATGGAAATTGTAGAATCAAATTAGATACATCGATGTGTTGTCTTGTTGATTAAATTCAACGCTCTTCCTTTTGTACAATTTTTAACGAAGTTTTCATTTTATCCCTTAACATAATAAATATAAATATGATTTGTTTAGTTTATGTAGATAAGTTATATTTAGGTGAGTAACAAAGATGTTTAGAAATTTTAGTGTTCAACATGATCTCATGATATTAATCCATAAATAATATGAAATAGGGATTTTCGACAACATTTTATTCGGATATATAACTATGATCTATCGATTTATGTAGAGGTTTAATTGATTGTGTGTATTTAAGATGGTTTTCGCTGCTGCATGTATGGATTAAATAATATATGAATTATGCAAGATTGAAGTGTATACAACGAAAATTAATGTTGTTCTTCACGTAATTTGATCATATTATATCGGTATATAATGTAATCATTACACCCCCATGCTTAAATCTTGCTAGTCTCAAACAAGAATAAGATAAAAAAATAATGAAGGACGCGGGAAATAACCAAGATAGATCAGTTGAGGGTTTGCAGCAGACACACCCACAAAGTCTTGAGTTTTCATATCCTAACCACACAAATACACAAACTTCAGTAGAGTCGACCCATGGATTAAAGATTTATTGGAATTATCGACTTGACTCGAGTTTGTAGTTTCAACAGCCTTTCATTTTCGATAAAATTGAAATGATTTCAGAAAGTCGATCAAGTTAGATCATTCTAATCAACAAGTATTCTCTTTGACCTTGAGTGGATATAAACAGTGTTAGTGATGTTCTAGCTTTTATGAGTCGAGAGAATCAGATAACAATACAATATATCAAGGTACTGAATGATTCCCCATGCCTATAGTCTCGATACTCACTTGAATTCAGTCATAGTCTCTTTTCACCCAAGTATGTTGGCATAAAAATAGGAAGCAATTCAGATGGAGAATGTGACTTAATTTTCGAGGTTTTCCGTAGACTGCTTTGGTCTGTTAGTCTCATTCTTTTCTTTTTGCAGAGCATAACCTTGGGCCTCTTTGGCCTCTTTTAAGAGATTAGGTAGCATTGTTGGCCTGCTGCTTTGGCTTTTTGGTGGTGTAGGGTTATTTGGTAGATCTTCTTTCATTGCTTTGCTTTGCACACTTTGCATGATTGGTAGTATTTGGCATTCTTTTATATTGTGATATGCCTTTTTGTGGCGTTTTTGCTTTGGGTTTGGCATCAAGATAGTATCTACCTAATATTAACTTTGAAGGCACAATTCTGGCTTATTTGCTGACACACTTAGACTAGAGTATGTTGCTCCTCAGTCAAATTCCTTCATTAACCATAGGCAAGGTTCAGGCATTGGCACAACCAAGAGGACAACTCCTCACCTCAACTAGATTGTAATTGTATCTCATAAAATAAACTCAATCAAGCTAAGTGGAATGTGCAGTTGCTTAATATCCATTGAATAGTTTAAGAGTGCTACTAATTGCTTAAGTGATTTAGTTGGATACAGAAGTTCATTCACTACTAGAGTTGGCGGAACTGAGAGAATAAAGTCCATATGGACCTGAAGAAAGCTTAAACTCATGCCTAGTGAAATCCTGATGGAATTAAGTGGGTTAGGGTCAACTCAGCTTCTGTGTATGATATATGCAATGAAGATCTGATTTATCAAAAATAAGATAAATTGGGAATGAGGGATTTATTATTGGTAGTTTTTGAAAAATATTTTTGCTGATGTTTTTTTGAAAAAAATGAGGATATTTTTGCAAATTTTTATTTGATTTTTTTGAAGTATATGAAATTTTTGAAAATATACAATTTTAAAAAATATGCAGACACCCCTTATGCTTATCAGAAATAAAGTCCTCATGGTGAAAATAAAAATTAATAAGAGGACCAAATGATCAAGGGAGTGTAATGATGCATGAATAGTTCATGATGTTTTGTTTTTTATTATCTTTTTAATTTTCAATATTTTTCTAATGTTTTTGGATTTGTAATTTTCAAAGGCTATCCCATACTTATTTAGTGCTAAGAAGAAGAAAAAATAAAATTAAAATGCAGAGAAAAGAAACATACCTATGAGTGTGGACCTACAAAATGCTATTGGTCTAGCGTCCCAACTCAACGGTTCATCTTTTCAAGAATATCCAATATTACGTATGAGTGTAGAGGCTATGTTCAGAAAACCCTAATGAAACCATTGGTTCGACATGAATATCCTGACCAAGATGTGGGAGTATGGTTGATGGGTTTGATAGATATGCAATATCATTAACATAGAGAAGAAAGTAATGAGTTGGTGGACATGAATGAGAGATGAAATTGTTTGATCTTGGATTAGATGTAGTGGGAGGGGAATATGTGAACTAGTGATGGGCTCATGCACCAGAAGTTGGTTTGATGGGTTGAAGTCAAGCTCCAAGTGACCAAGAATTGATTCTTCCATCAAAGAAGGTTGAGTGGTTATATGCATGTGATCCTTCAACATATATTGTGATAAATCGTCATTTTCCCTCAAATAGTCATCATGGCTATTTTTGGTGGCATCTATTGTGAATTTCATTTCAGTTCTCTGCTTGAGCCATGAGGGTGATTCTCTCCTAGAAATATGATTTGGGTATTCAAAGGCCAGGAGTGGGGAATGTTGTCTATTGAATTAGGAGGTACGACAATAGAGGTCAGATTTGGCAAGGATGTATTGCATGAATGATTGGATGATTGTCTTCGAATGTTTTGAGTAATTCTCCGATTTCATTCCAAAAATGATCAAAGAATAAAAAATCATTCTGGTCAGATTCTGACTCAATAGTAGAAGATGTATTCTTATAGTCATCAACTGAATCGAGTGGATCTTCTTTCTCAATGGTGAAGGAAATGGAGTTGGAAATCTCATCTTTGAAAGGGTAATCACAAAAGATCTTCAACATATAATCATGTGTTGGTTGGAAGAGAGTCTCGGTGCAAGAAGAAGTTAATTCATTGTCTAATATGTCCTCATATTCAAACTCTACGTTTGCACTTTTTTCATTAATCGTAAAACTACATCCAGAATTAACATCAAATATCAAATATTCCTCAATTTCTTTGCTGGAGTTGATATCAATACTATCCGCAAATTCAACTATTATCTTAGACCAATCAATATCAAGCTGACTGGGGTTCATAAGCTTTAGAATAGTATGAGGAAAGACTGATGCCATCATCAATACATGTATCCATCAAGAGTGGGTCGTGATCGAGTTGTATTAGGGGTGTGATCTCAATTTCAAGAATGTCGTTATTATACTCTCCAAAATCATTCTAATCAACATGATTCAGGAATGCTGAAATTATATCACATTCCTCCTCAATTTTATCCATAGTCATATTCCATAATACACCCCTTAAGATCACAAAATGAAGTTTCATCCTCAAAGTATTCGAGTCTTTCCAAGAAACAATATTTATCTATTAAATCATTGGACATCTCAATCAATGCATGGTCTGACACAGGAGGAACGAAGACGGGGATATCATAAAATTTCGCCCATCTAGGTTTGAGATGGCATGGCACTTTTTCATTAATAAATTCTCCGTCTATACAACTCACATCTAGGTCATCAAAAGGAAGTATCATTGTTTGGTTCACTGATATTGAGACCCATTTTTCTTCTTCCCTTGAGTGTTTGAAATCCTCAATTTTCTTTTCTTGATGTTTCTCAAAATATTGTTGAGATATATTGTATTCAACCGTCAAACTATTTGGCCTATTCATCAAGTGAACAGGAGTTTTCAAAAGTTGTTTACTGACATCCTCATGCATCCTATTACACTCATCTATAGGTGCTACCTGATTTTGTTGGATTTGGATAGCTAATTCATAAAGAGTATGTTGAGAGTCACTTTCATGGGTCGGTGATAGGGGTAAGGAGATTGAGTGATTTAAAGAATCAGATATTAGCCCAATGTTCGAAGTGGATGAGTGTAGTGCAACAATGGAGGGGCATGTGGGAGAAGGTGATGCAAGAAATTCCTCTAATAAAGGGTCATCATGGGTTGGATTTGACATTTGATCGGATTCCTCATTCTTTTTGTGTTCCTGATCTTATTGATATTTTTGCACTAGATGCATCATTTCATCAATCTTATGTTCAATTGGTAAAAAAATAGGTGGATCAATGGGTCGAGGAGATCGTTTCCTATCCTCCAAAAAATTCAATGCAATAGCCCGATTCAGCCTCGTTTTCTCGTGCATCTCATTGAGCATAACTCGAATTTTTTATATGAATAAAGTTTCTCAGGTGTAGATAAGTACACAACATATAAACACAAAAGATTTGATGATTCATCAACTCTACACAAATCACCGCAGATGTGGTTATCTTTTCAATTTTAGATTTAGTTGTTCAACAAATATTGCCAGAGATTTAATAATCCTTAATGAAGAGGTGTTTGTGGTAGATTGTGGGAAATCGATGTTCTCATCCAGCTGGGGGATCCATGATGGGTACTCAGATATGTTCTTCCCACAAGAACATGTGTCAAACGTATCAAGAAGTTACGATTTCTCTCTGCAATCCCACGTGACAATAAGGATTTTTGTCTCTATCAAAGGATTCTATATGCGCGTGAATTTGTGTCAATCACCATGGTGCTTTCAAACAATCATTCAATTTCATCCACTTTTGCTTGGATCACTGTGGTTATCTTACATGCTTGTCTTTTTATGTGATCAAAATATGATTTTGATGCTCTTTGAATTAGATTATTAGAGGGAGAAGACTACAAAGATGACGCAATCAAGAACTCTTTTTTATTTTTTTCCAATTTAGTTCGGAGCGCAAACAAATAAAAAAATTAAAACTTAAAATGCCTAAGTGAAGAGAATGCTCACAGTGCCTGCACTTCTGGCGCTATATCCATAATGTTCTGTCATGCTGATAGCGAGCGACGCGAGAATGAGGGGGAAATTAGATTACAGAAATTTTCTACTTAGAAAAAATTACAAGTTTGCGGCAACAATATATTAAAATGCATGAATCTTTGCCCCATTTTTTTCTTTTTTAGAGTTCAAGTACCTAAAATAAAAAAATTGCACGGATTAGAATATCGACAATAATTAAAAATGAAGAAAAATTACAAATGATGCTTAGTCCCGTCAACGGTGCCAAAATATTGAAGGGATTTTGCGTGACTTAATGGTTGATTTTTACTTATCGTTGTGCATGCTTGTAATATCAACAAACAAATATAATTTATAAACTCGACGATGCCATGAAATAAACGGAATCAAGTAAAGGGCAAGTCGGGTGTCGAACCACGAGTACTAGGTAAGTTTGCAATTTTGATTTAATTCTTTTGAACTTTGTTTGAACCTTAATCCCATAAAATAAAATGAAATCCTATCATTTCTCATAAGGGAAAAATAGAGAAGGCAGTGGCTGAATTGTGAATAAGTTGAAAAGCTAGGCACTGAATTGTTACATACTTAAGATTTAAGAACCTGTAGGCAAAAAATACTTAAGAATGAAATCAAACTAAAAACTGAGAGAATGGCATACGTGCAATTTTTAAGAAAAGAAAGAAAAGCAAGGTAACGACTTGTAAGACAACAATTCTAGATGTTAAGAAATTTTAATCATGAAGAAGATGTAATCTAACAAAACATACAGGTTGGCATGAAAAGATCATAATAAAGTAAAGTAAGTCTAATGGATTTGCTTCTGTTTGAATCAAGCAGGAATCAGTGACTGTGATGTTGCCAGAATAAACAAAGCAATCCCGTGAGATGGTAATAGATGAGGGGCAAAGGATGGAGATTCGTTGAGCCAGGCATGAGGTTTGGAGTCATGGGCATGCACATGCTAGAGCGCGTATACGAGAGGCTGGAGGTGCGGGCTGTTAGTTGCATCGAGGAGGATACACGTGATAGGAGAGCGTCAAGGAGGCAGATGCACGCAGAGAGGTGATGTGCGTGGGCTGCTGATTGCGTCGAGGATGACGCAGTGGATGTGCAGCTTGCGTGAGGACGAGGAGGGTGGCCGCGGGCTGGAATGCGCGAGAGGAGAAGCCTTGTGCGTGGGCTTATCGCGCTCTTAGAGAGGAGGAGTTAGCCGCACAAGGAGGATGTCGGGGTGCTGGTGGCATCCAGCAAGAAGATGGAGTTGATGATGGTGTGGGTTGATGCAATGTGCGGCTCCTGCAATTGAAAAGAGTCTTTATCTCACACACATAAAGATAAAAATTAAATACATACATGGGGGGAATTGCATGGTAATGAGAAAGAAGAATCAAGAGGACGTGCATGGGAATGGATATGGACGGCTAGTGCATGGGAAATAGTTTGGGCATTTTGCATCGTCCATCCTTTTTTTTCTTCCAATAAAATGTTAAGGGAAATTGTAGAACCAAATTAGATACAACAATGTGTTGGCTTGTTGAATAAATCCAACACTCTCCTTTAGTACAATTTTTAATGAAGTTTTCATTTTATCCCTTAATATAATAAATATAAATATGATTTATTTAGTTTATGTAGATAATTATTTAAATTACATTTAGGTGATTAACAAGGATGTTTAGAAATCTTAGTGTTCAACATGATCTCATGATATTGATCTATAAATAATATGAAAATAGGGATTTCGACAACATTTTATCCGGATATACAACTATGATCTATCGATTTATGCAGATATTTAATTGATTTTGTGTGTACTTAAGATGGTTTTTGCTGCTGCATGTATGGAATAAACAATATACAAATTATGCAAGATTAAAGTGTATACATCAAACTTTAATGTTGTTCTTCACATGATTTGGTCATATTATACCGGTATATAATGTAATCATCAGTAATAATAGCCATATTATTAATAAAAGTAAAAGTTACGTCTCAAGTATATATATAATATATACGACACCCCCTATACTTAGCTCGAACTATGTCCTCATAGTGAACAAAGAGCTACAAAGGAAGACATAACTTGTGCTAAGTATAGAAAAGTGAAAAGAATCCTATACAACAACGGCTAAAAGAATAAGACAAAAAGAATAGAAGTCGGTGATACCCTCTATACTTAGAATCAAATAATCCTAAGTATAGAAGACTCTACAAATAGGGAAAATCGAGGAAAAGAATGAACAAACTCAACGATTCGACTCACCCTCCACTATACTTATGGTAAAAGATCCATAACTATAGCAAAAGGATATCAACAAGGTTAAAAACAAATGAGAGATCAGAAGAATTAAAAGAAAATAAAAACATGAAAGAGATGGTTTGAACAACATCACTCCCCCTTTACTTGGATAAAGGATCCCTAAGTATAAGAAACAACAAGAGTAATGAAACAGAAGTAATATGAGCAGTTCAAATCATTCACCCCCTATACTTAGGATAGAGTACATCCTAAGTATACCACAATATGAAAAAGAGGGGAACGATAAAACATAAGAAGGAAGGACCAAATCCAGACAAAAATCGTATATATATATATATATAATGTATAAATTGTTGAGTTGCCTCTCAACAAACGCTAGAATTTATGTCCCTAGCTGGGCATAAAGGCTATGATAATGAACTATCAAGGTTTATGATGACATCTGTAATACGAATACCATACAATCGTTGTCGTCTCGGTGTGAGAACAACGGGGACAATAGTGTAAAATATGACACCTAAATAAGTAATCAGGTGGATGTCTGCTACCGAGTAAATAGAGATGCAAATAAAATCAGTCTCTGATAGCACAAAAGAAACTTTCATCTTAGGGTCAGAATAGAGGGAAATGGTGGAGATGAAGAAATAGAATGTGGAGAAAGAAGGATCAGTCATGTAATCCTCTATGTCAATCACTGTCTCAGGGAGATATGGTAAATCAAGATCATGAGACTCATTGATAGCTGATGCATATAATGTAGAGAAATTAGGTAAATCATCGAATATCTCATAGATCAGGTCATGCTCGCGAGGGTCATTGAGGAGAGAGAACTCATACTCAGAAGAAAAATCAGAAGACTTGGTCTCGTGATCCGACAGATCGAATGCACTCCCAGGAATTGAAATCGAGTATAAAGAATACAAACCCACAGATAACCCACGCGGAGGTGGAAAAATTAATGTTGATTCAAGGAAGAGAATGAAACATCAATCTCAAATAACGGATTCTCTTTCAAAGTCAGAGAAAAACCGTCTAATGGATCAGTAATATAAGGATCAAAGAGATCGAGGTCAAGATCAATGAAATCATTGACCTATCAGAGTTAAGGGATCTGAGCTTGAGTAGTGTTGAACTACATCTGGCCCTTAGAATGAAGGGTGGGAGGAAGGGAGAAAATAATAATTTTTTTATAATGCAATTGCTAATGATATCAAAAAGATGAACGTAACAAACCCAACACCAAGCACATACAAACACAATACAACTACAAGGTTCACCTACTTAACTCGGTGATGATCGTTAGAGATCGGTTGTTAATCTTGTCAATTTTAGAGTTAGGTGATCAATCACAATGTTATACAAACACGTAGGAAGGCCTGAGATTGGAGCACTAATCCTTAGTGTGTACATGACAAATAAAATACGAAAAAAATAAAGTGGTTGCTCTCCTCAAATCAATGAAGATTTGTTACATTTGATTTTATGATCGAGTAGTATAAGCAGACCTTATTTTATACAAATTGTCATTTTTTTGGAATTTCTTTAAATGAACAAATGAGTTTCCCATTTTCTTTTGATATTATGTGAGTAAAAACTGCGAAGGAATTCATAAATGCCAATGCGTGAAAAAAAATCAATGATGCATGCAGGAGATAAAATAGCACTCTACATGTAGGGTGATCTGCGAAGAAATTAAAAGACTGAAAATAAACTAACCTATATGATGCACGAGAACCATCCTATTAGTAACTTCTATTAAAGAGCAAGAACATGTTAATTTGATTAAATCCAAGCTACGCTCTACTCTATAGGTACATAAATTCTTGTTTAGGAGATTTGGACCTAATTAATTACCTGGCTCAAGAAAGATAATAAATCTACTTCTAAGTTCTCAAGCACATAAAACTGTGAGAAAAAAAGAAAGCAGTAAAAACAAAACTAATGAGCTCCCACAAGTGCACGAGCACTTAGTGAAAAGACCTTGCAAATACAAGGTATATAGTGGCCTTTTAGAAAACAGAAAAATTGGCAAGCGTGAAATAATTAGCTAAATTTTTTTACAAGAATTATGAATGAATAAAATTATTAAATCAAACAAAAAAATGATATGTGCAAAAATGCTTAAAATGGTTGGTCTCTTATAAATCTTCTTCTTCTCCTCTTACGCTCTCTTGCAACTTGATGAAGAAACAAGTTGCCTTCTCTTCACTCGGGTGCACTGACATTCCTAAGAAGCCGCCCTCGCTCGTCGGGCTCTCGCAAGAAAAAGAAAACACAAGATAATGTAAGATACACAATTATATAAAAATATGAGCAAAAATAATGTGAAAAAAGACAGGAGTATAGACAAGCAAACAAAGAGATGGATTTGTAGCAAAGTGAGAGAAAAAGTGAAAAATGGATCTCAAATGAATTCCTAAGTCCAATCTTGGAGAGATTTCGGTGTCCAACAAATCGGATCCTGCAAGTGCTATATAAGCCCCCTCACGACATGCGATATTCAATTTGAGTGTCACTCCTCCATCACAATATTTATGCACGAAAATATAGACAAAAATGAAAGAAATTATTGGCAAAAATGTAAAGAAAGAATGTGTGACACTGATATAAACAAATGAATAAATGTCAGAAAATATAGAAAAAAATAAGAGAAAGAAAAACAAGTATAAACAAGCAAGAATAGCAGGTCAAAAGAAAAATATAACTATCCTCACCGTGCCTCCCCGACAACGGTGAAATTTTATTGAACATGGAATTTTTAAATTTTAAATATTGAAATTAATGTACATTGTCGTCGCAACCCTAAAAGTCCCTCAACAAAAATTTATTTACAAGAGATGTAAATAAAGAAAATGTAACAAGAGAAGTTTTACTATTTAATTTACATGTATAGCGTACAGGGTCGACCACAGGGAGGCTACGAAAATCCTGAGGGTTATTCGATATAAGGAAAAATCAATGAAAGAAACAAGGAAAGTCTATAAACACCATGCTTGGTTTTTGAATTTTGAATTTTTTGTTTTTAATTTATATTTTTTATTTGGTTTTCCAATTTTAATGTTTTTTTAAATTTTTTTTGTAAAAGTTTTAAATTTAATAAAACAAAAGAAAATAAAAACTGAATAAAAATAATAAGAAGGAAAAAAAGAGACAAGTTGTGAGATTTTTATAAAATGATAAAATACACAAAAATTCAAATAAACTTATTTTTTATGATGATTTTTAATATTTTTGTGATTTTTCTAGAATTTACACAATTTTTAAAACCTTTTAATAAATTTAAAAAAAATAAATAAGGTAAACTGAAAACAGAATGAATTTTTTTGGCATTTTTAAATATCAAATATAGTCAATAATAGATGAAATCTACATAGAATGAATGAAGAATTTTGTATTTTCGAGAAAGGTCATTTATGAATCTTGGAATTTTTTCTAAATCTTCTCTGAATTTTTATGAACTTTTAATATTTTAAAGTGTTTTATGATTTTATAAATTTTTATGAGGAATAAAAATACTAAAATGGTTCAGAAATTAAAATAAATAAAAATAACCAACCAATTTTTTTGGATTTTTTTGAAAAAAATTATATTTTTTATTGATTTTTGGATGCAAATAGGAAATTTTTTATTATTTTTGAATTTTCAAAAAATAAAAAAAATCAAAATGCAAAACAAAAATTATGGTTGTTAAATCTTATTAACAGAATGCTAGAATGATTTTTTATAGAATTTTTAATCAGGTTTTTATAATTTTTATTTAATTTTTATCATGCAAAATAAATGCCGACATAAACGGGTCTAAATGCAGATATTTAAAGTTTGCAGACTAAATGTTAACATATAAATAAAAAGGGGCAAGGGCGCAAAATTTCCAGGAAACTCATGCACAGGCACGTGCGCCTGCTGGAGTGGACCTATATGTGAATACTTTAATTCCAGGATCTAAATATTAATATAGAACATAGCATTCTTTATTACGATTTCCACAAAATATCACAACAACACACGCTTCACAGTTTAAGCAAGATTAATATGCAAATAAATTAAACTACGGGGAACCAAGTGCAAATACTCAGTGAAAAACAAATAGACACGTGTCCTAACAAGGACTTGTTTGCAAATTAAATTAATTCAAGGAGTCGGGTGCAAATATACCTTAAATGTACGTAGCAGCTTGGACGGTGGTGATGCGCTGACTCTGAGATCAGATGGATGTGGTTGAAACGTGCTTGAACGACCTCGACCTGCATTGGATGATCTGATCATCAACAAAGAATTGGGGACTTTTGGACAATCGAGATCTAAACTGACACCTCGTTCTTGATCATGCGGTGATGGAGATATCTGGAAGAACATGGAAGATGGTTGACTCCGACGAGCTTCGATCGAGGAGATCGGCTAATTCCCGCCTGAATCAGTTGCTAGATAGTGGCATGGGTCCCTGAGCTCCTCCTATATTGATCGACTGGAATAATGGAGCTCAAAGATCACCAAGTATGGACCTGTTTGTTGAAATAGATTTAGCTTCATGTGAGCACCCATGCCTCGCTCCTTTGCTCTAATACATGTTTTCAGACATGCAAATTGAAGATTATGCTCGAATCTAGCCTCCTACCAAGATGTTAGGTCAAAAACACGGAAGAAGGTGAATGGAAGGGGGCCAATCACAGAACGGTGAAGATCTGACGGTGTTCAGATATTGGAAAAGATGGAGAAAAGTCAGATGAACGTGTTGGCATAGTCAGAAATGATTAAAGTTAATCAGAACACCTCCAACCTGTCAATTGGAGGTTGAAGCTGGCGAAACTAACTTACTGAAATCAACATGAAATTTAACGAAATGAATGCTACACGTAAATCTAAATAACTGATGGATCCACGATTCATCATTTCAATATATTGATCTTAGCAAAATCCTTGAGTAAAATCTTAAATAAATGTTCATAAAATCAATAAATTAATAAAATGACTCTTGTAAATAAAATAAACTAATTATTGTATATTATATTGTACAAAATAAATTAATAATAAAAAACAGTAAAATAAAGGAGTTTTTCACCTGTAAATATCCAAAACTTCATGTATTTTTTATAGATCTATTTAAACTCCTTTTTGCTAATTCTTTCTCCACTTGTTCATAAAAATGTATATAAAAATACAAAAATACAAAATAAATTTCACCTCAAATAAATACTCCTAGACACTAAAGAGAAAATCCATAGAGTCCAACTCCTGGCCAAATTCCCGCTTCATATGAACTGCAAATTCACCAAATTCACTTTCAAAGTTTAAATTAGAAAATTATCTATCCAATGAAAGCGGCTTCATTAAAATCAGAGCTCATTTGCAAAATATGGATTTTGGAAACCTAGGTGTACATTGTATATATTGTAAATATTTTTTCTTTCTTCGTTTACTTTTCTTAATTAACTCTAAATCCAAAAAATCATTTTTGTATTTTCTTTTATTTATAATATTTTATTTTATTTTCATGTTGTAAATATCTTTTAATAAAAAATAACTAAAATTAGAAAAGTAAAAAGACATGTACATATTTGTTTGTCTTATTTTGTAAATTTTCCAATCTCTTTTCTCTTTGTTTTAATTTATCTTTTTAGTAGCATGATTTTTTTATTATATTTTATTTATCATTCTCTACAATAACTCCCATCCCATTCAACTCCACCTTTTTTATAACCTCCATTCAACTCCACCAATTTTTAAACCTCACATTCAACTCCACCATTCCACCATTTTTCTAACTTCAATTTTCTTCTCTTTTTATTCATCTCATTGTACTCATTTTTTTCCTTTGATTCACCTTTACGTGAGAGAGAATTGAGAGCTCCGATCACCTATTTCGGTGATAGCGAACTGCGAAGTAGAGCGACGACCGACCTCCTCTCCGGTGAGATCCGTTGACATTCCAACCAACATCACAGCTGCATCTACACGCCGCTCAATCTCATCGCTCACCGACGATCCGAGCGAAGACGATGCTTCCCGTGAGTACACCATAGGCGCCCTCTTCCATCGTAGGTAAGCCCTTTGTTATCATTCATCATCGTTTTTTCCTCAATTTTTTATCACATTACATTACCACCACTATACCTTCATTTGTTCTACTCCATCATCATCAACATCATAAAATCACCATCACCATGCCATCTTATTTGCATTTTTAATCCCCTGTTTAAGAAAACTAAAAAATAAAAACTAAATAAAAAATCAAAACACAACAGTAGCAAAAATAAAAAATAAAAAACAACGCAACAGCGAACTGGCCGCCACCTCCAGACCGCACCACCAGCCGACCATCTCCTCCGAGCGCAGCACCGTGCCCACGTGTGTCGTCGCCCGCGGCCACGCCACGCACGCCCACCACCAGGCTCCTCAACTGCCAACGCACGCCATCATGCGTGGTCTGCTCCAGGTCGTCTCCATCCAGCATGCGACCGTCTTCTAGACCTCCGCCAACCGTACCCCACCGCTCGCCCCTACCGCCAATGGTCTCATGCTCATCCTCCTCTGTGCAACCCGTCCACCAGCAGTCCCCTGCCACAGTTGCGTAGCTGTTCGCCCTGCCCAGTCACCCCCTCCATTGAATCCTATCACACGAAGAAGGAGGTCATTTTTTTATTTATGTAAAAGTTAAATGTTTTTAATGCATGCTTCTAATATTGTAAAACCATTGCTGTGCATGTTTTCTTTGTAAGTTCTTCCTTTTTGGAATTGCATAGATACCCCTATGTTTGCATATTAATTTGGACATCTTTCTTGCATCAGTTATTTAATGATTAATGTCATAATGTTGAGAAACTAGTTCTCTATCATTTGGGTATTTAATTGCATTTTTGTGAGAATTGGGTAATCAATTAAAAATACTTTAGTGAAAAATTGCATATTTTACTCACTACGAGATCTTAACATCATACTTGACTCACAGTTGCTCCAAAAATTCCTCAAAAATAAGAAATGATGCTTTGAAATGTACTTTAATTTGTTTCCAAATTTCATCTAATTTAGAGTTTTCTTGTGTCTTAAATAAATTGTAGAGTGATTTTAGTAAATGATTTTTTTATCAAATCTACAGACATTATTTTGACGAACTTCCAACTCTCTTGGATTGTTTATATAAATACCTTTTTGAGATAATTCATTATTTGGATGAATTGACATTGTAGATTTATTAGGAATTAAATACTCACAATTAGTCTATTTTTATAAAAAAATTCATAAAAAATAACACATTATCAAAAAAATCCAAAATATTATTATAGCCTCATTTCATCTTATTTACGTTTCATTAAAATTTTCATAATTTTTGCATTTTATTTGTGTGAAAAATTGCATGAAAACCCATTCAAAGTATGCATTTTTCATTGTTGCATTTTAAATCTTAAAATTCCAAAAAAATGTGTTTAGCACTCATCATTGGATTAAGTTTCTAGGAAAAATATAATATGGCTAAATTGGATTAATTTTACATTAAAATTAAATTGGCTAAGTTGTGTGTTTTTTTATTAGCATAATCCACCCGCATTTTGCATTCGCTTTTTATTTTTGCATGAAAATACAAAAAATCCGCTATGAAAACCTAAACCTAAGTTTTCTGATTTGAAGCAACGTCGCTTTGCCTCCTTGTGTTCGATCCTGGACTTGCCCAAGATATAAATTTAAGACGAGACACTCCTCACGGAGATCTTTTCTTGGTTCTGATAAACTGACTGAGTACCGTTCTACAACGAGTACGATCATTATTCCCACTCAGGCACATCCGTCAGATGCCAATGTTGTCGGGGAGTCAAAAGGCTTAGGGATTATTTTAGAAAATTATATTTTGGTTTTCTTTCACTTGGGTAGTCTGGCCCCTAAGCCACCTTATAATTAATCCATTTTTTCTCTCAATTATTTGTCTACTTATTATTGCATATATTTTGTTCTTTATCTCTCTAATATAATTTTTTCCTTATGAGGGTCCGGTGAACTTGGAGTGCATCGGAGGTCGATAGACATGACTTGTGCCGACTACTGAAGATCAAGGAAATTTAATTTATTTTGGGAGCATTTTTAAATTTTGTATTGTAATTATAGTGTTGTAATAATTTAGGTAGTTTGCTCATTTACAACGGCTCTTGTTTGAGAGCTCGCACGTATAAGAAGAGACTTAGACATTATTTTGTGGTGTGTCAAGACGTGGTTCACTCTCCAGTGTGGGTGGAGCTCGACTTGAGTGGTGAAATTAGGGTTAGGCACACATAGTGTAACATCAAATTTGTATGTACCCTTCATAATTTAGGCCACACATATCTTAGAAGATTCACACATCTGATAAGATTCATAATGAGACACACGTAAACATATACTACTTAGCTCAAATTAAATTCAATTATTTCCTGCTAATAATATATTGTTTAGATGTAGTTTTCTCAATCTGCATGCATTTATCATAAATTTAAAAATTCATTTTTGCATAATACATGGAGAGTGCTGGGAGTCACTGTAAGTATACCTTCTTTTGAGTATGCATCATCATTTCACATTTGCATTCTGATTTCTGATTCCTCCATTGTTTTACAACTTAAGATTTAGAAGGAAATTGGGACTGAATGGTAGAAGTGCTTCGCTGTGCTCAGATTAAATTTCAGATGACAACATAAGTCTAAAATTAGGACTGAATTGAGCAGGTCGATTAACAAATTTGGAATAAAAAGAACCTTATTTTACGGTTGCATAAAGCCCTCATTGTTTGAATTTACTTGCAAGTCGGAGAGAGACGACACTAGGATAGAGCCAAGCCATGATTTTCATATAGACTACTGATTCTATAAAAATGATTGGCCACTTTTCAGTGACGATATACGGGCCAGTAAACAGTCTGGATGTCCTTAGTAGAGTGAGAAGTTTAGAGGATGTCATGTAAGGCTCTGTCCTCAAGAAATAGGTGGTCATGTTTATACAGTACACATTTACTCCTATACTGGATAAAAGTGGGTGCAACTAGTCGTAGGAATCGAGACAGTCTGTAGAGAAGTACGGGCATCTAACATCTTGTTAATCTTTCAAAGATTGCATTTATCACCAACTAAAACTGACAAGATAATTCGGTCGAACCTTTACGGCCATCACGTGTGGAGTTGGCGAATTTTGGGGTTTGAATTGTCTTTATATTGTCTGAGTTTACTCTGCACATTTATGTGCACCGTAGAATTAGTTCCTCATTGAACATCGTGTTCTAAATTGTTCTTTTGACATCAAAGATTACTAATTGTGGGGATATTTATGCGAACTTCGTGAATCTCTCATTGAACCCTCCAAGAAATACATCTTCGAAGATCCAAGCGCAACTTGAGCCAACCTGGACTCATGACTCTCTTGAGTTCGGGATCACTCACTCGCAGGATGGTCACTCTCAAACCATTCCCTTCTCTCCTCCCACCTGAGGAAGACCTTCGCATTAGCGAGAATATCTTAATTCATGAATCCTCGTCTAATTAAGACCACATTGTTGATTCATTCCCTAAAGAAGATTCAAGTAAAATGCCTACAAAGAAGAAAGAAGAGGAAGAAGAACACCATGAAGACCCGTTGAGAATGGTACTCGCAAGATAAGCTGCATCTGAGAAGAAGCATGCATTACTTAGAGCTCAGTTAGAACAACTCAATGTTGGGGTCGAACCACCAATGGATGCAGTGTACAACCCCAGACTGTACATAATTCAAAACTATTTGGGATCAAACCAGAAGTTGATTTTGAGTTGAAGCCGCAATTTTCGAACTTGTCGTCGCATTTTGATGGGAATGCTTCCGAGGAGCCATATGCATTCCTAAGGGATTTCAAACTCATCTGTGCTAACCTCAAACATCCTAAGGTTAGCGAGGATTATATAAGGCTTACAGCCCTTCCATTTACCTTGGGTGGAAAAGCTGACTATTAAGTAAAGAACCTGGGAGTTACAGTCACTACATATGCCCAATTCAAGGATCATTTTATGAAGAAGTTCTACCCCTTGAGTAGGAATAACATGATGAGGACATGCATTACGAGCTCTTCCCAACTACCCCCTGAAGCCTTCTGTGATGCCTGCGAAAGGTTCAAGGACATCTTGCAGAAGTGTCCCTTCCATGGACTAGATGAAAACATCTTGGTCCAGTCGTTCTTCATTGGTCTGAATCCTGAGATGCCGAGTTTAGTGAGCGCTACCTGTGGAGGCAACTATATATCATGAGGATCGAATACCGTCTGGAAGGTATTCGTGTAGATTGCTGAAACCAGTCCCTCACAGATGGCCAGCAAGGCCTATACATCGTCCCCCAGTTCACTCTTATCTAGAGGGGGGAAGTCAGCTGTAGTCGATCTCTCTTAGGACGTGATCCCCGGTATGGGGCTTATTGCAGACAAGTTTACAGTAGTCGAGAGGATTGACAGGAAGATTGATGAGTTAGACCGGAGCATCTCCAAAATTCCAAAACAATTGGAGGAGTTAACTGAGAAGGTATATAAGATAAGGATACATGCAATGACTGCACCCGCTGGTCTCGTGTACCGAGTTCACCATGTTCAAGAGAAGTTGGTGTCAGGGCAGCCCTAGCCATGGGAGCAGGACCAATCCTATGCTCACTCTTTCCAGTAGCATCCTCCATCATCAAAGACAGTTCAGGAATAGCCTCTACCGGTTTGGGAAGTGAATGGAGTATGGTATACTCAGGACCCAACCAGGAAGGGAAGTACGTGGGACCAATGGGCCTACCAACATCCCCCGACCTTTTACAACACCGCCTTCACCTCCGCACCACCTCCTTCAAAGCAAATCCCTGGATTCCAGCCACCCCAGCAACAGTATTGTTGACAGTGCCATTACCAGGCAGGTAAACATGGCCCGTCTTCCCGTTTTTTCCTATCTTATCCCTTTCCTTCTTCATCTGATTTCGTGGACATACAACAACAGATACTCAATGAGATCCGTTCCTACAGGAATGAAATTCACGACTTATGGGTGGATGTCAACCTCCTGTCCAGATGGCGAGACGAGTAGTCTGCACCCTCTACCTCAATCCTATCCCAAACTCAGGCTAACCCCAATAGCCTGAATAAATATGGTTATCAACAACACTTTAGTCAGATATACTATTCAACAACTCCTAGATCTGAGCATGGGATTCTTTCGTGTGATGAGGCTAATAACATGTCACTTACGAGCGGAAGGACCGTGACCGTACATGATCGGGCTAGGGACACGAGGAGGGGCATCTCTAGAGCTCTAACTGAGGAGTCTTCAAAGAACGAGGAGGAGAGGCAGCATATTCTGGAGCCCCATTATCACCATTTGAGGATATCTAGTCAGGGAGCCAAGAAGAGAAATAGAGCATGTATGCAACATCAACAGCATGGATATACTTTAGAATCTATAGAGGACCTTACATCTCTGGTTGTGGGGGATACCACTTTAGATTCTATTCCACAACCTATAGTATATAGTTTTGATTTCGATCCCATGTTGCATCAAAAATATTCATGTATGAAGAACTCAATTTCCGTTAATGCCAAGAACTATATTTTAGTTCATGATTAAGATTCTTCATATTTTGTTTCCACGGCTTCAATCCCTTTCCCCTGTGCTCTTACGGTAGGAAAGCACATCAAAAAGATTCAGAAAGATGACCTGATATGGCACGATTTTGTAAAGAAAATATCACTGTAAAGGTGTTATTTGATGAGTATTTGGCTAAACATCTTACATTCTAAAAATACATTAAGGTGAGATGCACACCTACTAGGTTTATCAGGAAGAAAGAGAACCAAAATGTGAAGACATGTGTCTTGTCAGTAGCCACAACATATGGTCTCAAGAATCAATCATTTCCAAGGAAAAAGAGAGACATGGGTGCTCACCATGTGGAGAGTCGTATCAACTACATCGCATTTGCACGTAAAGTCTTGTATAACGATTTTTCAATCAACTTACTTCCCTTAGCATTATATCAGAAATTGGAGTTAGGACCACTTCGCAAATCTAGAGCTTTACTTCAATTTGCAGACTGTTCAATGAAGAGACCTAAGGGAGTAGTGAAGAACGTTGTTATCTCGATTGAGGGACTGAACTATCAGATTGACTTCACAGCCTTGGACATGGAGACCCCCTATCATTGGAGTGAATCTTAGATCATTCTCGGATAAACCTTCTGTAGGACCGTAGGTGCAGCTTTCAATTATGGTACGAGAATGATGAAGATCCGTTCTCCAAGTGGAGAAGTGAACCTTGAGATGAAGTAAACCAAGTGTCAGTGACCCGATTCAGAGAGTAGCACAGAGTATTCATCTTTAGAGGCAGATTGCAGAATGATTAGCATAGTTGGGTTTTGGACAGGTTCCTTTAGGACATAGCGAGACCCTTTCACTTGGAAAGGACATATTACATGATGCAGTTTGCTAGGTGTTGCCAGATTTTGTTAGAGATGCATCTAACTATTCCCGTGATGATGTAGAGATCCATAAGGATCTGTCAGTTCAATCCCCTTCAAAATGATCACGGGACATAGATGACGAGTCAACACGTCTTTAGTCGAATTATCGTGTTTCCTTAGCAATCCGACTCCAGATACTTCAGATTTGGTGGAGAGTACTACATAGTTGATCCCACATTCATGCAGCACAGAACCAGATTCAGATTCGGTTCAACCAGATTTGATTGATGATACCACATTACCAAAACTGAAATCACTACCTCATACACTTAGGTATGCCTTTCTTGTGAGACCCAAAGAGAGATATCTTGTTATCATTAGCTTAGACTTGACTTTAGAACATGAGTCTACTTTGTTAGAGGTCTTAGAGAGGAATCGCAAAGCAATAGGCTAGATAGTATCAGATCTTGTGGGATTAACCCCGCTCTCTTTTCACACCACATTTTTACTAAGGATAATAAGAGACCTTCTCTTGAGTTCCAGAGGAGACTTAACCCCAATATACAGGAAGCATTAAAGAATAAGATTGAGAAATGGTGCAAGATAGGGTTTATATACCCTATTTCTGACTCCAAGTGGGTGGCCCCACTTCATGTTGTCCCGAAGAAGTCGGGAATTCAGATGGTCACCAATGATGAGGGGGTAGAGATTATAACACGAGTACCCACGTCGTGGCACATCTGTGTCGACTACAGGCACATGAATGTCATGACCAAGAAAGACCACTTTCCCTTGCATTTTATTGATCGATATTTGGAGAGACTCGTAGGAAAAGAGTTATCTATTTTCTTGATGGGTACTCGGGATACAACTAGATAGCTATAGCCCCGAGGTCCAGGAAAAGATCACACTCACATGTCCATTTAGTACTTACGCTTTCAGGTGCATTCAATTTGGGCTCTGCAATGCCCTGAGCACTTTTTAGCGGTGCATAATCACCGTATTTGCCGAGATGGTGGGAGATTTCCTGGAAGTGTTCATGGATGACTTCTCGATTCATGGTGATTCCTTTGATACATGTTTAGCGTACTTGGATCGAGTCCTCAAGAGGTGTATAGAGGTGAATCTGGTACTCTCCTGGGAGAAGAGTCACTTTATGGTGACAGAGGGTATCGAGTTGAGGCATGTCATCTCTAAAAGGGGAATGGAGGTTGACCCTATCAAGGTAGAGGTGATCAAGAAACTCGATCCACCTACCAACGTGAAGTCAATGTGGTCATTTCTAGGGCATATTGGATTATATAGGAGATTTATTCAAGATTTTTCGAAGATTGCTCGCCCACTGATTGAGTTCTAAGGGAAAGACACAAAGTTCTTTGTAAATCATAGGTGTTTGGGCCTTTGAGCTTTTGAAGAGGAAGATTTATGCCTCACCTATAGATGAATCTATGATTCATCGCTCTAAAGTCGAAAATAGAGCTTTGTTCCTGAGTAATTATATGCATATTTCCATTTACTCTTATATATTATAAATCACATTTATAATATATATGATTAATATGGATAGTGTTATTCACATTATTCATAACCATGATAATTAAATCACATTTAATCATCTTAGTTCTCTATTCTCATGTTCCAAATAATACGAATCACATTTACATTATTCACATCTTTGATAATTAAATCACATTCAATTGTCAATTTTCTCAATGCTCGATACATATATCAACAATGAAATTATCATGAACTCTTTCAAGGATAATGCGCTTTCTCCGTGGATACTTGGAGATAAGGATACGGAGATTGTATTGTTCCATGTATAGTGACTTGGATATTGAGATCACAACTCAAATCCAGATCTTTCGGACCTCTCATAGATGCTTGATTAAATCAAGGCCGCAAATCTAATCTTTTCATTGCATCTGAATCACATTCAGATCAATGTCCAATATTTGGACTAAGATTAGATTACTTCTCTACTGATAGGAGTCACTAAAATCGAGACTTGTTTCATCACTCCCTAGGAATGGAAGCATCATGGTTATACGATCATTTATGATCACATCACCTTCATGTATTCCCACTACCTGTACATCCTGCATACTGGATGATCCATAATAAACCTGAAGTATTAGATCAATTTTATACTGTCTACTTTGTGATTTTATCGTTAAATTTCTCATTTGATCATTGGAAGTCGGTATTGATCATATACTTTCCAAAGGCATATATCATACCTAGGTCTTGATCATATACTTTCCAAAAGTATATATCAAACCTCCAAATTCAGCCAAGCTTTCAAAGCAAGACGATCGTGCACGGAATTTTGATTCTTACCAATATCTCATGAGTGAGCTCATATATTCGGGTTCAGTAAATGAACATGTATGATCCCTTTGAGAGATTGTATTACTCATATACCCCTTGCATGCACACCTGTGCACCGGTGTATAGACCTTGGTTAGGTCATCAACCTATTGGTCTGCCAAATGTATATACTCAGACATATAGTAACACATCTGTCTCCGATCAGAGGATGCGTGCCTATATCGTGACAGCATACGACATAGGACTTTGGTTATCTCGATCTTGTTAAGTCAACATTTTGACTTAACTTATCTAACACCTCTAAATCTCTATTCCTATGCAGAGGACCTGCATCAAGAGGTCGGTTAGATCTTAGCCTATAGAGAAAAGATTGCCATCCCCTTCTCAAACTGGAGATCATCTCTTAATAATCATTTGACGGTGCTTGATGAGTTCTCAATCTAACTCATTAGATATTCATCCAAGCACCAGCATCTATGATTCAATTATTGAATCAACAGTTGTATGATTATTAAGATGGCCATGGTGCATAACCCTAATTGTACTAAGGGACTATTATGAAAATTAGTTAATCTTCATTTCAGATCAGGGAATGATATTTGCAATAACATTTATTGCATAATGGTTCGTCGTGGGCTCGCATGTCCAACCATTCATTTGTTCTTTAATCGTTGTAGAATAGGCTTTTTTATACTTAGTACGAGTTGTGAACTCTTTTTTTCTCTCTGATCTATGAGAACATAACTCAAGCTAAGTATTGGAGAGTTGTATATACGTTGCATATACTTTAGCCATAGCTTGTACATTTTCATTTTCTAATAATATGGATAATTAATAAAACATATCAAAAATCTTAGAAATAAATTAAGTTTAAATATGTTTTGCAAAATGATTTGAAAAATGGTTTGACAATGTTTTAAAATCTTTTGAAAATTGTTTGGAAAACTTTTGCAAAATATTTTCAAATCTTTGAAAATTCTTTTGATTGGAAAATTTTCTTTTATTTGTGTAAATAAAAGTTTTGAAAATCTATTTTCGAATGATTTGAATAATGGTTTTAAAATACTTTAAAAAATCAACATATACTATTTAGATAATATTTACAAAATGATTTCAAGGTTTGTAAATGTTTGTAAAAATGCTTGCAAATATGTTTTCAAATGTTTTGAGAATCTTGTATAAATAATAGCTCAAATAAAATCCTTATATATTGTACAAAATTTGTACATAAATCTCGTAAATAATCACTATTATCTGACCTGTGAAATCCTAGTATAAAAGACACCATCACCCTTATAAATATAGAAACACTTCCATGTAAATAAATGTACAAATTTGTTTCACTAATCCTTATTCAAAAATCCCTAAATAATTTGCAAATTCCAAGATTTAAAAACATCTGCATAAAAATTTTCAAAACCCTGCATAAAAATTTGTAAAACTGTTTCCAAAAAATCCATAAAAAGCTTAAAATAGAAAATGACTTCACAGAAATATTTTCTCTTGTAATGTACATAGCATTTTATGTTTTTCGGAATGATCATGACAATTAAAAAAGTTTGAATTAATATATGAATATTATAGCTTGGTAGAGATCTTAATGCACTTAATTTCATAGGAAACCGCTAAGGACTGGAATTGGAATACTTCATGTCACAGTGACTTAATCCTTTAGGTTCCATGAGACTATTTATGAGTACATTCATTGTGTCTGACTAGAACCCTTCATATCATTCGTAAGACTCTTGAGATAGTGGCTTGATATGACACCTTGCATTTAACACAGCTCAAATCAGATGGGTTGTCGAAAGATCTTGGAGTCTAAGTCAGGACAATGCTAGGTTGTTTCGTCGAGGGTTGCTCAATAACCGTTCTTGGGGATTGCAAAAACAGTTACTATAACCCACTTCTTTTGGTAGACACGATATCTACAGACTGGAGATGGATTGAGATAATGCTTCAAATGAGGAACGGACTACGAGTGCAACTTTATTCCAAGACCCCAAAAAATAGGCAGACCAAAAACATGGTATATCCGCCGAGGCACAAGCAAGAATACAGAGCAATGCAAAGTCAACGAAAAATCCAAAGAAGCATACACCGAAAATTCCACAAAAATATGAGCTTTAGAAAAAGCTTGCTTCTTAGTGAAGACTCGATTACATCGAGCGGGCTTCACAAGGGAATGACGACTACACTGGTCCATTCTTAGTTCTTTTCCCTTTCTTCTAGTTTCTTTCCCATTCGGTTGTAAAGACCAGTTGTACCTCACCTTAGAAGGAAATATCTGTCTCCATGAGGACGAGCTACAATGAGAGCAGATTCTTTTACAGTTCAACAATTTTGTTTGGGAGAGCTAAAAAGTTCACATACATGGATTTGTCATTTCAAAGTAGCAATAGTATGCGAATGGGAGGATGGCTCTGACCCAGTTGTGAATAGTACTGGACAATAGGATTATGAAACCTAAGGTATGTTGTGTCTCATTTCCTAACTTTAGTGTGGTTCTGAACACACTAATAATCCAAAGGTCTGCACTGAGTTCCAAACTTTGATTTTAGTAAGACAAGTTTAAAAGTTGAAAATCGTTTCAAGTTCTTTCTTTTTATTTTCTTTATTTTCTTCTCTGTACTTATAGGCATAAGTGTTTGCAGAGGACTAGCAAAGACAAGTATAAGGAGTGATGAATCTCCATTTCATCATCTTTATTCTTTCATTTTGGCCTTGAAACCCTAGCTAAATGCATGTATATAGCATTATATTGCATAAAATAATCTCTTTACTTTGTAAATATTGTATAGAATAATGTACTTAAAGCAAAATAAAACAATACCAATAAGAAAGGAAAAATAAATGAAATACCATAGGTATTAAATGACCATAAACCTCGAAACCTATGCATCATGAGGGTTGTGTGGACAAGGAATAAAGTAGAGGGAGATAAGGGCCAATAAACCAATAAAAACAATAATTTTAGTTCTTTAATACGTCATTTTTAGGACCTATTTTATTCTTTCTTATTTATCAAATCAATAAACTTACGTGAAAGTTGTAGATAAAGATACATAGAAAAATATAAAATTTATTTTACAAAAAATAATGGCAATATGTTTTAAACACTCAGAATAAAAACCCAAAATCCCAACTTCCCAAACCTGTATCTTTTCCATATTGTATCAAAATTGACTAAAATCACCTTTAATTGTATATAACTTTTAATAGGAATTTAATGAAGTGGTTTCACTTAATTTGGAGTTAAGATACAAAAGTTAGGTCTTGGACCCCTATTGTACATGATACTTGAATAAAATAATCAATTTATTTTTTTATATTTCATATTTTATAATTTTATAATTTTTTAAATACTATTTATATCATATGTACATAATTAGAATAAGGCAAAGTCAATTAAAATACAATAAAATAAATAAGCCTACAAAATTATATAAATGAATTATATATGTGTATACATATATAATATGTATGTATATTTATTTAAATATACAAATTACCTTAGAAAAATGCAATAAAACTATATTTATGTATATTAAAATATGTTATAAATTTATGAAATATGTGTATTAAATATTAAAATAGAAAATAAAAATAAAATACCCAATACAAAGTCCAATATACATATATTTATACTTGTAAAAATAAACATATAACAAATATCCTTGAAAAAAAATAAATGAAATTTATAAAAAAAATACTACATAAAATATTAATTTTTTTCCATATTTTAATCAATAATCTCATAAATCATTTATTATTTTATTTTGATTTACCTTTGAATTTAGTTTCTGTTTTGTCTCCTGCGGGTGACGTGTCCCAATCAAGGCCAGTCTTCTATTGACTTCGGTCAACTGACCAATCTGCAACCTAAGTTGTTAGACCTCGTCAACCACCTATCTTCCTCAATTTTTCCACTCTGATTCTTTCTTTTTTTCTTCAATTCCTTCTTGACTTTTGACCCTTGATCCATGAACTTTCACGAATCGTCACTCCTCGATCAATGGATCACTGAATCGAGTGTTCTTCCCAAGTCAAGACCCTCCTGTATAAAAATAAGTCCCTAGACCTCATTTGAATTTTGATCCACTTAGCCCCTAAAAATTCCTCGATTTCTCTGTGCTTTCGTTCCCGGGTGACAACAGGAGACCAACCAAGCCTTTTTGAGCAGAGGAAAAGACGTCCAGGTCGTGTCGAGCATCGTCGTTCTTTTGTAGTGGAGCTCCGACCAGGATCCTTCTTCAGGCAGTTTGAGCCCTGGTTTAAGCTATATTTCTATTCTTAGAAATTAGGTCAGGATAGTTTAGGTTTTTATTTCAGTCGATTTCACTTTATTTTGTGTAAAATCAAGAATTCATAGTTTGTCGGAGTTTAAGATCTAGTGACCTTGCCTACTATGCCTCGATTATTTTCTGACCATCTTTCACACCCACTTCGATTCTTTATCGCTTTTGTTCCATTCCCTGCACATCCATTCAAATTGATCTTATTTAGATCAAGAGATCAGACCTCCATCTCTTCCACCTCGTCGGAGATTGCCGCCGCACCTCCCCTACTCCATTTCACCCTGTTTGGACCCCTAGAATCTCCCTTTGTTTATGTTGAGATTTCCTGCATGTTCTGGAGACCCCAAGACCCCTTGCAGTTCAATTTCTGGTTTAGATGAAGTATCTGGACTCCCGAAGCTTCTCTGACCTCTGGGAACCACCCTGATCTTCTCAGACCCATCTGACACATCAAACAGCTCCGGGATGCCTCCAGAAAGCTTCAAAACCTTTTTGTCATGCCCAAGACCACCAGAGTTACTTAGGAGAATGGATCGAAGCTCGCCTCCTCCGGTGTTCTTCCTCCGAGCTTCCCCATCATCCGATCGAGTTCGATTGATTGCCTAGTAGTTGTCCGATCTCCACAAAGATCTAATCTCAGCCCTCCAGAACGAAGTGGCATCCGCCATCAGGCGATGACACGTATAAAGTGAAGAAATCCAGATCGCCGGCCAATGCCTTAGGGGTATTTTGCAAACTCTACACCTTTTTTGTATTTTACGTTCAGTCCATAAACTATCGTCTATAGTATAAAAGTATTTAGTTATTTTGCTACTAGACCCCTGTAATCCTTTTATTTGCACTTTAATTCCTTACCATGTCACCTCGTGTGTCCATATACGTGACGTGGTGGGATTTTTGCAGGGACTCCCTTGAGCTTTTACATTATTATTTAGTCCTTTGACTTTGTAACTTAGTTCAAAACTTTTTGGGATAATAACATGTATGCCCTGTTTATTTTGCAAATTCCATTTATACCCTTACCAGCATTTAATAATTAAATATTTGTAGGAAAATTATGTAGAGGCCCAAATACTTTGGATATGTGTTCTAGATTGGATTTTATTTATTTTTATTTATGCTTTTGTCCCCATCAGCATTGCATTTTTATTTATTGTAATTATTGCATTAAAAATACCAGTTTGCATCTAAAATTTGTAGGAAATTTATTTTAAGTACTTGGCATATTATAAATCACATATATTTTTCATTAGACATGTTAAAATATTTTTCTATATATAAAATTTTAAAAACTTTGTATTTATTCCCTATTGAATTTAAAAACCTCATAAAAATTATAAGAATATCTTTAAAAAATCCAAAAAAATTAGGTGATGTTTATTATTGTATTTTTCACCTATAAACCAAAAAATCACTTAAAATTGAAAAGAAAAACAAAAAATAGAAAACCCTCTTTGGTCCTAAAAAATCATTAAAACCCCAAAAATTACAATTTTAAATTTTGTTTTTTTGAGTATATATTATATATTAAATTAGTTTTGAAAAATTTTAAGCCATTGAGCTATTTTCAACTTCTAAAATAATATGATTATTTATTACTTATTGTTTTACTATTTTTTTCAATTAAAAATAAAAAAGCAAAAATTCATATTAAAATCACAAAATAGACTAAAATACAAAAGAGATAAAAAATAATTTATTTTGTACATTTTGAGTATTTATAAGTATGTTTATATTATACTAGCCTATATTGCATATTTATAACTATACTTACTTATTTTATAATTATAACAATAATTATTATTAAAAACACCAAAAGAATTCTAAACCTTATATAATAAAAAGGACGATACCTAGGTTATTTTTCTGGCTTTTCTCCATATATATATAACCTTATATACATATAGTTGTATATATTTATTACCTCTATGTATTAAATTTAAAAAATTAGAAAATATAAAAATTTATAAAACTAAAAACAAAAAATATATAAATTACAAATTTCTAAAAAATACATATTAAAAACTAATTAAAAATCAAAATCTATTTAAAAACACAAAAACAACCATTGTGTTTTTCTAATTTTTGTATTCTATTCTCCTTGCTCATTTTGTTCAACCACTACACATACACCAATACACATTATTTGTAGAGTTATAACAAATTTCAGTTCCACATTTTTGTTGTGCGTTGCTTGATCTATATTATGGGTCAATTGTTGTTTGTTCTAGCGATTTTGTGAGTAGTCGCCTTAGCGACAGTATAAGTCTCTCCTTATGTAGACTACAATATACCCTTGCAAAACCCTAGTCACCAATTGCCTCGGCCAAACCGCCCTTAGAAGCCTCCTCTGACGAGGCATGTACATCTTTGAAGCATCCTATAGGTGTGGGCCCCTTCCAAGAAGCCCGAGCCCATCAGGGGAGGAAGAGAACGTCAGAGTCAGTGAGAATCAGTGATCGAAGGAAGACAGGGAAGTTGTTCTTCCATGTTCTTCCTCTGATATCTAGAGTCGTCCCTTCGAGCTCGAGGCCGAGATCTAATATGGGCCCTCCATTTAAAAGAAAAATGAAGCTCGCCCTAGAATCATTGATCTTTAAGTGGAAACATATGTTGCACGCTCAACCGTCCATCTCCGTCAACATGTGTGCCGCATGCATCCTCTATGGTATATATTATAACTCCCACGCACACCTTTTTGCAATTAATATTTAGTTCTGTAGATATAGTATCGCATGTAAAATAAATAACATATTGCATGTTTGACCTCAAACTATAGTGTATTTACGAATAAATCCCCCTGTCTCACGTGTAGCGCCACGTGAAGCACTGTCAATTTTGCAAGTATGTCCTTATATTTCTTGGACATGTTCTGAGATGAATTGAAATTTTGTAAATATGTAAATAGATCCATATAATTGTGACATTTTCATTTCTTATATCTTGTGCTTGTTAATTCTTTTTATTTTTCAAAAATTGCAGGAAAATTATGTTAAGTGCACACGTAACCAAGCTTGACCTGGCATAATTTTATTTTGACATTTTAAACTATTTTCCTATTTTCTAAAAGCTAAAAACATGCATTCTCTCCCTATCTAAATATAAAAACCTATAAAAATGTAAAACTTTCTCCAAAAATTTCAAAAAAATATTATATATATAGCATAGTATAGTATATTCTAGCACATATCCAAAAATCAATAAAAATACAAAATGTCAATCATATAAACAAAAAAACCCTAAAATTCTTATAAAAATTAGCAAAACTTATTTAAAAACCCAAAAATACAACTTTATGTTTCTGAATTTTCTTAATTAAAAATATTGTAAATTACAAATAGTTTTGAGTGAATTTTGGACGGAAACTCAAAAAAATCTTGGATATTTAATTTACTCATAATTTTATATATTTTGTAACTTTAAAAGACATAAAAATCAGAAAAATTATTTGAAATTATCAAAAATAGAGAAAAAATAAAAATCACAAAAAAATTTACTTTCTTAAATTTAAATATGTTTTGAATTATTTATAAATATAAATAGCTATATTACCTATATACACAATATACTACTTATAATATATATAATACCTATTATATTTTATATAATTATATTTTTATATTAAAAATCAAAAGAAATTAAAATTTTAAAAAATTCAAATTAAAAAGTAAATATAAAAAAATTAAAAATAAAATATAAAATTTATATTAAAACATAAAATATAAAATAATTAAAATCTATTAAAAAATAAGTAAATTAAAAACCCATATAAAATAAGAAAAATGAAAACAAAAAATATATAAGAATAATCATTATTAATTACCAATAATTACTAATAATTAACCTTACCATTTTGCTCATTGGGTTCGATAGTGTAGTACTTACACTATACACACATTTTGTATAGTTATAATAAATTTAACTCCAAGCATTTAATCGATTAATTTAATTGTGGATTAATTTTGCTTATTTGAGAGTTGGTCATTCAACGATAATTGATGTAGCTTGTTGGGCCAATAGACCGTTGATAACCGCAGATTATCGAGGGTCTAAATACGTCGCTGTGGCGACCCACAATAAAATGTGATTAATCAACAATCAACCCACACTAAGATCAATAAATTAGAAATAATGTGGAGTCAAAATTTATTTTTAACTCTACATAAAAGATGTATAGATGCAAGTACGTAGAGAGTTCGAACACAGGGAGCAAACAGGGTAATTCAAGCAAATGCAAGCACAAGTATGTGTGTGTGAGATAAGTCTACACCAAGCAAGCAAACAAAGTATTTTTGTGGGTTTTTAATTTTTTTTTTAATTTTTTTTCTTTTATTTTAATTTTTAATTTTGTATTTTGATTTTTAAGTTTCTGATTTTTGTGTTTTATATTTTATATTTTTCTTTTTCTTTTTCAATATTGGAAAGCAAAGACAATGTAATGAAATACAAGGTAAAAGATTTATGAAAATGTGCAAAAATATCCAAAAATTCAGAAATAAAATCTTTTTGGTATTTTTGTGGTTTTCCACTGTTTTTGTGATTTTTGGGGATTTTTCAAGGTGTTTTTGGTATTTTTAATTACTGGGATAAGGCAAAATAGTGGAAACAATGCTGGCTGTAATAAAAAATGGGAATTAAAAATATCAAACAGCAACCAAAATTTTTCACACTATTTTTCGAATAAGAAGAACAAAATGAGGAACAAAAAGAACCTGAGTTTGTATTTTTTAGAGTTTTCCTTGATTTTATATATTTTTTTGAAGTTTTTGAGTGTTTTTAAATTTTTAGTGTTTTTCTTTTGATATTTTTAGTGGTTTTTGGACTGACACTAAGATAGGATAAAATAAACACTAGGGAATTTTTTTTTTTGGAATTTTTGGGGGTGTTTTACTATTTTTTTGGTATTTTCTAAGCTAGACAGTGCACAAAAAGTATGTTTTTGATTTTTAATAAATATAAAAATGACGTAAAATCAAAAACTAAAATAGTGGCGTGGAAGTACACGTGTCCAGATGCTTAAGTCTATTTTTGTGGAAATTTTGGAGTTCAAATGATAGGTTAAATAATTAGAGCAAACATCCAAACATTAAACAGGCCTGGCAGGGGTATATGTGCAATATCTAAAACATCCAGGGGCGTACACGCAATTTTTCCACAAAAGTTTACACTCAAACGTGCATTTAAAGTATTAAAACCAAATAGCCAAACCCGCAAGGGTATCTGAGCAATTTACCCACCAGAGTGCGTGACTCGCACGCGCCTGGAAGGGGTATTTTTGCAATATCACAAAGTTCCAAGGGGCTCAATGCAATTTCTCCAAAATATTACAACTTAAAGCAGACATTCATGGACTTAAGCGAAATAAATAAACCCCAGGGGGGTCCTTGCAAAATACCCAGCCCCCTCACGCGCACGGGCACGTGAGGTGACGTGGATTGGACCTCGGTGCAAATAAGCAGAGTTCGGGGGTCTAAGTGCAAATATTACAGAAATATTTAAACTACAGCTTAAAGTTTATGGACCGAAATGAAATACAAAATTTGGCGAGGGGTGAGATGCAAAATACCCTCGCCCGAGCGCTCTGATGAAGACGCGTGGCACGCATCCAACGGCTGGGCGACGAGACGCGATCCAACGGCCGGATGCGAACCACTTATCCACGTGGCGTGTCCTGAGCGGTCGATGACGATTCGTGGATGCACGGCGGAGATTAGAACGCTCGAAGACGATCTGACGGTTGCGGCGTGGTGCGATCCAACAGCTACTGCTTGATCTGGAGCTGCGGCTCGATCGGACGGTGGGGACGCGAGGAGGAAGAACGGGGAAGAAGGCCGGCGAAGGCGAACTTCCCCGGCTCCGATCTCGCTTCTCCGGCGGTGGATGGGCTCCAAAATGGAGCCGCAAGCTCCTGGGAGGTCCTTCTACTGACTGGACGGCTCGGATTCGCCGGAGGGGCGTCGAGGTGCTGGCGCGAAGGCGGCGGAGCTTCACGCTCCAGGTATCTCCGACGAAGGCGCAAAATCGCCCTCCAGGTGCTTTCAAAGCTCTTGGACCTGCAAAAAGAGGTGAGAAGGCCCAGGGCAAATTGCCTGGGCCTCGCGGAAGCGTGGGGATAGGTGTAGCGAGATGGCGGCGAAGGGCCGGAGGTGCACTCCGGCCAAGGTGGGTGATCGAGCGATTCAGATGATGTCACTTTGATTTTTTTGGGGGATATTGATCCTAAGACGAACAGGAGTTGATTGCAAGAGATAAATAACGGGGTGGAAGCCCTCGATGGCCGGAGCCAGAGGATGAAGGGTACCTCGACCGGCGAGCTTGCGGGAGGTGGTGGAAGCGCCTCCGACCTCGGGAGCCTTGGCTGAAGAGCCCAGGACGGAGCTGTCACCTCCGGGGAGCTCTGGAGCACGAAAGAAGCGCGAGGGGTGGACCGAAGGGCGTTCAACCTCGGGGAGGAAGATGAGGGTTCTTATTTAAGGCGTGGCGAGGCGTGATTTTGGGAGCAAGAGCACGCGCGCATGATGGAGATTTTGCGTGATCTGGGAGCATGGCGTGGCTCAGTGATGATCGGGGAAGACTTCCCAAGAAGGAATCGAGGGGAGAAGATGAACGGATCGAGCTCGGAAATTGGGGGAAATCGGGGCGAAATCACGGTGTCAGAAGGTGGCAGGCTTTGGTCGGGGGAGTTGACCGGGGTCAACTCTAGACCACACCTGGTTGGTCCACGTGGACCAACCAGGAAAAAGCCCTGGAAATTGTTTTATTAATTCATTTAAAAATAGAAATCGATTGAATTAAATTATGGTTATAAAATAAAAAATGTTTAATTTTTTATGTAGTATTTCATTCTGATTTTTATTTATTTTTATGACTTACATTTTTACAAGTTACCTTTTTAACCCTATATAGGTGTATTATCTATATATTTTAGTATTTTATTTTTATTTTGTGTCTTTTAATTTATTTATTTTTGCTTATTATTTTCTAAAAACACAAAGTACTTTTATGTACATAAATATATTTTTATTTTATTTTTCTGATATGTTTTGTATATTAATAGAATACAAGTATTATTTGTATAGGTATATGTATAGGCAGTACACCTATGTATCCTTTATACAAGTATTTTTATTTTGTGATTTCTTTGCATTTGTATTCTGGTTTTAATGTATATGTATATTATAAGTAATATATACATAATTATAAAAATATAAACATGCGAGAATAATGAATAAAGAATAAATTGAATATTTTAATCGGTACAAGTATACAATGAGCGTCCAAAAGTCAACTTTCAAACCGTAGCTCCGCCAAATGCGAAACCACCACCATTGGATAGATTATTTTATTCTATATACAATTAAAGGTGAGTAGGCTGCATTTGGAATTTTTATTTGTGAGATACAGGTCTGGGAAGTTGGCATTCTGGATTTTTATTCAGACCATAGCTTTTTATCTGTACATTATTTTTCTGTGAAATCAATTTTGTATTTTTCTTTATAAAATTATCTACAACTTTCATGTACAAAGTTTCTTTATTTGATGTATAAAAAGTGGAACCAAAAATAGGTCCCAAAAAGAATAAAGAATGAATAAAATGTATAGGTATTTTATCTGTGTTCCTGACCTTATCTCCCCCTACTTTATTCCTTGTCGACCTATTCATCAAGATGCCTAGGTCTCGGGGGTTTAGGTCATAAAATATTTACAATATTTTATTCTTTTTCTTTTCTTTATTTATTCTATAATTTTGGCCTTAATTACAGTATTTTATACACTATTTAGATGCACATGCATGAATGCTAAGATGATGATTTTAATGCTATTTACAGGCATTTGCTAGGTTTTTTTGGTGCCAAAATGATAGAATAAAGATGATGAAATGTGGATTCATCATGACCTATCTTGCATACTTGCACTTACACTTTGCTCACCTCAGTTGAAATGGTAAAGGGTTGGTTTGCCAACAAGAGATACAAGTCAATGGAAATATCGGTAGTCATACATTTATGGCCATTGTACCCCATTCCGGTCTAGTATCAGCAAGGTCTAAAGATAAAATGATGTGTGTTGCAATAAAGCTTCAAAAGAGGGATAGTCTACTAGATCAAGAGGAAAAACTCAATATGTACATATTGCACCATGTATATATTCAAAAAAATGTGCAAAAAAATCCAAAAAGTGGACATGCTTAATTGAAAATGCCTTTCAGAGTATGTACATTTGTATAGTTAAATAATCAACCTTGAGCATCCAAGTCAGATATTTATGATCATGTAGTTGGATGACTTGGATACACTAGTCATGCATCCAAGGATAGGTAGCTACACTGGCTACCATCCATTTTTCTCTCCACCTCCTCTTCTTGAGCTGGTTGCACTTGAACTTAGAAGTGAATATCCCGCTTCTTGAGGAAAGAGTTGGGGAATTAGGATCACCATGTTGGAGAAGACTGACTTTTACTGCTTCAACCAAGGAGAGCCACCTATCACTTACATTGTACAAGAAAGATTCATAGTCATAATTATTAATGCATGAGTTGATTTATTCTGGCCTGACTATTGAGGAGACTTGAGCATAGTTGTGTAGTTTTAGATGCTATTGGATGTCAAGTCCGTTTCTTAATAAGGTTCCGCAAAAACTAATAATCCAAATGTGTGACAGAGCTCCATACTTTGATTTTATGGAGATAAGTTTGATACTCAATATTATTCTAAGTTCTTTATTTTTTCTTTATTCTTTTTCCTCTTCTTTTATTCACTTATTCTTTCAAATAAGTGTTTGCTAAGGGACTAGCAAAGGTAAAGCATAGGGGGGTGATGAAGTTGTATTTCATCATGTTTATTCATTTATTTTAGCTTAAAATCCCTTATAAAACACATGTAAATATCAATAAATCCATATTCTTACTAACCAATATTCATGTATAAATATTGTATATTTATAACTATTTTAACCTAAAATAAATAATTAAACAAAATAAAGGAAAATAAAGAAAACAAAGATTGTATTTATGTAATAGATACAGGCAAACTCTGGCTCTGAGAGAAGGTCAAGACTTGAGTTGATCGACAAGGAGTAAAGTAGGGAGATAATGCCCAAAAACATCAAGATTCCTGAAAATTATTTGTCAAGTGTATATTTTCATGATATATAAATGATTATCTGTAATACACATTCTTCTATTTAATTTTTCAATACTAAATTATTTTTAAATCCAAAAGATTTCTTCTTGAAAATTGTGAATAAAATTCTTTTGTAAATAATAAAAATAATTGCAATAGAAATCTGTATATATTGTGTAAATTACAACACTGTCAAAAAACCACAAAGCTCAACTTTCAAAATCAATATCTTCCCCACCAAAGCTTCAAATTCATCAAACTCACTTTCATTGTATTTCAAATTAAATAATCTGTAAAATGGAAGTGATTTCATAAAAATCAAAGTTAAGGCATGAAATGTGGCAGATTAGGGTACTATTGTATATTATACCAATGTATATTATTTAATTTTTTATTTTCTTGTGCATATTTGTGAATATTGTATTTTTATTAATTATAAATACTTCTTTAACCTATATAAAATACAAATAAAAATCACAAAATAAAAAATCAACAAAAATAAGATCATATATATTGTATAGATATCACTATGTATATATTCTACATATACATATTTATTTAACTTAATAAACTAATTCATAAAGATCAAATAAAATTTCCTTAAAACCCTTTGTAAAATTTTGTAAATAAATAAAATATGAAATTATGTATATACTTATATAAATAATTAATTAAAAATTTAAATATTGTATATATAGGTATGCATATCTATAAATAACCCCTTCTATATATTTTAACCCTTGTATATATTATTTAATTAAATAAAAAATCACTGCAATTAACTTTATTTATTTTACTCTAACCTTTTTCATTTACATCATTTAATTATTTAAATTCATTTTTTATTTTTAAGAGATTTATTTAAATTTTTATGTTTTTTGTTGTTTAGCCTATTTGGGTGTTATCCTACTCGCGCTATGATTGGCAGATCTGGGTCTGTTGACTTTGGTCAACTCTCCAGTCCACCCGCTTACTTCGCGCCTTCGTTTGCAAGCCACTTCTCCCATTTTTCCCACGTGCATCACACACTAACAACTCATGATTCCTCTCTAATCTTTTCGTCCATTCACTCATCTCCATCGCAAACTCTCCATATTCGTCGATCGTGCCTCGATGTGTGCTCTTTTTGAAACTAAAACCTTGCCTAAGCCACGCATATAAATATTCATTCTCTACCTCCGCTGTGAGGTTGTTCCATTTTTCTTGTGATTTCAAGCCCGAGGTTAGTTCCATAGATGATTGCTAGGTGACAACTACCATCTCCACAACTGGGAGAGAGACAGAGAGCTAGAGGATCGAGAACCAGCACATTGTTGGAGTCCTCTACCACAACAGATCGAGTATAAATTCCACTCCACCTTCCACCATAGGGTATATTGAGTTACTTAGATTTAGTTTTACCTCTGATTTCATTAAATTTTATGTTGATTTCAGTAAGTTAGTTACGCCACCTTCGACCTCTGATCGACAGATTGGGGGCATTCCGATCAACTTCAAACATTTCCGACTACGCCAACACATTCACCACATTTTTCTCCATCTCCTACACTTTTTGAACACCTTCAAATCTTCATCAATCTGGATAATGGTCTCCCCTCCGACCATACTTCACCGGAGACCACCATCCATTCAACTTCTTCTGTGTTTTGACCTAACATCTTTGTCGGTGGCTACCTCCAAGCATAGGCTTCAATTTACAGGTATAAAAATGTGTATCGGAGCAAATGAGAGAAACCTAGGGTTTCACCTGAAGTTTAATCTATTTCAACCCCTAGATCCACACTTGGTGATCTTTCAACTCCATTGTTCCATCCGATAGACAAAGGAGGAGCTCAGGGAGCTGTGCCACAATCTAGCAGCCCACTCAGGCAGAGATCGCTCGAGATATACTCGATCAAAGCTCGTCGGAGTCAATCTTCTTCTACGTTCTTCCAGATAACTCCATCACTGCACGATCAAGAACGACGTGTCAGTTGAGATCTCAATCGTCCAAAAAGCTCCATTATTTTGTCATTGATTAGATCATCCAGCACATATCGACGTCTTTCAAGCACGTTTCAACCACATCCATCTAATCTGAGAGTCAACGCATCACCACCGTCCAAGCTACCATGTACATTTAAGGGTATATTTACACCTGACTCCTTGCATTTATTTAATTTGCAAATAAGTCTTATTAGGATACGTGTTTGTCTATTTTTCACTAAACATTTGCACTTTATTCCCTACAGTTTAATTTAATTGCATATTAGTCCTACTTAAACTGTGAAGCACGCGTCGCACGTAATATCTTGTGGAAATTGCAATAAATACTAGCATGTTCTGTGTTAATATTTAGACCCTAGAATTAAAGTATCCACATATAGGTCCATTCCAGCAGGCGCACATGTCTGTGCATTAGTTTTCTTGGAAATTTTGCAGCCTTGTCCCTCTTATTTATTTACGTGTTATCTTTTAGTTTGTAAATTTTAAATGTTTGCATTTATCCTGTGTGCATCTACACTTATTTTGCATGATAAAAATTAAATAAAAATGATCAAAACATCATTACAATTTTCATAAAAAATTATTCAAGCATTTTGTTAATTGAATTTTGCATCCGTAATTTTTGTTTTACATTTTCTATATTTTAAAAAAAACAAAAACATTACACAAATTTCCTGTTTGTACAGAAAAATGAATAAATATGTGTAACTTTTTCTAAAAATTTCAAAAAAATTCTTGATTGCTTATTTTTGTATAGTTTATTTTTGAACCATTTTGGTATTTTCATTCTTCATAAAAATCATAAAAATCATAAAACACTTAAAAATATTATAAATAAAAAAATTCAGAGAAAATTCCAAAAAAAAATCATGAAAATTTTTCTGGAAAATACAAAAGTGCTTCTTTCATTATGTATTATTTAATCTATTATTAACCCTATTTGACATTTTAAAAATCCAAAAACTTTCATTTTGTTTTTGGTTTTCTTTATTTGTTATTTTTTATTTATATAAAGCTTTAAAAATTGTTTAAAATTCTCGAAAAATCACAAAAACATTAAACAATTGTCACTAAACCAAAAATAATTTTATTTGAATTTTTTATTTTATCATTTGTAAAAATCTCACAACTTGTCTCTTTCTTTCATTCTTGTTAATTTTTTATTTTCTTTTTGTTTTACAAAGTTAAAAACTTTTCAAAAATCAAAATTCATAAAAAATTAAAATAAGAAAATCAAATAAAGAATATAAAAAATAAAATCAAATAAAAATAAAATATTTAAAAAATAAAAAATGAAGCATAGTGTTCATAGACCTTCCTTGCTTCTTTTCATTGATTACTGATTTGGATATCGAGACCTCACTAGTTTTTTGAAACAAGGGGTCTCACATTATAAAAATCTTAAATGAAGTTGTGTCCCTGAGACTTGAGGTCTTGGCCCCTAAGTCAAGTCTCGACCCCTAAGACGGAGCTGAACCCTAACATGGACACATACACTCAGATTTCTCGTCTAGGCACAAAAATCTTATAGAAAATGAAACCTATAAAAATCTTATACAGAAATGAACTAGGGATTTGTATCATACCTACAAACCATATAAGGATACTTCTCTCTCGTGCATACCTCAAGCTCCCACATCGCCTCCTTGACATTCTGGCTCTACTACGAGAGCTCGACTGATGGAATTTCTTTCCGTCATAGCCTCTTGATTGTATGATACATTATATATACTAGCATCTCATGAAAGGAGAGGTTCAACCTGAAGGCTAAGTCCTCATAATAAATCACATGTATGGCATATCCAATATGCTTGCATATATTTGACACATGAAATACTTAAGGAACAACCTCTATGTGCGGGGGAAGGAAAACTACTCTATATGCCACCATCCCAACAAGAGTCAGAATCTCAAATGAACCAACAAAGAGAGGTGTCAACTTGACCTTGACACCAAAATATCTAAATACACTTTATCAAGGATGCTTTTAAGAAAACAAAATCCTCAATCTTGAACTCAAGGTCTAGATGCATCTGGTTGACATAGATCTTTTGATGGCTCTAGGTTGTCAATGACTTCTACCTTGTTATCTCTATGTCTCTAGCAATCTCCTCAATCATTTGTGCATTGTCACCTACTTGTTGTCATCACAAAGGTTGAGCGCATCTTGGCTCATAAAGGGCTTCTAAATAAGTCATGCCAAAGATAACATAATGGTTGTCGTTCTACATATACTCCACAAATGGAAGGTGATCCTTCCAGGATCCCTTCCACTCCACAACAAAACTTGAAGCAAATCCTCAAGTGTTTGGATAGTCTTCTCAGACTGCCCTTATGTCAACGGACGATAAGCCAAATTAAGATAGAACTCTGTCTTCATGGTTTTCATAAACTCTCGCTTGTATTGTGAATGTGAAGCATGAGTTTTTATCATCTACCACCTCCTTTAGTGTCCCATGAAAATGGATAACACGTTAAATGTATAGTCTCGCAATTATGTGTCAGCTATGTTGACAGGGATGAAATGGGATGATTCGGTCAAAAGGTTAACGATCATCCAAATCACATCATGTCATTTGAATAGTGTAATATCACAAAGCCCATAGAAGTGATCTCCAACTTCCACAATGGGAAGAGGCTCCAACTACTCAAGAGGAAGTTGATGCTCCACCTTCACCACCTGACATGTGAGGCAATGACCGATATGCTCTGCCATTTCCCCATTCATTCCCTCTTAGCAAAAGTATTCGGAAATGTTTCGATACATCTTAGTGCTACATGGAGGAATGGAAGTCTCAAATTATATGGCTCATCCAGGATGTCTCATCTTCCCTCATCATCTCAAGGATACAAACACGATTTCCCTTCCATAGGACAGACTTGTGAACTTTGAATCCATGCATCAAACCTTTCCTTCATGCAATGATGGTATATGTCACTCAATCTCCGATCTACATGTTGTCCCTCCACTACATTGTCCCACAATCGAATGTACTTTGCCTATATTGTCACCGTATCATATGTTCTCTCAAATGGATGCCAACCATTAAGTGCAGTGAGCACATACCAAGTCTATAACCAAGTTATGATCCCATTGTATGTGCCTACCTACTCAAGGCTTCTACAACAACATTTCCCTTACCATCATAGTAATATATATTATAATCATAGTCCTTCAGCTACTTCATCTGTCCGCCTCTGCCTTATGTTCATCTCTCACTAGTCAAAGATGTATTTAAGGTTCTTGTGATCTGTGAAGATCTCGAATGTAACCTAGTATAAGTGATGGTACCATATCTTCAATATGAATACTATATCCTCCAACTCCAAAACATGTATGACGTACTTGCTCTCATGGTTCTTCAATTGTCGTTATGTGTATGTCACAACTTGCCACCACAACTTGCTCTTATTGCATCAGTGCAATGCCCAGTCCTTCCTTAGATGCATCCGTATACACAATGAAGTCCAAAGTACCAGAAGGAAGGGTTAGAATGGGAGAAGTAATCAATCACTTCCTGAGCATGCTAAAACTTAGCTTATATCCGTCGCTCCAGATAAATGTCACATCCTTTGCATCAACATAGTGAGAGGTATGGCCATCTGAGAAAATCCTATGGCAAGCCATCGATAGTACCTAGAAAGGCCTAGGAATTTGTGAACCTCTGTGGTCATCTTGTGTTTTTCCCAAGTACAATTTCCTTTATCTTGATGGATCAATTGATATACTTACATGTGAATCACATAGTCAAGAAATGCTACCTCTAAAAGCTAGAACTTGCACTTCTTATACTTCTCATATAGCTGATGCTCTCTGAGTTTCTGAAGCATAATGCAAAGGTGCAACTCATGTTCTTGCTCGACATGACAATATATCATGACATCGTCAAAGAACACCACTATAAACTTGTCCAAGTATGTACTAAAGATCTTTTTCATCAAGTACATGAAAGTTGCAGGTGCATTCATGAGACCAAATGGCATCACCACAAACTTGTAGTGACTATATCTCATATAGAATGTGAACTTCAACATGTATAAGTCATTGATCATCAACTAGTAGCAACCATATCGCAAATCAATCTTGGAAAACATTATTGCTCAACTAATAGAAGAGATAATATATATATGTATGTAGGAGTTGATTAGGGTTCTTAACCTTTTTCTTATTCAGCTATATGTAATCTATGTACAATCTCATGAATCCATCCTTCTTATTCAGGAAGAGGATTAGTGGTCTACTTGCAACCCTCAAAGAGGATATGTAGTCGACCTCACTATCCAAAGTACGTCCATCAAAATGCAAAGCTAACATTCTTAGTATATGGAAGACGGTCGTCTTCCCAAAGATATCCAAGAACATATTGTGTCTCTCCATCTAGCCCATTCTCAGAATGATGTTGAAATCCTTAAGTTGGAATCAGTAAGAGAAATGTTATCGTGAGATTCTAAACATTTGCACTACCACGTCCTCAATCGCATGGTGTGTGATGAACAACTTCCCCCTGGGCCCTTGATGTATTATAGGGATGGAACATTCATCCTTGGTTTTCCTAGTGTAGGCACTAAGAGGTGTCCAAGGAACGAGTGTGTAACACAATAATAAAAAAACATGAAGTGAAAATCCATGTACTAAAATTATACCTTTGACAACTGACCTAGAGGCATATGCTTATCATGTCTAACTGCATTCAGTTGTCCTCGTGATGCATGAGGCATGATATATCCTGCAACACTAAAAATCTGTTGCAGTGGGGTGCACTGGAAGACTCGGCTCACATGATGGAGAGCATTTCCCTATGACCAACCAAAAGAATCAATGAATGTGGCACTTTACTGCAGTATGCATGAGCCGCTCGCATGTAAAAGACACTATGTTATGAATTGGCCTAGCTAAGGCAGTGAACACACACTTTTGGGAAAACCAAAATGGTTGATCAGAGCTTTCCTTGGTAGATTATATGTTGATTAATCAATTGTTGCAAGGTGATCAGTCGGGTCAAGTTCAGAGGTGGTTCTGAGCTGTCCAAATTAGGAAACTTGCATCAACACTCTCAAGCTTACAATTGGATACACACAATATTATAAGCGTTTAGATACTTTTGCATTACAAAATTACAACAAGAAATGAAAGTTCTTGAATGAGATTTCTAATCTTTTATAACTTCTTGAATACTTAAAACAACTTGTAAACATGAAAATTAAAGATACATACAATGTGCGCAACTTACAATAAGTGTGTGCCATAGTTAAAAACCAAAGTAATAAGAGAACAAACATAAGTTCTAAGTTGCAAAAACAAAGAACTAATAACCATTTTACTTGCCTAAGTTTTGAAATTGCATCCATGTGTTTGACCTTAGAATCACATAAAGTATAAAAATAAACAATCCAATCAAGCTATTATTTGATTAACTACTCTTCAGTTGATACTACACCTTTATATTCTTAATATAAATGTGAAAATGGTCATCGGTCTTCTCACTCTCATTGTCCGTCTAAAGGTGATAAGGGACGATGGTACTTAATGTCATACTCAAGCTTCGGTGATGTCTGTCTAAAAGTTGCTCGTGAATTATGATCCTCAATCAAAAATTAGACTGCAGGGGTACTTTGTGAAGTGGGATGATCTCCTTTGGGTAAATTATTGCAAGTTATAGTATCATATATTGTGTTTTCAAATCTAGGAAATCTACTAACATGATTGGTCACTATACAATTTCTAACATGGTATCATAGCTAACTAACCTTCACGGTAGCCCTACCATAAAGTCCTATGATTCTTCATTTAAGAATGGGAAGCACCTTCGATAAATATGTAGGGCATTTGTATTCAACTTTGACTTGTTGACATGCAAGACACTATTGCATTAATCTTTCCACCTACTTCATCCAAGAACTTTAATAGTAATGCCTCATATTCCTTTTATATATTTGTGCTCCAAAGTGAAATGTCAGCCAGGAGTGATACAGCTCCTGCATCAACTCCCAGTTCACATCCTTATTTATCAGTATGCATAGTTGATCATGGTTTTGGGTATAACAATCATCTTAGGTAAAATCAAACTGTTGTCCAACTAATGATCTGTTTCGTTCAAGTTTTAATACTTTGTTAATCCTCTAACTCTGGATAATCCATTGGAGAAGTGATTGGTGTTCCTTTGACATGGTGTGGGAATGTTGTTGTAACTATTGTGGCCATTTAATCTGTTAGGCTCATCCAAGATGCCCAACATTGGACATGGACTCAAAAACTTTGTAGCACATATGATCAGTTCAACGCATCTCCTATGGCATTGGCCTTCCCCATGTGGTATGCAATTTTACAATCATATTCCTTAAGTAGCTCTGATAAAAAATATACTCAAGCTCTAGTGATTGAAGAAGGTCAAAGTCTCAATGTAAAAATAGTGTTTCTACATCTTTGATTGTGAAGCAGGTAGTTCACCTCATAGGATTAAATTGGCAGGAAGCATAAGCAATAACATGACCTTTATAAATCAAGAAAAAATCCCAAGTCTCATCAGGGCGCAGTACGGCCCACCACAGAGCCTTCTCATCCTGAAGGTTTCACATCTACAATGTAGTGGTCATATTCCTTTTCACAGTACAGAAACTCTCTATGCACTATATTGTCCACTCTCACAAAATATCCTTCTAGGTAAGATTGGTGAATAGAAGTGCGATTTCAAGAAGCTTAGAATAAAATATCAACATTAGAATGTAAGTCCTAAAAAGGCTTTCTACTCGATGATAGTCTTGGTATGCTCACATCTACCTTCTACCTCAATCATATAGATATTGATAGAGATAACTTCATCAAACACCACATGTCCCAGAAAGCCGTCCTGTTGAATCAGAAGTCAGCAACATATTGATGCAATATTTCCCAAATTGACAAGTCAAACCGAATTAAAGTGGAGGACCAATTTGGGAATTTTCCAAATTACGATTCTCGTCCTTAATTAGTTAATTTAAATTAGTTGCACATTTTATTTAAATAAATTGAGATTGTAATCTCAACATTTTTGGTAGATAGAATCAGTTAAGAGTCAATCAGAATCGGTTAGAATCAATTAGGATCAATTAGAATTTTATTTGAATTCGAATTTCTTTCTAATTTTGTAATTCCACCCCTCCTATATAAAGGGGTTGGTAGTCTTATTGTAAAAGACAGGTCAGATTATATAAAAAATTGAGATAATTCTCTTTATCTCTCTCTTGTTATTCTCTCTCTCTCTCTTAACGTGGTCTTCATGATTCTGTCCCCAAACCCCGCGCAACCGGCGCGTTATCCTCTTTCTCCCTCTCCTCTCTAAAATTCTTCCACCTAAACTAATTATCCCGTCGTTGGAAATTCTTCATCTGCATCATTTGGTATCAGAGCATGGAAATTGAATCGTTTTTACGATTCAACGATCCTGTTGAGTATTGGCGATTGCAATTCGAGTTAAGCTGCCTATCTCATGGTTCGCGTTCACGTGCGCATCAACAAAAGTTCAAGCAACGCCTTATGTCAAGCATCAAAGTGCAAACTTGGTTAGACGCATTAATCGAGGAAAATTCGTCTGTCAACAACGAAAATCAGACCGTTGTAGCTGCTGTTCAACCTGATTTTGATCCAAAAAATGAAGGTATTTTCGTTCAAGATGAATATTTATTTAATACAACTATTGTGCAAGAAAAAAATGAAGACTTAGGGCCCATATTTGACAAGTATCCATCCGAGGAAGAACTGGAAATCCTCGATTTGTTCATGGTCAAAGTGGTTGTCCAAGAGGTTGCATCACCGCCGCCTCCGATTCTCGCATCCACACCCTTCGAAGCCGTTATTGCGGAAGGTGGTAGTTGGTTGCCAAAGTTGACGCATTCCCTTGGCCCAGACCACAACCGCAGGGTTTCACGCATCTTCCACCACCAAGTGTGCAACCTGCGGGGCAACCGTCACTGTCGCCACCGTCGATATAGGACTAGCAGGCGAGCTCGGCATCGCCACGAATCCCGACGGGGACCTTCTCGCCTCTGCCATCCACGAGGCTGCTCTCCAGCTGGCCACGATGCACGCGTGGCCTGCACACCACCTGTGTGCCCTCTTCGCCGCCCGCGGAGCCGTCTTCGCTCGATATCGAGCTCCCACTATCGCCACATGCATGCTAGGCGTGATCATCACTGTCGGCGCTTGAGGCACAGTCGTCGCCTGCTCCTCTATTGTCGTCGCCCATGGCCTCCAGATCCAGTCCACCGTCGTGGTTACTTTAGAAGAGTCACAACCCTAGCATGGGGTTCCTATTCAAGAGGACTTAAATCCCACGATAATAGGGATTGGGAGTTATTTTGGAATAATTACAGTGAATTCCCCCCTCACAAAAGTTGTTGCTTAAAGGATGAATTTGGTGGGGACTTAAGAGGAGATATTTTAAGTGAATGGATAGAATCTTTGCAGCCACGCCCTCAGATTGAAAAAAATTATAAACGTAACATGGAAAAGGATCAATATTGGGGTTATATGCCCAACCAATTCAGATGAAATCCTCCACTGGCGGAATGAAGATCGAGCAATTCGTCAGGAGACGAATTTTTCAAGCGGAGGAGAATTGATGCAATATTTCCCAAATTGACAGGTCAAATCGAATTAAAGTGGAGGACCAATTTGGGAATTTTCCAAATTACGATTCTCGTCCTTAATTAGTTAATTTAAATTAGTTGCGCATTTTATTTAAATAAATTGAGATTGTAATCTCAACATTTTTGGTAGATAGAATCAGTTAAGAGTCAATCAGAATCGGTTAGAGTCAATTAGGATCAATTAGAATTTTATTTGAATTCGAATTTCTTTCTAATTTTGTAATTCCACCCCTCCTATATAAAGGGGTTGGTAGTCTATTGTAAAAGACATGTCAGATTATATGAAAAATTGAGTTATCTCTCTTTATCTCTCTCTTGTTGTTCTCTCTCTCTTAACGTGGTCTTCATGACTCTGTCTCCAAACCCCGCGCAACCGGCGCGTTATCCTCTTTCTCCCTCTCCTCTCTAAAATTCTTCCACCTAAATTAATTATCCCGCCGTTGGAAATTCTTCATCTGCATCACATATCGAATATGACATACAATCTATGTCTATGCAGGGTTTTCACTACCATTCTTAGAGGCATCTCATGTTGGTTTTGGTCCTTGGAAAAAACAAATCAACACACAACCTATGAGGATTGCCGCAAAATAGTTCAAGGACTAGGAAACTTTGTTCACTAAATACAGTAAAATCATTGGCGTATTTGTCAGATCAATTAACATCATCAAGAACCAATAATATCCATAATAAATCTGAAAAACACTCCTCAACATAACCTTTCGATTGATCTACAATTAATGATATTTGGACCTCAAGTCATTTTTCGAATAGATATTCGCTTTGTGGAATTGATCAAACAAAACATCTATTCTAGGAACGAGGTCGCCATTATTAATTGTATAATTAATTGTCTACTTATTCAGATGGTCATTAATCAATACACATCCTCATCAAAAGATCTCCATCATGATGTAATGAGGTGAATATAGCCCTTCTCAAGAAGTTCATGGAGTTGTGCCTTAAGGTCACATAAATCTGCTAGAGCCATAGAGTATGAGTCCATGGAGTTAAGATGGGTCCTGGTACCAATAAGATCTTAAACTCAATCTCGTGCCTGTTGGTAGTCAGTCTTGTTTAGATTTCCAAGATGTTCGAAAAGTCCTTCACTATAAGTGGTGTCGATAAGACCAACTTAGCTTCCTTATCTCCCATGAAGCCTTCAAAGCCACTGTCCAACATCTACTTAGCCCTCATGGCCAAAATGCACTTAGTGGCATGATCTTCTATGAATCCATGAACTTAAAGACAGGAAGGTTGAGAATTCGAAACACAATTTTCCTCTTAGAACATCCGATAGAAGAATAATATTAGGCTAGTTAATCCATCTTCAGTATCGCATCAAAGTCCACCGAAATTGTTGTGAAGTCGGCATTAGATCTTTAATCCAATAGCAAGATGCTAAGGACTTTAAGTGTGTCAAAGAGAGTCGGTCCATGTCGATTAACGTAAGTTTGATCATACACCAATTGAATATTTGGTTGGTATTTGGTGCAAATTGGTAAAGGTTTTACTCATAGCTGACAACTACCGAGTTGGCACATAGTTAAGTTTAAGCAAGGTGTGTATATTCCAGTTCAGTCTATTCTCTTCCTAATTGTACCACTCTTTCACAACGATATTATCTCCAATATTTGACAAATTCCGGTCTTTCCCATAGCTATCTAGAGTGCATAATCATTCCATTTACATGGGCATGTTCCCCATCTTCGCGAAAGCTAACGAGAATTTAAGTGCATGTCTCCATTGAAGTCAATGGCTCGTGAACAAAATAGAGCAATAAAAAGGACTCGTGAGCAAAATAGATCGGTGTGAAGGTAACTTCAAAGGCACGCATGGGTTTACCAATCTGAGAGCCACTTTCAGCTCTAGAATTCATTAGCAATGTCCCAACCACATTCATTGCTTTGATCTCTATCAATACCCCAACCATACGATTCGTCGACAAAAGGGAACTTCTTTTCAAGGTAACGCGTGCCTCAGCCACCTTGAGGCTCAAGACACCATATCGCGCTTAAGGTGACCCATGGCTTACACACAACATATGAGGTAAGTTCACCTCACCAACATGTTGTCCATGTCTAGAATAGCTGAAAGGGATAGAGACGAAAATTGAATATTAATGTCATATTTCACTGCACATTCGCATCAAAGCTTAAACTGGAAGAATGAGAAACGCAATGGTTATTATTAATTTCATATTTTACCGCATATTTGCAGCATATTTCCAGGTTACAATAATTAGAGTATAAATCAACTCGAATTGGTCATTTTTTTGTGCACAGAATATTACATTAAGCAATTGAAAAAAATACGCAGAACACCTAGTGATTCACAGAAGATGAACACCCTAGCTTATGTACAAAACATTAAAAAAATTCTACCAAAATTTAGAACGGGAATCGCTAGAGTGATCTCTGGGATGAGTGCCTCTCTCGATACGATGCAGCAGAACTCTTTTTTGCATTAGACACCAAAGACGATATTGGATTTGAGGCAGATGTGGAGATAAAGGAAGATTTAGAGCTGGACGTGGAGGCCCGTGAAGATCCTGTTTCTGCAGAGGAGCTCATTCCTCCAGAACCATGCGACCTCCGATATCTGGAGCCTGGGAAACCAGGCCTGGTAGGCTCTGGTAAGGAACTTGTCTTCTTTGATAGCATGACCACAACACGCTTCATATCAGGCCGCAGCTTTGGATCGGCCTGTGAACAGAGAAGGCCTATGTGGATGCAAGTTGTAACTTGATCTTCATCTGCAGTTCCATCAAGCACGCTGTCAAGAACTTCCATGCTCCGACTTTTCCTGTGAAGTTTCCACACCTGAAAGAAGAATTTATCAGAGAAAATATGGGGCCTCATAACATGGATCCAAAGCCTCTTCTTGATGAAAAGTGTCCCAAACAACTAACAGAAATTGGGTCTTTGTAGATCCAAATGAACAACCTCCCTAACTATTATCTATAACTAAGGACGGGAAATAAAAGGCCACCAGAATCCCACCCATTCGAGAAGAGAATTAGCATCAGAATCAGTGAAAAATAATGAGTTCTTTCTGCCACTGATGATCTCCAGGACCAGCACTCCGAAACTGAAAACATCTGCTTTCGTAGAGAGTTGTCCGTGCATTAGATATTCTGGAGCCATGTATCCACTGCATGAATTGATGAAGTTAATACATGCACAAGGAGAATAAGTAGACCATCAAGAGAAAATCACAGTAATAAGTACTTGGTTCCAGCTACACGCGTCTGGACATGTGTTTGATCTTCGGGGTAGAGACGAGCCATCCCAAAATCAGCAATTTTAGGAGTCCACCTTTCATCAAGAAGAATGTTGCTGGCCTTGATATCCCTGTGAATAATGGTGGTGTGGCAGTCCTCATGCAAGTAGAGCAAACCTCGTGCAACCCCTTTAATTATGTCAAACCGTTTCATCCAATCCAGCTTGCACCGCTTCTCCGCAACTGTTACTGATAAAGTCAGGCCATTATAGTTGATCATTGACTAACTTTAATTTAGCTGTTTCCCGCATTAGCCAAAATTTCTTGTGTAAAAAAAAATACATATAAAAACAATGCTTCACAGGACAAGGGACATCTAAACTTTAGTTACATGTACTCATGCATGCATATTTATGACAAAAAGCTTACTATTTTTTAAATTAGTTACAACTCGGAAGGCTTCAACGAAGAGAGTTCAAGGAACATCTAAAAGAGAACCCCTGCAACAATGCAGAGGAATTAACAATGCAGAGATCGAAGTTGCACCGACAAAGATAAAATAGGTAAGAACATCAAGATAATATAGATCATTCACATCATTCCCCACTAATAATCTGCATTGTCCAGATGTCCTAAAAGTAGCAAAAGTGTTGATCAAATATCCCTCTACAATTGAGCTCAACACAGTCATTAAACAAAGAGTAAACCTGAAGGAAAATATAGGGCACAGTGATGAGTGAATATAGACAACTGAAGGCTGAACTGAAGTTCATCTTGTTCACCGCAGTTACTAGAGAAAGAATATAATTAACCAACCCAACAATTGCCACAGTCGTAGATGGCGAGCTAGTTTCTCTTATCAGATGATTCGATGTACCAGAGTCGATAATTAATGGTCGAACAGAGTTAGTTGCATAATTAGCTACTGTACTTATAGTAGTGTCAAGACTACGATAAGCATAGTGGTCAGAATTCGGAGCAACAGAGCTAGTTCAAGGAAGCACATCCAGGCTATAGTACAATCAGAGGTAAATGGACATAATCAGAAGGTTGCTCAATAGCCTTTGTTATATCAGATCCAAAGTAAGTCAGATTGACCATGGGAGGTCATCTGAACTTTGTAACACATGTCCAACGTATAATTAGTGCTCTAGCAATGGATACTAAGAGGAAAAAACACATCCAAGTCACGGCCTCTGCCATTGTGTTGTAGCTAGAAGGACCACCTCTTCCACTAGATACGACAAAAGATGTGCTCTCTGAAAGTAGTTGTGGAGTAAAATATTAAATAGTAGTAGGCACAGTAGTCCCAGAAGGGACATGAAGCTGCTGAAGGAATCAAAAATAACATGTAAAGAAGGAAACTATCACATCAGAAGTAAGAAATTGTTTTTTACAGTTTGATAGTGACGACCCAAACCAGCAAATAGTTTATATGCATGCTATTCAGGATGTTCTTAGACCTTCCTAGGGAAACCATCATTCTGGAAAATCGTGCATCCCTCTTATCATCCGATAAACTGAGCAAACTAGTCAAGATGAGAAGAATCTCCTGAGTGATGTATCAAATACACATACATTTGGTCGCTAGTTGGAATAAATCTAGACAAGATCCTCCACATATTTTCTGCACTAGGATGTTTACTGTGATAAAATACCAGAGTTTGTAAGCCACGTCCATGCCCTGGTAATTCTCTCGAAGCCAATATTCATAATTCTTGTAATTTTTAATTAATGATACCTTCATGAGAATGTAGAGTTTCTTACTACCACTATGGAATATCTAACTTCTCGAGCAAAAGATTTTCCAACATAGTTTCAGCACCTTTTGACATGGCCGTCATGCCTTGAAAAATCATAGAAATGAAGATGATAGGTTTCGCCTCTGAAGTGAATGGAGTTGTAGCCATGGCAAAAAAATTGCAATGATAGTTTTATTCAGGTCTTATTAACATGCAGAAAAAAATATATGAACAAAAATATCTCAGACTTCTTGTGGCGGAAGAAGAAATAGCATACTGGAAGAAATAAACACAAAAAACTGTAGCCTAGTTTTATTCAGGACATATTAACCTCTTCTTCAAATTGTGATATGGAATTTTTTTGGAATACAAATATCCCAAACTTCTTATGAGAGAAAAAAATAGAGGAATAGAGGAACCTGCATCAGAATGACGCCACCCCCTGGAAAAGAGGGGTGACCCAGCACCACCCTAGGTTGGAGAAGAAATAGGGGTGCCGAGACTGTAGCCCTAGGCCAGGGAAGGAGGTTGGCCAGCATCGCTATCCTAAGCTATAGAAAAGAGAGGGATGTCGATTGGTGATGTTGCCTTAGGCTGGAGAAAAAAGGGGCACCCCAGTGTTGTCATGATCATTGTCCTGTGCTGCCACAGACCGCTACTCGGGGCAGCTCCTGAAAGAGGATCGGGCCATGGCAAAGGCGTCCGATGATGTGTTTAGAGTTCGATGGTGGGTTAATGCTCTAATACCATGAATGAAATGATAACCTTTGTTACATTCAAAAAAGGATTCAATGGATACTCTTATGCAAAGGGAAATCCACAAGACTAAAGCATACAAAAATGTTACAAGAAAGGAAAAGAAACATGACAAGAATAATAGGAAGAAATATAGCTCTAAATATGGATATAATCAATGACAATCCCACATCCAATGCCACTGCCTACTACACGAAAAGCACACCACTTCAAGCCAAACTCGTAGCCCCTTCCACGCCGTTCTCCCTTTGCTTCCCTCTCTCCACCCTCCCCACCTTCCGTTACACTAATTCTCCATTCTCCATTTTTAAATTTTACTTCTACAACGCAAGCTAGTGAGTGGAGATTCCTTGTAGTTACAAAAGGATGTATACGGCATCATCGAGATATATGCAGAATATTATGATCAACAGATATTTGAGGGTTTTCTAAAGGCTCGTCTCAATCAGTACATCCATAATTAAATCTACACCTTACCTTAATATATATCAATTTTTCTTTGACACGGTGACATCAAATTTCCCAATAATCAAATTCCTGTAATCCACTTAAATATGTTAGAATAAGTTTCTTTTAAAGCTTATTGGAAAAATAATGAGAATTGTTTATTTCATGGACCCATAAGATTCTCTTATATAGAGAAGAGATATATCGGTAAATTACATTAGATAGATAGAAATAAAGTAAACTGAGAAAACAATACATAAACATAAATATATATCTTTACACTCCCCCTCAAGATGCAACATAGATGTCAATCATGCTTAGCTTGGATAAACACTTCTGAAAGGGTCCTCTGAGCAAAGCCTTAGTGAAAATATTTGCAATTTGATCTCCTAAACTGACACGAGAAGTGGAGATAAAGCCTTTCTGGATCATGTCCCGTGTATAGTGGCAGTCTACCTTAATATGTTTAGTTCTCCAATGAAAAGTAAGATTGTTTGCAACGAATAAAGCGGCATGGTTATCACATTGCAACTGCATAGGAAGATGTACATCTATATATAAGTCTTCTAGCACCGCTTGGACCACATCATCTTTGTGCTCCCTTGTACCATAACCCTATATTCTGATTCAGCACTTAACCTGGCAACCACAGTTTGCTTCTTACTCTTCCAAGATACGAGAGAGCCTCCAACAAATACAAATAAGCTTGAGGTAGACTTCATGTCCTTAAGACATCCAGCATAGTATGCATCTGCACAGGATGTAATAGTAAGAGATGCTCCTTTCCTGAATAGCACTCTTGCACCTAGATATGACTTTAGGTACCTTAAGATCATATACACTGCATCAATGTGTACCTGTCGGGGCTGCTCCACATACTGACTAACCTGACTAACAACAAAGGAGATGTTTGACCTAGTGATAGTAATGTAAAGAAGCTTTCCCACCAATTCTCCGTATCTTCTCATGTCTACCTCATCTATATCATCATCGTATAGCCTCATGCTGGGATCCATAGGAGTAGTAGCTTGTCGACACCCAGCAATGTCCGTCTCAACTAGCATGTCTGTAACATACTTTCATTGGGTCATCACAAGACCCCGTTGATTCCTTGCAAACTCTAACCCAAAAAAATACCGTAGGGTGCCAAGATCCTTGGTGAAAAAATTTCGACCCAAAAATTCCTTTGTCGTCTTGATCCCATGCACATCATCTCCTATAACAAGTATGTCATAGACATTTGATAACAATTTACCTCTGGCTCTGGAGGTTCTCTGTACAAACAGTGAATGATTTCCATTTGATCTCTTGAACCCTTGCCTTCTCAATCAGATCCAAGAACTTCTGAAACCATGCCCTTGGACGCTGCTTAAAGGACATATATTACCATGTGAAGTCTACAAACCTACTGAGACTCCTCCTCAACAGCAAACTCCAGAGGTTGTTGCATGTAAACTTCTTCTTGGAGATCACCATACAGGAATGCATTTTAACATCAAGCTGAAATAAAGGCCAATCACGTACTATAACAACTGAAAGAAGAACTCGTAGAGTGGAGTGGCGAGCAACAGGGGAAAAAGTGTCCAGATATTCCACTCCGTAAGTCTGAGTAAATCCGTATGCAACTAACCTGGTCTTGTAACGATCAAGACTCTCATCTGCATGGAGTTTTACTTTAAAAACCCATTTGCAACAGGCAATAGATGCCATAGTGGGAGTGGGGATCAAACTCCAGGTACCATGTGACTGTAGTGCAATTATTCTTCTTCCATGGCCAGATGCCACCGACTGTCTCTCAAGGCCTCTTGGTAATTCCGTAGAATCTTCATGGCAGACAGATCAATAACGAATTTCTTGAATTCCCCTGACAAGCGATCAAACGAAACCTGAGAAGCAAGAGGATATGAGGTACATATACGCTTTTATTTCTGAAGTGCAATAGGGACATCTAGGTCATTGGGAATCTCCTCAATCTGTAAGACAACCTCCTGCAAAGGTTCCTACCCAGATACATCTCCAGACCCTTCGCTAGAATCATCGTATTCATAACAAACCTGAGGCATGCTGGATAACAGGCGATGACCATGAGCAAAAGCAGGCTGATGTGTACAGTACTGTGGCAAGGGTGGAGCTAGGACTATGGGAGGTGGACGTACTGAGGGAGATAATGGAGGTGGAGTAGGAGGTAGAGGTGGAGATGGTGGAGTGGGAATCACAGGCACAGATGGTGGTGACCAGCTCATAAGAGGAGGTGGCATGTAGACCTCATCATCCGAATCTGATGAAGTCAACCTATCACCCGTAGTAGGAGGAAAATACATCACCGACTCAAAATGTGATATCAGTGCTAACATAATATTTCCTATGCAACAGATCATAACATCTATATTCCATTTGTATCCTAGAGTACCCAACAAAAATACATTTGACAGCTCTAAGAGAGAGATTGTCAAGACCCGAAGACAACTGATGGACAAAGCCAACTGAGCCAAAAACACAAGGAGTAAGTGAGAATAACTCCTCTAGAATTACCAACGAGAAAGAAATTTTCTCACCCAGAATAGATGAGGGCATGCGATTCACAAGATAACAAGTCGTAAGAACCACGTCACCTAAAACAAATGAGGGGCATGACTCTGAATAAGAAAGGTTCGAGTAATATCAAGTAAATGATGATGCTTTCTTTCTGCAATAACATTATGTTGAGAAGTGTAAGAACATGATGTTTGATGAACAATACCATGAGATGACAAGAATTGTGAGAGCGTACGAGTACAAAATTCCAATGCATTATCAGTTCCCACAAATTTGATAGAAGAAGAAAAAATATTATGTGCTTCATTGATGAAAGTCGTAAACACATTCTCAATTTTAAATTTATTTTTCAATAAAAAGACTCATGACAAACGAGAAAAGTCGTCAACAACAACTAGATAAAAGTTGTGTCTCTGGTGATTGAGAACACAACTTGGACCCCAAATGTCAACATGAAATAACTCAAAAAGGGAGCTACTGCTCATACTTTGTAGACTAGGAAAAACAACTCGATGATGGTTCCCTGACTAACATGCCTCGCATTGGAAGGATGAACGAGGTGAGGTCTGAGGGAGAATTTGATGCATCTTCTTAAGAAGAAGAAGAAGAAGGTGACCAAAGAGTGGGTGCCACATGAACGGAGAGGTTGGTCCTGTAGAATGAGATGATAGGCCTGCATATGGAGTTCGGACCAGTCGATAGAGGCCTCCAACTCATGGCCACAATCAATCACCATGCCTATAAGAATGTCCTGAAATATAAGAGACGATGGGTCAAAATAGCTCGAGAATGCAAATCATTCGTAATCTAACTAATACATAATAAATTCATAGAAAAGGCATCAAACCGATATCCCCCTATCTTGTGATTGGGGAATGAGTCACATTAGCTATGACAACAGTTCTCCTTGGAGGGACTTGTTTGTACGTTGCAAACTGATCTCTGTCTCCAAACAAGTGATGTGTCACCGCGGAGTCCATAATCCATTCGGTAATATCAGATCCATGACAAGTAGTAAGAGCGTATATGCTACCTGAGGTACTGATAGAGGTAGAAGAAACATCTGAGTGACCTCCTGAAGCATGCGAGGAAGGAATGAAATTAGTATGATGCACAATGTCTCTCAATTGGGATATTAGGTCCTCAAACCTTTGATCTGAAGAGGAAGCTGCAAGAGAGTCAACTTGTTCCGCTACACGAGTCGATGCGTGGAAAACCATATTTGGAGTAGCATGTATCCTCTGTATGCCAAAGACGGTGACAATAAGTGCAGGGCTAATGAATACGACCTCCTCTACCATGAGTTCCACGGCTACAAAACTGAGAGGAACCTCCTCTATCGCGAGAGGCAGCCATCGCAGAATAGTTCGACTAGAAGTAGATGAAGGAACAGTAATTCTGTTGAGCCAGTGATATGCCTCCTCCATTGAAGGAATAGTAGCATTCGTAAGTATCTGTGCGCAAACAAAATCATACTCCAGATCAAATGTTGCAAGAAACACACCAACCATGGTTGCGTTCCTGTAAGACTTTCGTTGCTCGGGATGGTTCCAAGTGGTATAAAGCTATGGATCTTCTTGAATATGCCCCTGAGAGAGGTATACAAAGAGTGCAGAGGATGACCATTATGGTTGATCCTGAAAATATCATGTTGTAACCGAAGGATCTTGATCTCATTCCTCTCCTGAGAATATGTCGCAACGAGAATGTTCCACACCGACTTAGCAGTGGGCTGATGCAGAACATCATTGGCGATCTCAACTGTGAGCATGCCAGACAACTATATACGAGCATAAGCATCGTCAGCCTCCCACGAGGCATTCATCCAGTCTTGTCAAGCGACTCCTCCTCGGTAAGAATGTGCTTCTTACCAGTAGGCTACATTAGGCTCATGAACTGCATGGCTTATAGTTCATAATTCACCTCATCCATCTTGACTATCGACACTGGACCTCGAAAAGTACTAGTGGTGGGGGATCTCAACCTTACTTTCTGACATGTTGCCCGATCAAGAAACCGGGGCTTGTAGACCATAGAAGTTCATCTAAACAGACATGGAGAGAAGTGGTTGCATATAGAGACTAAGTACAACCATTCCCGTCATCACATAATATGTCTTAGACAAGAAACGAATGATATTCATATCTAGAATCACCCAAAAACTTCAAAAACAAACCGTGAGTGATCACCAAATCACTCCTTTGAAAAAAACCCTAGGGAGCGGTAGGAGGCACCCTAGGGTGTAGTGGCAAAGGCTGCAGCGGACTGTAGAATGACAATCGTTGGCAGTACGGCGACAACTGCGGGAGACAGCATCAGGGGCTGCAGGCGGCTGTGGCTGGCAGTGGCAGGACCGCAGGTGGCTGCGGTAGGCGGCGGAGGCAGCTGAGAGAGAGGGAAAGGAAGGGGCAGCGAGTGTAGGCTAGGGTTTTGAAAGATGAGGTATTATGGCCCCGGTCTATGACTGCCACCCTAATACAATACTGGAAAAATAATGAGAATTGTTTATTCCATGGACCCATAGGACTCTATAATAAAGATAAGACACCTATGGATAAATTACATAAGATAGACATAAATAAAGTAAACTAAGAAAATAGCACAGAAACATAAATATATATCTACAAAGCTGACACACATTAGACCTACTTGTAACTATTTATTATTTTTACAGAATCTTCATACTAAAATTTGAACCTCAAGAGAAGTTGTTCAAAAGTTTTTCTTTCACAGTATATGTTCTTAAACTCAGAATTTTTAATTATTGTTTAATCATCGTTTGTACTCTAAAGTGAACAAAAGTTGTATCTCTTAATTTCTACACTAGAGTCAATGTTATTATTGTCAAGTCAAGCTTTAAGCAACAAAGTCAACTTTCAAATCAACTCTAAAAGCTTCAAGTTGGTTGATCATTCTACCATTAATGATCAATCATGCCTACTACTTGATCATTCTAGTCCGTCTGATCAGTAAGATTGTCTGATCGGTAATACTTTCTTTCTAATCTATCATTATATGAAAGTTATCTTCATTTAACTGTTTCTTTTCATTGATCTGTAAGATAACTTTTATAACCGTTCATTTATTTGAATTTTGAGTATTGCAACCAACCTTCTGATCGATTAATGGATCTTGTCTAAATGATCAATTTAGCATTGATCGATCAATGCATTTTGATTGATCGATCAATCCATTTTCAGTACTTGTTATTTTTGTATTTGACGGTTATAAGCTTTTAAAAGGAGACTCCTACCCTCTCATTTTCATCACACAACTCATTCCAAGTACAGCAACATCTCTCTCTAATCTCTCTCTTGTTCTTGAGTATTCATCTCTTAAATAAAAGTGATTCAAATAAAATCGATAAGGAAGCTAGTCTCCATCTATAGCAAGCTCTTCAAGCTCTCTGTAAAATATCCTTATGAAGCTACTAAGAAAATTCGGAGATATTTTTCTAAATACATAGATTTCATCTATTTTGTAGATATACATAGTTGAATCAAGTATTGTGAATATCTTGTTGATATATTCTTTGTTGTTGTGGTTGTTTTATCAAGCACTTTTATTGTTGCTATTATTGATTCTGCTTATATAATTGTTTATCTTGTTCAACTAGCATTGTTCTGTAGATACTCTTGGAGTTCTCTCTGCAAAAAGTTCGAGGTAAAGCCTTAAGCGATGATGCAACTAGCTAGTGACTTTGTTATTTTGATCCAAAGTTATAATCATGGTGTATGATGCAAAGTTGTAAGCTTCAGTTCTTGTAATCGGTTGAGATATCCATCTAAATATCTCAAGATATAGTAGAATAGTTGGTTGATTCGGCTCACTGAAAATCCTAAGTCAGTTTGGCTTGGGTCGAGGTTTTTACCCGCTTGGATTTCCATGTTAACATACTGTGCATTGTGATTATTGGCTTGTTGTTTCTTACTGAGTTTTACAGCTTGTTATTGTTTCCCCAAAAAAATTGTATTATGCGATTCACCCCCTCCGGAGTATATTCACTCCATTTTTTTATTAAAATAGTGTAATGAAACAGAACTAGGTCATAGATAAAGTAAAAATATGAGAATGGTTTTGCAAAGAAGTTGTTTGCTCTAAGTCGCCATCAACTACAGGAATAATTTAATATAAAACATCTCAATAAATAAATCTGATAATTTCATTAAAGGTTGAAATCATAGAACTATGATAAAAAGTATTTCACTGTAAAATCAATACAACAACAAAGCCTTTTCCCACATTAAGTAAGGGTTGGCTGCATGGATTCGTTGCGTCCATTCTGATCTATCTTCGACCATTCTCCAACTTAGATCCAAATGACTAAGATCCCTTTGGATAGTCTCCTTCCAACACTTCTTAGATCATCTTCACGCTCTCTTAGCCGGCTCAACATCCAAATCTCGCATCTTCTAACTAGTGCATCAGCTGACCTCCTTTGCAAGTGGCTTAATCATCTTAAGCAATTTTCTTTCATCTTATCATCTATTGGAACAACACCAACTTTCCTTTTAATTATCATTTCAAATCCGATCTTTTCGTATATGACCATATATCCACCTTAACATTTTCATTTATGGTATCGTCACTCTTTGTACATATCTATGGTTTACAGGCTAACATTCAGATCCATAGAGCATAGCAGGTCTCACAGCTGCTTTATAATCCTTTAATTTTCAAAGGAATTTTCTTATCACATAGAATAGTAGAGGCTTCTCTGCACTTTAGCCAACCTACATTTATTTTATGAGTAATATCTCCATCGATTTCCTTATCATGTTGCAAAATAGATCCCAAGTATCTAAAAGAATCTTTTTTTCCGAATGTTATTGTTTCTAATATTCACCTCGATTCCTCCACCACTACTTCCATCAAATGTGCATCCCTATGTTCAGCCTTAGCCCTACTTATACGAAATCCTTTAGTTTCCAAGGCATGCCTCCAAACCTCAAGCTTTGCATCTCTCCATCTCTAGTCTCATCAATCAACACAATACCTTCGAATAACATACACCAAGGTATCTCATCATGAATGTGACTAGTCAACTCGACCATAATCAAAATAAAAAGGAATGGACTCAAAGTTGAACTTTGATGCAAACCGATGCTACTACTAAAATAGTCAATCTTCCCAAACTAGATCCTTACGCAAGATGCCCACCATGCATATCCTTTATAAGGTTAATGTATAGGATAGAAACTTTCCATAAACTTCCTTCTGGGACTAAATCATTAGTATTCTCCTAATCAATAGAAATCGTATGGAGGTACTTCCTTTTAGCTCTATAAATCTCCATTGTTCTCCTCAACAAGTTGATAGCTTCAATAGTGAAGCGACTTGGTATGAATCCAAATCGGTTTATTGTTTTGAAAACTTGCCTCAACCTTCTTTCAATCACATATTCCCAAAGTTTCATAGTGTGACTCATCAGATTGATACCTCTATAGTTCAAACAATTTTGAATGTCTCATTTATTCTTATAAAGAGGCATCATAACGCTTCTCCTCTATGTTATAGATATTTTCTTGCTTCACTAAATAACATTTAATAAGTTTATGAGCCAAGTCAAACCGCATTCACCTAGAATTCTTCATACTTCAATAGGAATGTCATCATATCCTACAACTTTCACAGGTTTCATAGCCAAAGCCTCCTCTACTTCCTTCCTTTGTATTCGTTTATAGCTTGCATGATTCAGGTACCTTTCACTACGAGCTAAATGTCCAAAAGTGATCTCTTTATTTCATTCCCCAAGAAAAGCTTATGGTAATACTGCCTCCATCCAATTTCTAAATACTTCTGAGTAACAAAAATGTGTCCCTCCCCATCTTTAATGCATCTCACTTAAGAAAGATCTTTGATTTTTCTTTCTCTTGCTTTGGTCAATCTGAATATATCCTTTTGTCCCTCCTCGGAATCAAGCTTTTTGTACAAAACTTCATAAGCCTTTGATTTAGCATTACTCACAATTTTCTTTGTTTCCTTCTTCGTTATTTTGTAGTCTATGACAACTTCATTTGTTCTATCCTTGTAAATAGCTTTAAAGCAAGCTGTTTTTATTTTAAGCTTCTTACTGCTTTGCTCCACCACGAAGCCTCCTTTTGTCCGGGACTCCTCTCTTAAACTCGCCTAGCATCTCTTTGGCTACCCTTTAGATACAAGATGCTACCGCCTCCCACATCTCATTCACACTTCCGTTATAATCCCAAGATAAGTCTCCTAAAACATTCTCCTTGAAGCTTGATCGCTTGAATTGAAGATTCTACCATCTAATTCTAATGATCTTGGGAACCATTCTTTTATTTACCAACCATTCTAATTGTGTATCCATGACTAGCAAGCAATGTTGAGATGTCAAACTCTCTCCGATAAAAAGAATAAAGTTGAAAATATAAGATTATGTAGCTAATAATTATTGGTTGAACGTACGAGAAGTGAGGCGCCGAAATAAACACATATATAAGCAAAATGATTTAATCATGACACAAGATTTGCAAGATTCGCCGGTAATTAAGCAATGTCCTTCATGAAGATGGTTGGTCTCCCTCAATATGGTGGAACAAAATGGAATAAAGAGAATGATTAAAATTTTTAATCTTATGGAGTTTATATTAAAAATTCAGATCTTATAAGGTTTATATGGCATCCCCATAAATGGATCCTCCTAACCTCGGTATAAATAAAATCCAAATCCCAATAGAAATATGATCTAAATCTCAATACAAATAGGATCCAAGTCATAATACAAATAGAATCGAAGATATCAAGGCAGTATCATCAATCTTCACCTTGAATTAAATACACAAATAGCAAAATACAACTGCTAGATTACATCGCCACCTTCCCTCCATCAAAGATTCAAATATGGGAACATATTACCAATATATTGGGTATCGAATATCGATTTGTTATTGCATACAACTTCTTCTTGGTTTTAGATAAAGCTTTCCTAAGGTGATTATTCATCATTTTAAATGTATTTAGAGGTTGATTTCTTAGGGATTTTGTATATTCCGTACTCTATTACTTGTTTTTGAGCTTTTTTAGTGCCAAATTACGATTTCTAGTGTTTATTAAGATCTTAGAGAGTTGGTTATTAGATAATTCAATTTATTCATAACTATTCTAGACTTTTTTATTTCACGATAGTACCCAATTGATGGTCTAGTGGTAGTGCAGTGTGTCTACCACACAAATACTCGTGTTCAAATCTTACTCTTGCAGGGGTTGCGTTAGGTAGTCGACAACCAGCGTAAAAAATAATCGAATCTTTCAACATGGATTTGAGCAAGAATGCATGTAGCCGACCCTACTTATAGTGGGAGAAGGTTTAGTACATTTTTTTATTCTACATTTTTTATTTCTCTTAAGCATTCAAGGATACCACCATGGTTTCAATATTCAGGCGCATACTGAATTCTAGGATATCACTCAATATTTCACAAGATATCGGCAATTCATCTCATATCGGTCAAAAATTAAAGTTTTTTTAAAAGAAAAAAAGACCTCCATCATATAGGTGTATGCCAAAATACTTCACCATTTATCACCAAAAAGATTATTACAAGCCTAGTACGTGCACACTATAGAACAGAGTTACATATTCCGCCTCTCATTCAACGATTTTGCGTGTGCCATCACATTTTCATTGTAAAAACGATCCTGGCTAAACATCACCCCGTTTCTAGCCAGCCATAGCGACTAGATCATTGCAACACACACCAACCTCTACTTCTTTGTGACATTCCACTTAGCTCCAATGGAACACCAGAAACCATAAACACTATCGGTACACACCGTCTGATGCCCAAAAGTATTCCAAACCTCCACGGAGCTCCCACATGTAAAGAAGAGGTGATCGACATCCTCAACATCTGCTAGACATTTGGAGCACGTCAGGTCACCTGTCTAAATGAAACGTGTGAAGTTGTCACTAGTTAACAGTCTTCCTCTTCTGAAAAGCCACATGGAATACTTTACACGAGTTGGAACCTTGCATATCCTCCTTGAGTCCACTGCATATCCCCCTAGGTCAAAAGTCAATGAACCCTTCAAAGCTCTGTAAGCCTTTCTAACGGAAAAGGATCCGCCACCCATGTCCAATAGTCATGCCCATCAGTAGGTCCTGCCACAGTCTCCAACTCCTCAAGCATAACCATAAGCTCCATCATCGTTTGATCTGAAAGCTCAGATCTGAACTATGGAAAAAAACAGTGCTCATCCCAACCCTCTGTCACCAAACGGTCTGGGTGCACTGCCAAAACCTTCAGACGCGGAAACCTCATCTGCAAAGCCCCACCCTTACTCCAGTCACCCATCCAGAATCGAAAACTTGTGCCACCACCAACAATAGGTCTCAAGAATATATGAACCTCCCTTGCCACGTTGCAGACTCCCCTCCAAAAATAAGACAGTGCAAGGCCAAGATCACCTAGGCCAAGAAAAGACAGATCAAAACAATAGATTCTCTGTATCTAAATGCAAACCAGGGTGTTGCAGTTACCCCAAATGCGAGAGACCCATTAGCTAAGATAAATATATATTACTAGTCTATTTTTATTAAGGGTTTTATTTTGTTAATTTATTGTATTTAGGGACTTTTATTGGGTGACTTGTTCATGGAATCAAGCTAAGATTAATATATTAAGATGATGAATCACATATTCATCACCCATGTGAAAGAAAACTAGAAAACATGATTTATTTTATTCAGAGATCTAGGGGTCCTTATATGGGAAGGAACCCTAGAGTGCTCATAAATAGGAAAATACAAAAATGCCCCCAGATGGGCTATAATGAAACATAAACGTAAACACATCTCTAACACTCCCTCTCAAGTTGGAGCATATCTGTCGATCATGCCCAACTTGGAAGTTATCCACGAGAGGCACTTCTTCGGTATAGCCTTCTTGAATACATTTGCAAGCTGAAGATCTGTCGTGATCAATGGAGTAGTAATCTTCCCTTCTCATATGGCATCACGAATAAAATGGCAGTCGATCTCTATTGCTTGGTCTGCTTATGAAACAAGGGACTCGTAGCAATGTAACGGATTTGTTGTCACGGTATAAGGGAACATAAGGAGTGATAACAATACCAAGTTCATGTAGAAAGATCAGTAGCCATGTAATCTCACATGTAGCATGAGCCATTACCCAGTATTTTGCATTTACACTGGATCTGGAGACTGTAATATGCTTCTTGCTCCTACAAGTGATAAGATTTCCTCTAACCATCATAGCATATCATGTAGTGGAGCGACGATACTAAGGTAAACTTGCATAATCTGCATCAGCATATACATCAAAATCAGTGTATCATTTGCCCCATATAAGAAGCTGTTGGACATGTGAGCCCCGGGCGAACCATTCTTACAATAAATGTTATTGTAATATATATGTTTATCAATAAAAAATATTGACGTTTTCACTCCCTTTCTGAAATTAAATGAATGAATGCACTATAAGGTCCCTCCGTACAATTAGCGTTATGTACCATGGCCATTTTGATGATCATATAGCTGTTGATTCATTAAATGAATCATAGAGGTTAGTGTTTGGATGAATATCTAAAGAGTTAGGTAGAGGACTCATCAAGCACCGTCAAATAATCATAAAAAGATGATCTCCAGCCTGAGCAGGAGATGGCAATCCTTTCTCACATAGGCTGATATCTAACCGACCTCTTGATGTAGGTCCTCTGCATGGGAATGGTGATTCAGAGGTGCCAGATTAGTTAGGTCAAAGGGTTGACTTAACGAGATCGAGATAACCTAAGTCCTATGTTGAATGCTGTCACAGCACAGGCACGCATCCTCTGACCGGAGACAGATGTGTTATTATATGTTTGAGTGTGTACATTTGGCAGACCAATAGGTTGATGACCTAACCAAGGTCTATACACCGGCGCGCTGGTGTGCATGTAAGGGCATAAAGGGATCATACAGGTTCACTTATGAACCGGACATGAGCTCACTCATGAGGTATTGGGACCGATCAAATTCCATGCATGGTCGTCGTGCTTTGGAAGCATGACATGAATTTGAAGGTATTATATATGCTTTGGGAAAGCATATGATCAATACCGATTCCCAATGACCAAGATTGATAAACTTGATGATCAAACCCTGAAGAAGACAGCGTAAATTGATCTACATCTTCAGGTTGATCATAGCTCTTCCAGTATGCAGGATGTACAGGTATTGGGAATACCTGAGGGTGATGTGATCATAAACGATTGTATAACCATGACGCTTCCATATCGAGGGAGGGTGAAACAGGTCTGGATTTTAGTGACTCCTCTCAGTAGAGAAGCAATCTGATCTTGTTCCAAATGTTGAACATTGGTCTGAAGGAGATTCAGATGCAATGAGAAGATTAGATTTGCAGTCTTGATTTAATCAAGCATCTGTGGGAGGTACATAAGATCTGAATTTGAGATAAGATCTCAACATCCAAGTCACTATACGTGGAACAATACAATCGCCATGTCATTATCTCCAACTCTCCAAGTATTTGCGGAAAAAGCACATTATTCTTGAAGGGGTTCAAGAATAATTCATTTGATGAATTATGTATCCAAGCAACAAGATGATGATAATTAAATGAGATTTAATTATCAAGAATAATATGAATGGGATTCATACTATGAGAATGATTATCTAAGATAATTAAATGGGATTTAATTATCAAGGAAATGCAAATTGTGGATAGTGTTATCCATAATATCTGAGCATATATTATAAATGTGATTTATAATATATTAGAGAGAGCATCTTTGCAAATAGCATTTGTTAATTGTTAATGTGAAATAGATTCACATGTAGCAATAAATTGGAAATGCAATTTACAATTTAGTTTGAGCTGTGAATATGATTCACATATTTTCAATGGCATGATTGAGATATTCACTAATTAATTGGGAATTAATTTAGTAGATAATTTTGCAATAGATATACACTAATTAATTTGAAATTAATTTAGTGGATAATGTTGCAAGATAAACAAGAGATAATGATATGAATTAAAAGGAGGAGATAATCCACCAAATCTCATGGGTGACGCCCCATGTGATTTAGGTGGATAATTATCTTTTTAATTATCATATCATTATCTTGTGATTATTGATTTATTTATTGAATTAAATTATGTTGATGATAATGCAACATATATTTAATTTAATATAAATTAAAATGTTGTTGTTTTTGAACAACAATGATCATGACCATTGATTTAATATACATATCAATCTAACCATTAATTTTGTATATGCCATGGATTGTGATCCATAAACTTCCAAACTAGTATATAAAGAGGGCAACCCTAGCCTCTTCAAGTTACAATACAAGATACACAAGAGTACACGCCTACTCTCTCTCTCTCATTCTCATCCTCTCTCTTTCTCTCTCTAAGGTGGCCGTCCACCTTAAGCTCTGAGGGAACAAGCAATCGTCTCCACGCCGTTGTGTTGTTGCTTCGATTGCTCCTGGATCTCCATCGACGGATTTCGTTGGACGAAATCAGGAGATTCAAGGCTTGGATCTTCATCAAGGATTGCGGGAGGAACGCGTCTCATCATCGCGCCCGCAAGTGTCATCTTCGTAGATCAGACTTGAGTCAGGAGGATCTCTTGCTTTAGAGATCTCGTGATCGCAACCACGCTTCAAGAGGTATTTCTAATACTTTGTGGTTTGATGAAACGATCCAAGAATTGTTCTTGTGATCATGTGGTTTCATCACTTGATTTAAAAATTTTAATTTCCGCTGCATCTAGCGACTAGTGCGATTAGTCGTCCCGATCGCATGAGATGCGATCAACACGCTTCCGTGATGCGCTTGAGGATTCTTCGACTCCTTCAGAGGCCACAACCTGGTGATTCCTTCAAGTAGCGCAAGATCTGAAGAATATCATGCCAGTGACTGTAACGCAGTTGCTTCATGTGTTGGTTGGCTCTGCTCACAGCATAAGATATATTTGACCTAGTGACGATAAGGTAAAAAAAGTTTGCCCACTAGGCTTCTGTACCGTGTAGTATCCTCAAAGACAAGATCAACTGAAGTGAAGTTTTTCCTCAGGTTTGTGGGAATACCGGAGGGCTTACATCCAAGTAATTCAACCCCGGTCATGATGTCCAAGCAATACTTCCTCCATGAGAGATGAAATCCCTCTATAATGTGTATTACTTCTATGTTAAGAAAATATCAGTGTTTACCAAGGTACTTGGTGATGAAAACCTTCTGAAGGAAAGCCTTGATCCCTAGTAGAACTTCATGACCATCACATGTGACAACCAGATCATCAATGTAAACAACAAGTACGACAGTACAAATTGACCATCTTCTGACAAAGACATAGTAGCCAAATGTTGTTCTCTGGAAGCTAAGATCGTTAATCTCGGAAGTAAGTCTGTCAATCCATATCCTCAGGCTCTGCTTTAAGCTGTAGATTGCCTTGCTAAGTCAACATACACACTCCCCCTCGACTCCGTAAGCAGGAGGTTGTATCATGTAAATCACCTCCGTAAGATCACCAAGCATTCTTCACATCGAGCTGAAAGATAGGCCAATCCTTGTTTGCTGCCAGTGAAAGAATAGTTTGTATAGAGCCCATCCATGCAACATGAGAGAATGTCTCGAAGTAATCAACCCAATATGTTTGTGTAAAGATTTTAGCCACAAGCCTTGCTTTCAGTCTGTCAATGGACCCATCTGGGGATTGTTTGGTCATGAAGACTCATTTGCAAGCCACAGGTCTACTCCCCGTGGGACACCGTACAAGATCACATGTCCCTCTAGATTTGAGCGCATCCATCTCCTTATTCATTACCTATCGCCAACCATAATCTTGCAAGGCATTGTGATGACCTCTAGGAACAGAAATGGTCACAAGAGCATATGCATGTCTCTTGTCATAGCATAATAAGCTAGCAGTAGAAGTGAAATGAGACATAGGGTGAAAAGTACATTGCCTCTTAATTCTGCGGAAAGCTATGGGAAGCTTCAAAGGATCAACCAAGACAGTAGTGGTGGGGGCACTAGAAGATGGCATGTTATCCTGCAACAAAGGAACAGGTGAACGTACAGGAGCTGGTGTAGAAGTATTCTTACACTTATACACAATTAGTGGAGGAAGATCCAAAGGTATATTCGTAACATACTGAGTAAAGAAGCGGGCCTATTTAAAAAAGTCACTCTACAGAAATATAATATCGATGCCCAACATGATCATAGCACAAGTAACCCTTCTATGTGCGAGAATAACCAAGAAAAACTCGCATGAGGAGACAGTTTGTCAGCAATGTGAAAGCTATGTATGAACACCATATACTCAAAAATTTTCCGATGTAGAGGAAAGGGTGACTTATTGGGATATAGTAACACAAAAGGGGTGGACCCATTAAGAGACGTAGAAGAGACCATGTTGATAAGATGGACAACACTAAGAATTGCAACTCCCCAATAGATTTGAGAGCTTTCATCTGAGTGAGAAGGGAGTGAGCAATGTTAAGAAGATGCCTGAGTTTTTGTTCCGCTACCCCATTTTGCTGAGAGGTATACGGATAGGAGGTTTGATGGATAGTACCCTATGAAGCAAAGAAGGTTTTCAAGTCATGTTGAGTGAATTCCAAGGCATTATCAGAATGAAATATTTGAACACCAATGGATAAAATATTTTTATATATTGAGAGAATTTTTTTGATAATGTCATTAATCTTCGAACGTTCGTTTTAACAAATAGACCCAAGAGGATCGACTGTAATCATCAATAAAGATAGTAAAATACTTATATCTACTCAGAGAACAGATCAAATAGGGTCCCCATATGTCGTAATGGACTAGAGAAAAAGGAACTTAACGATGAGGCCCAGTACGATCCGTAATGCAGAACCAACCGGATCCATGATCTTCGTGACCTGAGTCACGTCATCCCAAAAGTGAAGATCATAGATCAATGTCTCCACTTTCTGTCCTCCTTCAGTCCGAGCTTCAGGTATCTCAAACCATTCACCTTGGCAACACATGATCTTCAATTATGTCTTGTGTTGTTTAAGGCTCTGCAACGATATAAAATTTGTCGCAAAGTGTGCGATGTCAAGCCTTAGCAGCTCACCATTGCACATCTGCCTTATCAAAGCCAGCACTTTGGAACGGTTGTAAATGAATGTGGTAATCGTTCATGCTTGGTCCACCAGCCTTGAGACGAGCTTCCTCTTGCTGAAGTTCTTATAAAATTAAATCAATACAATGTGCAACATAAGGTGTCCAAAAAATCTTGTAGCTGCTAGACTTCACTATTGTTTCACATGCTTTCTTGAAGTTGCTGCCATTACTTGTGATATTCTGGACAATGTTCTTTCTCAATATCTTTGATGATGTCCTTCATCAATTTCAACAGGTACTTGTGGTCCTTCACATACTAAGATGCATCAACAAATTTCAAAAAAATGGTATTCTCATTGCAGTAAATGAGGAAGTTAATGATTTGCTTCTTTATATAGCTCGTCTACCCATTGCACATCAATGTCACCTCATACTCTGGTCACCTCCTCCTCATCTCGGTGATGTACTCATTCATCTCCTCCATTTCGAGATATTTGTTCATTATCTCGTAGGATGTGGGAGCCTTCACTCCCATTCTTGTTGCAATTATCTCATCATTGGCATGCTGCGGAAATGGTTCGCTATCAACGTTGGCAGGAATGCTCTCCCTAAAGAAGAGCATGTTGATGGCCTTTCCCACTCTCCCCATGCATTGGTGAACATGCTCTTCATCGTCTTCTGCATCGGATCCTTTCTTGCCTTGTATTGCATAAATCTGCTCCTTGTAAAGAAGGGCTCAATTCCCTACCCCTTGTGTTTTTTTATGGGTGGTGGCACTGGTGCACCTCCAAAACCACTCCCACTACGACTTGCACCATAGAAGTCGCCTGGTGCACCAACGAGTTCTCTCCTCTCGAATTCGCTCATCATTGATTCTTTTGTTGCCCTCTTGTAAGCCCTCCTCTCTGTTGTAGTCTGAATATCAACGGTGTAGACAAAGTCATCGTTATCTGAATCTGAGGACGTTGAATCCTTTCTCAAACATGAACTCTTTGAATTGTTCATCCCTCCTTACCCTCTTTGTATCCCTATCCTTCTTCCGGTCCAATTTGGCATTCACCTTGTCCCTCACATCTTTGGGGCGGTGCTTGCACTTGACAACATTCTTGTTATAGCCAACAAGATGTTGCTTCATCCTCGTGATCCCCCCTCCTCCCAACTTCTTCTCAGAGAAATTGCAGTGTGGTTTGGCTTTGTTGCCATCAGGAGCAAAGGCATACCTCCAACCAATGTCCCCACTAAAATCTCCTCTCTGATCCTCAGAATTGTCGATCCTAATCCAAAATGTACCATAATGATGATCACTGAAACCTGCGAGGAAATTGCAGATCATTCAAGAGCCATACAATACGAACGATTAAGTATTTACTAATTATTTTATGTTTTAATTTTTGAAATTAATATATTTTAAATTTTTCTAACACTTAATACACACAAACTCATAAATACTTGGTGTTAAAAACTGAAAATATACTTTTAATATTCTGATTTAAAAAAAACGCCTTAGATCTATACACTAGGGTATTAGATCTAGCACTTAGGGAACCATTACCACCTAAGAGACAAAAAAACATGTAATGCATAGATCTATGGTTTGAATCTTTGATTTTCGGAATTACTTAATTTTAAAATTTCTTTTACCAAAAAAACCAAATCATGTTTTCTACGTATGAAACTTAAGATCCGAGTTTATCCTTGAGGAATTCATCATGATTCCACACTAGAATACAAAATCCCAAATTTTCTCTTCCATAGATCTCACAAATTGTTTCCAAAGTATACTTTATTACATGTTATACACGAGATCCGAGTAAATACATTCAGAACTCACCATTATTGCACATTAAAACATAAACCCCATAATTTTGATCTACAAAAATCAAGCTAGATATTCAAAATCTCTCAAAACAATACCACACCAAGCAAGATCAACATCTTAGGAACAAAACCCTTAAAAATGAAGAAACTGATGAAGATTTGACCAATTTTAGCTTACGTGAAGAAATGGGTGAAATATAGGTTTGAAGAACCGTGGAGGAAGTGTCCCAGTAGTAAGCAGCATAAAGTGAGGCAAAAAGGGACGATTTCGATCGAAATTCAGGTCTTCTCGCCAAAACAGAGATTTTTTAATTCAAGACTAGCTATTTTGGGCAATATCTCAAGATGGGTTGATATCTCGCAAGATTCCGACCGAAATCCTACAAATCAACATATATGCTGGCTTCAATATCCATACCCCATCGAAATCGAAATTTCAGTGATATTTCACCGAAATTTCGCGAGATTTTGGACCATGGTATCACCTCAATGCTAAGAAATTAGCAGAGCTGTCCAAGATTCTGCATGAAAAAAAAACTTCTAAAGAAAGTCTTTGGTCTCTGAAATGCAGGCTTTGTCATCACCAGTGACAACCATGTCATCAACATAGACAGCTAGTATAACAGTGTCAGTAGTCCATCATCTGATAAAGAAAGAGTTGTCATATGTCATCCTGTGAAAGCTAAAAGAAATTATCTTAGTAGTAAGCATGTCAAACCATGCTCGAGGACTCCGCTTCAAGTCATAGATGGCTTTATGAAGTCGACACACATACTCCCCCTCAACTGAATAACCTGGCAGTTGCATCATATAAACCTCCTCCTTGAGGTTTTTATAAAGAAAATATCACATCTAGATGAAAGATAGGCCAGTTCTTTGGGGTTGGGCGGATCAGGGGTGCCCTGCAAGATCATTTTGCCAGGTTCTCGCAGAGGAGGCTGAGGGACGGTTGGGGATGGAGGGGTGTGGGGCGGAGGTTTTGAGTGAGGGGCAAAAGGAGGTTCTGGTGGCTGAATTCACGGAGGAGGAGGTGCGGAGAGCTATCTGGGGACTGAATGTGGAGGGGGCTCCTGGACCAGATGGGTTTTCGGTTCTATTCTATCGTGAGTTCTGGGGTGTGCTGAAAGAAGATGTTCTGAACATTATCAGGGAGTTCAGTGCGGGCAACAGAGGCTTCGACAAGATTAACAGGGCTTTGATCTTCCTATTACCGAAAAAGGAGAATCCTGTCAGTGTGGATGATTTAAGTCCGATTGCAATCTCGAATGCCATTTACCTAATTGTGGCAAAGGTCCTTGCGAACAGAATGAGGCTTGTTATGAATTCAGTTGTACTTCAAGGTCAATCTGCCTTCATCCCGAGACGGCAGATGGCAGATGGCTTGGTGGTAGCATTGGAGATTTGCCTCGAATGGAAGAAAACGAAGAGAAAGGCAGCGTTGACTGGAACTTCTTGTGGATCTCGGCGCTGCATCGAAGGGGCTTCCCTGACATTTGGATACAATGGAAGAAGAGATGCGTCACGACTTCTTCATACTCCTTCTTGGTAAACGGCAAGTCGAAGGGTGGCCTCGTCCAACCGCAACTGGGGTCCGCTAGGGTTGTCCTTTAACACCCATGCTCTTCATTCTTGTAGCTGACTAACTGGCAGTATTGTGCAGGCGGGCAGTAGAAACTGGTTGGTGTGAGGGTTTTAGAATGGGCTCTCTGTCCATCCCAGTGTTGCAATATGCGGATGATACGATCTTGTTTCTGGGTGGCTCGGAGAACTAGACTTGAAATGCGGCACACGTAGTCGATATTTTTGGCAAGCTATCTCGGCTTGAAATTAATTGGCAGAAATCGGTGATTGTGACCTTCGGTTTGGATGTGGGGGAGCGTGGCAGGATCGCAGATGTGGTGGGATGCCCTCTGGAGGATTTCCCTATTTCGTACCTTGGCCTGCCGTTGGTTGGATGGCAAGCTCAGGAGGTCTGATTCGGATAATATAGTGATCAGAATGGAGGAAAGACTGATTGGATGGAAAGCAGTTACTTTGTCTAGAGGGGAAAGCTGACGCTCCTCAAGCATGTTCTCGCAGTCATTCCTGTCTTCTTTTTCTCCACGCAGTTGATGCCGATTGGTGTGAGGAAGAAGGTAGAATCCTTGATGAGACGTTTCTTTTGGTCGGATGGCAGACAGAAGAGAGCAGGTTTGCATTTGGTGAGCTAGGAAGATGTCACCAAAGGAAAAGGTGAAGGTGGCCTTACCGCCTTGGTGTCCGTGATCTGGAACTCATGAACAAGGCTTGATTGCAAAATGGATTTATCAGGTTTGGAGTTCGTCGACGTCTTTGACTGTTAGGCTGGTGAGAACCATCTACGACGTCAATGGGGAGTTGGTTGCCAGAAGAAGAAGAAGGTTCGAGTCGCCGCTATGGTTCGGTATTTGTGTGGTTTTGCCGACCGTAGTGCACATGCTGAGACCACACGTAGGGAACGGCCAGACGTTCAGATTTTGGAGAGATGACTGGACAGGTGAGGGTACTTTGGGAGAAAGATTTCCTAGACTGGAGGCTTTGGCGACAGAGAAAGATGCAACTAATGTGCAGTGTCCGAACATGGGGTGTGGGGACCACGCTTCGCTGCCACCCTCTCAGACCAACGGATTGAGGAGTTCACAAGGATGCTGGCGGAGATTCCTCCACCTGGGGAGAAGTCTCACGCAGCGGACCATTTCGAGTGGCACGGGGGGAGATTCTCGGTCAAGAAGGTCTACTTGTCTCTTAGAGGACCGGCGGTGACGGAGGGGCGGGACGAGGAACTGTGCAAGGATTTGAAGATCATTCGGGCGGCACAGATCCCTTTACGGGTGAAAGTTTTTCTATGGTGCCTCAGGAGAAACAGGATTTGTGATAAAGCTAGGAGGGGAAGAATATTTGGCATTGACGACGCGAGATGCGACAGATGTGAGGACTCTACGAAAGATGCAAATCACCTCTTCTTCGGGTGCTCTGCTTCGGCGCAGGTTTGAAGGGACACGGAGCTCACGTAGGTGGAGCCCACTGCGACAGATGCCTTCTGGAGATCGATCTGTGCTATAAGCGAGGGCGTCGGATGATTGCTCTAAGTCGTTTGTAGTTCTATGGGCCATTTTGTTGGGGCGGAATGATGTGATATTCAAAAGTCAGAGATTTTACTGGGGGAATGTTGTTTCCCACTACAAGGCTTTATATAGCTTTTGGACATCCCTATAATGTAACTTTTTTTTCAAATATTAATACAATCTGCGGTGACTCCCGACTCGGAAGCTCACCCTCTTGCATGTCAAAAAAAACATAGGACAGTTCTTATTAATGTCAACAGACAACTCGAGTGACTGCGGAGAAAGTCTCAAAGTAATCCACAACATAGGTCTGTGTGAAGCCTTTAGCGACCAGCATGTCTTTCAATATGTCGATAGAACCATCAAGTGATTGTTTGGTTGTGAAGACCCATCTACATGCCATAAGACTGGCTCCCGAGGGTCACAAACAAGATCCCACACGCCCCTAGATGTAAGTGTGTCCATCTCTATATCCATGAATTTTTGTCAGCCATGGTCCTGTAACGCACTATGATGATTTTGGGGAACAGAAACAAATATTAGAGCATATGTAAATCTCGTCTCAACGGGATAAACCATCAATAGAAGTAAAATGTGACATAGGATGTAATGCACACTGCTTTTTTTATTTCCGTAAAGCTATATGGAGTTCTCGAGGAGCATCCAATGTAGTGATGGTGGAAGCACTTGAAGAAGACACATTATCCTGCAAATAAGAAACAGGCAAAGTAATCCACAACATAGGTCTGTGTGAAGCCTTTAGCGACCAGCATGTCTTTCAATATGTCGATAGAACCATCAAGTGATTGTTTGGTTGTGAAGACCCATCTGCATGCCATAAGACTGACTCCCGAGGGTCACAAACAAGATCCCACACGCCCTTAGATGTAAGTGTGTCCATCTCTATATCCATGAATTTTTGTCAGCCATGGTCCTGTAACGCACTATGATGATTTTGGGGAACAGAAACAAATATTAGAGCATATGTAAATCTCGTCTCAACGGGATAAACCATCAATAGAAGTAAAATGTGACATAGGATGTAATGCAGACTGCTTTTTTTATTTCCGTAAAGCTATATGGAGTTCTCGAGGAGCATCCAATGTAGTGATGGTGGAAGCACTTGAAGAAGACACATTATCCTGCAAATAAGAAACAGGCAAAGGTACACAAGCAGGCAAAATAGTGTGTTCGCATTTATAAACAATCAGTGGTGACAGTATCTTTAAGGGGATGTCATTGACAGACAAAAAAAGTATGGCATCAATAGATATATAGTAACGATGACATGTACGGTCCTAGCACATGTACCCTTTTGGGTATGAGAATATCCACGGAAAACACACTTGATAGCACAAGGAGATAATTTATCTACAATCGAAAAATTGTGTACGAATGCAGTGCAACCAAAAATCCTCAATGGAGGTGGAAAAGATTCCTCGTCAGGATACAAGAGTGAGAAAGGAGGTACCCCCTTGAGGACTGAAGGCAGTGCCTATTTATGAGGTATGTTGCAGTGAGAATAGCATCCTCCTAATGGATTTTGGAAACTTTCATGTGAGTAAGCAAGGTACGAGCAATGTCAAGAAGGTGGCAAAGCTTCCTTTCCGCTACCTCATTCTGTTGTTAGGTATACAAACAGGAGGTCTGGTGAAGGGTCCCTTGAGTGGCAAAGAAAGATATCATATCTTGTTGAGTAAAAACTCAAGAGCATTGTCAATCTTGATAGTTTGAATATATGCAGACATGACCGATGTGCGGGCCGGACTGGGCCATAGGTAGGGTCGACCGGACTGAGGTTTCAAAACCCCTTATCAAGGGACCGGGCCGGGTCGACCTACAGGCCATACTCCAAGGCCCAAGTCCCATGGGCCAAATATAGAGCAAATGTGATCTGATTTTTAAATCCTTACTTGATGTAATTTATTAGACCCCGTGTATTAAAAGTGGAAAACCGTAAGGAACAACTGCAAAGCCTGATACATATGTGCACATAAGAGATGGTGTTATTGATATAAACAGCACACCTTAAGAAGAGTATCATATAAACTAATACAATGGTAACAAACAGATGCATTTGTTCTCGTTACAAATCCTAAATGGAGATAACGTTATTGTGTATGTGACTTTTTTTTTGTTGAGCATGAAATCACGGCTGAGCTTGCATCATGGCCATGAGTTTGAATATATATGTTGGGTGAGAATGTCAACAACTGTGTACACCTAAGTTCTGAAGTTGTGTTGAAAATGATAGTTTGAGACTGGATGGCCTCAAACTTCAGCGAAATTCAATCGAATTTTTGTCGAATATCGATATCTTGTCGAAATCAAAATTCGACCGAAATGGCCGAAATGACCTAAATATGAGGGCACTAGTACAAAAAATGACCGAAATGATCGAAATTTCCATCGAATTTCGACCGAAATTCCATCGAAATTCTGTTTCGGTCGGTCATCGAAATGGTGACCGAAACCAACATTTAGGGCCTCCATCACCATCCGACTCAGTATGTTAAGCGTACAGTTTGGTTCATCTATAAAGAACTGTGTTATGGAAGTTCGAATCATTTCATTGTTTGCATATAAATTACATCATAGTTGATTTGCTACACTTGTTTATCTGATGGAAGCTTCAGATTTTGTTACTCCTTTACAATTTTGTTACTCCTTTACAATTATAAGCATGTTATTTCTCAAAACTGCAATGAAATACACGTCTCAGAAAATATAAGATTGTTCAAATGTCACACAACCTCTTCAAATATTAAATAATTTACATGTATATTATATCATCATGCAACTGTTTTGATGACACATCTATCGGTTGAAGGTGGAATCCATGGGGATGCCACTTCCAGTTGATACATAAAAGAATCTTTAATCTTAATCTATCCAGGAGATCATTTAAATGAAGATATGCTGACTTCCAGATGAGATCTCTATCAAATAGATAATTTGGTCCCAATCTAAATGGAACTTGGTTGGTTGTCTTGAGCTAATCGTCTAAATTTTCTAAATCTAAGTGACCATTATATATGTTACTTGACATGTAAACTACTAAATATAATGTAACAATGATAAAAGAAAAACTTGGTGTATAGTATTAAATGTATATAAAATTTTATTTTTTTCAATGCATATTTTAGTTTTTGCAGGTCGAATCGGGTTGGGTCAGGCTTTGTGGTACATGTCCATGGCCTGCCCAATTAACGGACGGGACAAAGAGTGGGCCGGGCCAGCCCATTCATGATTCTTTTCAGCCTAAGCCCGGCCCATGAGCGGGCTGGGCACTGGGAGGGCTGGTCCCTGGCCCACTGGTCAAGTCTAGAATCGTTGTTGTGATACCATGTAGAGAATGATGAGAGAATGAATGACCTATTTTATTCAACAGGTCTAGAGCTTCTTATGTAATATGAAATCCTATAAAGCCAAAAAGAAAAATTATATAAAGGACCTCCAAGAGTTACATGAATCAATAAATAAATAAAGAGAAATAGTCCAATAACAAAATAACTCTAATAATATGATGTCGGATATATCTCAACATTTTGCTTATATATAATATGCGATGTGATATAATATCGAGTTAATGTGCTAAATATACCTCCTTAATGTCACTAAGTTGTTATTGTTTGAATTTCATCCTTTCCTTTCTAATAACTCTCAATAGTCAACAATCAACATTGACAACAACGATATGTATAATATAATGTGTATCAGTGTGCTAAATGCACATCATTCTTGCATATAATTGTGTATTTGTATGTTATTTATGATTTTAAGAACTATGATGATCTTAATTTGCAAAAGAAAAATACATTTTTTGTTATTTCCAAGATTTCCATCGATACCGTCGATATATCCTTGACATATACCTTTTCGGACCCAAACGATACGATATCGATATTTCGAACCTTGCCCTTCACAAGGCTATTTCCAACAATTGACATTGAGCAAGACCAAACAATATTTGAACTTGCTCCCAAGAACTTCCTTGGTGGACATATCAGCTTGATCGGATGTTATGTCAATGTTCTTCACCCTGTTCTCAAAACAGATGAAGTGATACCCAACATCAATATGCTTGATATTCTCTTGATGCACATGATTATTAGCTAGGCATATTGTTGTAACATTATCACAATCCCTAATTGCATGATCATGTTGTAGATCGAGATCTCCAACTAAGCCTTTTAACCATATCCCTTTTAGTAGCTTTTGTCAACACTATAAACTGCCTTTGTGGTATACAAAGCAATTGAAGGGCATAAGATAGACTTATAATAATGACATATTCTCTAAGTAAATCTAAATTTGAATATCGCGCAACCACATATTCTAAATCACTTTAATAGATGAGGGCAATATCAGTTGTTCCTCTCAAATAACAAAAAATCCACTTAATTATCGACCAATGCTCCTTCCAGGGATTCCCCGCGAGTCTACTGACAATGCTCACAGTATGAGTGATATCTCATCTTGTGCATACTATGGCATACATAATACTCTCAACTACACTAGCATAGAAGACTTGTGACATATGCTCTTTCTCGACATTTTACTAAGGTAAAAAAGATGCTGAAAGATTAATATTTGCAGTGAATGGAGTACTCAGGGCTTTGTTGTGGACATCTTAAATCCTGTTAAGACCAAGGTTCAGGAAAGCGGGATGCGTATGCGTTCAAACAGGTCACTGAATAGAGATTAAGCGGTATGCGGGGGCATATGCGGGGTATATGCGGTTCTACGCGGTTTTCCATTTTTTATTAAAAATAAATAAATATTTACAAAAGTGACTACAACTAAACTAAATTTATAAATAAATGTGATCCATCAAAAGATCTAAGAAAAATGGTTTTCATGTAAGGCTCAAAATAGTATAACTAAATATCAAAATCATCGAAGATAGTATTACATAATCCGATTTAATACATAGAATCAAAATAATACAAGATTCGGATCTTAAGATCTGGATTCGATTACCCAACTAGACCTTAAGAGGGGACACAGAACGCATATGTGCCTGCACAGCGTGCATATGCAGGCCATATTATGCGCAAGTGGCGCATAAAGCGGGGCTTCAGATAATCGGTGCGGTGAGGAGGCCGTTTGGGCATATACGGCTGCATATGCGGCCGCACGGACCGCTTTCATGAACAGAGGTTAAGACCTTATTAATTAGTTCTTTTGAGGTAGAAGAGTTATTCTACGCGATCCATGATGATTTCCATCCCTAAAGTCTTCTTTGTTGCACAAAGGTCCTTCATCTGAAACTCTAAAATAAGGAGTTTTCTCAAATCAACTGTAGTTTTTTTCATTAGCATTAATTAGCATATTGCCGACATAAAGCAACGGATAGCGAAGGATCCATTCTGCTCCTTATGGGGGTAATTACAGCAATCATATAAGCTCCTCTTGAATCCTAAACCAACCATGAAACTATTAAACATTTTGCACCAATGCTTGGGAGACTGTCTGAGTCCATACAATAACTTCTTCGAGCTACATACAGGATATTCCTTAACTTGAGAAGCGAATTTCTATAGTTGGCTCATCAGATTGTCTTTTTCAAGTTCACCATACAAAAAGTTGTTATACACCTAACTGATCCATCTCTAGATCTCAATGTGCTACAAGAGCTAGTAGCACCCTGAAGAATTTATGTCTTATAATGGGGGAGAACATCTCGCATGCCTTCCTTCTTATTGTAGTCTTTTGCAACTAGGTGTGCCTTGTACATGATGTTTTCAACTATATGAGATTTTAATTATTTAATATCTATTTGTAGTTAGTAATTTTCCTCTCATTGTCTCAACTTAACAAGCTTATATGGTTGATTATCGTGAAGAGACTCACTCTCCTCTCACATAGCAATAATTCATTGTCATTTTGGTCACGCAATAGCCACCTTGTAAGGGGATCGGTTTGTCTTTTCAGCAACTTATATTGCAAATGCAACCATTTCCGCATAGGCATATCATTGCGGAGGATGTAACTCACTACGAGCCCATGACAATAAGAGGCATCTCCTCAAGTTTCTTAACTTCAAGTTGTCTACATCTACCTAATCAAACTTAATGTGATCAACTGCTTAGCCACTACTTAGTACCAAATTCGAACTCCACATATTCATGGATGTCATCACATGTCCATGTATCAACAAACTCGATCCTCGAGTACTGCATAAAATTCTCATCAAATGTAATATTCCTATTAACAATTATCATATGCTCAGAAGGAGACCATATTTTATATCCCCTTACTCTTACCCCTATGCCATAACTTGTAAATACCTCTTGTTTTTCCCTTGATTCTGTGTAACACAACCAATGATATGTAACATAGAAACAACATGATTTCCATACCATACCTCATGGGACATCTTGCAATCAATAGTTGGTGAAAGACTTTGATTCCCCAAATAACGATTCGTCTTTACAACTTCAGTCTATAGTGACATAACAAAGCCAACATTTGAGAACATACGCATTGCTCTCTCCAAAAGTTCCATGTTTATTCATTTTGCTGTATTGTGTCCCTGACAATGTGGTGTTCCATAACATTCTCCTTACAAAACAAATCAAATTATGGTGAACAGAACTCTAAGCCATTATTTGTGCACAGACACTTGGCCTTCTATGAGTCTTGATACTCTACAAAGATCTTCCATTATCTAAAAATCTTGAACGCTTAACTCTTATGCTTCATTATGAAAGTCCAAACCATCATGAAGTTATCATAGATGATAGACAAGAAATATCTAGCACCTCATAAAGATGGAAGACATGAAAAGAAAGATATCATCATGGATGTGATCAAGCGTCTCCTTTGTCTTGTGAATTGCTTTACTAGAATTCTTCCTCTGTTGTTTTTCAAATTCAAAATGCTCACAAAACTCCAACTTGGATCCTTTAAGATATCCGAGAAGATACTTTTGATTAAAGGCATTCATACTCTTTTGACTCGTGCACTAGTAGCATATGCCACAATTTTCACTCAAACTTTATGGTTGGGGACACAACTACAATAGAATCGATTACTGTAGATCCATGCAAAACATAAAGAGTTGACTGCTTGATCCCCTAGATAACAATTGTCCCATCTTTATCACTTGTAATAACCATCCTGCACTATTGTAAATATACCATTTCGAGTCCGACGGATATTATATTCTTCTTCAACTATGGAACATGACAAACTTCTGAAACAATTCTCACATTCCTATCAATCAACTTGATTTTTACAAGATCAAATGATAATAATTTGGAATGGTACATCACTCCCCATGATAGCATTTCCATGATTAATGTTCTCATGGTCAGAGAACCAATTTATATGAGGGATTGTGTAATGGAAACAACCAAAATCAAAAAGCCATGTATCTTCTGAGTACATTTGATCCATGACAATTTGGGGGCAGCGCGCGGGAGGCAATAAGGTGGCTTTAGTTTAGGATCGTCACTCTGATACAACGTGGAGATAAAATGATAAGTTTGTAAGCAAAGCAAGCCACATGTCTCTCTTATATAGAGAGGAGAAACCCTAGAGGGCAAAATACATAATAGAGGCAAAAGAAAAAAGAAATACATAAGAAATAGAAAAATACAAAGATAACTCTCAACGTCTATCAAGGTTGTAAATATGTGCTAGTTGATGTTACATATTTATGTTTCTATGTTGCTTGCATAGCACTATCATTTTCCTGATGCATCGTATGTTACATCGAAATCTGCTGCTGTGAACGAGATCTATTGTGACTATATGATTCATCTTTAGTGATTTATCTCCATCATCTATCTCCAAAATAATTCTAGTGATAATGCAGTGTGCCTACCATCCAGAAGACCATGGTTTTAATCACTCCTTGTGAGGGTTGCGTTAGGTATTCGATAACCAGCGTAAAAAATATCGGATCTTTTAACATGTATTTAAGCAAGAATCCATGTAGCTGATCCTACTTATAGTGGGAGAAGGGTTCAAAAAAATAATATTTTATTAGTAGCAGTGATATTTCCATCTCCAGATGGCCACCTTCTTCGATCGCACACATGCGATGATTCAAGATTTGTGATGTATTTGATATAAATTCTATATTTAAAATAATTAAATAATGCATAATGGAATAATTCTGAATAGTCGTACAAATATAATTGTTCTTTTTTCAGTGACCTCTCTGATTGGAAATCAAGTATCGACTTATGCAACAATGCTTCGATCCTTCATAGATTACCAAGAGAGTTTGCTAAATTTCATAAGTTGTTTTGCATTGGGATATGTGATATTATTCTTCTACAAATAAGGCACTGTAGAGGATGTTCAGGGCCTTCACATTTTTCCCAATCTCTTTCATCTTATTTTATTCGAAGTCATCTTTTCCTTCGACAATATCTGGCTTGAGAAAGGCCTTTGTTGTCTACACCTAATAATTATCTCCATGCAATTTACCCAGTACGAATAATTAACTCCGTTAAAGTGGGACAACTTGGAGACTTAAAAATAAGTATTAGTAGTAGTAGTCATGATGCGAACTAGTTGTTACTTCTAGTTAGATTGTCATGTGCTTTGATATGAAATAAACTATTATAAGCACAAGAAGGAAGAGATTGAATTGTAGAACAAAAAAATGTGATTATTAAAATCAGTACATATGGACAGTGATTTTTATTGTGAAAATCCACTTGTGTAAAATCCTTAGCTTAGAACATCGTTTAAGATTCTCTTTCCCTCAACCCATCTATCTACACTTATCCACTATACCTTACTACTTTGAATGCGTGTAGTAAAGTTTCCTTTTACAGTTTACCACTTTCTTGAGCTTTCAAGAAAATATTTTACCTTCCACAAAAGTAGAAATCCACACCTCGGAGCACCTGAATTACAACAAAATCTAAAGAGCCTTTCATTAGTAAATAATCTAATTTTATCAGACTTGCTGTAAGAATGCTTTCCAGAAATGTACTTCAAGATGATGATAACTGGAAGCACTTCGAGCTCTAAATTGATCGAACAAAAAGCTCAGAACATTGAAGCACTTGGAGAATGTAGAGAAAGGAATTGTTACGGGAAAAGACATACACCCTAGGAACCAATTGCTATAAGAAAACCTTTCCAGTCCACTAAAAATTTGGACAGTTGAGTTGACTGAGAACAATGTAGTCTGCTAGAAATCAACAATAGAAGATCTTTCACCATTCAACAGACAGTAACGGACAAAAAAAACAATCGACCAGTTAAAACGAATAGGTGACAGAAAATAGAATTAGTCGGTTGAAACCATTATTTGAGCCCAACATAGATTGGCTCCTCAAGAGTTGACCCTTTGACATGATGAAACGAACGGTCAACATGATTAGTCAGTTGGTGGATAAAATTAATTTTTTTTCAGTTTTTTAAATTTTAAGCTCTTTTACCTAATTTCTGTGAAAAGACAAAAACAGTTGTTATCTCTGATCAGTATCCATATGGGGGCATAAATGCAATTGGATGCATATCTAGAGGCAAAGATGTAATTAACAAGGTTCTGAAAGTCGGTATGCTATATTCATTCAGTTAGGTGGTCTAAAGCAAGTAAAAAGATATGCGGATTATACAGTTTGCATTATTTTACTTACAAGTAACTAAGAATATAATAATAAATTCAAATATTAGAGATTTACGTTAAAAAATAACAAACAGATCTTTTAGTAGGATGTGATTTCAATCAAAGTATTCCGAAGAACTTCCATTTAGTCCCAAATGTGCCTCAGAATTTGGCTATAACTAGTTATTTCCTAAGGAAATAAAATCCCAGCAACTTGTGTGTTTAGATCTAATCTAACTTTATGTGAATATAAGCCTTACATGACCTTAAAAATTGATATGCAAGGTTCTCATATGGGATGTTGACTAGTTGTTAAACAAAAAGAGTTGCTCTATTTATATAAAATGAACTTAATTGGAGCAAAATGAACCGTAAGAGTGAACTAAAATTTCTTACAGTATGAGTTGCATCTCATCTGTGCAGAATAAAACCCTTACACTCGCTTCAAGATGGCTGCCACTGGTTGTTGGGGGCCTCAGAATTGATTGGAGGTGTTGGAGTCAATCCTTGAAGGGGATAGAGGCGCTAGGAAACGATGTAGCAATGAGCAAAGGTGCTGGAAGCAGCAAGCAGAGGCGCAGGAAGCATTGTGGTTGCTCGGGAGTTGCTGTGGACTGATCTAAGGTGATCTAGGTGAAGGGGCGATGATTGAGAAGTACAGCAGGCTGTCCTACAGTGAGCAATCAATGGGTTTAGGGTTTTCGGGGGTGTGAGTGCGAGAGTGGAGATAGGGTAGGGGCTCGGGGGTAGTGGAGTCTCATTAAATCGAAGCAGATATTTTAGGGATGGGCTTGTTATTAATTTTTTAATACATGTGTCCGCATATGCGGTATACTCGGCTGCCTATGCGTTGTTACCCGTATAAATTAGACTATGCAGTGCGTTTGAGGGCCTGACTCTGCATATGTGGCCGCTTGGAGCACCTTTTTTAACACTGGTAATTAAATGTAATAAATATCATTTTTGCAGCTGGTAGCATCTCTGAATATAATATAACTTTCAAGATTATTGATTACAACATAAAAAAGAATGAATATATATATATATATATATATATCCACACAGAGAGATGTCTTGATAACATACCCAAAAAAATTCCTTCTTGCAATAATGGTTAGTAAAGCAAGAAAACGAATAAAGATTAGTAAGAAAGAAAATGTATTGCTAGCAATACTAACAACTTCAACAAGAAATATATATATCTCAACCGAATATCAATGAGGATTTTCCCTTTTTGTTGCAAGCGGGAATTAACCGGCATATATACCTTCTTTCCACTCGTTCTTTTTTAGATATCTCAATAATACATAAGCCACAAATAAGCATGTTCACTTATGGAAGGGAAGGATCATTAATTCTATCAACTACTCAAGGTTGAAATGTAGCCAACCCTACTTAATGTGGCAAAAGGCTTTGTTGTTATTGTTGTTGACTCAAGGTTAAAATGTGGAGTAAACAAATAACTTGAATCATGTGAAAGGTGCAAGCCGTATTGGAAAGATGGTTTGGTCATTTGCAAAGAACGTCAGCTGATGCACCAGTTAGGAGATGCAAGTTTTGGGATGTTGAGCTGGCTAAGAGAGGGAGAGGACGGTCCAAGAAGTGTTGGAATGAGAGTATACGAAGGGATCTTAGTTTTTTGAATATAAGCCCGAGATTGACCCAAGATAGATCTGAATGGAGGCATAGAATCCATGTAACCAACCCTACTTAATTGTGGGAAAAGGCTTTGTTGTTGTATGTGAAAGGTGCAAGCAGATGAAATGATCTGACTATATACCTTAAACCCAATGAAATAGTTGGATCTTAAATTTAAATCCTAATATTTTTGCAATCCATGAATGCCATTCAATGACGAGGCTATAACTAGTTTATTTACAGAAGGAGATGACAAATTCTTAAAAATTGCATATCAGACCACAAAGCAAATTTTCAAGATCGACCTTCCATTTTCAAAGATACGAAAAAATCTCAAATACAAGAAATTGTGTGTGTGCCCTCTCTTCTATTTTAAGATTTGCTAAAAAATAATCTTTAATCATATGTACGCTCATCCTTTAATAACAACAACATCATCAAAGCCTTTTTCCCACAATAAGTAGGGTCGGCTACATGAATTATTTCCTCCATTCAGATCTATCTTGAGTCGTTCTCAATTTTAGATCCAAATAACTAAGATCCCTTCGGATAATTGCATTCCAACACTTCTGAAGATGGGTTATTCCAAGCATAGGGATTGCCTCGTAATTTGCAAATCCCTTAGCTATTTTTTCCACTCTTTTGAATATGGCATTTATGGGGGTTCCTTTATATTTTTTTCCACTAAAGATGTCTTAACTCATATCCAATTTCTTTAAAACAAATATTAGTTCTCCAATCTCCCTAAGCTTATGGTAGGGTTACATAACACATAGATGATCACCTCAATAATGCCCTTCTCATTAGCATTGATGAAGGACTAAGTGCAGGTGATGATCCCTCTACGTCAATAAAAGGTGGTGTCAAGTGGATGTAAGAAAAATGGTAATAGCAAGAACTTAGGGGCAATAGTGTGGCAATAGGAAGCCTCGAGTGGTGGTCTATACATCAAGAGCATGGCTCTTTCGATAAATTCCTCTACCTCTAAATCTATCTCTGAGATGTTTGGATTTTGCAAAACTCCATAGATACGCAGAAGAAAAATGTGATCCCCACTCGGACCAAGACATAACTTCTAATAAAAGTTCATTGTGATCTTTTAGTTCAAATAACAATTAAGGTGAAGTAGTGCCAGGAACAATGAATCTCTTTATGATAAACAAATCAATTTTCCAAGTTCGTTACTATCGGTAGTTCCTAAAAAGGACCGGACTAATTATACAATACTTGAACTATTGATGTAGATGCTACATAGTTGATTCTCATCCTTCAGAGACAGAGACTACGATTATAATAGGAGCACCCAGTAATAAAAGGATTGCCCTAAGATGATCATCTCAAGACTATTGAGAATGAATCAAATCAGATGGTTCTATTTTTCAATGCCTTTGACTTGCTCCTACGCAACCAAGGTCGAAAAGATTGAAAAAGACTGTCAGTCACAACCACTCGTGATGGTGCCAATAGAAGAGGAAACCCTGTAGTGGAGGCTTGCATTAGAAGTGTGGTATGCACACATGTGGAAAACGAGTGTCGATTTGGTGGCACGAGTGTCACCACGAAGCAATGAGATGGGCCAAAGAGTGCAATAATGTTGTGCATATGTTGTACCTCGACGTGTGTGATGATGAAAGAGATCAATGTGAGCAAACAGAAATCATGCATCTATGGTCAACCGTGTTGACAATCATTGGAGATGAGGTTTGCAACTAATGTGGAAGTAGGTTGTGATTAAGGGACGTTGTAAGGGTGGGGAACATTGCCGTATAAACCTTCATTATTAAGAAATGGTCATCATCTCACATCCAATAATCCCACCCATCACAAGGCCCCTCTGCAGAAGTAAGGGACTCCATCAGTCCCACAAAGTCCAACTTATTTGCTTTGAGTAACCAAAGAGAAAATGGAAGCCTATTACTCATTGAACCAACCCTCCACTATGTCTCCTCCTTCATCCAATTATATGTCTAGAATCTAAAAGATTTACCATCCCCTACAACAAGATGCAGTTGCAGTGCCATGTCTGACAAAATAGAGAAGATCATCTTCCAAAAGATAGATGAAGCTATGATTAAAACCAGAGATGTAGAGGGATCGGACAAACTGACATAGCAAATCATTACCGTGCAAAATGTAACATATATTGCTTAACGTTTTTCATCAATATTCAGTAAGCTTCACAGGATGAGAGAGTAAAGGGGATGAAAACAGGAATCCATGGAAATATAAGAGATGTAGGATATATGATTCAAACTCCAATTTTGTCCATGCAACTTGTTCCTTACAAAGTCATACTAAGCCCTTTATATAGGGGGGGGGGGGATTAGAAAGAAAAAATGAACAAGAAAAACCCAATCATATATAATTGGTTGTCTCTTAGTAGATCTCTTATTTAATAGAAAATTAACACATTTATTACCAAAATTAAATGTACTAACTAGATCTTTACCGAAGTTGGATAAACTAACAAGGTCTATGACCAAAATTAGAGACCCATAAGTGATTTCTATTTATTTCACAAAATGAAATGTTGGGCTCTAAATTAAAACCCTACTGTATGGCCAATCTCTAACTTGGATAAATTCCTAATTTCTGAGTGCAAGAGAAAAGAAGCAAACAAACAGATTGTTCAATCCCTGATAAATGCCCAATTTTGGAGTGCGTGAGAAAAAAGTCAGAATACACACATTGTCCAACTCCTAATTGGATAAATCCCAATTATGGAATGCAAGAAAAAAACAAACAGACAGGCAAGCTAATTGCCAATGGTATCTCAAAATCCTAAGTTGGTAGTAGATCTGATATGATAATAAATTGGTGATTTCCTGGCAACCAACAAATCGAAGGTGTGCTCAAAGATATCGGGACAAATAAGTAAAAATAGTGTAAAAAAAGGCGCTCACCAAAGAGAATCCTGTCTAGGCTCTCCTGCGGTATGTACTCGTACACAAGGAGCTTCTCCGGTTGTGCACCATTGGCCTCTCCTGTAGCACAATACCCAAAGAGGTTGACGATGTTCTTGTGCTGCACCCTTGACAGAAGCAGTGCCTCGTTCTTGAACTCTTTCTCCCCCTGCCTTGACCTTGCCGACAACCTCTTTACCGCCACCACCCTATCGTCCTTCAATGTCCCCTGCATTCGCACATACAAAAGTCAAGCAATTGGTCGAACAGCTTGATTGCAGTTTAAACAATTCGGTAGCGTTTCTTTGTGTATTTTTCCACCACACGGTTTCTAAATCGTGTCCAATTTTGTATGCAGTTCTAACTGGTCATGCCACGGACAAAGCGTTTGGTTCCAGGGGTGATTGCAAATCGAACGCAACCAAATCGTCTGACCAACCAAAATTGCACTCTGTTTTAGTCACATGAGCTTTCTGCCAACGATTAGAGCGGTCGACCGTTACAATTGACGCAAATTGCGCACAATTACAAGTGTCAAGTACGGTGGATAAAGCCACCATGCTGACCTTGTAAACGGCGCCGAATCCACCCTCGCCGAGCTTGTTCTTCTCGGAGAAGTTGTCCGTGGCGGCGAGCAACGCGGAGTAACGGAACACCTTATGCTCCTTGGCGGCGATGGACTCCAGGTCGTCCCCATGAGCCCGTTCTTCAAGAAAAACGAACGGAAGCCGATATGAGAAAACGAGGCGCGGGAGCGGGAGGAGACTCCGACGGAGAAGGAGAGGCGTACCTCGAGTTTGGTGGTTGCGGGGGAGAAAAGGCTTGAGGAGCTTGTCCAGGAAGTCCTGTTGCTTCAACATGACAGGAGAGATCTATATGCGGGCGGAATAGAAGGTCCCCGGGTGGTAATTGCAAGCGGGAAGGGACGGGCGTGTGCTCTGAAGCTACGAGAGGAAGACGGAAGACTTGACGGGCAAGGAAATCATGGACAAGGCCTCTCGTTTCCAAGCAAGTCAGCGTATTTGACGTGGGAGGTATACTTTTAGTGTCAGAGAGAGAGAGAGAGAGAGAGAGAGAGAGAGAGAGAGTTGTGGTTTACCGCGTTGCGGAGTTGCAGCGCTGCCTTGGAGGGTAAGCGGTTATCGATCTGGATGCAAGGAGCAGTCTTACAGCACCCTTGTCCGCACAGCTGTCATTAAGACACTTCATCGGTGTATGGTTATGAAATAAATGGGAATAATGATGAAAAATAATCAGAAATAAGTGTCTATTCTTGTTTAGAGGAAAAAGATAAGAATAAGTGTTATTTTCTGTTTCGTTGACAAATATGATGATAAGGAATAAGATTTGCAAGTTGGTTAAAGCTGGCACTTTGAAATAGCATAGGTATGTATGATATATTATTAACCATTTTGCAAATTAGTCTCAAGACTTTCAAATACACGGAGAAAAGTCGGATTCCTTATATTATAAATTCAAATTCTAGAAATTTATACAGATTACAAAGGTGAATATACAAGACGTACTATATCACCACATGCTTATTACACACAGGTTGTCGACAATGCCATATCCTAAAGGTGATCCATCTAAAAGGTGCATAATCAATCTCTCATCGCGGAGATGTTCGATTCCGTCCACCTTCTCGACATGAAATTTATCATAAAATTCCATGGTGTTTATTATGTCCATCAAGAACATCTTCTCTGTAGCTAAGGACTCGAGTGCCGATCGCAACGATGGCACGTTGACTTTATATCCATGTGATCTCTGTAAAGAAAAAATACAGTGTTGTTACATAATATATGAAATTTAAGTTTATGTTAAATGTGCAAATTTATGTATCCGGTGCACATATACTATAAACTATCCTCTATAACCTCGTGTCTACCGAGTCTCAAAATAATGAACTCTGAGTTGTAGCATCTACAGCAGTGTGTTCTATATCCGATCGTACCACAACATTGCAATCACTAGCTTTGCTGCCCAAAAAAATCAAATAACTTTATAATGTATTAACAATTAAAACCCACTTCTTGTTGTTAATATGTACTCGTTCTATTTCAAAATTAAAAAAATCAGCCATGGTGGAAAAATTTTGCTCGGCAACTTCCTCATGCATCAATTGTTATTGCATTTGTCGGTTAAGCCATGCACTATAGTAGTTTCACATCCATGTCTTGTGTAGCATCGTCAGTTGCTCTTCATGAATGTGGACTATCATCATCACAGTAGGTGTGTTGACAAGTTCGAGCATAAAATCCGTAGAGAACGTAAACATACGGTATGCAAATAATAAATCGAAATCACAAGTTAAAAAAGGCTCGTCATACCACCCTGTTTGAAGCTATAAAGCGGTAGATCTCTGTCATTGTTCCCTCTGACTGATCTTCCCAAAATTAGAAATCGTGAATGCTACAATGCAGTCGCATATGTTGATCCACGCCAAACATGTGGCTACTCATCGAACAAGCAATAACGATGAAAATGGATGGATACATTTATCATTATGGAGAAACAATAAGAGCATTTGATATGAAAAGTTAAAAATATATTGCACGTAATTATTGTTCATCGGTACCTTTCAGAGAAATCAAAAGTAAAGACCCACTAACAATAGTGAAATATAGCAATACATCTGCGACCACACTACCAATGCACCTAGCCAAGAAGGAATAATTACATAAAACATTTTTGATTGCCAACGACCATGCAAACCAGCTAAGCATTTTCCCACATTGTGGTTGGTAATGCATGATCCAGTAATTCCCTAGCTCGTATGTCATCCATGGAAACCCAGATATCACTATCGACATCGTTATCAAACACCTCCTCATTGCCATCTTCAGATGCCATCAAAACTCTACCTTCCATTGACCCTCAAGTAAATGCACAAGAGATCTTATCCTCATCATGAACCTGACAGATGAAATTATTGATTCAATACGCATGACGACCGTGATCTACTTCAGGAAGATGTAAACCAATCGTTCATTGATCGCCTTGAAGTGCACCTTCATTATCCTGAATGTCCGTTCAACATAGAAGAGGAGCTACGAGTGTCAATGGTTGAACACCTTCTTAGGACGAACATACGATCAACCCCTCCTTGCCTTGAACTACGATAGGTGTGGCATGACACCTATTTAGTATGCCATGAAGGTGTCCGTGTTTGCATACCTGTAATCTACGAGGAACTTGTAGACTAGGGCACCACAAAACCGCCCTCATCCAGACTCCCAACACCTTCATGTCAACAATTGAGCCCTCCTACCCTACCCCCACGTAGAGGAATCTATATCAAAAGTCGACACAAGCAATCACGTTCTACGAGAGTGTCTGATGCCTGTTTTTTGAATTTTGGAGTGATATTCGCAAGCACATTTGCAAGGATCAATGTCCCATCAATAGCCCCGATGACATCCTGAAATGATGTTCAGCAATGTTAGGTGCAATCACAAAAGAGGTTGGTGTCTCGTGCATGGATGTGACAAGGGTGAACCTTTAAGTACGGATAGACGCTACTATTACATAGTATAATATCCGAGAAGGGGCAATCGTCTAATGACATGTGGATGAAATCATCTCCGAGGGAGATGATGCGCATCAAGATATCATTGATATGCTTTAAAATTGTGCCCCTGGAATGCTGGAAATGCTTGCACATGACCCGATTCTTAGCATTGTGACCCAGGTAATACAAAAGTATAATGGTGATTCTTTGGTGTCGCGAATATTTAAGTATCGTTCGTTCCTTTAGGTAGGTACATAAGGATGTGATTGTGGTGTGGTACATGCAAAACACCTCATAAGATCTCTCAAAATTTCTTGGATCCATATGTGACGTGTATGGGTCGACATGTGATTAGGCACACGGAGGATTTCATGGCCCTCTTCCTCTTCGAGTAGTGCTCTCATGTAGAGCATGTTGAGCATGACCATATGGTATCTCATCATGACTATGGTAGCCATGCCGTTCATTTTCCTACGATAAAACTATTTGATTATCGGACACCACAAACATAACGTGTGCTTCTACTAAAATCGGAGGATAACATGCCCAAGATAGTTTTCAAGGAATTGAAGAAAATCAAATACAGATAAGTACGTAGATGCATAAAATAATAAATTATAACTATTATATAACATGGAGTAACTAAATAGTGTTCAGAGTTAAGGAATAGTTCATTATATAAAACTTGACCAAATAATATTAAAGATTGATAAGATAGCGAGAGATGACACTAGGGCTTCTTCGGTTGGACACCCATCCAAGAGGCTAACTTAGCTGGGATAGACTTGATATAGTTGAAGTTGATATGCTTGTACTAGTCACGTAGGATGTGATAGTTTGATTTGTGCCTTGGGTAGGATGCCTAGAAGCAACAACTCCAACTCATCCACAATCTCCCCTACACTTTTGTATGGGTGATAAATAGAGAAATCGAGGGTTCTAAAATGAGCCTCACAAGGCAAGGACTTAGTCGTTGTGATGGCCTCTCAATAACTATGTTTAGTCAATAATTAACCCATACAAGAAATAGATTACTCAAGCAAAGGGTCAAAATTTATTATACCCTACAATAGATTGTATAGTGGACAAGTATAGTAGGGGTCTAACATAGGAAACAATGGAGGATAGACAATTAAAATTGACTAAAAGAATATAATAAATGGTTTTAGACTTTTTGAAGTATTTTGAATTTTGTGGGTTTTTAAATATTTATTTTTTTGAATTTTTGTTTTTATATTTTTTAATTATTTTTTTATAATTTTTATTTTCTTTTATAATTTTTCATTTTCAATTTATTTTTTCTTTCTAATACAATTTAGATATACATAATTATATATAATAGGGTAATATAACTATAAATACAAGTTAAAATAACCAAAAACTGTATAATAAAGTACTTTTGGATTTTTTTATGTTTTTATATGTTTTGTCGTTTTTTCCTTTAATTTTTTACTATTTTTTGTATTTTTAGTTTAATAATAAGGCAAAATAGTGAACAAGATAAATATCCTGAATTGTTTTGGAGATTAAAAATATCAAAATGACTCAAAATTTTCCAAACTATTTTTAATAGGTAATAAATATAGTAAATAAACTTAAGAAACATATATTTTTAAAATTTTTCAGAATTTCTATAATTTTTATGAGGATTTTGGATATTTTTAATTTTTAGTTGTTTTCTTTTTCTATTTTTAGGTATTTTTGGACTATAGGCACAAAATGCAATAATAAATAAATGCTATTTTTTAGAATTTATTAAAGATAGTTTTATTTTTTGGAATTTTTAAAGAAAACATGGAATAAAATCTCTCTTTTGATTTTTAATAAATAGAAAAAAGGTCTTAAATACACAACCAAAAATATGTCATAGATAGATATATAATGTATTTGTGGGAATTTTCTACGAAATTTAAATACATGGAGTTATTTTTCACAAAATAAAATCTATAAAAATAAAATACATACTAGCATGGGTATTTATGTATATACTTAAAGTTTTTGGACCCTATCCGAACACCTCTGACAAAGTTAAGTGCCAAAAATGCAATTTTCCCAAAAAAATATCCAATAAATGATACCCAAAGGGGTATTCCTGCGATTAATACAAAATTCCGGGGCCCAATACAATTTTTTCAGAAAAATATTACACTATTAATTCGAAAACTAGGACTAAATCGAAATACAAAAGAACATGGGCTTTGGTGCAAAAAGCCCAACCTCCTCATTCGTACGGACACGTGAGATGATGTGACCTAGACCTAAGTGCAAAGTAAGGAAGTACATGGGCTGAAATGACATTTTTACAAAAATATTTAAGCTACAAACGATTGTTTGTGGATTGAAAATAAAATGCAAAAAGCATGAGGGTGTGCATGCAAAATACCCTCTACACAAGCAATCCAACGATGCAGATGCTTTACTTATCCACGTGGCACGATCTAAATGGTTGATGATGCTTCGGTTACAATGGGTGAGATTAGATTTCCCAAGGAGATCCGATGGTTAGGGCAATGTGCATCCAATGATTGCTGCTCCAGCTGGAGATGGCTCTTGATCGAACGATAGGGGTTTCACCTGGAAGAAAATGGGAGAACACCCTGTTGTCTTGAAGGTCTCAAAATATGGCTGGACGTTCCCCGTAGATGCTGCAGGATTCGAATGAGCACTTGGAGCTCCGATTAAGTCTAGCGAGGTCGGAGAAGCAATGGAGCTCTAGGTACCTATTTCTTTGTCAAAATCAACTCGCGAGGAGTCCTTTGTCCCTCCAGATGCTGTAGGAAGCTAAGGTGCAAGAAAACCAAGGTTCTGGGAGCTTATGGAGTTTGGGTGAGCAGAGATGAGGTGTGGCAATGCTCGTAGGTGAAGTAGCAGAGAGGGCAAGTTGATCTACAGATCTTGCGAAGATCTGGGTGTATGGGGATGCGTGGATTGTAGAGGAGCGGAAGGAAGAGGAGATGGAGGTGTTCAACGGATGATGGAACAATCGAAGCAACGCGAAACAAGGAGGCGGAACTGGAGCTCCACCGATCGAGTTTTTGAGTTTGATGTAAACTAGACAGATCCTAAGGAAATAAAAGAGCACATTATACTATTGCTATGCTAAGAAAAAAGAGTAAAAAAGGAAGAAGCTCTATCTGGCATGAACAAGCCGAAAGCGAGCTCACTGCAGAGGAGGTAGCTGAGCTAGATTTACCTCAATTCAACGCCGACGCGACTCGCTAAACCTTTCTTGAGGACCCTGTTATCACCGAGATGCTCCAGATGCTCGAAAGTTAGGGTTTGAAAGGCAGAATAGGGATCCAAGAATCAAGGAAGTCGGAGGAGGGATATATACATGCATGGGTTCATCGAGGAATGACGCTCGATTCAGCAGACCATTGATCGAGGAATGATCCTCGCATGAAAGTACAAGTATCGAGGGTCAAACGATCAGAAGACATTGAGCGAAATGGGGGGGGGGGGGGTAAGGATAGGGTGCAAAAATCCAAGGAAGGAGGGGTCAAATGGAGTCTGATATGGGCTAGATCCTCGGTCAAAGAGTGGACCGAGGTCAACGGGGACTAGCCCTGGTTAGGCCACGTCCTCTACAAGAGGACAAAATGAAAAATAAATAGAAATTAAATAGTAAATGATTTATTTAATTTTTGGATAAAACATGTTTTTATTATTTTTTGTATTATTTTATGGTGATTTTTATTTATTTTTATGAGTTAAGTTATTCTAAGTTAGTTTTTAACGGTTCATTTATAGGTATATTTACATATGATATGTGTATTTTATTTTTATTTTTTTATTTTATTATTTTTATACATAATTTATGTATTTATAACTTATTTAAATACATGTAAATATATTTTTATTGTATTTTTCTGAATTTATTTGTATACTTAAATAAATAGAGGTATAAATTATATGTGTATAGGTATAGGTAATTCATCTATGTATTTTTTTCATATTATTTTATTTACATGTATATTTTATGGTTTATTGTATTCTAAACATGTACATACACTATAGAGAATATTTACAAAATTATAAAAATATTACATTATGAAAAATATAAATAACAATTAAAATAAATATTTTATTTAGGTATATAGTATAATAGGGAACCCAAACCTAACTTTTACATATTGACTAAATGAAACCTCTTAATTAAATATCTAATAAAAAGTTATATACAATTAAAGGTGATTTTGATGCATTTTGAGTTCATATGGAGAAGATATGGGTTTGGGAAGTTTGGGTTTTGTCCTTTTATTTTGAGTATAGAATGTACATTGTGTATTATTTTTGTGCGAAATTAATTTTCTATTTTTATCCACAACTTTCATGTACAAAATTTATTGATTTTATGAATAAATAATAGAGAATAAAATAGGTCCTACAAATGGATTATTGAAGAATAAAGAATTAGGGTATTATTGTCTTTTTGACCCTTATCTCCCCCAACTTTACTCCTTGTTGACCCAATCATCATGATGCTTAAGTCTCGAGGGTTAGGGGTCATAAAATACCTTTGGCATTTTATTTCTTTTTCGTTTCTTTTATTTATTCTTTTATTTTTTTCTTTTTAAATAATGTATTTTACACAATATTTATATAATAAATAATGAATATTAATTTATGCAAAATAATGATGTATACATGTATTTAGCTATGGCTTAAAGGCCAAAATGAAAAAAAATAAAGGTGATGAAATTGAGATTCGTCACCTCCTATACTTGCCTTTACTAGTCCCTAGCAAATAAGTGTAGAAAAAGAAAAAAAGAAAGAACTCGGATTGATTTTAACTTGCAAACTTGTCTTCATAAAATCAAAGTTTAGAGCTCAGATAGACCTTTTGGAAGTTATGTTTGGCCGGAACCTTATTGGAAATCAGATTAAAAATACAACAACCTCTAAGAACCACAAAAATCTTCCTTAAGTCTCCTTAATAGCTTGGTCAGAACAAGTCAACTCATACGCAAACCCTTAAGACTATGAATCTATTTAGAGAATGTGTTTGATATGTAGCTCTCCTCAACTGAAGTGGTAAAAGTCAGCCTTCTCCAACATGGTAACCCTAATTCCCCAATCCAACAACTCTTTCCTAGAGAAGAGGGGTATTCCCTTTTAAGATCAAGTACAACTGGCTCAAGAAGAGGAGGTGGAGAGAAGAATGGACGGTAGCTAGTGTAGCTACCTTTCGTAGGATGCTTGACCAGTGTAGCCAAATCATCCGGCTGCAGGTTCACTTTAAAGATCAAGCTTGCTTATTTGACTACACAAATATATACATGCTCTGATTGGAATTGATTTTTCTTTGATTTTTTCCCTATCTATTCTTTTTGGAGTTTTTGATTTTTCACATTTTTTGAATACTATATACAACACATAACTACTTTCCTCTTGAGCCAGTAGACTATCCCTCTTTTGAAGCTTTATTGCAACCCACAACTTCTGTCTTTAGTCACTTCGCTATTGGATCAGGTTGGGATACAATGGCCACAATTGTGTGACTTCCGATGTTTCCATTGGCTTCTGTCTCATGCCGGCAAATCCAGCCTTTTACCTCTTTAACTGAGGTGAGTAAAGTGAGAGGTGCAGGTGTGCAAGCTAGGTCATTATCAACAAGAGTCGTGTGTATGTTCCGAAATATTCTACTTAAGCAGTCAAGATGACACTGAACCAAGTCTCGTGGTCTCAAAGAATTAAGTCTAGCAGACTTGAAATGTCTCAATTCGAGTTCCTATAAGGTCCTGTGATTAAGTAAATTAAGGTCCAACCAAGCTCTAATCTTTGGATTTTACTTGGATTTGTTCAATTGTTAATATCAATTCGAAAAATACAAATGTTATGTACAATACAAGAAAATAGTTTGTGATGTAATTTTCTTGTTTTGAACTTTTTATGGATTTTTGAAAAGATTTTGCAAATTTTTATGAAATTTTTGAAAATTTTTGCAAATATTTTGGGATTTTTAATTTTGCAAAATTTTAAGTATTTTTTATAATAAAAAGGTTTTAGGAAAAGAAATATATGCAGATATTTAATCGGGAGTTCATCTTATTATTTACAAGACTTAGGTTTTAGGAATTTACAGGATTTATATATAGAAGGTTTGTAAAGGGTCTTTATTTGCTTGAATTATGTACATATCTCTCAAAATAATTTGGTTTTTTTGCAAACATTTCGAATTTTTTTGCAAACTAATTTGACAAATAAATTTTACAAACATTTTATAAAATTTGAAAATTATTTTGCAAAGATTTTTCAAATAGGATATATATATATATTTTTCAAACTAATTTTGCAATTTCAAACTATTTGCAAATAGATTTTCAAAATATTTATTTAAAAGAAAATAAAGGAAATTTTTGCGAACAAAATATTTTTTGCAAAGGTTGAAAACATTTTACAAACATTTTCCAAATGGTTTTCAAAAGTTTTTTCAAAAAGATTTTAAAACTATTTTTCAAACATCTTGCAAAAGCATTTTTATCCTGATCTATTAATATGTATATACAAAGAATTTGATTGTGTGTGTTAATTTTTATCAATTAGCCATATATTTGAAAATACAAAAGCATGAGTTATGGCTAAAGTATATACAACAAGTATACGACCACCTAGACTTAGCTTGAGTTATGTCTTCATAGATCAGAGAGCAAAAGAAAAGACATAACTCGTAATAAGTATAGAAAATCTACATGACAATGACTAACGAATGAACAGATGAGAATTTGATCGTCCCCCCCCCATAAAGATGAAATAATCCTAAGTATAACAGATTATATACAAGTCAAGCAGGGTCAAGGGTGGGAATATACCTAATCATCGACTCAACCTATCCCCCCATACTTAGGGTAAAATATCCTTAAGTATAGACATGATATCAATAGTTGAGGGGACAAGTGAGGGATCAAGGAATGAACAACTTTGAGATGATCACCTCCCTACACTTAAGACAAAGTACATCCTAAGTATAACAGTGATGAAAGGGGTGAACACCTTTTTAGAAGGAAAAAGAAAACAAAATTGAAAATAACTTGAATATAATCTGTAACGAACAGGAAGGTGTCATGTCCCAAAAATGACTTATAATGAATAAATAAATGGAATTTAAATGGATTTATTGGCCCTTATCTCCCACTACTTTATTCCTTGTCAGCCAAATCAATTCTTGACTTGATCTCAGGGTTTAGGATTATAAAATACCTTTGGTATTTTATTCCTTTTTCTTTTCTTTTATTTATTCTACAATTTTGACATTAAAAATAATATTTATACAATATTTATACAAGGAATGAATGTTCAATTGTACAAATTAAAGGTATTTACATGCATTAGCTAGGGTTTTTAAGGCCAAAATGATAGAATAAAGGTGATGAAATGGAGATTCATCACCCCTTATACTTGCCTTTGCTAGTCCCTAGAAAACACTTACGAAATAAGTACAAAAACAACATGAAGAAAAGCAAAAAATAAAGAAAGTGGATTGATTTTAATTTGTCAAACTTGTCTTCATAAAGTCAAAGTTTAGATCTCAATTCGGGCCTTTGGAATTTAGGTGCGGTTCTGAACCTTATTAGGAATCGGATTTGAAACACAATATCCTTCGAGACTCCGGAGACTCTACTCATGTCTCCTCAATAACCAGGTAAGAATACTTCAACTCTTATGCAAACCCTTATGACTATGAATCTTACTTGTACAGTGTATATGATGATGGCTCCCCTCAACTGAAATGACAAAGAGAATGACTTCTCCAGCATGACAACCTAATGATTCCCCAATCTAGCAACTCCTTTCTTGAGGAGCGGGGTATTCCCTTCTAAGTTCAAGTGACAACCAACTCAAGAGAAGGGGATGAAGAGAAGAATGGACGGTAGCCAGTATAGCTACTTATCCTATGATGCATGATCGGTGTAGTCAAATCATCCAGCTGCAGGCTAGCTCAAGCTTTCTTATTGACTCTACAAATATTTACACTCCGGCAGGCATTTTATTTCCAATGAGGCATGCCCAATTTTTTGGAGTTTTTGCTTTTATTTCCTTTTTTTGAAATATTATTTACAACAACATTTTCATAAGGAGTTTTTCCTCTTGATCCAATAGACTATCCCTCTTTTGAAGCATTATTACAACCCACACTCCCCTGTCTTTAGACGTCTCTGCCACTGGACGGGTTGGGGTGCACTCATGGAAGGTCATATAGATATCTAAATCGTATCGATACGATATTTCGACGATATATCACCGAAATATCGCCCATATCGACGAGCTTTTGTGAAGAAAATGTCTGGAAATCGTGATATATCGCCATATCGGTACCCGTATCAGTCCCATGTCGATATCGATATATCGACGATATATCGCCGATATATCCTGATATTTCCTTCCATGGGTGCACTTCCCTCCCTAGACGAGGACAAATGTTTCCACTTGTGTGCGTCTCATACCGGCAAATCCAATCCCCTCACCACTCCAACTGAATTGAGCCAAGTGAAAGGTGCATGTGTCCAAGTTAGGTCATTATCAACAAGAGTCGTGCACGTGCTCCGAAACACTATACTTAGACAATCAAGAATACATTGAACCGAGTTCACAATTCGCAAATAATTAAGTCAACTAGACCTGAAGTACCTTAATTCCAACTCCTATAAGGATCCTATAGTTAAATAGTTTTAAGGTTCAACCAAGATCCAATCTTCGGATTTTACTTAGACTAGCTCAATTATCAAACTCAACCTAAAAAATGTGAATGCTATGTACAATGCAGATAATCTTTTTGTGATGCAATTTTCAAACTTCTGAACTTTTTATGGATTTTCAAAAAAGGTTTTACAAATTTTTATGAAATTTTTCAAAAAGATATTGCAAATTTTTTTGGTATTTTTGATTTTGCAAATGTTTTTATGATTTTTGAAAACAAAAGATTTTGGCTAAGAAAATAGGTACAAGTATTTACACAAGGATAAATCTTAAATTTACAAGAGTTGGGTTTTTCAGAATTTAGAATATGTCAGTTAATTTTATAGATGTCTTTTTACAAGAATTTTGGTGTGATGTATATATTCCTCAAACTTTTTTGAAAATCATTTTATAAATAATTTGAAAATTATAGTTCAAAATAAATTTTACAAACAATTTTTACAAATATTTACACACATTTGAAAATCATTTTACAAAGGTTTTTCAAACAATATGTATAGATTTTTCAAAATATTTTTTCAACCACTTTCCAAACCATTTGAAAATCGGTTTTTCAAATATTTTTATTTCACAAAAAGAAGAGATATTTTTGCAAACAAAATATTTTTACAAAGGTTGAAAATATTTTACAAAATATATTTCAAATAGTTTTTTCAAAATATTTTTCAAAGAGATTTTCAAACTATTTTTCAAACATTTTGTAAAACATTTTTACCTGATTTATTAATCAGTAGATACAAAAAGAATTTAAGGAATAATAAACATATTTTTTATTAAATGAATTATATATATAGTAGTTTATGTAGAGTTTTAGCTATAATTATTATTAAAAAATATGAAAGTATAAGTTATGGCTAAAGTATATACGCAGTATATACGACCCCCCTATACTTAGCTTGAGCCATATCCTTATAGATCAGAGAGAAAAAGAGAAGACATAGATCTTACTGAGTATAGAAAAAGCCTAAAGAATGAATGAATAAGGAATGAATAAACAAATGAGAAGTCGATTGTCCCCCCTATATTTAGGATCAAATAATCCTAAGTATTGCAGATTGTACACAAGTCAGGGAGGGTCAAGGGTGGGAATGAACATATCGTATTCAAATTATCTCCCCCTATACTTGGGATAAGATATCGCTAAGTATATACAAGAAGAGGAGATAGTAGAGAGGATCAAAAAATGAAAGAACTCGGGGTGCATACCCCCTATACTTAGGACAAAGAACGTCCTAAGTATAGAAGTATGACAAAATAGGGTGATACACACACTTCTTCTTCTTCTTCTTCTTCTTTATTTTTTTAGATAACGAAATATGAAGACGAAAAGGAGAAAAGAAGAAAAGTAGAAAAATAAGGAGGCTTTGAGTGACAATATCTTAATCATGTTATGCTGCTAATGTTGTGGATGTTCCATCGGTACCTAGTACTTGTATAGAGTCGACAACGACCAAGAAAGTGTCATGCTCGAGCTAGGGCTTCAGCAGTTGATCATTGATGACAAATGGTTGTGCGTCAGGAGACAATTCTGATATCACAATACTTCCATTGTCATGCACTCCAAGAACTCCGAATGACCCTGTCCATTTGCTCTTTAATTTGCCCGGGAAGATCTTCAACTTTGCATCGAATAACTACACTTTCTATCCAATCTCGATATGCTAGTCATGTCAATGTTTAACACTATCCTTGTACACCAATGTATTATCATATGCATAGTCTCTGAATTCTAGGAGCCTGTTCAGATCCTCTTTCTTTTCTGATCACCTTGTTGTGAGTCCAGATTGCAAATGTTAACTGCCCACAATGATTTATGAATCAACTCCACTGACAGATGGCATGGCTTCCCCATATACAAGACGATATGGCAACATGCCCAATAGAGACTTCTAAGCAGGGTTCTGTATGCCCAAAGGACCGAGTCCAAAAGTTGGGACCAATTTTTCCTGTCCGGCTTGGCAAGTTTCTGGAGTATTGTCTTGATTTCTCTGTTGGATAGTTCCACCACACCGTTGGTCTGGGGATGGTAAGGAGATGTGACTCGATGCTCGATGTCATACTCCTTCGTTAATTTCTTAACCTCTTTATTAATGAAGTGACTACCCACGTCATATATCAATATCTTTGGAAACTTGAACCATGAGATGATGTTTTCTTTCATAAAGTGACACACTGTACGACTGCCTGTAGCTCGAGCGAGGATAGCTCCAACTCAGCGACTCACATAATCAACGACAAGAAGGATGTGCTCATATCCCTGACTGTTGGGAAAGGATCCTAAGAAATCGATGCCCCAAGCATCGAATACATCTGCAATCTGAATGATCTTCTAAGGCATTGAATCCATAGCTATAAGGTTACCTTTCAATCTCTAACATGCAGTGTAGTGCTTGACATATGTTGCGACATCCTTAAATAGTGTAGGCTACCAAAGGTCAGACTGTAATACTTTCACTATCATTCTATCTCCAAAGCGGTACCCACCAGATTTGAGCGAATGACAATGCCCTAGGACACTATGTTGCTCCTTCTGAGGGGTGAACCTGCGCCAAATACAATCCGCTCCTTCCCTGAATATTGGTAGAAATGGATAGTTGACAAGAATTTTCCTTTTGGATCTTCATCCAATCTTGTGGACCTATGCTTGAGATGAGGTAGTTTACAATATCGACATACCAAGGGATAGGGATGAGCATTGGGCTGGGCCGACCCGACCCAGCCCGAAGCCCAACCCAAAAAGCCCAGCCCGGCCCAAGCTCAAATGAACATTTGGCCGGGCTTGGGCCTAATTTTTAGGCCCGAAATTTTTTGGGGCTGGGCTCGGGCTTGGCTTGGCCCAGCCTGACCCGGCCCACGGGCCCAACCCGAAGAGGACCCGAACCCTTCCCATATCTTACACGCATGGAAACTCTCACATGTCATGCACACTCTGTTCATGTATCCTATCTTCATACAATGTTTATAAATCAAGAAAGTCAGGTGTGGGACATATGGGTTGATGATCATTGTATTTCATTTAAGAACTAATTTTTCTTAATTAGTCCATGTCTTAGATTCTGGTGGTTGTTCTTGAATTTTTTAGTGTTTATTTTTTCCATTAGAATATTTTCTATTATTGAACATTTACCCAATGCGAGCATTATGCCTATTTTTTTAACATGTAGTGCCTGGTGCACCTATTGTTGTTAATGTGTAAACTTGGTTCACTCTTTCAATTTCTGTAACGAGAGATGTTTATGGTATATAACATTGAGTGGACTTGTATAAAATGAGAAATCATCTCCGGTAGAATTGAGTTTTAGTTGTTTCACAAGTATTATGGCATATGTTTTAAACAATTTTAGCTCGTCTAACTTGAATTGAGAATGTCTTTAAACACAAACTCAAAGTTAATAATATAATGGGTTAAGATGGGCTGGCCCGACCAAGCCTGACCCATAGGAATTGGGTCGGGCTGGGCTTGGGCCGAACCAAATAAAATTTTACGGGCCGAGGCCCGGCCCAAGGCCTGAAGTTTTTAAGTGGGCTTGGCCTGGGCCCTTCAGGGCCCAGCCATGCCCGGCCCATGCTCATCCCTACCAAGGGAGTGAATTCACGACCAAAATTGCCTCATCAGGAAAGGTGTCTACGATGGGTGCACTTCTTAGTATAGTCTCTTGATGCTCAATTCTGAATAGGTGATCTTCTACCACATTTTGAACCCCATGCTTATCATTGATCTCCAAATCAAACTCCTGAAAGAGAAGGATACATCCAATCAATCTAGGCATGGCATATTTCTTCTGCTATAAGTATATGATAACAGAGTGGTCAGTATAGATAATGACTTTAGATCCAAGTAAATAGGATATGGAATTCTCAAGAAAGAATACCACAACCATCAGGTCCCAAAAAAGACTTATTAATGAATAAATAAATGTAATTTAAACGGATTTATTGGCCCTTATCTCCCCTACTCTATTCCTTGACGACCACCTCAATTCTTGACTTGGTTTTGGGGTTTAGGGTCTTGAAATACCTTTGGTATTTTATTAATTTTCTTTTCTTTTCTTTATTATATAATTTTGACATTATAAATAATATTTTATATGATATTTATGCAACAAGGATTGAATGTTAATTTGTACAAATTAGAGGTGTTTACATGCATTAGCTAGGATTTTTAAGGTCAAAATGATAGAATAAAGGTGATGAAATGGAGATTCATGATTAGGGAGAAGCTACAGATGTTCAATGCAAAATTCCCGAGTCAGCTTCTTCACCTCTTTATTGATGAAATGGATACCACCATCTATATGAGAATCTTAGGAATCTCGAACCTTGAAATGATTTGATCCGTTAGAAAACAATATATGGCGTGACTGTCGGCGACTCGGGTATGTATAACCTCAACCCAATGACTAACATAGCCGACAAAGAGTAGAATGTATTCGACTCCCTGACCGTTTGGAAATAAGCCCATAAAGTCAATGTCCCATGCATCAAACACATGAAATTTGAATATATTTCAGGGGTATTGTATCTCTCATTTCAATTGTTCTTCCCATTTTCTGCCAGTCAGTGTAGTGCTTCACATAATCTTCTACATCTTTGAACAAGGTCAGCCACCAAAGGCTGCATTGAAGTACTTTCATTGTTGTTCATCTACCAGAATGGTGTCCTCTTAATTCTCAATCATGGCAATGTGTGAGGACACTTGCAACTTCTTCCTAAGGTATGCTCCTTGTCCAAATACAATCTTCCCCCTCACGAAAGAGATACAGATCCTCCCACTGGTAGAAATGGATATCATACAAGAATTTATCTATTTTCAGATTCGGTAAATCTTATGGAGTTCTCTTGAATATGAGGTAGTTCACAATATCAACACACAAGGGGAGTAAGGTGAATGACATTATAGCTTCATCTAGAAAGGTTTTAGTGATTGGTCTCAAATTCTGCTCAAGAGACTCAGGCTCGGGTAATCTTGATAAATGATCTGCCACCATATTTTTTACTCCAGGCTTGTCTCAGATCCCAAGGTCAAATTCCTAGAGTAGAAGGATCCATCTGATAAGGCATGGTTTGACATCCTTCTTCTGTTGCAAGTATCGGATGGCAGAATGGCCCATGTAAATTATGACTTTGGATATAAGGAGATGGGATCTAAACATCTCCAGGAAAAAACTATTGCTAGTAGCTCTTTCTCGGTCACAATATAATTCTTCCGAGCCTTAATTCTTCCGAGCCTCATCTAGTGTTCTACTAGCATAGTGAATAACGAATGGAACATTGTCTTTCCTCTGCCCCAACACAACACCGATGGCATAATCGGACACCTCCATCATGATTTCAAATGGTACTGTCCAATCTGGTGGCTGCAGGAAAGGGGTCTGAGTGATTAACTCTTTCAACTACATAAAGTCTTGGAGAACACGATCAACAATAATAAAATCCATCTCCTTACCTAGCAGTTCAGTCAACGGTAGGGCAAGCTTGCTAAAATCTTTGATGAATTGTTAGTAGAAATCGATGTGCACTAAGAATGACCAAACTTGTTTAAGATTGATAGTTGGATCAAGTTTTGAAATTAGTCCACCTTGGCTGGGTCAACTTCCATGTCATGTTTTGATACAACATGACCCCACCACAATCCCTTATGTCACCAAGAAGTTGCTCTTCTCCCATGAGAGCATGAGGTTCACTTCGTAGCACCTCCACAAAACTCAGTCTAAATAGTCTAGAAATTAATCATATGAATCCCCATATACCAAGAAATCATCCATCAATACGCCTAGGAAACTGCCCACCATGTCGGCAAATACTGGTAGCATACATCGCTGGAATGTAGCGGGGGCATTGCAAAGCCCGAACGACATCTATCAGAAAGCACAAATCCTAAATAGACAGGTGAACGTAGTCTTCTCTTGGTCTTTAGGTGTGATTGCGATTTGATTGTATCCAGAATAGCTGTCCAAGAATCAAAAGTATTCCTTCACAATCAGTCTCTCAAGAATCTGAGCGATGAAGGGCAATGGAAAGTGAGCCTTCTCGGTGGAGAGATTCATACGTATGCAATAAAGACACACTCTCCATGAGGTCAGCATTCTTGTCGGTATATCCTCTCCTTTGTCATTGGTAACAATGGTGATTCAAAATTTCTTGGGCACTACGTGCAGTTCAGAGATGGGATACATGAATCCCACATCACACCATTTCTGAATTTCTTTCACAACAACCTCACAGAGGTTTGGATTCAGTTTCCTTTGGAATTCAAGGGAGGACTTGTTGTTATCTTTAAGGTAAATGTGATGGACGCACGAGTAAGGATTTATCCTATGGAGATCCGATATCTTCCATCCTATCTCCTTACAATTCCGTTCAAGAACCTCCATCATACGAGATTCTTGGTTTTCGGCCAGATAAGCATAGATTATGATCCGATACACGTTTGGTTATCGTGCAAGGAATGCATACTTCACATTGGAGGATAGAGGTTTGAGATCTGGTGGAGTGGGAGCTACTTTGATGGTGACTTCGGTGATCACTGCAGGTATTGGTTCTCTCATCAATTCACTGTCCACCTTTGACAGTTCATCTTCTTCATTCAATGATTCACAAAATTTTGCAATAATGTCTACTTGATTACATAAATACTTGATAATCTGCTCTTGCTATTCAAGGCTTAGAGGACCCACACAAAATTCATCAAGCGCATCAACAACGATCTCGTCATCATTGATAGAGGGGAATTCGACTGCTTTCTCCACTCCTTCCTTAGGGAAAATGAATTAATGGATCTTGATGTCATCCATGAATAAATTTTGCATCTTGAATCTTCGTAAGAAAATCACAATTTTCAAGACAGTTAGGTGCAAGCACACTTAACTCAGATGTAGTCTCTGTTGGTTTTAGCCCAGGAATGGTTTCTATCTTCACTTTATTGCTGCTGGAGCTGAAGGCAATCTCTCCAGTGTCGTAGTTCACCACTGCCTCGGTTGTTCGGAGGAACGACTGGCTAAGGATGATGGGGCTGTGGAGCAGAGGTGCGAAGACGTCCTTGTCTAGTACAACAAAATAAACATGGATCTGGATTCCCTGAACCATGACAATCACGTCCTCCAACATACCCCTAGGCCACTTGACCGATTTTCCGCAAACTGCATAATCATCTTGGTGTGTTTAGCGATCATCGTGAAATCCGTGAGTAGTAAAGCTGGCATAAGATTAACATAAGACCCATTGTCGAGCAATGTCTATTCGAACTCTTGATTTAACATGCTATACCTGATGAGTAGTGCTCCCTTGTCTTTCTTTTTATCTGGGAGATTGCTGATGGCGTTGATGGTTGCCATGGTTGATATGTTTGTCATGTTTTCCACTCTAGCTTGTGGAGTTGTGGGGTCGAGCTCGGTGTCTTGTTGTGCATGCCTCTTTAAGTCCTTCCTTTACTGCTGACATGTACTCCATGGCTTTCATCAATGGCATATTTAAGACCAAGTTCTAAATGATTTCCACAACTGATGAATTAGACAAAGATTTTTCAATTTTTTTAATTTTTTGGACTTTTTCATTACTTCAGGAAATGGAATATGTACATTATCTAAAACTTTTTCATTCAAAAAATTGTATGAATCATTGTATACATGTGGATGGCAAAAATGTGTAAAATCATCTCATGTTGTGGACCAAAAAATGCAGGCTTAGCTTCGTTGCTTGGCTCTGGGTTTGATGCAAGTGCAGGTGTCTCCAAGGTTGGCTGGTCTCCACCGAGTCCAGTGCTCTGCTATATTTTTATATGTTCTTCATTTTTTGTTTTTTCTAATGATGGTGCTCCACCGAAAAGGTCTTCGGCTCATGCTGCTGGCCTGGCTGATGGTTCACCATCAGATGCAAGATACTTTTTCTTTGCTTTGGCTGATGAACTAAGTGTTCTACTACTCATTAGAGTAACCGATTAGATATAAACAAGTTATTTTCATCTGAATTAGATAGAACACTGCAAGTTGCCTGCTCCTTGCATCAAAAATTATTCGAGTTGGCCTCAACCTGTGCTGGAATGACGGCTTTGGAAGCCATCAGGTCTTCGATATTTTGGCTTATTTCAGCCATGTTTTTCATTAATATCTCCAAGCAATCAAGAGTCGGATTTATTGACGTAGTCTTAGAAGGTTGCCCTGATGGGGCCTCTGGCTGTGGTAATGCTAGGGAGAATGCTACTGGTACCCCTAAGAATAGTGGTGTGGAGGAGGATGAGAAGAGTATTGCTACTATTGCTGAGAGGGATATGCATTCTGATATTGAGCAGTCGATTGTTGCTGATGATACTGTGGTTGTCGGTAGCTCGGCTGTTGATATCCCTGCCTCTAGTTGTTGCTATGCTGCGAAGGATGTTGGTATTAGGACTGGTAGGGATGGACGTGTTGGACATGCGAGCCCACGACGAGCCATTATGCAATAAATGTTATTAGGAATATCATTCCCCGTTCTGAAATGAAGAATAATTAATTTGCATAATAGGTCCCTTTGTACAATTAGGGTTATGTACCATGGCCATCTTAATGATCATACAAAAGTTGATTTAAATGTTGAATCATAGAGGCTGGTGCTTGGATGAATAACTAAAGATTTAGATCGAGGACTCATTGAACACCGTCAAATGATTAGTAAGAGAGGATCTCCAACCTGAGAAGGAGATGGTATTGCTTTTCTCTAAAGGCTTATATCTGACCGACCGCTTGATGCATGTCCTCTGCATAGGAATATAGATTAGGAGGTGTCAGATTAGTTAGGTCAAAGAGTTGACTTAACGAGATCGAGATAACCAAAGACATGTCGTATGTTGTCATGATATAAGAACGCATCCTCTGATTAGAGACATATGTGTTACTTTATGTTTGAGTATGTACATTTGGCAGACCAATAGGTTGATGACCTAATCAAGGTCTATACATCGACGGACTGGTGTGCATACAAGAGCATATGAGTAATACGATCTCTCAAAGGGATCATACATGTTCATTGTTGAACCGGAAGACATGAGCTCACTCATGAGATATTGGGAAGAATCAAATTCCCTGCACGGTCGTCTCGCTTTGGAAGCTTGACTAAATTTGTAGGCTTAATATGTGCTTTTGGAAAGTATATGATCACAACCTGGGTATGATATATTCTTTTGGAAAGTATATGATCTATACCAACTCCTAATAGTCAAATGAGAAACTTAATGATAAAACCCTGAAGTAGACAATGGTAAATAGATCTAATACTTCGGGTTAATTCTTGGTCTTCCAGTATGCAGGATGTACAGGTATTAGGGATACCTGAGGGTGATGTGATCATAAACAATTGTATAACCATGATGCTTCCATTCCTAGGGAGTGATGAAACAAGTCTGGATTTTAGTGACTCCTCTCAGTAGAGAAGTGATCTAACCTTAATCAAAATGTTGGACATTGACCTGAATGTGATTAAGATGCAATGAGAAGATTATATCTAGGGCATTGATTTAATCAAGCATCTTTGGGGGGTCTGCAAGATCTAGATTTGAGGTGTGATCTCAATATCCAAGTTACTACATGTTGAACAATACAATCTCCTTGTCCTTATCTCCACGTATCTGCAGAGAAAGCGCATTATCCTTGAACGAGTTCATGGATAATTTCATTATTGATATTATATATACGAGCATTGTGAAAATTAATAATTAAATGTGATTAAATTATCATGAATAATATGAATTTGATTCATAATATAAGGATATTTATCTAAGATAATTAAATGTGATTTAATTATAAAAGATGTGAATAATATGAATATGATCCATATTATTTGGGCACATGAGAATAGAGACCCAAGATGATTAAATGTGCTTTAATTATCATGGATATGAATAATGTGGACAACACTATCCATACTAATCATATATATTATAAATGTGATTTATAATATATAAGAGAGGGCTATTTGTAATTCACATTTATTTATTAAATGTTGATGTGAATTAGATTGACATTGTACAATTAATTTAAAATGTAATTTACATTTTATTTTAGGTTGTGAATGTGATTCACAAATTTCCAATGGTATAATTACAATATTCACAAAATAATTATGAATTATTTCTGTGAAATAAATTAAAACAAGTGTTGTTGTAAATACTGGAGATTTCCATGGAATAATATAATCTCATGAGATTACATGAAGATTGTACCTTCCAACTTAGGGAGGGGGGACGACCACCAATCCCATTAGGAAGGAGGCAATCTTGCTTCCATTATCTTCATGTTTGATTGATTTAATTTTAGGATTAATTTATATTAATTTATCAATACATTTAATCTAAATTAAATTAGTTGTTGTTGTGTTCAGTGTTTTGAAAACCGGACCGGACCGGCCGGTCCGACCGGTGAACCGGGCCTGGACCGGTCCGGTTAACCGGTTTATAGCGGTTCGGTTCAAACATTCAAACTCTGGTTAGCCAGTCCGGTTCAATCTATTTTTTCAAACTCTAAACCAACTATACTAACACAACTTTTTGCACATATTGCGTTTTAAATATAATTATACTACTATTATGTTATAGAGTAACTAGTCCAAATAATATATATATGATGTGTATGGTATTTGATGGTGTATATGAACAATATTTTATGTATAGTGTGAAATATATACATTGTCTATGTATTTTATTTATATTTAAGTATATATTATATATATTTATTTATTTATTTCATTTTGGTTTGATTAACCGGTTCAACCACTTTTTTCTCACCGATCCGGTTTAATCCGGTTTTAAATAATGATGATGTCATCATCCGGTTGAACCGGTTTGATTACATGGTTCAACCCGATCCGACCATTTTGACAAGGTTTCCGGTTCGGTGTCCGGTTCGGTTTTAAAAACATTGGTTGTGTTTTTACAACAAAATCTTGACCATTGAAAGAAGCACAAATCAATCTCATCTATTGATTTTGTGTAGTTCATGGATTGTGATCCATGGACTCCCAAAATATTATAAATAGAGGGTCATCCCTTGCTCTTCAAGGAGATAATAAGAGCACAATACTCTCTCCCTCTCTCTCTCTCTCTCTCTCTCTTTCTACACGTCAACCCTCTCTCCCTCTCTTATTGTGGTCGTCCGCCATGGAGCCCTAGAGAGAGTCGCCGTCACCACCGGATCGTCATTATCTTGCTGGATTGTTTGCTCTTGGATCTCTGTCTTCTTCGTTGTGCCTTGCTCGTGAAGAAGACGACATATCTCGTGTGACGAGATCAGGAGATTCACCGCTTGGATCATCAAGATGAATTGCGAGAAGCATGTGTTTCATCAACGCACTTGCAAGCATCTCCTCCGTCGGATCATACTTGAGACATGAGGTCTTTTCATTTAGAGACTTGATTGAAACCACGCTTCAAAGTCAACCCTAATAATTGGTTTTGGTTTAGATGAAATGATCCAAGAAGTTTTCTTGGATCATGTGGTTTCATCACATTAAAAATTTTAAATTCCGCTGCCTTGAGCAACTATTGCGACTATCACTAGCAATCAAATACGATGCGATCCTCATACTTCCGTGATGTGTATAAGGATCTTATTATATCCTTCAAGTGGTATCAGAGACATATGTCAGAGGTTTCAAATATGATCCATAAACCTACAACAATAAGGGCTCATTATGGTTTGTGAAATTTTTTGACCCTGTTTGAATTATTTAAACACAAAATTATTACTTGGATTATGTTCTCCATTTAATAAAGAAACAGTGGATTTGAGTTATACACAATTTGGAATCTGATTGCTCAAGTTATGATCATTTTAATGATGTATCCATTGTTTCGGGGATGGCGAATCTTGACGCAATTAAAGAGTTAATTACGGTTTTGAAACTTCTAGAAATATGTGAAAATAACTTATTTCTATTGTAAATCAAATTAAAAAACTTTGAAATTTACATGATTTGGTTTTAAATTGATTGAGATCTGTTAATCTTAGTAAGTGAGGGTCACTGCTGAAAACTACATTCCTAATCAAGAACCTTGTGATTGTCATTTAATCAATTACTGAAATTAATAGTTAATTTCCTGGAAAATTATGGATAAATATTTGAGAAATATTTTATGATAACTATTTCTTTAAATGATAAAGTAATAATTGATTAGATGTGATCTAGATCACAAACTCGTTACTCAATCTACTTTCCAACAAACAAAGTTACTTGAATAGGATTGGGAAATTGTTTACCAAATTTCCTTATAATTAAAATGGTACTATTACTATATGGTATAACTTCGGTTGAAAAACTTGTTATCATCTCAAGTATAAAGTGATCAATTTGACATTATCCATGCCCGAGGCGGATATGGTGTCTAGTCAAGGAGCATTGAGGTAGCAGGTTGCTCTGTAAGCGATCTGTCCCACTCCCATCGGTACTGACCATGACAACAGGTAGGTAAGAGATAATGCTTGAGATATCATGATATATTTTTCTAATTATTAAAATTCTAATAATACATATTTGAGATAATACCATATTTCAAGTAACAATAAAGAATGTTTGATGGATATTAACTCGATCATTGATCTAATGTGATTAGATTAATTGAAATCTAATTAAAATTAAAATATTCTATTTATAAATAAAGTTGTATTTCCCTTGAAAGAATTGATCATAATGAATATGATTCATAATGATTAATTAGAATTTAAACATGATATGGAGATACACATAAGTGATATCCATGGCCTCCCGTCAAGGTGAAGGGTTCTATCACGAGGGATTGTATGTAGGAGATTCCTGTCTGAAGTAACAACTCATGCATACAAGCGCACCTGGATCAGGATCTTTGCTTCTCAAAAGAGTAAGGACGTATGCGTAGTGACCCCAATATGGAGTCCGCATATTATTGGCCATATTGGATTGAGCATAGCGAGTTGTAATCCTATTGACGGTTGGTTCAATTAATGATGGGTCAACATCACCTTAGGGATGGTGTGCTCGGGTGTTAAAGACCGAACTGGGAATGCACGTTGGACTTGCAAGGCAGAATGTGTTCCCGCTTCTTTTTATCCGAGTTGAAAGTTCTCATATTATTGGGATGTAACAAAGGTAGGAAGGAGATCCCATATCTTGCTTGAGATATAATGGTAAGTATATCTCTTATATTAAAAGTGATCAAGGGAATAAACTTTCAGTGTTGACAAGGCAAGATAACTTTGATATAATAATTCTTAAATCAAAGTAAAAAAAATATATATATATATTTATTTATTTATTTATGCAAGTTATCTTATTTCATATAATCCTTCATTAAACCCACTCAATAATAACCAATAATTATCATGGATTGGATCCATGATCAAGATATTGTACTTGCAGTTGGACACATAACGTATGCGATTGCAATAAGCATGTTTCCTCGTAATGATGAGGTATGAAAACTAAATAGACAATAGGACTACAAAACTAGGGTGTGTATGTCTCTACAGTCTTGATCTCTCATCGAATGTACTTTGGAAGTGACATATCGATGATGATAGTAATTGTCAAATAATTCTTACAAAATCTATGAAGATGTTCTGGCATACATATGTGCTATTGATATTTAATCATGAATGACATGGTTCACTGCATCATGCACAATGGTGGCTATATAAGAGATGATGTATTCAAAATGTTTGAGTACCTATGGGAACCGAGGTCTTTTAGAGTTTGTGTGGATGTTGATACGATGAGTGTCACCATTCTACTGTATATACTCAAGTCATTCATGAAAGTTCATAATACTCACATTGTATGATTTGAATGAAGCATGTATAAATGTTGAAATACTCTTACATTGAATTCTTTTGAGTTCAATATAAGAGATCCTTTGTTTTTAGCAATGGTTGTTTATAGATGAAGAGAGCGCAATGGAAGCATGGGTCTGACCCAAGCAAGAAGGAAAGTCAAAGAGTTGATTTGTACTTCTGTGACTTCCATACATATGACATCAAAAGAGTTGGATGAATGCCAATACTACAATAATCTGATGTGTTGATAGTATGGCTATCGAGTCTATCTAGGATCCTTAGAGAAGATTCATATAGTGCATCCGGATAATCTACATCTATATATCATCATTGAAATTTATTTATTTATTGGATAAGATTAGAAGTCTAATAATTGTATCTCATTCTTCTAATAACACTTGCAATTTGTTGCATATGTATTAGAAGAATAGAAATTTGATCTTAAGGTTTAATAGTCATCCATGGATATTGATGCAATGGTTGCAACAATATCTATTAGATAGATAGACTTCATAATTTCAGTGGGAGAGCCCTTAGTCTTAGAAATTGTATCTATGACCTAGATATTAGAATACACTCATTGTTTATTTCTGAATATTGGAAAGAAACGTGAATTCTGAGATAGACCTATCATAAAGAGTTATGATGGACATATTGGGATAATGTGTGGTTGCATAGATGTGGTCGAATTGCAACAGATGGATGTAAGGTTCTTCCGTTGTGTTTCCATGGAAGGACAAGAGTAGAGATAAGAATTGTGGCTTCAATTCAAAGTGGGCATGGATTGGTGGAATCTGAATCCACTCAGTGACATTGCTTATCTTAGGGTTGTAAGTCTGCTTCAAAGTTGGATTTGGTTGCGGAAGTCTTACCTCTCCTCCTCCTCCCAGGGGTCCACCTATTGATAGGTTATCTTCTACATCTTTTTTGTTTATTCCTTCCTCAGTATTATCCTCTCCTCGGGCATCTCTCTCATCGGTCCTCCTCCTCAAGTCATTAAGCATTTATTGAAAGGTAATCTAGGCCAATCCTTGGTTTGTGAACTGTTGTTGGATTGCTTGAATTGAGGTGAGGAGCTAGCTATTAACGTCATTATGAGTTGTATATTGCCCATTCCTCTAACATGGTTGCTCAGTTTGTTGGGGTTGTAGTTCCTTTCCTCTGCCTGTAGGAGCCATCTCTGGTTCTGCCTGTAACCATAGCTCTTGATCAGGTTTTTGATCTACACGGTTGAATCAACCCTGATCAATATCTGTATGAGCACCAAATGCTAAGATAAGTTTGGGGTTAAGGTCAATCCTATATGGTTGTGAATGGAGCACATGATATTGACTGGAATCGATCTCCATCCACAAGATGTTAATTCTGGGACAAGAGTAATCCCAATTTATTTGGAGGGGAAGAGATCGCTTGAGTTGTGAGTCAATCCTGAACAATGGGTTTATTTGAGAAAGACATGAAATCGGGGAGTATTGAAAGAAGAAAGGATCGGGGAGTACAAGGGGAAGTTCACAAGATCCCAACCCGTGTCCTGGAGATCACCCCGAAATATTGGAGATGTTAGAGACATGAAATCGATGTGGGTGTCGGTAGAGTCTCGACTAAACCATTCGTGACATCTGAGAGGGTCAAAGGGCGATAGATGATGGACGAAAGATACAAAGACGAATAAGAAATACAAGGAATGTAAAATTGCAGATGACTCAAAGTGAGAGGAGGTCTAGAGGAAATATACAAGAGAGAAAATGCGAAAAAATGGTGCAAAGGCGCGATATTTTTGATCATGACCTTAAAAAAACTAATAAATCAAACCACAATACAATGGATTCACCAACTCGACCCGTGAAGCCATGAAGATTCGAAAATTATCTTTGTAACAGGTAATTATCTTTGAACGAGTCCTTAAGCGTTAATCCTATAGAAGCGAGAGTACCGTCGGAAAAGTATCTCATACTTGTCCTCCTCCTTTGTAACCTATATCCTATACTTTTTGAGGTCCTTGTGTTCAGATATGGATTTCCTACTCAGGCAAAGAATAAGAGTGAGGAAGGTGATAGTGGCAAAGCAAATACTTCAGGTCAAGTTCCCAACGGAATCACTTGTGAGCCTTTAAGAGCCTACTCGGATGCGGGACGATGAGACAGACACCCCCTGAAGGCATGGCCTAAGATCAAATACTTCGAAATTGTTATGTATTCTACACAAGGCAAGAACACCATCGTCGACTGAAAAGATGATATTTTGTGAGGGTCTTATGTAGTCTACACAAGGCGAGGACTACGCTATCGCTGAAGCGTGCGCTCACAAAACTCAACTGATTCAACAATTAACCCATAATATAAATCAAGTAATGAAAAATAAGATGTGGAGTTAAAATTTATTATAACTCTACGAATGATGTGTATAGGTGCAAGTATGTGTAGAGTGTCGAACATATGGAACAAACTTGATAAATTAGGCAATTGAATCCAAAATTTATGTACTTTTTGTATATTTATTTTTTGTGGTTTTTAATTTTATATTTTGAATAGATTTAATATACATATATATATTTAGTTGTTTTTAATTTATATCTTATATTTTCTTTTTTTAATAAATTTATGATTTTTATTTTTCTTTTCTTTTAAATATATAATATAAGAATATATAAGACTATATATATACAATATAGAGTAATATATTTATAAGTACTACTAAAAGTAATCAAAATACAAGAAATAAAATGTTTTGTATTTTAAATATTTTCTTCTATTTTTGTGATTTTTTGGAATTTATTCTATTATATATATTTAAAGTAAAAATATCCCTAATAGGGATTAAATAAATAGTTTGAATTGATTTGAAGATAAAAATAGCAAAATATGTCAAAAAATTCCAAAACAATTTTATTATATAATAAATATTATGAAAAAAAATTAAAAAAAAAGAAATGAATAGTTTTAGAATTTTGGAGATTTTTTATATTTTTATTGGATTTGGATTTTTAAAATTTTCCCCTTTTCCTTTTTATATTTTAGGGATTTTGATCTAATGTTTCAAAATACAATAATAAACAAAATATTTTTTTAGAATTTTCCAACTTATATTTTTTGGTATTGTATAAGTTGAATAGAGCAAAAACATGATCTTTTTATTTTTAATAAATAGTTAAAAACCCTAAAATGAAAAAAAATAACGTGAATGTAGATGCTAGCATGCACATAATCTTATTTTTTGAGAATTATTGGAGCCAAGATAAATTTTAATAAAAGGAAAACTAACACAAAATTAATGAACTAACAAGGGAATTTATGCAATTAAAATAAAGTGTGAGGTCGTTTCTTCAAAATACCAAAAATATGATTTATATTTAAAGTTTCAAGACTAAACATAAAATAAAAAAGTCGCAAGGGTATCGCTGCAAAATGTCTACGTCACATGGGACTGCATGTGAGGTGACTTAATGTACCAAAAAATAAATGGCAATTATGGTAGGGGTTAATATAATTTTTACAAAACAACAAGAATAAAATATTACAGAACTAAATAAAAAAACCCAAAAGCAGGGGCTAGTTCTGCAATTTACGCCCTAATAGGCACAATCCAGGGGACAAGATTCACCTACTTGTCCATGTGTTGCGTTGAGGATGTGCGATGACAGTTGGGAAGCGAATGCTTGGATTAGATCTCTAAATGAGATCTTTCGGCTTAGGCTTTGCGTATCCAATGATCCCTATGCGATCTGGAGCAGCTAGAAGATCAGACGGCTAGAAGAGCAACTAGAAGAACACGCCAAGAACTCATCTTGGCTGAGCTTCAATCAGTCCTCCTTCGCCCCTCTAGTCTTCTAGAAGGCTCAGGGCATGTGCAAAATGGAGTCAGGGCTCTTACACTTCAGTAGATGGTCTCCGATGAGCTCTTGGAGCTCCAGCGTAAGCTGATGAGGTTGGGGAAGGAGGCAGCTCCATGTGCTCTACTCTTGGTCAACATCGACTCGCAAGGAGTCTTTTGATCCTCCAGAACCTGTAGAAAATTTAAGCGTGCAAAAATGGTGGTTCTAGGGGTCTCGATGGGTGGAATGAGGTGGCGGTGAACATAGGCGGTGAGGTCTGGCGACAGTTCGTGGAGAACCCCTGATCTTCATATCCACGAAGGATCTAGGTAAATGATAGTGTGTAGGGCAAAGAACAAACATAGGGGAAAGAAAATGCAGTGGTTGGCGAGTGGGAAAACAAAGTGAAGGCATAGTGGAGGGTTCGCTGAAGTAGAGCTCCAATGAACTACAAAAGCGATTTTAGGCTAATATAGGTAATGAAAGATTAATATAAATGCATAAAACTAAACCTAAATCTAAAGTCTATCTAAAATTCAAATAAAGTTAACCTCAAATGGCCGGAGCCACGAGATAGGTACCTCACATCGGCAAGCGGCGAAGATGGTGGAATCGGCCTCTACTCCACCTCCTCAGTACTCCTAAGTGTAGGGCGAACTCCTTGAGATGAAGCTAGCCTCCGGATGCAAAAGGAGGGAGGGGAGAAATAGGGGTAGAAGGGATTCAAAAAATCAAAATGGCGGAGATTGGCTATATGTATAGGCTAGTGAAGTGGATGGAAATATCGAGGTGGTTAGCTTGCTAAGTGCTCCTCCGTTCAATAAATCGATGGCACGTGATAGCCAGATGGACGGGGAGAAAAGTTGGTGAAGGAAGCAACCCGAATCGATGACTACATTGATCAGGGAAAAAAGGAGAAGCGTGGGTCAAATGGTCTTGGACCCGGGTCAAAGAGTTGACCCGGGTCAACAGATGACATGCCCTAATTGGGGTACATCATCTATAAAAAGATAAAACAACAATTAAAGTAAATAAAATTAAATTATTAAATGATTTTATTGATTTTTGGTTAAAACATGAAAAATGTTTATTAATTTATGTAGTATTTTTAATATGATTTTTATTTATTTTCAATGGCTTATTTATCACAAGCTAATTTTTAGGGGTATGTTTATAGGTATATCGATCTATGTTTTGTATGTTTTATTTTTATTTTGTATTCTATATTTTATTATTTTATTTTCCTAATTATATATTTATAACTTATTTTTATACATAAATATTTTTTCTATATTTTTCTGATGTATTTTACATACTTTAATAAATAGAGGCATAAATTATATAGGTATAAATATTGTATATTTATTTATGTATTTTTGTATATTATTTAGTTTTATTATTTTAATGTCATTTTATTCTATTCTAAATATGTACATATATTGTAAATAATATTTACAAAATTATAAAAATATGGAATTATAAAGAATAAATAAAATTAATATTTTACTCAGGTAAATTATACAATAGGCGTCCAAAACCTAACGTTTACATCTTGATTCCAAATTAGATGAAATCAACTTCATTAAATAGCTTATTAAAAGTTATATACAACTGAAGTAATTTTGATACATTTTGAGTTCATATGGACAAGATATGGGTCTGGGAGGTATATATCTTGGAATCTTATTAAGAGTATAAAAAGTACAATGTATATTATTTTTGTGTGAAATCCATTTTATATTTTTATTTTATTTTTATCTACAACTTTTATATACAAAGTTTCTTTATTTGAGGTATATGGAACTTGTCGACAACATCAACTCTTGAATTGGTCTCAGGGTTTAGGGTCACAAATTTGGCATTTTATTCTTTATCTTATCTTATCTTTATTCTATAATTTTGGCATTAAAACTATATTTTATATACAATAATTTGAATAAATAATGAATGCTAATTTGTACAAAATAATGTTGTTTTCATGCATTTAGCTAGAATTTTATGGCCAAAATGATAGAATAAAGGTGATGAAATGGGGATTCATCATCGACCAAGTCCTACTCGCCCACATACGATAGCAATGCCAGTACTTCAAAAATCTAGGTATAAAACAAGGCAATATCCAAGATGGGTTGTTGGCTCTAATCCCTACGATAGCGCTCTCTCACTCGTGAAATGAGTGCTTTTCTCAACCAATGTAATGAATCCAATTAATCAATTTTATCTTGGTCAAGTATTTTAGCAGTTCCTTTTTTATTTTTTTGTGTTATACTTGCTTTGAGTATATTCAATACAATAGCCTGACGTTTTTGTTGGTTTTCTTTTTACCTATGTTGTCAAAATCAGAAGGAGAAGGAGAAAATGAAATGCAAGTCGAAAAATGATGAATGCTCAGTTAGAAGACTCAAAGTGATTCCCAGCTCTCTTCATGTGGAATGTAAGGTTGAAATTTTAAACATAATATATATGCAAATGCCACGATGAAATCACTCTAAAAACACGAAGTGTTATTAGCATGAATAACTGAATGTCAAACCCTAGAATAATCACCCAAAAGTCCATTCTTGTTGGTAGCCTGGGTGCCTGTCTTAACGGGTTCTGCAAGCGATGTATAGTGCCTTTCTCAACGCTCGATGATCACCCTAAGTTTTCATAATTAAATTTGAGTTAAGTCTAATTTCAGTGTAATATATAGGAACATGAATTCCCTTAGGGATGTGGACCTAGATACCGAGCAAGAACACCTAGATCTAAGTGCTCAATCACAGAAAACAAATAAAACAAAGGCAGAAAACTCAAAACACGAAAAATAAAGAGAATAAAGGCGGTGAAAATCACAAAAAACCTGGTGAGCCCCCAAGTGAACAAACACTTGGAAATTGGGCCTAAATATTAATGAGTTCAAGTACATGTATTATTACAAATTATTTGAACAAAAATAAATAAATCTCTCATAAAAAAATAAAACAAAAAGTCAATGCCGAATTCTTCTCTCTCTCTCTCTTGTTCTCTCCTCTTGGTCCATACGTAGAAGGACCAAGTCTTATCTATCCGGGTGCCTCGACTACATAGGTCGTTGCAATCGTCTCGAAGTCCCTCGTAAGAAAAATAGAAGAGATGGGTGTTAGCACAATCAACAATTATATTAAAGGAGATAGAAAATAAGTGAAGAAAAATAATGAACTAAAAATGATCCAAAATTCTATCCTATGTGTTGCTCCCCTGTAACGACACCATTTGATAAATAGTGAAATCAATGGGTCTAAAATGAGCCTCACAAGGCGAGGATTCAGTCGCCATGATCGCCTCTCAACAACCGTGTTTAGTCAATAATTAACCCACACAAGAAATAAATAACCCAAGCAAAGGGTCAAAATTTACTATATCCTACAATAGATTGTATAATGGACAAGCACAATAGGGGTCGAACACATGAAACAATGGAGGATAGACAATCAAAATTGACTAAAAGAAGATAATAAATGATTTTGGTATTTTTAAAGTACTTTGAGTTTTTATGATTTTTAAATACTTATTTTTTGAATTTTTGCTTTTATATTTTTTAACTATTTTTATTTTATAATTTTTATTATCTTTTTATAATTGTATAATTTTCTAATTTCTTTTTATTTTTAATATATAATTTAGGTATGCATAATTATATATAATATAGGATAATATAACTATAAATACAACTAAAAATAACCAAAAACTACAGAATAAAATACTTTTAGATTTTTTTGTTTTCCTCTATTTTGGGTAATTTTCTTTTAATTTATACTAATTTTTGTATTTTTATAAATAAGGTAAAACAATGAACAAGATAAATATGCCAACTTGTTTTGGAGATTAAAAATATCAAAATGGCTTAACATTTTCCAAAAATGTTTTTAATAAGCAATAAATATAGTTAAAAAATAGATGCGGAAGCACAATTTTTTGAATTTTTTAGAATCTTTTATAAATTTATGAGGATTGTGGAGCTTTTTAATTTTTAGTTATTTCCTTTGTGTATTTTTAGGGATTTTAGACTAGAGGTTCAAAATAAAATAATAAATAAATGCTAATTTTTTTGGTATTTTTAAACATGATTTTATATTTTTTTGGAATTTTTAAAGCAAATAGGGAATAAAATCTCTCTTTTTTATTTTAATAAATAGAAAATAACCCTTAAATACCCAACCGAAAATATGTGATAGATAGATATATATCATGTGTTTATGGGAATTTTCTATGAATTTTTAAAGTCCTGGAGCTATTTTTCACAAAATAAAATCTACAAAAAAACATAATAGTAGGAGTATTTATGTAAATGCTTAAAGTTTCTGGACCCTAACCGAACACCTCAAAGAAAGCTAAGGGCCAAATATGCAATTTTCCCAAAAATATCCAATAAACAGTACCATGAGAGATATTTATGCAATTAATATAAAGTTTGGGGGACCCAATGTATTTTTTACTGATTATATTACACTATTAATTCAGAAAACCATGACTAACTTGAAATATAAGAAGCCTAAGGATTTTGGTGCAAAAATCCTAGCCCCCTCACGTGTATGGCACATGAGGTGATATGTCGAGGACGTAAGTGTAAATAAAGAAAGTACAGGGGCAGAAACGAAACTTTTACAAAATTATTTACACTACAGTTGAATGTTTGTGGACTGAAAATAAAATGCAAAAAGTAGGAGGGTACATGTAATATATCTTCCACATGCACGATCCAATGGCATGGATGCTTCATTTATCCACACAGTGCAGTCTAGACAATGCATGACGCTTCAGCTTCAACATGTGAGATTAGATCTCCAAAGGAGATCGGATGGTTAGGGCAACGTGCATCCAACGATTGTTGCTCGAGCTAGAAATGGCTTCTGATCAGGAAGCAGGGGGTTCACCTAGAAGAACATCATGTACTATGAGTTTCAATTTGTGTGGGGGTGTCTCGAAGGTCACAAAACGTGGTTGGACATTCCCTGGAGCTGTTGTATGCTTCAGATGGGCACCTGGAGTTCCAACGAAGTCTGGCGAGGTCGGAGAAGCAAAGGAGTTCCATTTACCTAGTTCTTTGTCAAAATAAACTCGCGAGGAGTCCTTTGGCCCTCCAAATCCTGCAGGAAAATTAGGTACAAGAAACTAAGGTTCTGGAGGCCATATGGAGTTGGGGTGAGTGGATATGAGGTATGGCAGCGCTCGTGGGTGAAGTGGCGGAGAGGGAGAGCTGATCTCCAGATCTGGTGAAGATCTGGGTGTATGGGGATGTGTGGAACATAGAGGAGTGGATGACAGAGAAGATAGAGGTGTTCAGCGGACGATGGAACAGTCGGAGCATGGCGAAACAAGGAGGTGGAGCCGGAGCTCCGTCTATAGAGTTTTTGAATTTTATGATAAACCAGACATATCCTAAGGAAATAAAAAAACACACTATACTAATGTTATGCTAAGAAAAAAAGAGCAAGAAAGCAAGATGCTCTACTTGACCTAGACCAATTGGAAGCGAGATCGAGACAGAGGAGGTGGCTGAGCTGGATTTACCTCAATTCAACTCTAACGTGACTCTTTGAACCTTCCTCGAGGACCTGCTATCACTAGGATGCTCCAGATGCTTGAAAGTCAGTGTTTGAACGACGGAAGAGGGATCCAAGAATCAAGAAGTTAGAGGAGGGTATATGTACAGGCCTGGGTTCATTAGGGAATGGTTCTCGATTCAACAGACAATTAATCGATGAATGATCCTTGCATGAAAGTGCAAGTATCGAGGGTCAAAAGATCAAAAAAGCAAGGAGAGAAATGGGGGTAGGGACCGGGAGTGAAAATCTGAGGAAGGCAGGGTCATATAAAGTCTAACATAAGGTAGAGCCTCGATCAGAGAGTTGACCAAGGTTAGCATGCAATGAGCCCTGATTGGGCCACACTTCCGTAAGAGGACAAAACGAAAAATAAAAAGAAGAAATAAATATAAATTGAATTTTAAATGATTTATTTATTTTTGTTAAAACATAAATATATTTATTATTTTGTGTAGTAATTTATGGTGATTTTTATTTATTTTTATGACTTAATTTGTTCTAAGTTACTTTTTAAGGGTTCATTTATAGGTATATTTGCCTATGAGATGTGTTTTTTTATTTTATTTGTATTTTATATTTTATTATTTTATATACGTAAATTATATATTTACAACTTATTTAAGCAAACATAAATATATTTTTATTGTATTTTTATGAGTTTATTTGTACACATAAATAAATAAAGGTATAAATTATATAGGTACAAGTATATGTAATTCATCTATATATATTTTAATATTATTTTATTTACACATATATTTTATGGTTTTATTGTATTCTAAATATGTACATACACTATAAAGAAAATTTACAAAATTATAAAAATATAAATGATGAAAAATATAAAGAATAAATAAAATGAATATTTTATTCAAGTATACTGTATAATAGGGGTCCAAAACCTACCTTTTACATTTTAACTCCAAAATAAATGAAACCAACTTCATTAAATAATAATAAAAAGTTATATACAATTAACATGATTTTGATGCATTTTGAGTTCATATGGAGAAGATATGGGGTCTGGAAAGTTTGGGTTTTATATTTTTATTTTGAGTATATAATGTATACGATTATATTATTTTTGTGTGAAATCAATTTTGTATTTTTCTATGTATTTTCATCTACAGTTTTAATGTACAAAGTCTTTTGATTTGATGTATAAATAATAAAGAGTAAAATGGGTCTCAAAATGGATTGTTGAAGAATAAAGAATTAAGGCTTTATTGTGTTTTAACCCTTATCTCCCCCTACTTTATTCCTTGTCGACCCGGTCATCAAGATGCCTAGGTCTCAGGGTTTAGGGTCAGCAAATACCTTTGATATTTTATTTCTTTTTCTTTTCTTTATTCTTTTTTTGTCTTTAAACAATGCATTTTATACAATATTTATACAATAAATAATGAATGTTAATTCTTGCGAAATAATTATGTATCATGCATTTAGCTATGGTTTAAAGGCCGAAATGAAAGAATAAAGGTGATGAAATGGAGATTCATCAGTACGCTCTTAGAGGTCCATGCTTGGATCTGTTCTCATTGCAGATAAACATCTTCTCAATGAGATACTCCACATCCCTTCCAATAGCTTGGGAATCTAAGGGGAGGTGGTCATCATCGCTCCTGGATCGTTTCCCAACCGAAGATTGCCCTCCTGATTCTCTTCATCTCCTCCTCTGAGTCGACTGGGTCCTAGAGTGTCTCATGTCCACCCTAGAGCTTGTCTTTGAATTCCTACTGCGTAGATGTGTCTCCCTCAAAGAAGGCAACAAATGATCTCGATGGAACTATTTGCAAAAAGAAAGTGCATGTCTTGTAGTGCACTCCCTGAGCATGACATCTACTAGGTTGTAATGTGGGAATGTCTTCCTCAGATAGGGCTTGTAAGCATTGTCTATCTATTTCATGTGATGGAGAGGATAAACCTAACATGGAACTTATACTTTCAAGTTAATTATTACATCCATCAACCAAGCTAACTCATCGGGAGCGACAACTATGAAGGAGACCTGATCCCAACCGCACCCGCTCTTAGACATTAGATGGCCGAAGGAGACATAATCCTTCTTTATTGTCCACCACTGGTTTGAGAGCTTTGGATTGTCTCATTTATTCCCAATTTTCATGTTGAAGTGAGCAACTATTCAACAACTATAATCAGGGGAGCGGTCTTGTGGTCCATACAAGGTGGGACCACTAAGTCGCTATGATGACAACTCACCAATATCAAGTAATCAAAACAACAATCAACCCATACAATAAAGAATCAAGCAATCAAGCAAAGATGTGAATCAAAATTTATTATACCTTACAAAACAAGTATGTATAGCGGACAAGCAAGTAAAGGTCGAACACAAGAAGCACAAGACGTATCAGGTATTATTTAGATGAATAAATAAAGCAAGTGTACACAAGTATGCACAAAATCACTCAATGTCTATGTGGATTCTAATTAAATAAAATAATTCTTTCCTTTTTTTAAGTTTTATTTTTTTTTAGTTTCTTTTGTATTTAATAATATATTTTAAAGGAATAATAAGGACTATATATATAATATAAATAGTATATAGTATACTATATATTTAATATGCAAAAATTAGAAAATAATCGAAGAGAAAAATACTTTTATTTTAAAGATTTTGAAATATCTATAAGATATTTATAATAATTAATAATAATATCTAATATAGCTAATGATATATATAGGGAATATAGGGTACTATATATAAATATAGATAAAAATAGTCAAAATAACCACATAAAATATTTTTAAGTTTTTCAATTATTTTTTTGTTTTATGGAATTTTATGACTTTTTAAATTTTTTTTGTATTATTAAAAGCTGGAATAAAAAAACATGGACTACTTAATATGGTCAAATTGATTTGAGATTTAAAAATAGAAAATGGTCTCAAAATCTAAAAAATCAATTCAGTATGCAGTTATTAATATAGATAGGAATATAGAATATAAAGTATATTTTTGGATTTTTCAAAAATGTTTTGCATTTTTTTATGATTAGAGGAGGTTTTTGATTTTTAGGCTTTTCTTTTGATATTCTTTATGATTTTTAGTTTAGAGTTACAAAATAACGTAATAAATAACAATTATTTTTTTGGAATTTTTATAAAATGTTTTATATTTTTTGTATTTTTAGGTCAAACAAAGAATAAAATAATAGTGACTGATTTTTAATAAATATTAAATACATGTAAAATGATAAATAAAAATATAACATGAACAAAAGACACTCATTCACACAAACCTACCCACCTTATTTTTTTAGTTTTTTCGAGCATAGGAGATATTTTAAATGAAATAGAAACGCAAAAATAAAATTAAATCAAGTTGGTGGGGGTATATTTGAAAATAAAATAAATCTCGAGGGTACACGTGCAAAATATCCACAAATTTGAACTAAAACTTGATTTTTATAGACTAAAAAGTAAATATAATAATCGTAGGGGCACTCCTACAAATTTTCACCTCACATGGGGTTCACGTGAGGTGACCTGGTAGTAGACTTACTTGTAATATTAAAGAGTACTAAGGTAAACAAGTAAAAAATCCTAAAAGTTTTAGACGTACTTAAATAATAAAAGGACTATTTATGAAATACAAAAAGAGCAGAGGGGGTCTTCGCAAATATACCACTTAAAACTCTGAGATCCAACCGCTATGCTTCTACCATGTAGACGATCTAGCGGCTCTCCTAGAGCAATGCTTCGATTAAAATGGACGACCCAGATTAAATCTAGGTCATGTTCTTGATCGAACAGTCAAGGTGATGCTAGGAAGAATACATGAAGAACTGGGCATCGATGACCTTCGATTCATCTTTTCTTCGTGTTATGACAGTCCCTTCTCGGTCTGACCATGATCTTAGCTTCCTGCGGCTCCTCCACATGCAGTGGGGCATTCCTAAGATGGTGAGGGAGATTTGAGTGCTCAGACCAAATCCGAGCACCTGGAGCTACTCCAAGTGATCGATATGGCTCCAGATACATCTTTGGAATCACGAACCTGCACCAAACGACTCTTGGGCTCGAGGGCCATTTCCTCAACCAAGGGGTTAAGAAAAAAGTGGCAAGAAGTGAGATGGAGGTGAAGCTCCTAAGAAGGGGTGGTGGAATGGAGCTTGATTCCTTGATCCACTATGGATCTCGGGTGGAAATGATAGGGGATCGATGAAGAATGCGATGGGGAGTAAGATGGAGTGATAATCGTGAGGTTTCAACGATCGGATCATGATGATTTTTCATGGAGCTTAAGATACATGGATTTGGGGATTGTGAGAAATTAAACCTTATTGATCGATAAAAAGATAAAATAAAGGCGAGAATTGAAACTACAACTATGATTTAAAGATGCTTCTCTGACTACCATTCAAAATCCCTCTTCATGTACTCTTAGCCCCTCAGAGCCCGATCATCATCTTCCCTTGGTGATAACAACTGGAGGTAGGCTTAAAAGTGGTGATCTTCGATTGAGGCTCATTGTCTGATCGATGAAGATTACAAATATCTTTGGCCTTGATACAAATTAAGGAGATCTAATCTCTAGAAATCACGTGGCACACCAAGGAGATCACGATGGAGATCAACACGAAAAATGTGGGTTCTGACATGTCGAAGCTTGAGGAAGAGAGAGGGGGAGTATTAACTAGGGTCAACATGGGGAGCTCTCTGGTTGGTCCACGTGAACCATCCAGACAAATCCCAAGAAGAAATTATTGGTAAATCAGAAAAAAAAATTATAAGGCGTCCTCTAAACCTCCCACTCTGCTAAGGAAATACGGACCGTTTACCGACTACCCGTAGATCCTCACTGAAAAGTGGCTAACCATTTTTTTTGAACCAGTAGTTTATATGAAAATCCTGACTTTGGCTCTATCCTAGGGTCTCTCTCTCACTTGCAAATAAATCAGACAATGATGGGGTTGCTCTCTGCATACAAGGGTTAATTTTAGTCATTTTTGGTTCAATTCAATTGGCTGTCCCGATTTTAGAGATCAGTTGCCACTGTAATTAATCCAACAAGCAATCACATCTACCATCCAGTCCCTATCCCTTTATCTTAGATTAAAAAATTGAGAGAGAGAGAGAGAGTCGAAAAAACCGATGCAATCGAGAAAATGATGATGAATGCTTGAGTAAGAAGACTTACAGTGCCTCCATCTCTCTACATGCGGGATGCAATACTGAATTAAAATTTTACACTATATGAAATGTAAATGAGAAAATCGTTCCTAGACATGCAGTTTTATTAGCGAGTGATGAACAATTTAATTTGGACTATTAGATCTGTGGTCTAAGTGCATCTCGTTAAATGTGATGTGTGGTCCTCAATTTTACAAGCACAAACAATAAGATAAATGCTCTAAGAGACGTGAGTACAGGTCCTAATCTACATCAATCAACCACACGACCACGAATGGCCCACTGTCAAGGATCCAGGTATACATGCGAGATTTTAAATGGAATTCACTGTAAATATGCAATTATTACAAATTAATTTTTTTCTAAAATTAAAATCTCTCTTCTCAAATAATATTCTTCTTGATGCCTCAACATCCAGCTCATTCCACAAATCGCCGGCCTCTGATGCTCTTTGAGATGCACCGACTTCAAGAAAACCGCTCCAAGTCCACCGAGCACTCACACAAAAAGAAATGACAAAGAGAGATAAAAAGAGAAAAAAATAATTAGAGAAATAATTGAAAAAATGAAAAATTACAAGGTAGTTTGTGGGCCAGACTACCCGAATGAATGGAAAACCAAAATCTAATTTTCTAAAATGATCCTAAATCGTTTGCCTCCCCGACATCGGTGCCGTTCGATACATCCAAGAATTGCCCTATTTAAAATGGGTCGTATTTGTTGTAGTCGGGAAATCAAGATCGATCAAAAATTAACCACACGAATCGAATAATCAATGAAGTAATTAATGTTTAGTTTTATGTATTTTCACCTAGGGAAACCCCAGGGTCGACTCAAGGAGGCAAAGGAACAATGTTAGATCAAATTATATGAATTATCTTATGATTTTCCACGAGGATTTTTTTGTAATTTTTTATGCAATAAAAATGCAAATGAAAAAATGTGGATGAATTAGTTTATTAAGAAAATACACAACCTAGCCAAATTAATTTTAATGTGAAATCAATCGAAAATAGCCAAGTTATATTTTTCTGAAGACCTAATCTTATGGTGAATGCGAAAAGTATTTTTTTTGAATTTTTAGGTTTAAAATGAAACAACGAAAAATGCAATCTTTTTAGGGGTTTTTATGCATTTTTTCATGCAACAGAATGCAAAAATTACGCAAATTTTACTTAAAGTTAAAAATGATGAAATGAGACTACTGTAATATTTTTGGAAAATTTTGACAATACATGACTTTTTTAAGAATTGTTTACTGAAAAAAGTGACTGTGAGTATTTAGTTCCAAATAAATCCAAAAAATCAAATTATTTAGAACAAAAATTATCTCAGAAAGATATTTTAACAAAATCCAGGAGAATTGAAATTTTTCAAAAATAATATTTATGGATTTAATAAAAAATCAATTACATAAATCATTCAACAAATTATTTTATTTGCAAGATAACTCCAATTTAGATAAAATTTGGTTAGTAATTAAAACACTTTCATATGCATCTTCTTTATTTTTTTTCACAATTTTGGAGCAAGTGATAAATAAATATGAATTTCAGACCTCGAAATGGGTAAACTATATAAATTTTAAGAAAAATATTTTTAGTTAATTACCAGTTCTCATAAAAACTTAAATAAATAGCTAAAAGAAAAATAATTAATTTCTCAATAAAATGCTATTTTTTTATTTAAAAATAGTGCAAAATGGATGTCCAAATTAGAGCATAAATAGAGAGGTGTCTGTAATTGCAGAATCAAAAGCTTAACAAAAAAATGTGCATAGGGGAACTTTTGCAGATATGAAAATGTATGGGGAATAAAATGTAATTCTCGCAAAAAATAATAAAAATGAACCTTCTTTAAACGTGGGTTCCAATCCCATGCTTGGGCAAAAGTTGGGAGGCGTGGGGCAAGGGAAGCTAATAAGGCGCGTTGTGGGCGGACGCGCGACGAAGGGGAGGTCACGGCCACGGGGCTAGCGACGCTATTGGCAGGCTCGGCGAGGTCCGTGTGCATGGATGCGTACCACTGACGTTTTAGGGAGATGGAGCTGCAGGTGGGTGGATGTGGCGACGGTGGTTGGGCATGGAGCATGCGGAAGGAGCCGCACGCGGTGGGGGAGCGCAGCTAGGGGTCTGCAGGCGATGCGGTTCAGTGGAGAAGAGAGGAGTGGCAGTGGCACTGGCTGGGCATGGAGCATGCGGAAGGAGCCACGTGCGATGGCGAGGGTGCAACCACAGGGAGGCGATGCTACTGCTCAATGCAATTGCGGCTGAGGGCGGCGGTGCACGCTAAAGTGTGGCGGAGGGAAGCTGCTGCACAATGAAAGACGAAGGCAAGGAGGGCGATTGAAGTCGCTGCGAACAGGGGGGGGGAGTAGGGGCAGTGCATGGATGGGCGGAGCAACAGGGCTGGTGCATCGTATTTGGTGGCCAGGGGGCCACACAAGTATGCAAGAGGTAGCAGGGGAGGCATGTGGCCAGGAGCGTGCATGGACGGCATGGCTGCTGCACAACTGGAGGAGATGGCACGCGCGGGGCAGCACAAGCTGGAGCATGTCTCATTCTTATTTTTTTTGTATTTTTTTTATTTTTTAAATATGAAAAATGTAGAGATGAAAAGTGGTGATGATGATGTATGATGGTGATTACAATGATAGGTGGTGTTGTTTTGGTGGTGAAAAAATTAACGTGGTGATGAAATTGCGATGATGTTGAACAAGACAAACAAGTGACATTAGATAAATAAAAAAATGACAAAGTGAAGATAGAAAATTTATCTGTGGTTTGTTGGATTTGGAGGAGCTATGCTGCAACGCCGATCGTGGCCTCGAACCGATTTAATGAAAAATCAGAGAAGCATGGCTGTGACCTGAAGAGATGCCCAACGACATGAGGAGGAGCCCTCGTGGATCTTGCCTTTGGACCGTCATTACTTGACTGAAGGATGTTGAAGTTGTCACTGACAACATTCTGGGGTTGGTGGTCTCTCCCAATTAATTGAAGAAATGATAGACGATGAGAAATGAAGAGGAGAAAGGGATAAAAAGGAGGAGAGGGAAGTTAGAAATAAGGTGGAGAAAGTGGAGTTGATGGCTTGGGTGGGAAGAATGGAAGTTGGTGGCTTGGGTATGAAGTAGGAGTAGAGAAGAAGTAAAAGGGAAAAAGTAAAGTAATATAAGTAGGCTAATAAAAATAATGCAGAGAAAATAAAAATAAATTAATGTAAATAATTAAATAATTAAAATTAAAATAATAAATGAATAAATTAAATTTAATTAAATTACAAAAATAATAATAAAAAAGTTGACACGTGGTGGCTCCAGGAACTGCCTCGTGTCATACCTAGAAAAATAAAAAATTAAATGTAAAAAAAATAAAAAAGAAATAACAAAAGGGGGTCAAATCAAAAAGGGGTTAATATGAAATTTACTTGTCTTGACTAGATCTAAATAATATGTATAGAGTGTATTTTTGGGTGGTATCTTATAGGTATAAAATACCGTATTTTTATATTTTGTATTTTTTTTATCATTTTTACATTAGATAAAAATAAATTTAAAAATAGAGAAAATATAAAAGGAATATTTACAACATAATCTACTTTTTTGGATTTTTAATAATTAAGAAAATACAAATATAAAATAAAGGGTATTATGGTCAATATTACAATATACAATAAGGGCCCAAAAATCTAAGTTTCACATACGGTCTCCGATTTTTATAAAATTGTTCTTGTTTTGAAGGTCTTTGAATGTATATTACTTTAAAAATGAGTAGACCTAAATCAAACACTATATGAGAGAGATATATGCATTTTAAGATTCTTGTCTCAATCTAGAGCTCGGATTTTATTGGTCAATTTTACAAGTTATTATTTTTTGATATTTTTCCATTATTAATGTTAGTAATATATACACTATAGATAGATTTTATTAGATTTGGAGTTAGTATAAAATAGGTACAAATAGATGAAGTTGGCTAATATACAAGTGAATATTTACAAGTGAATTTGATTCCTTATTTAATGCAAATATATATGCTAAAATGGGAATATTAATTCTAAATGCATGAATGCGAATAATGCATAATAAAAGGACATTTGTATCTAATTGCTCTGAAACAAAGCTCCATTTTCAACTTTTCGAGTGACGAATCATAGATTCATCATTACCCCATCCTATTTTTCCATAATTTTTTTATTTATTTGAAAAATATCGAAACGTATATTCATCTATATATCCCTCCAATATGCCAATCAAGTTTCGTCAGAAATAGAGACTCTTATGCCCTCAATCTAGAATAATAGTTTTAACGATCTAAATATTTATGTAGTTGATCATGATGATATTTTTCAAAAAAAAATACAAAAAATTATAGAAAAATTGGACAGGGGAAGCGGGGGGAAACCCCATTTTTTTTCTTATCCAATGAGGCGATCCTTTTTTAAAATTTAAAAAGCCACTATCACATTTGTAAATTGTTTAACAATTTCGTAAAATATAAACTGCAATTGTAAAATTGTAGAACAATGATGATCATATTTTTTATAAAATATAGCATCCATACCATAACTAACATTTTTTCTATAAAATATAATAATATTTTCAGAAAATTTTCTTAATATACATATTAATATTTATTATTAAATTTATGAAATTAGAAATTGTAAAATAAATAAAAAATATATAAATTGGTGTGGCTTTCTGTGCATCTAGGAAAAGCCCACCTCATTGGAAGTTTCTCATATATATATATATATATATATATATATATAGAGAGAGAGAGAGAGAGAGAGAGAGAAGTGATCATGTGAGAGCATGAGAGCACAGATTTTGGACCACTATATTTTATCTTCTCTCTCCTATTCTTCTCTCTATTGGTTGAATATAGTCCAGAATCACTGCTCTCATGCTCATTAAATGAGATGAGCTCCTAATACCAGCCATTTGATCTTAATCTGATGATCAATAACTCCAGTTACTTTTGTATTGCCATTAGTAACTGAACTCAGTAATACTAAACACACCAGTAACTTTCTTATTGTCATCAGTAACTTCGAATCAAATGTAAGTAAAAGAAGTAATTTAATCAATAACTTTGGTTTGCACTTACTTATAACTTTATATAAGTTACTAGAGCTATAATAACACTTATTGAAGCTTCGATATATATTACTGAAGCTGGGATATATATTTGTTACAGGAGCTTGTATTTGTATTACTGGAGATGGAGTAGGCTCTTACTGGAGATTGTATTTTTAGTACTGGAGTTTTTGGACAAGCGGGCTCATTTCATCTCTAATGGGTACATGGCCCATTAGATAAAAATCATGCATATGTGTGTGCGCGCACGCGTGTGTGGGGAGAGGGAAGGGGGCAACCCTGTTCGGCTGCCCCCACCCTATTTTCTGATGATTTTTTTTCAAAAGCACCATCATCTATTTTCATCGTTATATCACCCTATTTTGACCTTCCAGTTTCATCAGAAACAAAGACTCATATGCCTTCATTTAGAACAAGTAATTTAACGGTCTTAGAATTGTTGTAAGCGACCAGTTCTATGTGGAGAGCATATAAGTCTTTATTTCTGATAAAATTGAAATGACATATTAGAGGGATATGGTGATGAAATATCATGATGGTATTTAAAAAAACAAAAAAAACTCACCAGAAAATGGGGGTGAAGGTAGCCCTATTGAACCCTATGTATATGGTTTAATGGGGTTGTCCTATTGGCTGCCTCTATCCATATTTCAGTAAATTTTTTTATTTTGTAGAAAATACCGTCATGGATTTTCACCACTAAATCCCTCTAATATGTCATCTCAATTTCATTAGAAATAAAGACCCATATGACCTCCATTCAGAACAAAGTTGGAATTACATATTAGTAGAATATAATAATGAAAAAAACACAACGATGTTTTTCAAAAAAATTCGCCAAAATAAGCAGAGGCCGCCCATATAAGTAGGATCAATAAAGAAAAGGTATACAACAAAAGGCGACAAGAACAACAACAAAGCCTTTTTTTGACTTATAAATAGGATCAGGTACATGGATTCTTTGCCTCCATTCAAATCTATCTTAGGTTAATCTCGGGGTCATATCCAAAAAACTAAGACCCTTTGTATAGTCTCATTCCAACACTTCTTGGGTCGTCATCGCCCTCTCTTAGCCGACTCAACATCCCAAAACTCGCATCTCCTAGCTAGTGCATCAGCTGATTTTCTTTGCAAATGACCAAACCATCTTAAGCATTTTTCTCGCATCGTATCCTCGATCGGAGCTACACCAACTTTCTTTCTGATTGCATCATTCTGAATCTGATCTTTACACACACATTCACCTTAGCATTTTTATTTCTGCTACTGTCATTCTCTGTACATTTCTATGGTTCACATGCCAACATTCAAATCCATATAACATAACAGGTCTCACGACTGTTTTGTAAAACTTTGATTTTTAAAGGATTTTCTTATCACAAAAACAATAGAGGCTCTTCTCCACTTTAGCTACCCTTCATTTATTTTATTAGTAACATCTCCATCAATTTCCCCATCATGTTGCAAAATAGATCCCATGTATCTTAAAGAATCTCCTTGCTGAATGTTATTGTCACCCATCTTTACCTCGATTCATTCACCATTGCTTTCGTCAAACGCACTCAATATATTCAGTCTTACCTACTTATACAAAATCTTTTAATCTCCAATGCATGTCTCCAGACCTCAAACTTCTCATTTACTATATCTCTAGTCTCATCAATCAACATAATGTCATCAATAAATAACATACACCAAGGTATCTCATCTTGAATGGATTTATCAATTCGTCCATAATCAAGTAGTAAGAAATAGACCAAAAGCCAAACCTTGATGTAGACCAATGTTGATGTCAAAATAACCAGTCTTCCCAGATTGGATCCTTACACATGATAAAGCCCTATCATACATATCCTTTATGAAGTCAACGTATAGGACATGTACTTGTCTCTTCTCCAAAACTCCCCACAATATTTCTCATGGGACAGAATCATAAGCCTTCTCCAAATCAATAAAAATCATGGAGGTTCTTCTTTTTATCTCTATAAATCTCCATTGTTCTCCTTAGCAAATGGATGACTTCAATATTTGAGTGACTTAGGATGAATCCGAATTGATTTTCTTTTACTTTAGAAACTTACCGCAACCTTCTTTCAATTGTACGTTCTCAAATTTTCATAGTATGACTCATCAGCTTGATACTCTGTAATTTGAATAATTTTGAATGTCTCCTTTATTCTTATAAAGAGGCACCACGGTACTCATCCTCCAATCTTAAGGTATTTTCTTGCTTTGCCAAAAAACATTAAATAAATTCGTAAGCTAAGTCAAACCATGCTCATCTAAAACTCTCCATACTTCTACATGGATGTTATCCGATCTTATACCTTTCCAAGTCTCATAACCTTGAAAGCCTCCTCTACCTTCTTTCTTTGTATCCGTCTATAGCTTCCACGATTTAAGTAACTTTCACTACAAGATAGATCACCAAAAGTAATCTCTTTATTTCCTTCACCAATGAAAAGTTTATGGAAATACCGATTCCATCTAGTGTCTATATCCTTCTGAGTAACGAGCATGTGACCTTCCTCATCCTTAATTCATCTCACTTGTGAAAGGTCTTTGGTATTTCTTTCTCTTTTTTTGACCAACCTGAATATATCCTTCTGGCCTCCTTAGAGTAGAGATTTTTGTACAAAACTTCATAAGCTTTTGACTTAGCTCTGCTTACAACCTTCATTGCTTCCTTCTTTGTTATTTTGTAGTTTGTGATGGTTCTCTTTGTTCTATCCTTAGGCATATCTTTAAAGCATGCTCTTTTACTTTTTAGCTTCTCTTGCACCCCTTCACTCAACCACCAAGCCTCCTTTTGACCTGGAGCTCCTCCCTTTGACTCGCCTAGCATCTCTTTGGCTACCTTTCGGATACAAGATGCTACAGCCTCCCACATCTCATTTGCACTTCCGCTACAATCTCAAGATAACTTCTAAAATATTTTCCCGGAAGCTCGATTGCATCAGTTGAAGATTCTACCATCTAGTTCTAGTGATCTTGGGAATCCTTCTTTTCTTTACCAACCCTTTATTTGCAAATCCATGACTAAAAAGCGATGTTGAGCTGTCAAACTCTCTTCTGGGATTACTTTGCAGTCTTTGCAACATAGGCGATCTCTTATCCTCAATGTAAAATAATCTATCTATGTTCTAGTCGGGCCACTCTTATAAGTAACTAAATGCTCCTCCCTCTTCTTGAAGAGAGTGTTGCCATGAAAAGATCATATGACATTACAAGATCCAGAATGACTTTTCCCTCTTCATTTCTATCCCTAAAACCATGGCCTCCATAAACACTAGCATACTCTAAAGCATCCTTTCCCACATGTCCATTAAGATCTTCACCATAGGCAAATCATCTCTCTTTATGGGATTCCTTGCAATATGTTATCCATATCCTTCCAAAGAACTTGTTTAATCATTTCATCTAAACCAATTTGTGGTGCATAAGCGACGATATTCATGATTTCTTCTTAAAGCACCAATTTTAGCAAAATAATCCGATCCCTGAATCTTTGCACCTCAACCACACAATCCTTCAAATCCTTATGGACAACCACTCCAACACCATTTCTGCTCTTATCTATACCTGAATACTAAAGGTTAAAACATGTCTTCTCGATCTCCCTTGCTTACTATCCAACCCATTTAGTCTCTTGAAGACAGTATATGAATCTTCCTTCTTTTTATCGTATCCATTATCTCCATCAATTTTCCAATTAAAGTGCCAATATTCCAACTACCATCCGCAACTTCCGTTGCAATCTCTTTTGGACTAACTTCTTTACTCGCATGCGTCGATCATGTGAGAACCCTTACAAATTTTGGACTGCATCCGAGCGGTGATGCAACGGAACTAGCTTATTTACTTGCATGCATTCCTCATGCGAGAACACTTGCAAATTTCGAAGTACATCCAAGCTGTGATGTAGTGACCCTAGCATATTTTCATTGCATTCGGATGGTGCAACGTATGGCAAGTAGGAAACACCCCAACGAAATCTAAATGCTTGCTTAAATCCATGTTGAAAAGATCCGACTATCATGAGGCAACTTCTTACATAGTATTTTTTTAAAAAAATACTATTTAAGAAGTTGTCTCCGATTGTTTTACGATGGACCCTCCTCGTTTACCCAGACTTAGGACCAGCCATGGCTGAATTAACAAAAGGCAACACTGTATAAAAAAAATATTAAAGTTTTTTTGATGGAATGCATATCTTAGGGAAATTTTCTCAAGATACTTTGTAAGAGTGGTATCATTCCAGAAAATTCAAATGATTTTTTCTCGATTTTTTAGGAGATATCCAATAATAATAATACCTCTATTCGGTGTAACAACTAAAAATATAACTGATTGACCGTTCCTTAATATATGTTGCCAAGATGATACATCATAGAATGGACCACTTTCATAGAGGTCCTCGTGTAATTACTCGATTGAATTATATTAAAATACTGGCACCGAGTGATTTCTACCACCACCCTTTTCTTTCATAAAGAAAGAATCTAGATAGTCAAATGGAGGACTTCCATGGTGAAAAATATAGGCACCAGACAAGCAATGGCCATCATCTTCCGCTTCCTTGAAAGCAAACTCCAGGTCCTCGAACAATATATCATCGAATCTGAACCCAATGACAACCTGCCCACACCGACCACCAGACATGATAACCTAATTTCCCTTCCCCACCAACCACTAGTCGCAAAAAAGACAACCACAAATTATGTGTCAACATCAGTCCCAACCAACACATTAATACAAAGGAAGACAACCACAAATTTTACAGATAATACAAATGTAGACACTTCATTACAGGACACAAAAAGCACTCATGTATGTAACAAATCACGACCTTTTTAAGAAACTGAAAAATAAATGAAGTCCGACATTTTCTTCTCTACATTTTAATATCCCAATGCTTATGTATCTGAAAGAAAGTGGTAGGTGGTTGGCCATGAGATTGCCCTGGAACATGTTGAATGCCCAGCATTGTAATCCATGATTCCTCCCGAACACACCAAAGGAAAACACACCATGTCTCACATCAAAACCTTAGGAAAGATGATGAAGACAAAAAATATAAATTGAAACACAAGAATAATAGAAATCCAGAAAGAAAAAAAAAAGACAAGACTGGGTTTGGTAGTGCAGACTTTCCCTAAAAAGCCTGCCTGCACAAAGGGCAAGAAACCAGGACATTAAAACAAGGAGACCCCCCTCCTTCCCCAGCATCACTGTGTACTTAAAAACAAATAATTTCTACTAACCGCAAGTCTGCCTAAGCAGGAGCTTACCACCTTTGTTAAATATGTACGTAGACTTTGCAATAAGATTCCATCCCATCAATCAGGTTCCATCTGCAAAATATTTATTTTGTTATCGTATCAAATATATGCAGAAATGCTGTTTTGTGATTTAGAAGTAAAAGGTGTAGAAGTGGTTTGGTACACATGATCTATAATATCGACTAGGTGGATAAATGCAGCTTTTTTTGAGATTTCAAAAGCAACAAGTGTGAAAATAGTTAGAGTGTTCGATTCTTTTATGGGCATGACGCCAATCTGATTTCTATATGAATATGTATCAGCAATCATATGCTCATCTTCATGTAAGATATCTTCCTCATTTGCAAATTTCTGTACCATAGGTAATCTGGCAATCATCTGTCATCTTGTTGAAAACTAGCATACTTATAGTGCATACGACATTAAACGACAAATAACCAAAATAAATGAAAAAATTTAGCCAAGTAATGCAAACTCTAAGAATTCCCAGGTTTCAATAATAGGGTACGCACCTAGGGCACATGTAAAAAGAGGAGAAATTCCAGATAGAGGGATAAATTTTGTTTATGATCATTATAAATGACGTACTGCCTTGGATAGTCTTTCAAGATGACACAACTAGGAATGTTTGCCATCCAAAACCACTCAAGCATGTACAAACATATCATGCATGCATGATAACTGTTTCTCCAAAAAAGGCCCATGTATGTGAATTACTGAACAATTAAAATCTGAGCAAAGTCGTCTGCAATTTCACTCCAGCTAGATCTTTTCCTTATTTAACATGTGCAAGCACATTCTAGTTGATGCAATTAATAGAATTCCCATGATGGACAGCAACTGTACAATTTCTGTAACATCCATGAATACTGTAGAACATCCTTTTCCAACCATCTTAGATTATAACCTGTTTAAACCAGCTAGGAAGTATATTTTGATACTACAATATAAGGATATCGCAGTTCCTTGTATCAAGGAACTTATTAATGTAATGGTGTTCTAGAAAGTTTAATGATTATCCCTGGAAACAAGATATCCCTTAACTTTGATTAGAGAGGCAAATGATACATCGGAGGAGGGACCTAAAACACAGATGCCTAAAGATTCATTTTTGGCATAGTTCTTGGCTGATTTATTCCACTTTGTCAACAAAAATTTAAACGCTGATCCTAGTTAGGTAATTGGATAGAAGGTTTAAAAGGAACACAATAGAGATTATAAACATCTTGTAACCGTACAGCTGTATGAACTGAAGGCATGTGAAAAAATTACCATACATATTAGATGATTTTTGATACCACGTGAAGTATTAATATGTGGGGGCATTTTTGTTGTGTATGTATACATCATTTCCATAGCTAGGCATGACATAGATTCGGAATCTATATCTAATATGCATTCAATCTCTTGTCAAAAAAATACCAATAATAATGAGTATCCAATAAATTTGCACTTGGGACTGATTTTGTGTGATTCTAGAGTGCAGAAGCACGGGATGAAAAGGTAAAGCTCGAAAATAGTTAGCTGATGAGCATGATACATACCATCGCTATTCAAGCAGAGGCAGCAATAAGAGGGTTGCTGGCATTTTCCATCCCAACTTCAGCAGTTCTTGAACATCGAAGCTGCTGTAAGATCTCCTCAAGAAGGTCTATGCATCTATCTCCATTCTTCATTAAGCCGATGCACATTTTTATAAACTCCCTGTCTCCCTCAAGACCATCTATTCTAATGCGCAAATCTTCCAACGCATCATTGATTGAAAGGGGTCTTCCTTCTGAATCAATATCAGAGTCCGAGTCTAGAGTTACATCTTGCTCTTCTCCATTTTCCGCAGCGTCGTCAGAAAGAGGTTGAGGCATCTTTCCATTGGAAGCTTTTTCAGCAGAGAATTCATCATGTGATTCACCAGTCTCAACAAGGTCACACACTTCCGTGTCTGGATTTTCATGAACCAGCTCTTGATCTTTAGACTTCTCCGTTGTTTTCAACGACCTCATCTTTCTCTCCAATGATTTAAGATCTTCTAGTATGGAGAGCATGTTTATTTCAAAAGTGTTGAATAGTTTTTCAGCAGCACTTTGTTGTGTATTAGATTTCTGATCTGCTGTTGAATCCAAACCAGCGTAAACAGCTTCATAACTGCCTCCATCATGACCAGATAAACCCTCATCGCCTTCACCGGTTTCAGTTTCCTCATCAACAGTATCAAGTGTTGCATCGCCATTAGATTTCTTCGTCTTCCTTTCCATAGCTTCGTATTTAAGAACTTTAGCTCGGTAAATTTCTAGTTCCCTCTCAAGTTCTGCCTTCTCATTCTCCCTCGTCATCACAAGCTCATTGAGCATTTGCCATTCTTCGTTTACGTAATCTGATTGTTCCTCAACCATCCTCTGGTACTGCAAGGCATCCATATGCATTGCAGCCTTTTCTTCTTGAAGCCTAGTTATCATGGCCATAGTTTGGTTAGCAGCTATTGCCGAAGCACTCCTCTCTTCCTCCAACTCTGCATATAAGACGCTAAGAGCCTTGCGCTCCGCTTGCAGTGCATTTTTAAGTTGTTCTATTGTCAAGGCCTCACTGGAATCCATCTCACTTGTTACGCTGCCATCAGTAGACTCGGCTCCATCTCTCTTATCTGCTCTACTGAACATGTATCCCTTGTGTGAACTAACACCATCGACAGATGTCGGTGTATCTATTCTCTCTTCTTCTCCTTCAACATCATCATGAGACGTGGGAGAATGATTAGATTCAACTTCAACTGTTCAACAGGAATAAACCAGAAAATCAACAAAATTTCAATCTTACATTAGATCAAAATTGGATCTAAAATGACAACCATCTACCTTGGAATTCATTTTGGATTTCTGTGGATTGAGCTCTCGAAATGGAATGAGAATCTGTGCAAGAATGAACATTCGTTTCAGCTTGGGTGTCATGCATACTTTGTAATATCACTTGCAACCAACAATAGCAGGAACAAGAAGATAATGGCAAGACCATTATCATGTTTAATTTAACTTCTCACCAGCAGAAACAGCATGCTCTAAAGAGACCTCACGGCTTCGTTCACTCTCTGCTTTATTCTCCTCTTCAGATGCTGTAATAAATTTCAGAGACGTATAAAACAGCATGGCCAGAGGCTCCCATTGAGAAACAACTAAAGCAGGAAATTTGATATTGATCCACGAAGAATCTCTTAAAATTCATTAAAAAAACTTCCTTCAATTATTATACCATTACCTGATTGAATTGGCTCTAGAATAGATGGTTGCACGTGTTCTTTATCGCATATCTCGCTCCCAATAGATATTTCACCATCTGTTTTTTCATCTTCTTCTGAGGCTTCACACATATGTTAAACAAGTCATTGCAATTTCTAGTAATAGCCAAAAGAATAAGAAAATCAAACATACAAAATGGAACTTGATCATATAGAAAGATTACCTTGGGTCCTTTTGATCTCCCCATCCTCTCCATTTTCATGGTTCGAAACATCTCCATCTGCACCAATAATTGGCTCCATAATTGAATCGGTGATGGTATCAACATCACCAACAGCCAACGGAGCACCGTCCTCTATCTTAATTTCATTCTCGCTCTCGGGAATGGCAGCCAAACTAGGATCCTTGGCCTCACTAAGGCTAGAAGCATTATCAATACCCAAGTATGGACCCATGAGATTGCCTCCCCTTTGCCGGAAATCTGCATCTTTCAGAGACGATGAGATTTGGCCGTCCTGCGAGTGCAAATCAACGAGCTCAACTGACACCAACCGCTCCTCCATGATGGTCCCGCATTCCCTGCACTGGTTGAGGATCCTGATATAAGCATCAGCACCATACACTCTCCTGTACGCCTCAGAGGATTGTGAAGGAGCCACAGAGTCGGCATCAGTGTACTCGTGGTGATCTCCCGCCACTTCTTCCCTGCCCTTCTCCTCCTCCTTCTCCTCCTGTCTGCTACCTCGATCATCTCCATCACCTCCGCCCACCACGCCCTCGATCAAATCCTCTTTGTGGGTACCTTCCAAATCGTCCAAAGATGGCTCCTTTGCAATCAAATCTTTATATTGTCCCTTGTCAATCTCCAACAAGTCCCCGCAACAAAAACATCTCGGTTTCTTTGGCTCGTCCCCAACCCCCAGGCGTTTCTTCGCTTCCCTGAGGTGGTCCTCGGAGCAATTCTCGCAAAATCCAGTTCCCACCTCGGGGAAGCTGCGGTGACATGGGCAGTACCCCAACATGGAGATCTCGGCAACATGGTCCTCGCAGATGAGGTCGGGGAAGAGCTTGAGACCCCTGGGGGGCTCGAAGAGGTCGTCAACGCGGGAGCAGAGTAGACAGGGCGGCCTGAGGCCGAAGTAGGAGGCAAACTTGGAGATGAGGTAGGAGAAGAGGGCGTTGAGGAGGAGGAGTGATATGAGGATCCACTCGAGGATGGTGTAGACTAGGATCACCGTCATCTTGTGGCTGTTCTTTTGGAGCATGGTGGCGAACTTGTTGGAGGCCATGGCCTGATCAGGAATTTGGATTTCTTCCTCTCCTCTCTCTCTCTCTATGGATGGTTGGTTGGTTGATGCGAGAGGAAACAGAGGAGAGGATGGGAAGGAGAAGGTAAAGGCGAAGGTGGACAAAGAGGAAGAGGGAGAAGAAAAGTTGGGAGGAAAAAGAAATGGTGTGGGGGAGTGGTAAGGTTGCGGAAGATGATTTGCATGATATGGTCCTTTCTGGTGGGTTTGATATTTAGAAAAGTATTGCGGTTCGTTCTTTCTTCCTTCCCTCCTTTTTTTTCTTTGGGTGTATATACCTATATTCCCTACGTTTTTTGATATTACACATTTACCCCTACGATTAAAAACAATCATGTGGTCTCCACGGACACGTAGTTATTGTTTTGGGATTTTTACTCAGCAGACCCTGTAAATTTTGTCAATTACCTCCACAACATTTGAAACAAGGGATATTTATCCAGCAGACCCTGAAATCTTTCGAAATTACCTCTACGACCTTTGAAACATCATAATTCCTCCCACGACCCCGTAATCTTGCTCCGTCTTACCCCACAGACCCTGCCGTCAATTTTAACTTTACTGGAGTCAATTCTTGAGTTAACCTTGAGTTAATATCATCTCCCTCTCTCTCTCTCCTTCCTTCTCCTCCCCCTGTGGGACTGCTTCAAGGTCGGAAGTTCGAGACTTGCCTCCATCGCCACATTTTGCCGCCCCCTCTAGAGACTCGACATCTCCAACTCGCCCATGATCGAGGTTGACGGGCCTATGTTGTGTTGGAAACAAGAAAGAGAAGGGGAAGGATTTGTAAAACCCTGCAGAGGACTCGTCGGATGGCGGAGGAGGGCGAGCACGAGGCGTACAGGCTGAAGCAGAGCCTGAGCGGGCACGGGCGGTCGGTGTCGTCGGTGAAGTTCTCGCCGGACGGGGCGCTGCTGGCGTCGGCCTCGGCGGACAAGACCATCCGCCTCTACTCCACCGCCGACCTCGCCCTCGTAGCGGAGCTGCGGGGCCACGAGGAGGGCATCTCTCGAGTGGAGCGGTACCTTCGCGCTGGACACGCTCTACTACGCCGAGCACGCGAACACCGGTACCGATGCTGGCACCAGCGGAAGGGTCAAATGGAACGGCTACAGAGGTGAGATCAGCGCAGCCGAGGCCGGTAAGTTCACGGTCGGCAGCCTCATCTCCGGCAACTCGTGGCTTCCAGGCACCGGCGTGCCCTTCACGGCGGGGCCCTTCAAGGCGAGGTCGGGCGGAGGGGAGGTCGGGCAGAGGGAGGTTGGACGGAGGGAAGGTCGGGCAGAGGGAGGTTGGGTGGAGGGGGTCGTGGAGGAAGCTCGGAAGCCTGAGGGAGAAGGGGCATTTACTGTAATTTTGAGAAACAAAATGGGTATTATGAAACTGAAATTCACGGAATCGGGTTACTTTTAACGGGTAAATGAACGGGGGTTAACCACAGGGTTTGTGGGGTAAGGGTTAGCAAGATTACGGGGTCGTGGGAGGAATTATGATGTTTCAAAGGTCGTAGAGGTAATTTCGAAAGATTTCAGGGTCTGCTGGGTAAATATCCCTAAATACTATTGTTGCTTTACCTTTATCCATATCAGTGATATATTTTTAGGTCGGTCTTACCAAAAGAAGATTGTGTTATTTCGAAAATTATATTGGACAAACTCTACCACTTTTACCACTTAACATTTGAGAGAATTTCACGAAACCTAGAAAAAAAATTAGTTGGTGGCATTGAAGCTGGCATAAGAAAAGAAAGATTTAAATGGCATAGAAATAAAATTTAGCAATAAAAAATAGAAGTTACAAATGTGCAAGGATATTAATATGAAAATACAGGCAAGTAAAAATCATAATTTAGAATTTGTTTCAAAATTTCTTCTCCGTTTATCGATCGGAGCTTATTTTACCACATTTCTCGAATAGAAGCAGTGTAATCCCGCTTACAATCTTACCTTCCTTGAACAACCTTTAAGGAAGTATTTTTTCTCAACAAAGAGGATGGAGACAATACATTGGATACCTCTTTCCGGATACAATAAGATCATGGTTATATTAGAATCAATTGATAGGAATATATTCAATTAAAGGTTCCCTTAGAATTTGAATGAAAATATAAAGTATTGGAAGCAAATTGGGAGTTCAAGAGTTGAGAGAGAATTGACATACATGCTTTGAAAATGCCTATATGAAGTGCAAAGATCAAATAAGAGAAGTTAGACGTAGCCAAAAGGATGCTAACTCCATGAAATGAAGTGCCATTTGGCTTTTAGATAAATGTTGAATTCTAAAGTATATACAAAAGTCCATAATCAGTCGGTTGAAAATATAACTGGTTGGACTAAATGGGTATGAGTCGATTGAATTAGTTCAAGTTATCTAAACCATTCAGCAATCATTCAACATATAGCAACCACTAGAAATGTTAGCCAACTACGCTAAGGCTAATTGTCTAAATAGAGAAATAGTTGACTCTGAAATTCTTTGATGACCCACAGTCTACTGTGTCAGCAATAAGTTGATCGTTTTTCTAGATTAATCAACTAGTCGACTAATCAATAGGTTAAAATGTGTACGTACGTACATATGTACATAAATGTCTTTTTCAGATCATATAAATGCCTTACGTATGTATGCACGTACACGTACACACACACATATGTGTATATGTATATATGTATAAATATAGACACACACACTACAACAACAAAATCTTTTTCCACATTATGTAAGGTCGGTGGCATAGATTCTTTGCCTCCATTCAGATCTATCTTGGATCAATCTCGATGTTAGATCCAAAAGACTAAGATCCCTTCGTATAGTCTCATTCCAACACTTCTTAAGCCTTCCTTGCCCACTATTAACCGCCTCAACATTCCAAAACTTGCATCTCCTCACCGATGCATTAGCTGACCTCATTTATGTTAATGTGATTTGAATCCTAACCACTTGTTGGGTTGCTAATGTGGCTGATGTGTATCCTACCTTCTGATTGGCTGAGAGTTAATGGGTCAGGATTACTGACATGTCTAATCTGTGTCTTACCTTCTGATTGGCTGAGAGCTGTTGGGTTAGGATTGCTGACATGTCTGATCCGTGTGTTACCTTTTGATTGGCTGAGAGTTGTTGGGTCAGGATTGCTGACATGTCCGATATGTGTATTACCTTCTTATTGGATGAGAGTTATTGGGACAAGATTGTTGACATGTCTGATCTGTGTTTCGCTTTCTGATTAGCTGAGAGCTATTGGGATGGATTGTTGAATACAAATGGTATTCTTTTCTTGTAGTATAAAAGGGACCTTAGACCACCAGATACTGCAATCCAAATTTCGATCATGTTTCTAATCCCATATATGTACCTTCTCAGTACTCTCTATATTACCTTTTACTCCATATAGTGAAATCGATTGCCACCACCCAATTTCGTAGCCCATTTACGGGCGAACCTTGTAAATCTATGTGTTTGCGTCTTGCTTGTTTGATTGTGTTTGTGTATGTTTGCTTCCATGATCAGTAACAAACTGGTATCAGAGCTTAGGCTTCGCCAAGATCATCCAGTAAGATGGCATCGCACAATCTGAAGATCGAGAAGTTCACGGGGAGGAAGGATTCAGTTTGTGGTAGATCAAGATGCACACCCTTATAAAGAAGCAGTTCATCTGAGCACCGTTAGATCATGAGCAAGGGAAGGCACTCGAGCCGTCTGAATTGATGGTGCAGGAAGAGAAGGCACACTCGATAATCATGTTATATTTGGTAGATGAGATTATCGTAGAGGTTGCCGATGAGGATTCCGCAGGCAGTCTGTGGTTGAGAATCGAAAGTCTATACATGATAAAGTCTCTTACTAATAAGTTTCTCTTGAAGCAATGTCTATTCTCTCTTTACATGCATGAAGGTACATCTCTTACAGAACATCTAGATCACTTAAATACGTTATTGATGGATTTAAGAAACGTAGATGTTAAGATTGAAGATGAGGATGCTGCTTTGATTTTATTGATTTCTCCTCTATTATCATTTGAGATTTTTTTTCAATCATTCATTGTGGAAGAGAATCCATAAACTTAGAGGAAGTTTGCGCGAGTCTGCATACGCGTGAATTTGACATGTGGCTATTAGGATGCAAAAATCTAACACTACAAGGTTATGACTCATGAGAAGAGTCATGTCAGTTCTGACCACACAAAGAATGGAAAGCAGAAGTTCAAGTAGAAGAATTACAATGCTAGAGACATCTGCAATTACTGCAAGAAACTTGGACATTGAAAGAAAGACTGCCCAAAGAAGGCCACAAATGCTGCAGTGGCTCAAGGTGGTAGACATTCATAAGATGATTTCATTCTCATTGTCACATATCAAAAGATGAAAAATAGCACATGGATTCTTGATTCAGGTTATTCTTACCATATGACTCTCAATGAAGATTGTTTCTGCACCTATAAGAAGATAAATGGTGGAAATGTCATCATAGAGAGTAATGCAGCGTGTAAGATTGTAGGGGTTAGTTATCTGAAGATCAAGATGCATGATGGAGTTGTGAGGACTGTGATAGAAGTACAACATGTTCCTGAACTAAGGAAGAACCCGATATCCCTTGGAGTCTTGGACTCTAAAGGATACAGGTGCAACGCTGAAGGTGGAGTCATGCAGGTTGCCAAAGCTAGGGTTGTTGTCATCAAGGGCAACAAGCAGAAGACCCTATATGTCTTTCAAGGGTCTATAGTTCCTAGGAGTAAGTTTAAGCATTGTTTGGACTTGCTCAATATCAGCAGCTGACAGTAGCCTCAAGGAGGGGCTTGCGGCGGCAAGGTGAATCTCAACAAATCTTCTCTAAGGATAAATCTCAAGATAAATAGTGTTTATAATTCCTTGATTCCTACTATTTGAATTTCAAGTGGTGGAGTATAGTAGTGGTTAATTCTGTTACATTAGATTTCAACCCCGGTGTCTAGCAGTGGCTGATTCTGCTAGTGGAGAATTCAACTCATGGTGGAGTATAATAGTGGTTAATTCTGCTATATTAGAATTCAGGTGGAGTCTAGCAGTGGCTAATTCTGTTAGTGGAGAATTGAATTCATGGTGGAATATAGTAGTGGTTAATTCTGCTATATTAGAATTCAACCCTGGTAGAGTCTAGCAGTGGCTAATTCTGCTAGTGGAAAATTCAACTCATGGTAGAGTATAGTAATGGTTCATTATGCTATATGGGGATTCAATTCAAGGTGGAGATTGTTAATGTGATTTGAATCATAACCGCTTGTTGGGTTGCTAATGTGGTTGATCTATATCATGGCTACTGATTGGCTGAGAGATGTTGGGTTAGGATTGCTGACATTTTTGATTTGTGTCCTGCCTTCTGATTGCTCTGAGCTGTTGGATCGGTATTGATGACATGTCTGATCTATGTCCTACCTTCTGATTGGTTGAGAGTTGTTGGACCATCATTGCTGACAAGTCAGATTTGTGTTCTGCTTTCTGATTGGCTGAGAACTGTTGGGATGAATTGTTTAGTACAAATGGTATTCTTCTGTTGTATCATAAAGGGGGCTTTAGAGTCACCAGATACTGCAATCCTCATTCTGGTGATCTTTCTCATCTCATATTTGTACCTTCTCAGTACCCTATGTATTACCTTTTACTCCAAATAATGAAATCGATCGCCGCCACCCAAAGACGTAGCCCATTTACGAGTGAACCTTGCAAATATGTGTGTTTTTGTCTTCCTTATTTGATTGGGTATGTGCGTGTTTGCTTCCACGATTCGCAACACTTTACAAATGGCCAAACCACCTTAAGTGATTTTCTTGCATCTTATCCTCGATTGGATCTACACAAACTTTTCTTATGATGACATCATTCCAAATCCGATCTTTACAAGTGTGTCCACATATCCACCATAGCATTATTTCTGCTACTACCATTCTCTGCACATGTCTATGGTTCACAGGACAACATTCAGATCCATAGATCATATCATCTCGCACAACTGCTTTGTAAAACTTTCTTTTGATTTGCAAAGGAATTTTCTTATCATAAAGAACAGTAGAGGCTCCTCTCCATTTTAGCCAACCTGCATTTATTTTATTCATAGCATCTCCGTTAATTTCGCCATCATATTGCAAAATAGATCTCAAGAATATAAAAGAATGTGTTTTCTGAATGTTATCGTCACCAATATTCACCTCGATTCCTTCATCATTAATTTCATCAAAAGTGCATTCTATATATTCAGTCTTAACCCTACTCATATAAAATCCTTTAGTTTTTAATGCATGTCTCCAGATCTCAAGCTTCTCATTTACTCCATCTCTAATCTTATCAATCAACCCAATATCACCAAGTTAAACATCCGTTGAAATGGTAGTCTACTCAGATTTCTTTAAGAATATAGTTATGGCATAGAGATGAAATAATAAACAGGATTTGATAAATAGTAGTATACAACTAACGATCTAGATTTGCGCTATGGGTTAGTATAGCAATCCATATAAAAGTAGGCCATAATTAAAATTAAGATAATTTTTTGTTTAACTAATGATTGCTCCTATACAGCTAATGGAATAAAATGGGAGATCCCTTCAATTAGTAAGATAAATTGGGATTATGCATATGTGAAAATATCTAACACTTGACATGTATAAAAAAATAGATATAACACTAACTCACCTTATCATAGTATCTCACGATCAAGAAATATACGGTGCATGAGATAGAAAATACAAAATGCTTGGGATAGTGGCAACAATTGTGAGGTATGTCGGTTCACTGTGGGATAGTGGGACAAGAATAGCCTATAATTGCGACAAGGGGGCATGAACATTGGTACAATATCACAATGGATGTATCATGCATGATGATGTGTGTGAATGAAAATAAAGAAGAAAAAATTATTGTAATGTTATGTGCAGATATGGTAATTGGATGTGCATATGAATGACAAGTGATTTTCATCGTTTATTAACATGGTCAGTGTATAACACTTGCATTCTTCTCTTAATCGAAATAATTCATTTATTTAGTATACATAGGTAAATCTTGAGGTCGAATTTAAGGAGGAAAAATATGAACACGGAAAGGTAAGCGGTATATTAGGTGTATTACTGTTGGAGCTAATGATCGGCCTGAAGTTCCTAACATTGCTGGAACAACAATCACCATGTTGACTAGTCATCAATCCAAACAACAAATAACCCACAATGTGTATCAAAATAAAATATGTATGAGTCAAAATTTATTATAACTTACATAAATATGTATAGGCGTAAGTATGATAGAGTGTCAACCACTGGGAAGCGAAACAAGGTAGATAATTACTATTAATTAAACCTAATTAATATTTTTTTGATTTTTATCTTTTTCTTGTTTTTATGTGGGTTTTTAATTATATTTATTTTTTATGATTTTTAATTTTTAATTTTGGTTTTTGTAAAGTTTTCATTCCATTTGATTTTTGATAAGAAGATAAGCAAGAATATTGATATATAAATAATATATAATATAGAGATAATAATATAGATAATATCTTTTTTTGGATTTTTTAAATATAACGCATAATGTCAAACACAATAAAATAAAATATTTTTGAGTTTTTTTTATATTTTTCTCTATTTTTTGATATTTTTTATGATATTTTTTCCTGAATTTTATGTAATTTTAAAGTAATAGATACACAAAATAGTGAATATAATAAATATTGTGACTTGTTTAGGGTTTTAAAATATCTACAAGTTCAAAATTAACCCTAAACTTGTTTTTATTACATACTATATATAATAAAGAAAAGTAATAAATAGTAAGATACATTTTTGAATTTTTATTGATTTTTTTGCTAATTATATAAGATATTTAGGGTTTTGTACTATTTAGGTGTTATCTTTTTATATTTTTTAGTGATTTTTGGTTATACGGTAGAATACTATATCCTAATATATACATATATATATTGGAGTTTTTAGGTAGATGTTTTTATTTTTATTAATTTCTAAATAAAAAAAATAGACATGTTTTTTTGTATTTTTAAAAAATAAAAAATATGTTTAAATCCCAAATCAAAATTATACGTGAAATATCTCTTCCAGGCAACTATACTAATTTTCCTATGATTTTTAACATAAAAGTAACATTTAATAAAAAGAAAATACACAAAATAAAATACATAGCAAAAATGGACTTCTTTGCAATTAAAATATACTAAACATGTATTTCTTAATAGGTCCTTAAAACATAGGATAAAACACACAAAATATCAGAAGTTACCCCATGCGGAGGACCATGCGAGGTGACCTGGCAAGGACCTATATGTAATTATCAAATAGTTTAGGGTCATTTATAAAATAGCCTAAATATTTTCACATGAAATTTTATTTACAAGACTAAAAATAAACATGCAAAAGTGTGGAGGAGGTCAGCGCAATATACCCAAAGGGTGCATGTGTGGTGGGTATAGGAGAGCAACGGCTCTCGACTGCCACTTTTGTTGATTTAACATTTGATATCACGCAATTCTTCACTTTAATTGGATGGTACAGATTAGATCTGTGATATTCTTCATCTGATGGTCCTAGAGGGGTGAAATAATGGAGATAGAGGGGTTTGTGTCAATCCATAAGATGGATCAATAATCGATGAGTTGACCGCTCAGGAAATCTGTTAAATTCAACTATTAACCCACATAAGATATAACAATGAAAAGCAAAATAAAATATGGACTTGAAATTTATTATAACTCTAGAAATATGTGTTTATATGTAAGTATGTGTAGAGTGTCGAACACAGGGAATAAACTAGATAGATCGGGAAAATGAAATCCAAAATTTATGTTCATCCTGTCTATGTATTTTTGTGCGGTTTTTTTTATTTTTGTATTTGTTTGAAATACTATATACAATAGCATTTACATAAGTACTTTTTCCTCTTGATTCAATAGACTATCCCTCTTTTGAAACTTTATTGCAACCCGCAACTTCTGTCTTTTGACCTCATGGCTACTGGATCGGGTTAGGGTACAATGGCCACAAATGTGTGACTTTCTGATGTTTCCATTGGCTTGTGTCTCATGGTGACAAATCCAGCACTCTACCACTTCAGCTGAGTTGAGGAAAGTGAAAGGTGCAAGTGTACAAGCTAGGTCATTATCAACAAGAGTCATGCATGTACTCTGAAAATATTCTACTTAGGCAGTCAAGATGACACTGAACCAAATCTCATGATCTCAAAGAATTAAGTCTATAGACCTGAAGTGCCTCGATTCCAGTTCCTATAATTAAGTATATTTAAGGTCCAACCTAGCTCCAATCTTCAAATTTTACTTAGGCTTGTTCAATTATTAAACTCAATACGAAAAAAATACAAATGCTATGCACAATGTAGAAAATATTTTTGTGATGCAGATTTTTTTATTTTGAACTTTTATGGATTTCTGAAAAAGGTTGCTTATGCAATTTTTGAAAAGATTTTTGCAAATATTTTTGAGATTTTTAATTTGCAAAATTTTAGGGATTTTTCAAACAAAATATTTTTGGTATAAAAGCTAGGCATAAATATTTACACTGGAGTGCTTTTTATTATTTACAAAAGTTGGGGTCTAAAGGATTTACACAAGATATATGTTAATTGTTTTTAAAGATATATATATATATATAGTTGATGAAAATTTTTATTTATTTGGATGATGTATATATTCCTTAAACTTATTAAAAAAAAGAATTTTACAAACAATTTTAAAATTATAGTTCAAAATATTTTTTGCAAATAATTTTTACAAACATTTGAAAACCAGTTTGCAAAGTTTTTTCAAACAATATATAGATATGTTTCAAATATTTTTGCAACCATTCTCAAATCCATTTGCAAAAAGGTTTTCAAAACAATTTTATTTCATACAAAGAAAAGAAATTTTACAAACAAAACAATTTTACAAAGGTTGAAAATATTTACAAAATATTTTCCAAACAATTCTCAAAAGATTTTTCAAATAAATTTTCGAACTATTTTCTAATATTTTGCAAAACATATTTACATGATTTATTAATTATTATATACAAAAAGAATTTGAGGAATAGTTTGCATCTTTTTATTAATTGATTTAACGAATTTATCTATGTATATATACATTATTTTAGCCATAATTATTAAAAAAATATGAAAAAAACGAGGGATGGATAAGGTATATACGAAGTATATATGACCCGCCTATACTTAGCTTGAGTTATGTCCTCATAGATCATATGGAAAAATAGAAGACATAACACGGAATGAGGTGGATGAGCGAAACGGGAGATGGGATGAAATAAAATGAAAGCATATTTACAAAGAGGTGGATATACAAAGATCAATAAGGTAGAAAGTGGACCTTCTTACGTAATCGCTGGGGAATGGATCTGAAAAGGTGCAGGTCGATATCAGAGTCATCATCAGACACAGACCGATCATAATCGACCTAATAAAGATCCTCAGTGGTATCAAAGCAGAAAGGCACAAACTGGTTGATGGAAGTAGTGTAGTCATGCTCGGCTTGGGAGGTCTCCACTAGGTCATCATCAAAAGGCTTGAATTCTTTGACAAAAGAAATAAGGTCAAATTCAGCCTCTACAATCTCTATTAAGTTTTCCCTCTGCACTAAGGTGTATATGGTGTAAATACCATGAATGTCTTCAATGCATCGCCAATCACCGGAAGGGGGAACTCAAAGGTTTATGCTTTCCGAGTCTTCCTCACCAAAAAGGAATCCTCGGATCTCATTCTCATCCATCAAAAAAGCAAACCTCTCTAATATCAACATCAAGGTCACAGTCCTTGGGTCAGCTAACACAAGCATACTCTTCTGGGATGCGAGTATATGGTCAATAGTGGGTACAGTGATCAACACATCTCGTGAATCTCTTCAGATCCATAATCATTAATGGCTCTCGCAAAGGCGAGGAAAGGCCGCCCTAGGATGATTGGAGGATGCTCCACTAGGATGGAGGACTCCATGGGCAATACGAAAAAGTCAGTAGTGAAGCTCATTCCTTGAATTTGAATGATAACATTCTCTAGAATACCCCTCGGCATCTTTATTGACCCATCAAAAAATTGAGAAATCATACTGGTATTCTTGAGAGGCCCTAGATGGATAGAATGTACTAATGAGAAGGGTATTATATTAATCAAAGTATTGTCGTCAAGGAGAGTATTATCACAAGAATAGTCAGAGATGGTGCAACTCACAAGAGGTGTAACATTGTTCCCTTTCCTAGTGTATGGATGGTAAGTGATGGCATGGGCAGTGGCCATGGTCAAAATGTATCATTCAGATCTGTTCCTTTGTTTTCTCTTCTTGGGTTTAGGAGCACATAATTGGGTCATGGCATAGTGAAGTAGGGCCTTAATAATCTCATGAATAGCTGCCACCAATTCTGCTTCAGTTAAAATTTTTTGAGATTTTGGATCTCCTCCATACAAGGGTGAAGACCGGAATCATCATCTACACAAGGATGACTAGAAGCAGTATATACAATGTCATCCTTGGGTTCAAAGGTGGAAAATGTGGTGTGAGTGTGTGTGGTCAAAGGATCTAGTAGGTGTTTTCTTTTCTAAAAAAATGTCTTGACAGTGTGTCTCCCAAATTCTTTTTGTATTTTTAAAATTTTCTCATTTTTTATATTTTGGTCGATTGCAAGCCCTCATAGGAATCCTCGAATGGGCCCATATCATCAAATGGTGAAGAGGAATTGTGGCTCTTATTTATACTAGTGAGTTCATCAATCATCTTCTTCATCTACTCCATAATCTGGGTCAAGTGCTCAAAGAGTGGACACACCATTAAAGGTGACTCCAATAGGTCAATCTTGGGTGAGTGGAAAGGTGGGAGATGTTAGGGTGGTGGTCGTGGGTAAAAATTCGAGGTCTAACACTATGATTGAGGTGGATATGTACAAAAAGAAAAATCAGGAGCAAAGTCCTCCTAATAGTTCGGAGGTAGACCGTCTGGAGGGTACGAGGGATTCGTAAAGAATAGATAAAAATCACTCTAATGGACCATCTCCTAATCAAAATAAATGGATTGGGAGAACACAAAGGTGAAATCAAGCTATGTGAGAAAAAAGATGCAAATGCACAGAGAAGATCAAGTATACACACAAACAAACAAAAACAAATATACACAAAACACATCCTTCAGTTCACCTACTCAACACGATGATGACCGTGAAAGTTTGGTCTTTTTATCTTGTCAAATTTTAGAGTTAGATGGATTTTCATAAAATTGTACAATCATGAAGGAAGGCTTGGGATTGGGGCACTAATCCTTAGTGTGTACTCATCAAGAATAAAATGCAAATATAATGAGGGGGTTACTTTTCCCAAGACAAATATTTTCTTTTTGATTTTTATGGTTGAGTAAACTTAGCAGTCCCAATTTTATTGGTTATAATTTTTTTATATATTTTTAATAAAATGCACGAACCTAACGAGGAGTTAATTCTTTGTAGCTTGTAGGTAATCAAAATCATAGAGAGAGAATCAGAATAGCAATGTACGGAAAAATCAATGATGAATGCTAAGTAGAAATGATCGCATTGCCTCCATCTCTCTTCATGCAAGGATGCTAAGCAGAAGTGAAAACAATCTATGTGCAAATTCAATCAGATGAAATCGCTCTAGAGTAGAATATATTAGTAGTGTGAAGTAGCAGATGCTAATTATATAGATATGAAACCTAAGTCCGATCTTGAGAACCTCCCAGGACCTACCACAGTGGGTCCTGCAAGTACTGTGTGAGGATCCTCGCGGCTCGTAGTCTCAAGTCTAAAAAAATCAATAATCACGATTTGACTAAGTCCAAAAGCGAATCTATAGGTACATACAAATATATTAGAGCTTTGAACCATAATCTATTGAGCAAGAAAATCCTAAGCTAGGGTTCAATCACACAAAATAAATAAAATAAAATCATGAAACAAAGAAAAAATAAAGACGAAGAAAAAAATGACAAAAACTGACGAAGCCCCCAAGTGAACAATCACTCAGGCAGTAGATCTTGTGGAGTAGTAGTGTCCTGAGAGTCCAAGTTATTAAAATAATATGTGTCTCTCTCTCACATGAATTACAAAGAAAAGTAGAAATAACATTAGAGTGTTATTGTCTTCAAATTTTCCTCCAAGTCTTCTGTTGTCGCGTTATCTTGTTGGCTAGGTCAAAAAGCTGACTCTGCTTCATGCGAGTACGCACGTGCTCCTAAAGTAACCCCCTCGATCCACAGTCCCTCACAACAAATTCAAACAATGAAGATGATTAGATAATTCTCAAATAATATCAAATAAAATAGAAAAAAATAAAGGGAAATTGTAGACAAGAAGGCACAAACAAAGAAATCCAATCTATTTTTAGTTACTCCCTGACAATGGAGCCATTTTTAAAACGCAAAAATTGAGTGCTCTAAAATGAGCCTCACAAGGCAAGGACTCAGTCGCTGTGACGATCCTTCAACAATCGTGTTTAATTAACAATGAACCCACAAAAATGTATAGAAAAGCAAGCAAGTGTGAATCAAAATTCAATATACCCTACAAATAGATGTATAATGACAAGTAAAGTAGTGGTCGAACACTGGAAACAACTGAGGATATACAATCGTAAATTAGCCAAGAAATACAATAGATTATTTTGGGTATTCTATATTTTTTAAGATTTTTGTGGGTTTTAATTTTTATATTTCTTATTGATTTTTTTATATTTTTTATTTAGCAAGTTTTAGATTTTCTGAATTAGAAATAATACTAGGAGTAATATAAGTATATATGAGTATAAATATACTATATAGCATAGTATATATACCTATAAATACTCAAAATTCCCCAACTATCATTTTTTATCTTTTTTATATTTTTCTATGTTTTTTGTGTTCTTCTGATAAATTTTACTATATTTTTTGTATATTTAATTGACTTAATGAGGGAAAGCAATGAGTAGAATAAATAGGCTAGATTGTTTTGGAAATAAAAAATATAAATTATATCTAAATTAATAATATAATAAAAAAGGAAACTACAAAACATAAATCAATATTTTTGGATTTTTTGTTAATTTTTTATCTTTTTATAAAGTATTTTAAAGTTTTTAATTTTTTATCTTATCCTTTTTATATTTTTAAGGATTTTTGGTACGGAGTTAGAAAATACAATAATAAATAGAATATATTTTAGGGAATTTTTCAAAGCGTTTTTATATATTTAGGTAATTTTGAATTCAAATCGGGATAAAAACATGCTCTTTTTATTGTTAATAATAAGATAAATGCTAAAATGCAAATATAAAAATATAGCATGAATTTAAAATGAAGTAAGCATCTAATCCTATTTTTTGAGAATTTTTGGAGAGTATATGGTATTTTTAATTAATAGAATACGTCAATAAAAATTAATGAACAATCAAGGGAATTTTTTCAATTAAAAATAAACACAAGTTTGATTCTGTAAATTATCTAAAATATTATAAGTAATATTTAAAGTTACTAGACTATGTCAAAATTCAAAGAGGTGCAAGGGCTTACATGCAAAATCGCCACCTCACATGGCACCACGTGCTAGGTACGTGGCCAGAACCATGATGTAATAACAATAAAGTTCATGGTTTCTTTTACAACGTTTACCAAAAGTTTTACTCTAATTAAAATATTACGGGACTAAATAAACAAAACCAAAAAGAGGGGGGCTAACTTTGCAAATTACCCCCGTTTAATGTGCGATCGGAAGTTTGAACATGGACCACTTGACACACGTTGTCCCTGGGATGCACGATGTCGGTTCGTCGGCTAACGGTGGAGATTAGATCTCCAACAAAGATCTAATGGTGGCGATGTGACAAAATCTAAAGTCTACTGACGAATCTGGGGCTCCTCCCTTAATCGAAGGTTGTCGCTTGTTATGAATAACAAGGAAGAACTTGTCTTCCCTAAACTTCATTCTTCGAATCCACTTGCCATCGAGCGTCTCCTTCGATGTTGCAATGCTCCACAAGCTCAGGGAGGTGGTTCGCAGGCGAGGGTACCTTCAAAATGGACCAGATCCCAATGATGGCATATCTGGGCCACAATGAAGCTCAAAGGAACCTGGGATTGTTCTTCAAACTGCTTATCTCTCAGACAAGCTCTTCAGGTTCTAAAAAACAGTTGAAAGAAATTAAGACACAAAGGGGACATATATGGCTATTATTTGTAGAGGATGGGTGTGAAATGGGTAAAGGCAGCGAGGTCCCATGAAGTGTGGAAGAGTTAGACCTCGAAGATCCAAACCTAAATGGATCTGGTTGGATGGGTGGCACGATTAAGTGGATAAATGACTGGATGAGAAGATGAGATGAATAGTGGAGTCAGGACAGGGGGCACAAGCGTGAACACGGTGGTCAGAGCTCGAAAACTTTGACGAGGTTTAAGTTCTAATCCTAGGCTAAACAAGCAATCATAGCACAAATAAAAGTGGAAAACAAAGCCTAAAGCTAATGGCTATATAACGAGCTAAGGAAAACTACCTCAAGTGTCTAAGAGACACGAGAACAGACCTCGCGACCAAGATGGCCGGAGATGGCGTGAACAACCGTTGTGCCGCTCCTTCCTCACTGCGGAGCTTGGTGGAGGGCTTCTCACAAGCTGTGACTCCTGGACCCACTCCGAGGGGTTGAATAGGGCCAAAGTCATACAAAAAATGAAAATGGTGGAGGAGGAGTATATGTACAAGCTAGAGATGGGAAGACTTCACTTAGGGTTTTCACGCGGATCGAAGATGGTACGAGGAAGGGAATGAATTTGTGTGATGGGCCATCGAGTTGTAAACACTTTTCCTTGAGTAGCTAAGGATCATTAGGGCATGTATCAAGGGGTAGAAATTTGAGAAGGAAGGGGTCAAGGCTGGACTGTCAGACATACGACTTGAGTTAGAGAGTTGACTCAAGACAACAGGTGGTGGGCCTTAATTGGTCCACGTCCCCCGTAAAAAGATAAACCAACCAAAAAATCAAAGATAATTGAAAATAAATTGGTAAATAATTTTATTGATTTTTGGCCAAAATATAAAAATTATTATTGTTTTATGTAATATTTTAATATGATTTTTATTTACTTTTATGGACTAATTTATTACAAACTATTTTGTAGGGTTTATGTATAGATATATTTACCTATGTTTTTCATATTTTTATGTTTATTTGTATTTTTTGTTTTATTATTTTATTTAATTAATTATACATTTATAACTTATTTTTATATACATAAATATATTTTTTAGGGTGCATTTTGAGTTCATATGGAGAAGATATGGGCTCGTGAAGTTTGGATTTTAGAATCTCATTCAAAGTATAAATCGTACACTGATATGGAATCAATTTTTTATTTTTATTTGCATTTTTATCTATCATCTACAAAGTTTTTTTATTTGAGGTATAAATAATAAAGAATAAAATAGGTCCAAAAAAATAATTTTAATGAATAAAAGAATGGGATTTTTATTGGATTTGACCCTCATCTCCCTTACTTTATTCCTTGTCGACCAAACAAATTCTTGACTTGGTATCGAGGTTTAGGGTCATAAAATACCTTTGGCATTTTATTCTTTTTCTTTTTTTCCTTTATTCTATAATTTTGGCATTAAAAACTATATTTTATATACAATAAATAGAATAAATAATGAATGTTAATTTGTACAAATAATGTTATTTATATGATTTTAAGCAGGGTTTCTAAGGTCAAAATAATAGAATAAAAGTGATGAAATGGAGATTCATCAAGGGATCTTCAAGAAGAGGGAAGAAGCTTAACTTCCCTGACCTTCAATAAGGTACAACTCCTCCCTCCAACCAAGATATAAGGAAGATAATAAGTGTTTTGTATCGGGTTATTCCTTACCTTGAGATAGGATACCTCTTAGATCTTTGTTGTGAATATGTTCAGAAGAAAATAGAGAAGGGTATTAGGACTGTTACATTAGTAGTGTATCTTGGACATGTTATAACTTTTGGAAAACCTTAAGGAAGGATTCCCTCCCTTAAGATATGGTATTGCCTATCTGAAGGGATTATAACTCAGAGAGTTGAGGAAGTAAATGCTAAAGTTGCTTGTCCTTGTGCATCAGCTACTAAAAGCCTGGTGTGTGCAAAATGTGTACAGAAGTCATATGTCTGCCATGTAGTGGGAGTAGTAAACTGTTACTAATCCTACTATGGAGATAAAACTCTTATTTGCAGTAATGAAGACACCTTCAAAAGATGATAAGGTTTTTAGGATAGTGATCTCAACGTCTTATCTTCATGAACTTAAGACTTTATAGATAGTGATCTAAACGGTATTAACTGCAGATGCCTTATAAGACTAAGACTGGGTCTTAGCCATAAGAGATAGAGATCTTTGAGAATAAGGGCATTCTGATATGGATAATTGAAATTACATATTGTTATAATGATTATTGAGTTGTAATGTCAAAGACACTATAACTACTTTAATAGGATTGGGTATTGGTTGCATAAGATGCAACATTCACATTGGATACGAACATTGTTACTAGGAGATATGTAAGTACTGTAAAAGGAATTAGAGTAGTCTCTTAGGAACAAAGTGACTAGTTAGCTTACCAAGCTATTTTTCTAAATAGCTTAAGATTAGCACATAGGAATAAATGCATCATTCAAATAGGAATAAAATGTGTATATAATTATAAATGAAAATAAAAATTCTTTACTAATTATATATCCCTATAAAATAACTTTTAGAATTGGTAATTTCTTTAATTCTTAAGTCTCGTAAATAAATAAAAAGTGGCACACCCGTGTAAATAGCTGTATATATTTTATACTTTGTGTGTCAAAATTATTTTTATTTGCCACAATTATTAGTGTAAAAATTCTTTTTATTCTTTTATTTTTTTGAAAAATTGCATTATTCTTTGCATCATTGTAAATAGCATTTGCATAGCATTCATATTCTTTTCAATTTAGCTAGATGATTGAACTAGTCCAATCAAGTCAAAGATTAGAGCTTGGTTGGACCTTACTGCACCTAACTGCACTGGAACCTTATCGAAACTAGGTTTAAGGTACTTCAGGTCCATTGGGACTTAATTCTTTGAGATGCATGGCTAGGTTCAAGTCACCTCAACTGACTAACTAGAACTTTTCGAGACACACACATGACTCTTGTCGGTCGTGACCTAACTTGAACACCTGCACCTTTCACTTGGCTCAACTCAGTAGGAGTGGTGAGGGGGTTGGATTTGCTGGTCTGAGACGCACAAAGGTGGAAACATTCGTACTCATCTAAGGAGGGAAGTGCACCCCAATCTGGTCCAGTTACAATGAAGTCGAATGACAGGAGAGTGTGGGTTGCAATAATGCTTGAAACGAGGGATAGTCTTCTGGCTCAAAAAAAGTCCTTATGTAAATGCTATTGTAAATAGTATTTCAAAAAAAAAGGAAAAATAAAGAAAAATAAAACTAAAAAAAAAGTGGACCGGCTTGAAAATAAAATAAAATGACTGCCGATGTATATATGTTGTATAGTCAATAAGCAAGCTTGAGCATCAAAGTTATACCATGTGAGCTTGCAGCTGAATGACTTGACTACACTAGTCATGCATCCCATGATAGATATCTACACTAGCTACCGTCCATTCTTTTCTTTACCCCTCCTCTTGAGTTGGATGCCACTTGAAGTTAGAAGGTAATACCCCGCTCCTCGAGGACAGAGTGTTGGATTGAGGAATCATTGGGTTGTCATTCTGGAGAAGTCGGATCCTTTGCCATTTCAGTTGGGGAGAGCCACTATCACTTACATTGTACAAGTCAGCTTCATAGTCATAAGGGTTTGCGTATGATGTAGGATAGTTTTGACTTGACTATTGAGGTGGTTTGAACTGAGTTCTATAACTCTCGGAGGCTGTTGTGTTTTAAATTTGATTTCCGATCAAGTTCCACACACATTCTCACATCAAGGTCTAACCTGAGTTCTAAACTTTGATTTTGTTATGACAAGTTTAATTATTTAAATCAATTCTATTTATTCTTTCTTTTTCTTTTCTTCTTTATTCTTTTTGTACTTATTGCATAAGTATTTGCTAGGGACTAGCAAAGGCAAGTATAGGGGGCTGATGAATCTCCATTTCATCATCTTTATTCTATCATTTTGGCCTTCAAAAGCCTAGCTAATGCATGTAAATAGCATCAATTTATACATAATAGCATTCATTATTTATTGTATTATTTGTACATGAAATAAGGTTTTTAATGCCGAAAACATAGAATAAAGAGAAGAAAGGAAAAGGGAATAAAATATCAAAGATAGTTTATGACCTTGAACCCCGAGACCATGTCAAGAATTGAGTTTATTGACAAAGAAAAAAGTAGGGGGAGATAAGGGCCATAAATAGAATAAAATCTAATTCTTTTATTCAATATTTATATATTTTTGATACCAATTTTATTATTTATTATCTATTCATCAAATGAAGAAATTTTGTCATGAAATTTATAGACAATAATGTAAATAAAAATACAAAATTGAGTTTGTACAAAAATAATACACAGTTATCATTTTATACACAAAATAAAAAGCCAAAACCCAACTTCACAGACCCATATTTTTCAAATAAAAACCCAAAATATATAAAAATTACCTCTAATCGTATACAACTTTTCACAGGCTATTTAATAGTGGTGGTTTTAATTTTTTGGAGTTATTATGTGAAAGTTAGGTTTTGACCCCTATTGTACATTATATCGATTAAAATATTCAATTTATTCATCCTTCATTCTTTTTATAAATTTATATTTTTATAATTTTAATATTATTTATAACATATGTGCATATTGAAATTGAAATAAAACCAAAAGAAAAAGGCAAAGTAAAATAAGTTTATAAATACATAAACAAAATATCTATGTTATAAATGTATATAAATAAAAATGGATCCCATTCTTTTATTATCTATTCTTTCATATTTGTATAATGTTTTAAATATAGCCTATATTATATTAAAAATACAAAACCAAAACAAAACTCAATAAAATACATTAAAATAAAAATATGTATATAAAACATAGATAAAATACCTATAAATATACCTACATAATATACATACCTATTTATTTTAGTGTACAAATTTTATATAAAAATAAAATAAAAATATATTTATACTCACAAAAATAATATAAAAAATAAAAATAAAAATGTACAAAATATAAATGAATATATATATACATATATATAAAGACACTCTTAAAAATTAACTTGTAATAAATAACATCAAAAAATAAATAAAAATCATATTATAAATACTAAATTAAATAATAAATATTTTTTTATACTCAAAAACTTATAAAATTATTTATTATTTTTAAATAATTTCTCTTTAATAAATATGCTATTTTATCCTTATTTATGTTGATTTGGACCAATCTGGTCCCTCCGTTGGTTGACCTCTGGTCAACTCAACTAACAGCCTGTTGACATGATGCAGAAGTCTTTACCTCGATTTTGTGCCATTTTTCCTGGGCGTCTCATCTATCTTTCGCATTAAATCCCTTCACACGAAATGTTCCTTGAACTACCATGATCCACGCCCAACCTTCAAACTCATGTACATTCCTTCGATTCTTTCCCAATCGACTGATTAATAAGGGTGTCTATTAATGTCTATAAATAAATCCACCTTCTCTCCATGCAATATCGGTCATCTTCAAGCCCAAGAGGCACCACATCTCGACCAAAGAGTGTATCCAGGTGACAGCTGGAGTCCTCTGAGGTGTCGAGGGATCACGGAGGAGGAGGTGCGCCCAAGGCCGCCCGCGCCGGCGACCTCTGGTCCCTGCCTTCGCCGGCAGGTAAGAGCTGCGCATTTTTGTTTATTTAGATAGATTTTAATTCATGCTTTCTAATTATGCATTTAGTTCAATGATTATATCATAGTTTTAGCCTTAATAAGCCACTTTCACTGTTCAGACTACCAGTTCCGACCCGCCTCCCACCTCACCTCCATTCCCTCTCACACTCTCCACCTCCCAGCCACCTTAAACCAACCAGAACCTCCTTCGTTCTGTGAATCCATGCTCCACCTCCGTCGCTCATCGGAGCACGACCATTTCACCTCACCTCGCCCAAAACGACCACCAAATAAATGCCAAGACCATCGTCGTGTCCCCGCTAGTCTTTCTAACTCCTTTGCAGGTCCTGAAGGGGGCATCTGAGCCCCATCTTGCTTGAAGAGGCACCTCGAGGCTACCTTGCCCTCCATAGCTCTTCCGACGATCTTCGGGGATTTTTGAGGTACCCAGCATATCCGCAACGTGTGCAGGAGAGCGTAGAGCTACTCGATGGTGATGGAGAAGGTCGGAGCTGAACGCTTGGCCGGATCGAGTTGGGGTGAGTTCTTGATCCGTTCTTCCAATGTCCTCCTCCACCATCTGATGAAGCACCACGTGCCAGATGCAGCAGGAGACGTCCGATCGAGTCAAGCTACAATCGTTCGATCGCGCTACGCGATCTAATCCAAAACATCCACGCAAACTGTCATCGTGCAACTTGGATGCGCCACGTGTTTAAGTGAAGAGATCTTAGCCGTCGCTCGCGCCTTTGAATGGGGTAAATTGCATATCTCACTCGCCTTTTTGTATTTTATTATTTAGTATTGTAAAGAAAATTTAATGTTATAAATCATTTGGATGTTTTGCAATTAGGCCCCTGTATTTATTTAAATTACATCTAGGTCCAGTCCATGTCACCTCGCGTGCCATCCAACATGAGGTGGCGAAGTTGCATGGACACCCCGACGAGTTTTTATATTTATATTTAGTCAAATAAATTGAAATGAATGTTGTATATTTTGTGAAAATTACTAGAAGGCCCCTAAACTTTATGATATTTGCACTTTGGTCTCTCCCAGGTTGCATCACGTGTAGTCCCACGTGATGGGTAAATTGCATGTATACCGTGGTGAACTTTGTAATTATAAAATGGTCTTTAAAATTTAAATAAATGCTTTATTACATTGGTGCTTTTGCACAGAGCCCCTGACGTTTATTTTAATTACAAAAATGCCCATGCTAGGACTTTGATTTTTGGATGTTTTATCTATTTATTAAATATAACTAGTATTCTCCTAAAAATCCACAAAAATAGGATAATATTATATATGCCATGTATATTCATGCGCATATTTTAACTGTTTTTTTATATTTAATCTGTTATTAAAAATATAATGGAGCCTATATATTCCCTATTTACCTATAAAATACGAAAAAAATATCAAAAAGTTTTTTGAAGAATACCAAAAATTATATATAGTTTATATATTTATATATCGAGTCGAGAAAACAAAAATCCCTAAAAATAGAAAAGTAAAAATGATAAAAATCATAAATCTCCAATATACAACAAAAAATTTTAAAATTCTAAAAAATACCAAAAATAATTCTTTCTATTTTACAATTATCTATATATTATTATTTTTATATTAAAATTGATTTGGGTAATTTTAGGAATTATTTATTATTTATAACACCCAATTCAATTTCGGCCTAATTTATTAATCCCTTATGAGGGATATTTTTGACTTTAAAAATACATAAAAATTAGCAAAAAAGCCCGAAAAATGATAAAAAAAATAGGAAAAATATAAAAATCACAAAAATACTAATTTTACTATATTTTACTTATTTTTACATATTGTTATATATAGTATCTATGTATATCTTATATTGTATATTTACATATATATATACATCTATATATATTATATTTAAATGAAAAAGATAATATAAAAAATGAAAATTAGAAAAAGAAAATTAAAACTATAAAACCAAAAATACAATAAAAATAGATAAAATTAAAAACCCATAAAAACAATAACATGGACAAGAGATAAAAGACAAAGTTTTTGTGCATTATTTGTGCCTCCTTATACCATTTGCTCCTAGTGTTCGACCTCTACACATGCTTATACACTATACACTTTGTTGTAGAGTTATAATAAATTTTTGAGATTTCATTACTTTATTCATATTGTGGGTTAATTGTTGATTAAATAGAGATTTTGTTTGAGGTCACATCAACGATTGTCCTTCCGCTATGTGGAATGACACGACTTTGGCTTGATTTCTTGTTTATCCGTCCTCGAGATCTGGATTTGAGATATGATCTCATTATTCAAGTCACTATGCATGGAGCATACAATCGTATTGTCCTTATTTCTAAGTATCTATGGGGAAAGCACATTATTCTTGAAGGAGTTCAAGAATAATTCCATTGGTGTATTGTATATCTAAGCATTGAGAAATTAATAGCTAAATATTATTTAATTATCATGAATAATGTGAATGAGAGTCATATTTTTTTAATGCATGAGAATGATGATACAAGATAATTAAATATGATTTAATTATTATGGATATGAATAATATGGATAGTACTATCCATATTAAACATATATATTATAAATGTGATTTATAATATATTAGAGAGCTATTTGTAAATAGCATTTACATTTTAAACGTTAATGTGAATTGGATTCACATTGGACAACTGATTAAAAATGCAATTTTCATTTTATTTTGGGTGTGTCAATATGATCTACAAATTTTCAATAGCATGATTGAAATTTCATCGAATATTTTGAAATTATTTTTGTTAAATAATATACAATAAATTTTTTATACTATGAGGATTATATGAGATATAAATTCTCATATAATAGGAATGAGGTGTCCCCATTACATAAGAGGAGGGTGGAAGACCACTCGTGATTTAGGAGTCAAGGTAGCCAACCCCCCTTAATTGGAAGGAGGCTTGCCTCCTTCCTAATCCTTCATGGTACATTGATTTGATTAAATTAATTTATATTGATGATTTATTTAATATATATTTGATCTAAATTAAATATCGTTATTTTTTACAACAAAACTATAGCCATTGAAAGAAATACAAATGAATCTCAACCATTGGATTTGTGTTTTCCACGGTTTGAGATCAATGGACTATGAAAATATTATAGAACAAGAGGCAACCTTAGCTCTTTTGTTACAAAATAGACTTCGCAACCTATCTCTCTCTCAACATACACCCCCCTCTCTCTCTAAAGTGGACATCCACTTTATGACCTAGAGAGGATCGTTATCGTCATTACGCCATTGTGTTGTTGCTTCAACTACTCGTGGATCTTCATCTTCCTTGATGCTTCCAGTACATGAAGAAGACCGCGCATTTCATGTGATGAAATCATGAGATACATCACTTGGATCAACATCTTGAATTACGAGAAGGACACATTTCATCAACATGCTTACAAATGTCTCCTCCGTCGAGTTGGACTTGAGATTGGTGGTATCTCATTTAGAGGCGTCGGA